>LR990224.1:21220000-21933589 GCA_905147385.1 Limenitis camilla
TAAGCAAGTGAACGGATGCATATGCAAAAAGTGGTCAAGCGGAATTCACCAAATCAAGTTTAAATCGAATTAAGAGTGTACTCGTACTTGTTTAACTACACCAGTAAACGTTCATCGCTTCCTTCAGATAAATGCGGTACTTCAGTACTAACAGTAAGATTTATAGTTAGCCAAACAGTGACCCTGGTGGCAGCTTCGAGTTTCAAATAATATTATTATAGTAGGGCAAGTGTTTACGAACAATGGGTAACAATTAATCCCTTTGTGTTTTTACTCGTCATACTGCGGACTGCGGCGCCGCTCGTTGCACTAGATAATGCGGTATTACTTCAGATTACAAGAGTCGTTGACACCTCACACTGATACTGATTATGATACGAGTATCACACTCGACAAACAGATAAACACGCTTCATTAAAAATACATCATCCAATTTACTTTGAGTGACGTCACCTCTCAGGCTTTCTCCACTTCCATAGTACACCCATCTCTAAATATATATTTTTGTATACTTTAGACTTATTTATTTATCAATATACATATTTAATTTTAAAACAGAAATTGGGTAGGAAAATCATAGTAGTGTAAATGCAACAATTTTGGCTTTATAGAGTGTGACATATACATATATTATAGTATGATTTGTAGATAATATAATAGTGATAATGTGATTTGATAGTGACAGACATGATAATGTGATTTTTCCTAAAAATTGACAGCCGCTGAATATTTTAATTTTTTACAAAGAAATTTACTGTTCATTATCGTAATTAAATTGAAATGATATTATTAATTGTTAAGTCTATTAAAAAGCTTAAGTATACTAGTCGAGCTTTCCGAATTGAATAAATTAAATTTTAAGTTAAGTCAGCTACTACTGTGAAGACATATCGTCGGTAAAGTTTTAACAGAGCGTAAGGGAGAGTGAAAAAACTTTATGAAATGAGAGTAACCCACGTTCAATGCAATTTTTTAAAATTATTATATTGGTCTCGTATTGGTCAGATATTATGTATTGATTAGTCGAGAAGATGAGCAACATTATACTGTAGCCAATGACATTCAAATCTCAAATCACTCATAAAATTAGTTACACACTATTAGAACTTCACTGACGATATACGAGTTTACATTTCCAAATGTTTAAAACGATTGTTTTGGCTTTTATTAGTGTATGTATAAGTACTAGTATAGTGCAGTGTGTTTATTTGCGGGCGTATGCGGTGCGGTGCGGTGCGGGGTAGGTTGTACTCGAGGTGGTTCTTCAACATTCTTCGTTCGGTACGAGCGTAGTGAAAATATAAAGCAATAAGTGCAAGTTATGATATAAATATGAGACTTAGACTCAGCTCCGTGGCCACAGCCCCAGCCACAACCACAGCTAACTAACATTCATCTCCAAGGTGTTATACGAGTACAACGGTTCGCATAGCGCTCTGAGTTTTATGGGTGCCGGTAAAACGAGTTGGCTACGAGGAAAATATACATTTTCCTAGAAAAATATTTGAATATATAACATTTTTAAAGCATATCTTGGAATTAACTATTAGTTTAAATTTACTATCCTACTAATATTATAAACGTGAAAGTTTGTAAGAATGTCTGGATGTATGGATGTTTGTTACTCTTTCTCGCAAAAACTACTGAATGAATTTTGATGAAACTTTACAATAATATAGCTTACACATCAGAATAACGCATAGGCTATAATTTATAATGATAAAGTGTGAATTATCCAAAATATAGCGGGTGAAACCGCGGAACACAGCTAGTATCAAATAAAACTAGATCCATTGAAAAATAAGTGGTGATAATCCTTATATGATCTACTTATATGAACTCTATGTTAAGATACTTTGTTGTTTAATAGTTATTATTAAATAGAATTAAGAAAAAAGGTAAGTAACAAAGTTATAATAGGAACACTTGAGTCCTTAAGCGCCATTTGAAACTATCTTGTCACACAAAGTATTGACGTTAAATAAAAACATAATTTAATAGATTTCCACCACAGAATGCTCTAGTCTACTATTTTGACAGTTAGTAGGCGAACCGTGAGCTGCGTAGATTGAACTGTCTATACAAAATAGCACGAAAAACCGACGTCTACACAATTTCGAATAAATGCGACACACGATAAAGTTGATATATGGAAATCGTTTGTACCTGTTAGTTAATTTATTTAATTTAAGCGTTTTCAACAAATATTCACGGAATTGGCAAAAGTTTCCATTTGGTATGCAGGTTATCGAACCGTTCGTGAGGGAATTCACTAAACTGCTCCGTTAAACACTACAGTTTAAACTCTATGTAGAGACACGTGAGAGAGTTGAGGTTTTAATACGTTATTGTGAGTTCTAAAACAACTAGTAATCAAATAAGAAGGATGTAATATCCAGTTATATTTAAATATATTGTCCTACTAACTTTTATCCAGAATTAAAAAAAATCAAGGATTATTTGTATTCGCGAGTTAGTCGGTAAATATTGAATGAGAGTTAACAAATAAATTAAGTGATTGTTTGTAAAGAATTTGTACAGAGGAGCTCAATCCCCTCTGGATGTAATTCTGATGCTTTTACAGACAAAGTCGAAGGAAACAGTACCTTTACTAACTGTCTAGTACCAATTATAGTAATAGTGTAGGCCGCATGCCGAGTACGACACCCGACACTACTACTAACAAATATAACCTCCAACAAATAGTTTTACGCCATTGTCTTTCATACGTATTACTACACTATTGCACTACGAGTATTACAGTATAGTTTTAAAATATATGTAATATATGAATGACGTAGACATATATACAGAATATGATAGTTAGCTTTACAATCTAGTAAAGCTAACTATAACTCGTCTTAAGCATGATGTTTAAATGGCGATAGTTTCATTTTAAAGTAATCCAACTAAAAACCTGTATCCAATTTTGTGAAATAAACTAACAAACAAATATTTTCAAACTCTACATTTTAAATCAGTGATTGTATCCAATGATATTTGTTACATTTATTTGTTATCGTGGAGGGGGGATGGGGACGGGTGGACGGGAGCAGTGTTTACCAATGATAAAAGATGGATCATTTTATAATATACATCAAATATTGTGTATATCAACGTCGGTGTTTATCAGACAGCACACACGAAATGGTACGCTTTAAATAAATTCACAGAACAACAAATAAAGCTGTATCTACACTAAATCATAATATATTAGCAGCACATAAGAGAACATAATAGAGACTTAAAGGTTTGAATTAATTCTATTGTGATATCCACTCTTATAATTTTTTATTCATTTACTAGTCGACTGGCTGCAGTTTAATTAGGTAAAAAAGGTTACCCTTGTTGATAATGATTTTAAGCAAGGTTTTCTTCTTTTTTTAATATTATTTTGTTTTAATCCAATCTCTATTTATACGAGAAAATATCATTAAAATTTCTTCATTATTCAAGAACTAACACATACATTAAAATAACAATTACACTCTCCTCTGTATAATATAATCTTGATTCTATCCTAATATAACAAAGTTGAAAATATATATATACAAATTCACGTATCTAATTCCATAAAAAGATACGAAATAAGAAGTTGTATTAACAGTGTGTCCTCGACTTGACTCGACCTTATCGTAAGTATTCACTATTTGCATAGGCTAAGTGATACCTGAATATTTATCCACAGATAAAAATATCGGCTACGCGGAAAACATGCTTTTATGGTCACTTGATTTACATAACGACGGTACCAATAGCCCCCTCCTCCTCCTCATCCCTACCACCTTCACCTGAGCTTTTCAACGGCTAAATCTGTTTTGATTATAATCTTAATTTTATGCGAAAGAAGGAGTACGAGATAGAGTTAATGTTTTTATGGAGAAGGTGTTACACATATACACACATATATATTTTTATAAATTTAACGTATTTCAATGTACAATATATTCTTACTATAATATGAAAATGTGTTTGTTGTGCATTCATTATCTTGTTTATGGATAGAGCAAAGAGAAAACAAAACAGGAAGTTCACGGTCGTTCGGTAGAGCGGGAGGGAGGCTGAAGGGAGGACGGGAGGAGGGCTGACCGCACCAAGTGGTTAGCGAATACGTTCAAATGTGCTACAAATTATATTTACCAGTACCTACTAATACCGCTCTATCATTCAGTTACCAACACACAAGCTTTCGCATTTATAATTTAGATAAAAGCTTACATTGAGCGGCTACGGTGCGCAGGCGCAGGCTCAGGCTCAGGCGCAGTATAAAGGGCCTCGCAGCCAAACGTCAGATAAGAGATAGTGATGCTGCAGCTCGTGCTCTACCTATCTCCACATCTCTATCCCTAAATAACAACTGTCAAGTACTAACACAAAAAAAAATATTTAATACTTATACAATACTTAAAATTATAATTTAAATTTAAAAAACATACCCACATCTAAACTCGGCGCGCTCGACATGACGTCATGATGTAAAGTACAAACTATAGTGAACTATTGTTAAATTAAAATAATAGTGAAATACGAGTATTATGATTTACGACTATTACACTATGAAATAATAACTACATAGTACTATACTACATACATACATGCTGTTACTGTAGGTATTGTATACCGTATATAGTATATAGTAGCTCCGTGTTACCAGTACAGACGGTATAGATTTTGAATTTTCTTCTAATTTTCTACAGATAATTTGACACAAAAAAAAGAATATATAATTACTAGTCTACCCGCCCCAGCTTGACATGGTTACAATTTACCACGTATAAGTATTTTTATCAAAAACTATGAATTTTCCTGGATAAAAAGTAGTTTATGTTAATCTAGGTTATAAAGGATCTGAGTGCCAAATTTCATTGAAATCCGTTCAGTAGTTTTTACTTGAAAGAGTAACAAATATCCATATTATATCGGTATCGGATACGGTTAAGGATATGAAATTATTTCGGATTATCCGTTAGTTTCGGTTACGGTTATAAGATTTTGAAAGTAAAATACAAATAGGTTTTGACTCTTACCACACTGTTGACATTTTGCAAATTAGACTTAATAAGCAATTTGCTGAAATATAAACAATTATTAATAATTGATACAAATATATTAGTCTTTTTCCTCAAAAAGCAAAAAAGTAAGTTTTAAAATGTAAAGTAGTCTAACAATAACTGTCTAGTAATGAACAATTAATAATAAACGATGCTACTATTTGTTGGCTGGCTCGAACTCGAGAAAACTTTTCATAACATTTATCATTTAGACACCGCTCCTATCCGATATATAAACTGTTAATACCTGAAATTTTCGGTTATGGTTATGGAACTCCATAACATACCTGATTTATAATATTCGTAAGTATACTTACTACATACTATGTGTCAATGTGTGTGTCTCTTTGGCGGTAGTGTGCGTGTGAACGTTACAGTAACTCATTTTAGAGATCTATCATAGAGTATAGGGAATAGGCTCAGATAAACTCGAGGATACTGTCCTTATATTTCGTGCTAATGCGGTTGTAGGACTGGTTCCTGGTTACTGGTCACTGGTCATACTAGTGGCGCTTGCTCGCCTCACAGAAATACTACGTTTCTATTTATGAGAAAGTTGTTCGTACTCTACGAGAAAATTGACAGGCGGAGGAAACAATCTACTTCTAATGATAAAACTTAATATTTTTTCTACTAATGATAAAGAAACGTAAGATAGAAGGTACTTGTTTATTAAATTTTGATAACCTTTACAATGTATTTGAATATGGATGATGGTATAAAGACTATTCAAGTATTTACGAGAAGGCCATTTTTGTGTAAAATCGCAACAAAACCTTATCTACCACAAACTGATAATGGCGTTTTAGAAATCATATTACAATATTATTATACATTAAATTATCTGAAAATTAGGAAAACGACTATATCATATAAATTTAAAGCTATTTTCTTTACGTTATTTTCAGATAAGTATTAAGTACATATTGTATATGTATGTTCTAATAAGTAGTTATTAGATAGTTTAATATGAGATCCGATGTATCCAATGATCTGTCGGTGCATCAGATGTGCCTGACAGATAAAATATCACAAGTAGGTCTTATAGCAATGGTATTAGAGCTATATTGCTCTGGTGAGGGTACATCATTCCGGACACGGAGTCTGGGATGAGATTGGTACACGAGCTGACTGCTACAGATGTAATTTACGTTTTTTAAGATAACAAACTTGAGTCTATTGTTCACGGACAAAAGAACACAGATCGAATATTTTAATTGTTGTAAGTACAAAATAGATATTTTATGGGAATTAAACTTAAATAGATTGAAAAGGGCTTACGTTAAGCAAGGGTTTGATATATATCCGCAATAATATCCTTTCAAATTTGGTCCTACATGTAGTATTTATTTCGATTAATGATCTTAATATTTTTGTTTATTATAAAACAAAGGCTTTGTAAATTTAAGTTTGTAATAGATTTTCAAACAAAAGACTTCAACTTCACTGGTTCACACTGATAGTGGCTCAACGAAGCGAGTGTGAATTAGCAGAAATTACAATAATTATTAATAAGTATTTGTTCAATACTCTTTGACGATTTGTAATTCAAAATAAATGTAGAGTTGTCGATAGCATGATGAGCTTTGTATTTACAAGTGTCATACAGTTTTATTACAATCACCAAAAAAGTCCGTTTTATTGTGGTCTAATGAGAGCACACTCATGTTATAGGAAGAGGAGCCCAAGCGCTGTGGAGGCGCGCGGGTAGTGGTGGTGCGGGGGAGGGGGATTACAAATTGGTAAGGGCCGAACATGGGTCGCTCACGGCTCACGCACGATTGTTTTTTACTTTTTAATATCGTATGGTTATGTCGACGCGCGTCGGCCTCGCGGCGTGAAGGTCGCCCGCTCTTCGTCCTCTCCTCCCCCTCCCTCCCTACTCTCCACACTCCTCGCCCTTTCAAAGGGGACTGGACGAAGCCTTTCCCTTTCTCCCAAATGTGCAATATGTCACAAGATCTACATTTAGATTTCTCTATAGTTTCCACTTATTTAAAAAAAATGAAAATATAGCTTTACCCGTTAATTTCAATTCATTATTTATTTCTCCATAATTTGTATTTTAATTTATCTTCAAAATAAATAAATATGCAATTGCAGGAATATGAAGAAAGATGGTGAACTTTGAATACAATTTACAAAAAATTTAATTTTACAAATTTAATTTTATTTTTGCAGGTACTTCAAATAACATTTGATTATTATTATTGAATCCTACTAATATTATAAACGCGAAAGTTTGTAAGAATGTATGGATGTATGTTTGTTACTCTTTCACGCAAAAACTACTGAATGGATTTTGATGAAACTTTACAATAATATAGCTTACACATCAGAATAACACATAGGCTATAATTTATAATGATATAATGTGAATTATCCAAAATATAGCGGGTTAAACTGCGGGTCGCAGTTAGTACAAACTAATTCTAACATTAATAGTTATGACGTTTTGAGACATATCCTCGCTTCGCTGGGGTAGTTGTTGACATATATTATAGCAGAAGAAGAAATGATTTAGACCCTGTGATTCTGATTATGTAACACAAACAGCGTGCACACGGGCAGTGAGCACACACAGCTGCACACACAGAGGCGCAGGCTCCGCACCAGATAACCCAATTCCTCAAGGTCCTCATCATAGGATATTATTATCCATGAGTTAGATATGGGGATGTTAGTCGAGCAGTGGAGGCTGGAGTTCGTAACATTGTACCTATTATAGTTTCTTTATCAGAGAAATTTGACATTAACGTCTTGTGTCTGTGTGTAATTTTGTATTGCAGAGGTAATACAAGAATGTAATTGTTTTCTATATATAGTATAGTATAGAATAGAATACTGTATAGTTGAATAAACAAGAGAGCTGGCTCAATGCAACTCCGAGCAGGAAAATATTCGCAATAATAAACAATTTCATATTAACACAAATATGTAAGTAAGTACATAAAGTTACATACACGCGGATATTGCGATTGCGATTGATCTTAGAATGCAGCTATTAACTTTAATATAAGATATACACAGCAACAAGGAAATATTCCCTTATCACACGAGCGGTATGAAGCTGAGCAGCGGTCGGGACTTACGACCCAGGAGCGGGTTAACAAGGCGCCTAACATCTAAGTAAAGATATAAGAATATACTATAAACCTGTCAAAAACTATATACGTTTGGTACACAAAGTTTTATAATTCTTTCAAAACTCTTTAGTTGTGAAAATCGTATCAAAATCCGATTTAGGACAAATGTGAGAAGAAGCAGATCCTCACGACTGCTTTGCAGATGGTTCAGTCATTTCCTACATAATTTTAAAAATGAGATTTGCCTACAGTACCTTCATTTTTTATCTCCTTTTATTGGTCGAAAATTATTTCAAAATGTATAGTTTAGTTTAGGAAATACAAGCAGAGAAATAGACAAAAGCGTCATGACACTGCTATGACCTAAATAGTTCAACACAATTCTATAAATATCTTAGTACCCAACTATATATTGTCAATAAGTTTGAAATCAAATAGTTCCCAATAGTGCAACGTAAATCCCTATTAATATTATAAATGAGAATGTAAGTTTGTGTGTTACGCTTTCACGCGAAAACTACTTAACCAATCATCATGAATCTTTGTACACATATTCTTGAGGGTATTAGAAGTAACATAGGGTACTTTTTATGAAAAAATATATATATTTTTTACGATTCATTTCTATTGTATCATTTAATGGCTTCAATGCGAGCGAAGCAGCGGGTAAAAGCTAGTAATAAATAATCGCAATTTTAATAACCTTTATTGCAAAAGAAAAATAGTTTCGTAACGAGTCAATCACAACATACTCGTATGATCTATAGACTAGATCACGCCGCGGCTTTGCGAGCTCTTTGTAAATGTACTTGTAGGATAGCTAATATAATTACTATTAATTCGCAACATTTCGCGAAACGTGTATGACCCATGTTTATGGTACTTATACACATTATACACAAATACCTACAAAGGTTTGTGTCTCACAAAGCGTTTAATAATGTTTTTCTCTTTCTTTGAACAATGATTCTGGTAACTAATGTTTAGTCAGGTTATATTTTAGACACAGAACTACAGCATCATGGCTGTTTCACTAATGTAATATATCAATTATCATAAACTGATTTATCTAGATATCATCAACCCCAATTTTACTGCAAGTAAGCCGAAAAATTGTTAATTCTTGGGAACAATATGCTTTTTGTCAAAATTATTACTATTAAAAAGAGATTTAAAACATAAAAATAATAAGATATATTACTGTATGTATGTGTGGTCACAAGTACGCGAGCGTGGTGCGCCTGCGCCAGATTACACGATTGTAACGTCACGACAAAGCCTGTGTGCCTGTGTGGCCGTCGTCGCCGTCGCGGCGGAACCACCTACACCTGACCCACCTCCTCCATCGCACCCTCAACACATCCGAGCTCTACCTACACTGGTAAATGATAAAGCTTTAGCGACTAACCCAAATTACAGTCCAGCGGGAAATGAAACTTTGTCTATAATTTTGTTTGTAAAATTGGACCACCTGGTTCTACACGAACCGCTTAATATTCTACTGTAATAGTTAATTTTTGATAATATATTGTTGTTAAGTATGGTGAAATACAACGCAAGAATGTACAAATTTTAATAAAATGTTTTTATCAACAAATTATTATTATTAGGTTAAAGGTTTCATTAGTGTCTAAATGTTTTAATGTAAGTACAATTTTCACCTTTAAATCAATAGAGATGAGAAAAGCTAAAAACTAGTTTAAAGTCATGATCCAACAAACACCTTTATTTACACCTTTGTGCATAATTAAGTGCATAATATGCATCAAATAAGTCAGTCGCAGTAAGTCAGTAGGTGTTGTAACTTCTACAAATTTACGAAATAGTGAAAAACTTGAAAGGCCATCTGGTGAGAAGAATTGTCGGGAAACTGATCACTTACTTTCAAATAATTTTTTTACATACTTAAATTTGTTTTGACATATTATGCGTCATCAATTAATTGCCTTGAGTCTATTTTGTGGAATCAATCACCTGGACTGAATCAAACCGGACAGTTCGACTCTACTATTGTTATTAGTAGTAAGGTTAAGCGTGAAGGCGGGAGATTTTGGCGGCAATGTTATACTCTAGTGGTCGTATACGATGGCCCGTAGTCCGAGCAGGCGCAGACGCAGTCGCAGGCGCAGGCTCAGGCGCTGGCGAGTACAAAACTTATTTGATCGGTCGTTCAACCGTGTCGTCACTGAGCGCTGCGCACTCCACACTCCGCTCTCCTCTCTCCGCACTCCGTGCGTGCGTCTCTCTCGCTCGGACCGTTAAGATACACATTCCGATGTGCCACCTCCACCTCCACTGGAGGCTGCGCTGCTGGAGCGCGCGCTACCACGGACAGAAACAGGGCAGCGAGCACCGAGCACCGCACTCGGACTGCGCTAATATTTTTATCACTTTCAAATTCCTGAGCGATTCGTTTTAGTTTTATTGATGTAATTACTTAAACGTTTGGGTAATTAATATTCGATAAGCGTCGTTTGTTTTGAGAAATGCATTATGTAACCGCCCTATTATTATACCTATACTACAACAGCCTACGCAGAGAAGTAACATTAGCCGATTTAAGATCATCACCAGCTTAGTCCATAGAAGGCGTTGTCTCAAGTCGCGTCGATAGGATTTCTGCGATTATAAAATGAGCAATATATTATGTAGGTAAACAAACGAGAACACGACTCCTCGCCATATTGGGACACCGGCCAGTCGCCAATCGCCACGCATTGATGACGTCGTCGGTTATTAATGGACTCCCAACTAAATAATAAGCTAAATATAATAATATTCATATTCATATTACTACTCCTTGTTTCAACTATTTCATGTTAACATATTTTTTTACAAACTTGTTCAATCCATCGAATAATAATATATATGTGTCCGCGTGAAAAGCTTCATGCATTCGACTTCAACGTCGTCAATGCTGCTAAAATTCAATATTAGAATTTTATCAAAACTTAATAATTAAGTTTAAAAAAGTATTTTCCAAAATTAAATTGAATTAAAATGAATTTCATTATTTTAAATAAGAGCAAAAACTTAAGTTATGAATAAACATTTATTTTTTAAACTAAAAATAAAAGGCATTGAGCGCCATCTAGGATAGACAAAGTAAATATTGCACTAAAATTATTTTGAAACTACGCCATCTAGAGAAATAACCGAGAACAACTATGTATGTGAAAACAAGACTCTAGTGCTTACATGGCTTGCTCACTAGATGGCGTTGAATGTTTAGTTACTATAGAACTAGATGGCGTAACAGTGCACACGATTAGACATAATATTTCGTAGTAGAAAGCAAAAAGAAGAAAGCTTTTCATCATTACCATTGTAATAAAACTATATTATTGGTGACTTGTACAGAAAAACTATTCTGGTTTACCTTAATTATATTATCTAACATTTAGTTCTTTACATATTTCCATACAAACTTTTATCCCCTATTTCATATTGTTATTTTACATACATACAGGATAAAACTTTTACCAACCTTAAATGTCTTATTTATTTATATGGAATCAACAGACTACAAAATAAGTTTCAAGCTTCTAACTCTAAAAATGACATAGAACTTTTCATCCCCCCTTGCAACACGCTACAACCCTTTTTCCACATTAAAAAGTAGCCTATGTTCTTTCTCAGGCTCTAGAATATCTGTATACCAAATTTCATTTAAATCGGTTCAGCAGTTTTGGCGTGAGAGCGAGACAGACAGACAGCGCTATTTTCGCATTTATAATATTAGTAAGGATGTTATTGGATAATAACAGGAAATGTAAATTAAATTTACGTCAAATATTGAGATAAAGTAATTGTAAAAGATTTCTGCTTGATTATGCAAACTTATTAAAATGTTTTACTCAAAAGAACGTCGTTATTTGAGTTTATATTATAACATCTTGTAACTTAACCGTTCGGTGTCCGCACCGCGCCGCGCCGTGACCAGTTGAACACAGCTTCACAAGAAAAAAGTATAAAAAAAACTAAGTAAAAACCTGCGTCAGTGTCTCCAACATCTATACATATTATAATTATGAAAACGTAACGTTTGTGTGTTTATATTAACGCACGGACGAATTGATTTGATTTAAATAAACGCTTTTAGTGATTGAAAGCTATGTTCTTCCGAGTGATAGGATATAATTATGTAATTATACAGATTGTTTTTATCCTAAAATTTATTTTATGATTTTTCTATTTATTACGCTGTAAAATAAAATAAAAATGCCCATGTTCCTTAAAAAGTTTTGTAATAATCCTTTTTGCACTACATTTGGGGTTTGTAAGAGATGTAGTTATAAACGTGAAAGAAAAAGAAACAAGGTTCACTTTTAAACTTTGTACTACTATTTTATAATGTTACTAGTCGACTCGTGTGACTTCGTCCGCGTAATGCTCCGCTCCTATTGGTCTTAGCGTGATGATATATAGCCTATAGCCTTCCTCGAAAAATGGGCTATCTAACACTGTAAGATTTTTTCAAATCGGACCAGTAGTTCCTAAGATTAGCGCGTTCAAAACAAATAAACTCTTCAGCTTTTTATATTAGTATAATAAGTATATGTTAGTAAAAGTTGATAAAAATTATACACATATTTATTTAAATAAAAATTTAAACTATGCATTTTTTAAAATATTGATTAACCGTTTTCCTGGATACAAAAACAAACTTTTTCGGGCCATATATTTTTATGTCTAATTACATCCATACTATCTTATCAAAGACGAAATTCGTGTTGACCTGTGTTATTTGTTGAATTACTTTACCATATACGTTAAACAATAAAGTAAGGAGTATTTTCATTCATTAAATTCGTTAAAGTCGTTTCGTATTCAGTTGAATGTCGATAAAACCTGTTCGATAATACACGAAACGACACGACGCGCATACATCAAGTACTTTGAGCAATTCTTATTGCATTCCTTAATCCTGAGAGTAGTGTGTACGTACGTGTACATAGACATACAGACAGGTTATGATTGGGACCCGTATAAGTGTTATTTAATTACTCCCCTCGGGCGTTGACCACACTTCGCCCAAACCTACAAAATTTAACAATACAGCTTATTAAAACAGAAGGAAAGAAACTGAGAGAGAGAGAGAGAGTTGTATATGAAAACATAATATGGCATATACTATATTTTCTACTTTATAGATAAAGGTTTTTTTTTTACTTAGAGATAAAAGTTACTAAAGAAGTTATATTGTTTGAAATTTCTTTTGTCCTCAGAGAAGCGCTGTACGGCTAGTGTTGTAGGTACGTGAATATTAAAAAAGTTATTTTATTTCCACGTGGGAGCGAACAGCTTGTTGCATAGTCTGTAGTTATTCCATTTTGTGTCTTTTCCTTTTTAGTCTAGTTCAGGTTTTCCTTGTAAAATCAATTAGTTTTCATATGTATTGAAATATAACTGTTTAAAAATTAGAAGTTTAGCCGAAAACCTAAAAAGTATAATCAAAATAGTTAAAAAAAAAATTTGAAAATTCGTGATTATGTATATTCTGACGAACGGCCCCTAAAACAGTTTTTGACAATATATCTTTTTCTACTTATTTTACGATGAGTATAACTCCTAATTTTTTGGCAGTTAAGGAGCAAACGAGCAGACAGTCCACCTGATGGTAAGTGGTCACCGTCACCCATGGACATCGACGACCCCTAAAGCTTATAATTTTAACTTGCAATATGATTTAAGACGAAAAGATAATAAAAAAGTATAAATAAAAAAAAATTAAAAATAACAGAGTGTTTCGTATATCCTGTTCCTCCTGCGACATGTGTGCGATGGGATGAGCAATTTTTGGTGAAACGAGAACTTTTAATCAATTCCAGTCGATCGAGCAGCGGGACCGGTCTGACCACCGCGTCTCATCTGCTCACTGTTCATATCGGATGATCACCGCTCACCATTCATGTTCCTTTTTCTTCTGTATAGTAGTCTTCTAGATACTCTTATGTCTTTTGTGTTTCTAATACTCTATCTAATCTGTCTCCTTTCCCCCTTTTCGTGTAAAGGACGGTTTCGTATCTCGGAGAGGACAGGATAAAATCTAATTGTTGAATCTCGCTGACCATGGAAGGGGCCTTTTAGGGGAGTTATCATTTATTTCATTGCTCTGTCACATAACTAGATAATGTGTCTTCAACAAAAGCAAAGAAATATTAATGTTACTTACTATTTTCAACATCTTCCGCAAACTAACGTGAGCTTATCTTACCTGAAAAAGAAAAATAATGTTAAATTAATTTTAACATAAAATATCAACATATGGCGTCGTGCATTATTGTGGAATAATACTCATTTAATTACACTAAAGTTTCATCACAAACAGATGAGTAGCAACGTTTAGAGAACAAATATAAAATAACAACTAATTTTGGTCACTTTAGTTATTTATGTTTTAATATGTAATTAAATCCTTACAACAGGTATCAAGTATCAAGACCTCACAGTACACCCTTATTAATATTTTCCGAACAGGTCGTGTGTGAGAGTGTGTGTATGAATATCAAGTTTCATGTGTCTGCTCATAACACGACAAACACTATTGAAGCATATTCTGATGTCTCACAGAAACCACATAGGATTTCAATACATATATACTGGTAGTTATTTAATTTAAGGTAACCTAGATATCAACCCATGTTGAAGTATTGTGTTAAAACACTAACACCAGCTATTGCAAACTTATGAGAACTTACAAATAATTACAACCCTTTACCCTAATAACATTCAATTTATAATAAAATATATTTATTTGGATAATATTTTACATAACGGTTTTTATCGTGTGGAGCTTGTTTATGTCATTTCTTGACGTTTCTATTCGGTCACAGGACAGACATACCACGAGCACTGAAAAGTATTTGAAACGTCAGGAAATGAAACAGAAAAGCTTTGTTAATAAAAACCGTTTTATAAAGTGATAGGTTGGGGAAAAAGTCTTTTCGCATTATAGTATGTATGAACTTGTAATAAAATCTCTTTGGTTATACTATTTGTAACTGGCTGGTTTTGGTATCATTACAAGTTTACATTTTAGAGAAGATAATTCCAAATTCAAATTAGGAAAATGTGTGATTTTTATTTGTTTTTCGTACTGTGAAGATGAGTGAGTCTAATGAAGATACTCGATACATTTTAAAATTTTACTACAAAAAAGGTAAAAATGCAACGCAAGCCGCGAAAAAAATTAGAAGTTCTGATGTCAAAGATGCACCTCGCTCTGGTCGCCCTATTACGGATAAAATTGATGCCATTTTTGAAAAAGTGGAGCAAAATCGGCATATCAGTAGTTACAATGTAGATGAAGAACTGGGAATTGACCACAAAATAGTTTTGGTGCATTTGAAAAAAAGTGGGTACACAAAAAAGCTCAATATTTGGGTACCTCACGAGCTCACTGAAAGAAACCTAATGAACCGTGTACTCATTTGTGATTCTTTATTACGACGAATGAGACCGAACCATTTTTGAAGCAGCTGATAACTGGTGATTAAAAGTGGATCACGTAGGACAAGAACGTGCGTCAAAGGCAAAAAATGTTTTGAATTTTCTTAAAAAATGCGAAGAGACTCTTTCCCCAACCTAATATTATCCAAATGTCGCAATCGTTTTCGTTCGTTTAAAATTTTCACACTAATAGTGTTGTAGTCTAACTTAAAATCTCTTATTTAATTTTAATCGGTTAACTTGGCCAATATATAAACTATATTTAACCATACACCACAACCACAATAATCAATTATAAAAACTCAGGCATTTTATTATCTTGTCAAAAGTTTATATGGTTAGTTTGCTTAGTTTTACGCGCTAATCTTAGGACCTACTAGAACTAGTTCGTATAATGCTGCTATGCTCTTTAATCGAGGAAAGCTATATGCTCTTGGCTATACAACGTCTCGCTACGACCCAATGGGATGGAGCATTGATGGGCATCCGTTGCGTGCGCTGCACAAGCGACGACAGAATAAAGAAAGTTTCACCTTCTTAAGAACA
This sequence comes from Limenitis camilla, assembly GCA_905147385.1. Classification (NCBI taxonomy): domain Eukaryota; kingdom Metazoa; phylum Arthropoda; class Insecta; order Lepidoptera; family Nymphalidae; genus Limenitis; species Limenitis camilla. Next base: position 21,236,136 of record LR990224.1, read on the forward strand.
CAAGCTAAACAAACGAAACTACGATTTAATATACTACTTACGCCATCTATGGACGGATCTATCTATCTATTACTAAATATAATAGAGATATAAAGTAGAACTTGAAGAAGGACATATAATAATACTTAAGAAGTAAATAAATAAGTGTGCGATTACGCCATCTATTGGCGGAGTTCATTTCGAGCTGTCTGGGAATTATACATATGTATATTAAAATCTAAAATATAGCGATTAGATGTGAAATTAAACCTAAATACACGCGGTAAATTGCATCCAGGCGAAGCCGGGACGTGTTGACTAGGTGTATTCTACATAATATGTCCCTACGTCCCTCTTATGTGACGCAGACGAAGTCGCGCATGTTGGCTAGTTAACAATATCTGATAAGCAATACTAACATTAGATATGCAAATGAGAGAATCGCCGGTTGCCATATAGGGCTTACGTTACTACGCTCACGTGTGCGTAGTCGTGGGCGTGGGCGTGGGCTGTACAGTCTGCCCTGGACTATCAGACTGAGCGTGGCCAGTTTGCGGTTTTCACACTTGTTTCACTTTTCTCGACCTTGACCCTTCCAACTTCAGTTCACTAAACTAACAAGTTTGTTTTAATTTTGTTTATTCGGATGTTTTTATTGTAAAAGTATACGCTACGATATTCCACAGTATTCACTAACATATTAAATATACATTTTGCCCTAGCTTCGTTGAGGTAAAAAGTTATTTGTCTATAACTTAATCTACCGATAAATATCGCATTGATATCCGTTGACTAACTTTAAATATAAGTTAAAACTGTCAAAAAAATTTCAGCAACGAGATAGCAATTATCCATTTTTGTTACAAAAGGTATTAAAATATTCCGTAAACTTGCGATTATAGTGTATTATTTTAATGCCAATAGGATGGACTAACGTGAAAAGTATATCAATAACAATTTTAAATAAAATAACAAATTTGGGTTACTTGAAAAATTGGACAGAATATGTAACTGATATTCAATTGCTTTCGTTTATTGTTTGCTTTCCAATTTTGATACGAATATTCAATATGTTTTATATTTACATCGGATAATGTATTATACCACCACCACCATCACAACCCATTAATGGCCCACTACTGAGCCGGGTCTCCTCCTCAGAATGGAGGAGGGAGTTTGGCCATAATCCACCATGCTGGCCAAGTACTGGTTGGCAGACTTCACACACGTTTGCGAACATGGAGAACTCTCAGGAGTGCAGCTTTCCTCACGATTATTACCTTCACCGTTACAGCAAGTGATATTTATTTGCTTAAAACACAAATGAAAAGTCAGAGGTGTGTGCCTGTGTGGGAGATCGGACTCGGACCTCCCGAGTAAGACACCAATGTTTTAACCACTGGGCTATCACTGCTTGTATCTATACATATATTACAATTCTAAGAAATTAGTTTCGTAATTGTTTATATGAAAAGGCGTTAGCGGAGCCAAAGAGTCGAAGGAGACTCGGGTTGCTACTGAAACTGTAAATACTCGCGACACCAGCACACACCGTGTGAATACCACCACTCAAAACCATACTTCTGTCTACTTGTCTATCTTTAGTAATAGGCATAATATAGAAGAAGGGCATAGGTTTCTCTTTGTCCTGAAAATAAAATAAAAATAGACCCATCACCCTTTAAACAAAGCAAAATCTCGCTCTTCCTCTTTGGTGCAAACGTAGTAGTTAAACGATCCTTTATAACTCAGAGAAGCGAGGGTAGGCGGTCAGTTAAGCCTAATAGAATAGTTGATAATATAATGGTAGTGTTATCGTTATCACGTATGATTGGTCTAAGGGGTTCCGGCGAGTGATACGCGCAACAGTCACAAGTGTTACTTGACGAGCGGTCTCAACTGTTCTCACGAGTGTCATTGCTGTTTATTATATAATACGATAACACGAACATGTACATATATAATACTAGCTACACCTACACCATACGTGTCGTTGATTCGCTAAGGGATCAATTCGAGCCAACTGTTTTATAAAATTGACCATTCGTCCTGTGTTACCCAAAGACTAGCTTTACCTAAGAGCTCACATCAGTATTATTCAGTAAAATCAATGCTTTCAACTTTTTGTGTATGTTTATTACATATAATATAACTGTTAATGTACGGTGGTGCCGCCCCAACTCATGGTTACCCTTCAAAAATTAATAAAAAAAACCTATTTAGTAACATTTCATCACTATTTCATAAACTTTATACTGGCTAGGTCAGATGATACTAGCCAGATTGTTAGTAACCTAAAGCGCTTTTCAGGTAAAGGCCTCTGTAACTAGAGAAATATAAACGCAGCTATCTCACTTTTCCTTCCGTTTTCGGATATAACGTAGCCACTCCAATATCTTTAGTAAAATATTGCAAAAAGAAACAGTGATGTTTGTTTTATACGAATTCCCTGATTGAATACGGATTACTGAGTGAGAGGGACGGATGATGTTGAACCAAAAGGGGTGTAAGAGACAAAGTATTTTTTCGAAAGTTCGGGTCGAGTTCGGCAAATCTATGTTGCTAATGTTTGTTTGTTGTGTAAATTTTTTTGTTTTAAATGCCATTGTTGTGTTATCGCTTCTCCGAGGCACATGCAAAGCACGTCATAGATACGAACTGGCATTTTTTATAATAGTGGTTAAATATTTATAAGACGTCGTGTCGATTTTAGGTTAAAATGTCTTTGTCATCGTCTACTATTCACGTGCTTTGTTTGTATAAAGGACAAGTGGTTAAAATGCGATATTATTTTATATGATATATAAAAATCTAAGCAGTACTTCTTTATGGTTTCTAATATACAGGCAATTTTAAAAGTAATAATATTAAGGTTAAATATAAATTACATGAAACCCGGTGCATGTTCTCGTTAGATGTTAGTAATACGAATAAGAAGGCTTTTAGCTTAAAAGCTAGACATGGGTTGCCTTCTTCAATTACGTGCTCGTTATTTAGTTTTCCTTTTCTTTGCTGGATTTTCTGATCAGATCTTGTGATTAAAATCTTAGGAATAGTAAACTGAATCATAATAGAAATACATTTTTACACAAATTAAGTAATTAATTCATTTAAACAAACATAATGGAGGAATGTTGCAGTAAATAATAACATATCTTATCATCTACAGACCTTTAGATACCTATTATATTTTGGTTTATATAAGCTCAATTCCAGGTATATAAAGAAATTATGTATAATAATATATTTTTTATCTTATAATTTTATTCATGTCAGATAACCTGAGCAGTGGAGACGAGTGTTTTAAAGCCTACACCTTGGTCACAAAGTGCCTAGCCTTGGTCACAAGTCCAAGGCACTGCTTAATTGTAAGAGATCATAACGTTTAGTTATTTATCTGTTCAGTAACATCTACGTTGCGTTTACCCAATAGTCCATGCAATATCCCCCTCTCTCTTCCTTCCTTCTCATCATCTTTTTTCGTTTTTTTCCGAGAAACGTTTAATTTAGGATATAGTTTTAGATCCTCTGAAACTATGCGTTTTATTGTCTATTGACATCTTGAATCCTCCAAGTGAGTGCTCTATCTGTACATTCCACGTAATTACTTTAACAATGAATAAGTGTAATTAGCTTGTCAGTACGTAAAGAATGGTATCGTAAACCAGCCCAGCCATCTTATCACAATGAATGTAAGTGTAGTCTCGCTCTTGAATGTACACTATATATGTACAGTATACAGTGAATACTAATCGATCACAATTAGCCGTTTCAATAAATATATTTATATCATTCATTCAAGTTAATTGAATGCTTATCAAAAACTGGTTTTAATTGTAATTGAAGTGGTAGAATTGCTAAGCGGCGGATCGAGTAAATAAAGTCAGAATTGTTAGTAACATCACCGTTTGTAAATTAGTATTCGCGGGTAGTTCATTTTATTTTATTTCGAGTAAACAATCGTTCGTTCCGATAGGATTGAGTCAGTCTGTCTAGTGATATCGCGCAGTACATATTACAGTGTAGTGTTGTGATGGCGTGGTACTTTATTATTTTAATGTTAGTTAGCGAGGTCGAGACGTCTTTAAACCTGCAAATGGTTCTTAAGCCCAGGCACTACTAGTCTTCAGTCTAGATTACAGGTTAATATTGTCGTTTGAGCAGATTTATATGTTTCTATAGTTGTTTGAGTGTTACTGCTTGATAGAAGATTCGGCTAGGATAGATAGGCTTCAAGGGGGGAAAATATGTTGATTTATTGGTTGAGTTAGAGATTGAATAGCATAAGTGCGAACAATTGAGACGTTAGACGTAGGGGATTTGATTGTGGTCCTTATTTATTTATTATCTACCGTAGATCCTTACGATATAAGAGCCAGTACAAACAATGATTTCAAATGACTTTGAACTCTCATTTAAATCATTTAAGTTGAAAATGTTGTTATGTAATAGGTTGGGGAAAAGTTTCTTCGCATTTTTTAAGAAAATTCAAAACATTTTTTAATATAGTTTATTTACATTTAACTAAAGTATGTAGATACCATTTTGTAGGTAGGGACATGATCCCATTGCTATAGAAATTTTGGGGCTTCTGATCAAAAAACCACGACAAGTAGTTATTGCAGTCCTCTCGTGAGGTTAACCTGACACTGCCTAAATAATTCTGAAGAGTCCGAAACAGGTGGAAATCTGAAGGTGGAAGGTCACTATACGGCGGATGCATTAACACCTCCCAGCCAAACTCTCTTAATTTTTGCTGAGTGGCTAAAGATGTGTGAGGTCTAGCGTTATCATGATGAAAAACCCCTTCTGTTGAATTATTCCGGCCGCTTTCTCTCAACTTCTTGCTTTAATTTCATCAGTTGTTCGCAGTAGAGTTCAGAATCGATGGTCCTGCCTGGTGGTAACAGCTCATATTGAATAATGCCCTTCCAATCCCACCACACACACAGCATCACCTTGTTGCGAGTTAACCCGAGTTTCGCCACTGTCTGTGAAGTCTGACCGGCCTTTGACCACGACCTTTTTCGCACGTTCTTGTCGTACGTGATCCACTTTTCATCACCGGTCATCAGCTTCTTCAAAAATGGTTCGGTTTCATTACGTCGTAATAAAGAATCACAAATGAGTACACGGTTCATTAGGTTTCTTTCAGTGAGCTCGTGAGGTTCCCAAATATCGAGCTTTTTGTGTACCCAGTTTTTTTCAAATGCGGCAAAACGGTTTTGTGGTCAATTCCCAGTTCTTCAGCTACGTTGTAACTACTCATATGCCGATCTTGCTCCACTTTTTCAAAAATAGCATCCATTTTATTCGTAATATGGCGACTTGAGCGAGGTGCATCTTTCACATCAAAATTTCCGGATTGAAAACGTTTTCACCTAATTTGTGCTACTCTCACAGACACTGCACTAGGTCCATAAACAAATTGTTTTCGCGGCTTGCGTCGCATTTTTACCTTTTTTGTAGTTAAATTGTAAAATGTATCGAATTTCTTCATTAGATTCACTCATCTTCACAGTATGAAAAACAAATAAAAATCACACATTTTCCTAATTTGAATTTGGAATTATCTTCTCTAAAATGTAAACTTGTAATGATACCAAAACCAGGCAGATACAAATAGTAAAGCCAAAGAGATTTTATTACAAGTTCATACATACTATAATGCGAAAAGACTTTTTACCCCAACCTATTATATAATCTATTATATTTCATAAACCTACCAATATGTCGATTAGTATACATTTAGGAGTTTTCTGGGGTATCAGTCATCAAGTACAAGTAAACCATTGGTTGATTAACTAAAGAGTAATGATAGAACAACAAAAAAAAATTAAATCTTCACATTTTGTAGTATTTAAAAATAACTGATTATAATTTCAAAAACCTTGTACCAAAGATGCTTTATCTGTGGCATTATCAGTGAACTATATTTATTAAGTACCTACGTTATTTATTTTTTCAATAACTTTATAACACTTCAATTTTTGTGATATAATCATAAGGGAATGAACACTATAAGCAGTTAATGAGTATTTTTCTTTTATAGCCACTGAAGTGTTTAAGTAATTATGTTACGGTAAAGTTTAATCGTTGATATAATTATCGAACGGAAAACCGCAATGAAAATCTGCGAAACCTGCGACACTAATCACTGATCACCACCCACTAATCACTAGTCACTAGACACTGAAGCACAGTTACCTGATTGAACCGTTAGAGTGGACGAATGGACGGAGGAATCTACATTATATATAAATAAGCCAGTTTTTGTGATTGAGCGTATTAGTCGCGAGAGTTCCGTTAGTGCGAGTAAAAACCAGGGCTGGCCTACGGTATTGGATTTGTTACCTATAGAGCCTTCAATGTAATCTACAGGACCTCAACATCTATAAACCAAATCAATAGAAACAACTATAACAATAGTTTGCTTATTTTACTTTTCATTACCTAACGTAAAAGAAAATCAAATTTATTCCTATCCATTAACATATATATATTACTTTTGAATATATATATTCAAAACATTTTTACATCACTCCGGATCAGAGTGCGAGTCTGCTAAATTTTATTAACATCTGTTCAACCGTTTTGCGTGATTAAATAAACATCTAAGTATTGTTTAGTCGTTATCAGTATGTTGTAACAACGACCCTCTCTCGACACTACAATAGTAGCCTAATTATACTATTAGTTTATACTACACAATTCGTTTATTTATGTGAATGACACGCGTATAAATATTTGTATCAAGCGACAATAGAGTAATGAATAACAAACTACTTAGCCAAATGTGACGACATCCAATCTACACTAAATAACCAATCAAGATTCAATTCTTTCTTTACTCATTTCAATAACAATGACAACAATGAACCGATATTGATAAAAATTGGTACACAGATAGGCTAGAGTCCGATAAAAGACCATTCAACCGATTTTGAGCAAATTTATGTAAACAGAAAGACTAGGCTAGGTTAAAAATGGTGGTCGTCATAATATGTAAAAAATTAAAATGCAAAGTTAAACCTAAATAAATGTGCTTAAACTATAGATACCCAAGCGAAGCCGGAGCGGGTCAACTAGTCACGAGTTAGTATAAGTTTGTGACAAATAGTGGTGTCAGTTAGTTTATAGAGACAATGCTCCAATGAGTTTTGTTATTTACTTTGGTTAAGTATCCAATAGGTGGCGCTGTGTTGAGATTTCAACGGTCGTAACATCAGTACCTGTTACTATTTTAGTATTTGTAGTTTTTGCATCTGTTTGTATATCACAACAGCGTACGGGAATTCTCAACGGGAACTAGTGTGAGCTGTGAGAGTGTTAGCCATGATTTTTCCCAACTAATAACATAAAGCATGGGAATTGAGACGTCATAACGGTGACTGCGACGATTACACATCTGGGTTGTATCTGTAATCGAACTCTAGACCTGACCTATAATAATATTGATGCCAGGTCTTCATATATCAGTATCACGATAAAAGTTTTCGACTTAAATTATATTTTAAAAGGTCGTTATCTATCTTTGTCTATATTTTTGCTTCTTTTAAATCTCTCAAAGGACACAGATACAATTTTCATTAATGGACAGTCAAACGAAAAAAATACATTTTGAAAGATATTATAACATATATAACATTTAATTTTAATGATTATTCATTTTCTTATAATTACACAAGTCAACAAAAAAAAACTTTTTTTTGTGTCTGTTATTTTATGACTATTGTCTGAGTGTTTACATTGAAAAGTAACCAAAAACTCAATTTATGGAGAAATAAGTTTGCTTTTGTGTGTTTCATATTGATAATTAAGTTTTAAAGTGCTTAGTGGAGAGTAAAATAATAGTTGGTAATACTTTAAAACAAAATGGCGACAAGTCGCGCATTCTATTGTATTGAGTGTATGTATGTCTATTACAAACTGTAGCAACTACTTTTGCATATGACTGAGTGGCAAAATACCATACAGACTTTACTTGTCGAAATAATATGGAATTTTCTATGAAAAACGAAATTTCTAGAAAAGAACTTTAACCAAAAAACCTATTTTACTAATTTGACATTTTGTTGTCACACTCAAAATCCGTGTTGACCGGTGTTATCAAAGTCGCCCTTATTTTTTAAATAATTTAGTTGGAGATTCCAGATACTGTTCCTGTTAACGCTGTCCTCGAGATCGAGATAAATATTTTCTAAGAAATACCAAAGACTTATGGAAATAAACTGAGTTGCATTTAATATATTTCTTCTTAACGTCAAGATAGATAACAAGTTTGATTAAATTCATGGAAAGACCTGGGCCCGGGGCAATCTCTCTATTTATAAGACGTTTTATAGACAACCGGTATCCGCGACTTTGTTCGCGAGAACTTCAGTGATGTGATAAAACTTCTACACCACAGAGACTGCTTCTTTCGGTAGAAAAAGTATACTATACATTATGAAACCTATAAAGTCTATTGAAGATATTTGTGTCAATATATCTATTTTATTCCAATACACTTTTGCACTTTTCGGGATAAAAGTGCGACTGTCCGTTAAGTTTGGTTTCAATCAGTTTAGCTATATTTGTGTGATCGAGTAATAATCTTAAGTTACAAAATTTCACATTTATAATATTAGTAGGAAATACGCATGAATAAAGCACAGACAATATAGCACTGCTACTGTGTATTCGCACGAGTTTATTGTTGTGAAGATGATAAATACATAACACATAGCCTCTCATCAGATCATATTGTAAAAGCATAGGCCCTGCTCGAAGAAGGAATTACTGATTATATTTAGTAGGGAGGTAGATTTTAAGCTTATCTCTGTTTTAAATAGTCAGTAGGGTTCCCACCCACGGAAGAGTCTTCGCCCATTTGTTACTCTTCGCCTTGATTCAATGTCATCAAGGATTTAATATCAGGTACCTACATATAAATAAAGCAGTGGTAACCCAGTGACTGTGATTTGAATGGCTTACTCGGGTGGTCCACACACCGACAACTTGCAGGAGTTAAATGTGTTTTAAGCAATTAAGATCGCCTGCTGTGAAGGGAAACATCGTAAGGAAACCTGCACTCCTGAGAGTCCCATAAATTTCTCAAAGGTGTATGAAGTCTGCTAACCCGCACCGTGCCTAACCCCCTCCTCATTCTGAGGGCCACTGACGAGTTGTAATGATGAATGATGATGACATATAACTTTTCTTATGTACGATACTATGGAAATATAGTAAAATACTAAATTTGACAGTATAGATGGGTACCCTATCTTTGTACAATTATCACACATATTACAATTCTAGGAAATTTAATGATGTTTTAAATACATTTACATTTTCAAGAATGTCTTAAGAAGAATTACTGTTTCTTGAATAACAGTAGGCCTAAGTACTTTGACACAAATATACTTAGACAAATAATTAAGTTCTAGAAACAAACAGCTTTTACAACTATATATACATTGAACTATTGCGTAGATTATAAGGAAAATAAATGTTTTGTTTACTATTTATTTTGAAATGTACTATTGCTTTGTATATTGTAATGTAATACTTTTATCCTTATAAATAGTTATATGTCGGCACTAAGTTAGGCTTAGGTTAACCTAACCTTAGGACTAAAGAGAGAACCTGGCCAGTGGAGGCGAGTATTTCAATGGAATCACTCCAAGGCACTGCTTAAGTTGCTGTCGTTGTTTTAAGTGATCATAAGGTTTAGTTGTTTATACTACTACGTTGCGTTTATCTGGTAGTTCATACAATATCATTTCAGTTGTAGTGTTTTTCAATATACCCCCTCTCATATTCTCCCTTCTCCTTCTCTCAGAGTAATATAAATCTTACTCACTTTAGTTATCTCTTGGCATTTTACTTAATATTTATAAAATACTAGCCGAACTGTACGACTTTGTTCACGTGTTGCTCCGCTCCTATGGGTCGTAGCGAGATGTTAAATAGCCTCAGTTACTCCTTGCTACATCAGTTATCTGCCAGTGAAAGTCCCGTCAAAATCGGTCCAGCTATTTCAGAGATTAGCCGGAACAAAAAGACAGACAGACAAAAATAGCAAATGTTGTTTTGGTATATGTGGTGTGTATACATCCATATGCACTTAGTATAAAGCGGTTAATTTTAGTAATTTGAATGGATATGGTCATGTGTATGTTATTAAGGAGAATATTTTAGGTAACTGTGTGTATAAGAATTATCAAAACCGGATCAGTAGTTAATGAGTTAAGCAGTTTAAAGTTTTAATTGTCATTACTTCTTGAATTAATTGATTATATTGAGTTGTGAATCGTAAGATACTGCTGTCTGAAGGCTTACTGATTGTGTCGGTCTTACAGTAGACTGTTTTGTGTCCACAGAGTTAGAAATGAAACACTTTTATTGGTAAAATATCGTGCGAATCCGGGGCGCTGCTATACGTATACATAATAGATGAAGAGTCGAATTAGTTTATTCAGATTCTCGCTCATTTACGACTATTAAGCTATTCATACATATTTATATTAAGTTTGGAAAGTTTCAAAGAATATTTCTACGATTACGAAAGTGTTACGAGACCGATACAGTATTCAATACTGATAAAACGTTAACGTTAAAGCGTTTTTAACCGATATCGAAAAGGTGTAGGTTCTGAGTAAGGTAGGTTTATGGCAATACAATATACAATTGAAGTTCGTATGACGCGGCGATAGAAACCAGTCGAGTTATTATTTGAGTGTTACGTAGATATCGTTAAAGTTCAGTTTGAGCAATTCCGTTGTGTAATCCCGTTGTACTTATTACTTACTGACACGATTTTGAACTCTTTGTCTTCAAATATATTTGTTAAAACTTTCTATTGTCAATGGAGACAAAAACCGTTTTATGAAAAAATGTTTTTATTATAGATATGATATAATTTTTCCTACTAGCCGATCCTTTCTCGCTTCAGCGACATAAAGTTCTCGTTGATATTTTTTCAAAATTTAATTTATATTATTTCATTGTTATAAAAAAGTAATATGATACAAATAACCTAGAAAAATAAGGAAAACTGACAAAATATTTAAAATTAGTTAAAAAATTCTCATCAAGTTATTTCTTAATTTATGTAAATACTAGAATTAATCGTTGAAAATATTAACTACTAGCTTTTACCCGCGGCTTCGCTCGCATATAATTTTTTTTCACAAAAAGTATCCTAAATTACTTCTAATATCCTCAAGAATATGTGTACAAAGTTTCATGATAATCGGTTAAGTAGTTTTCGCGTGAAAGCGTAACCAACAAACATTCATTCATATTTATAATATTAGTAGGGATAGGGATTATGACATCTAAAAAAAGTTAGCAACACCGTTGATAACTTTATATTCGCGGGTAGTACCTTTTATATTATATCATGACTGTATATAAACTCTTTTCGATAGATCGGAGTCAGTTTTCAAAGGTAGCTTGCCTGGTGACCATTACGGCTGTGTGTGTGTCTCCATTAGGCTGTTACACATGCTACTATTAACAAAACTGATGAACTGATCTGAATAAAATTATACTTTTACTGACCATGCAATGCATCCAAAAACAAGATCAAAACTAGCATGCTCATTAAGCAAACGCGTTCACACTTGCATGCTACTAAAAAGCATGCTTAATAGTAGCATGTACTGTTCCACACGCTAGTAGGTAGCATTTGCTCAATAATAGCATGCTTTCGTGCTAGTAATAAGCATGTGTAACAGTAGCCTAAGTGTTAAATATTGGTTAGTCGGTGTTCCGTTGTAAGTGCGTATTATTATTGTATTGTGCGTGTCACTGTGCGTAATACCTCCCATGTAGTAAAGAAGAGTAAAAGCAAATATTAGTGTGCTTAGTGTCTTAGTAATTGCGAGGACCATGTCACGTGCAGTGATGTAATGAGTTCTGTTACCTAACCGAGTATATGCACTGTGGCTACGTCACTGTTAAATATTCTAAGCGAGTTCAGTATTCTCTATTTATAGATCTGCTCAACCACGATCTACCACCGCAACTTAGCACTGACATGAGCTTATAAAGGAGTAACACACCACGGTTTTGCATAAACACAAGTTTAAATAAATAATTAATAAAGTCTTTATGGACTCAATTATTGCTGCATGATAAACAAAAAATAAATAATGACTAAATATTTAAATTTGTGTTTAAAAAATCGACGCTTTGTATAACGCACTTTATTAACTATATTATAGACTCGCAACTTCGTTTGCGATATTGAGGTAGCTATGTTAGACTACAGTAGATGTAGTCATACTAACTTTGCACCCTCCTTTTACCCCCTTAGGGGGTGAATTTTCAAAAACCCTTTCTTAGTGCTCCCCTACGTTATAAAAGGAACTCCTGTGCAAAAATCTCTCTGTAGAAAACAATATTACAATATATTAATATATTTAAAACACAAAAACTCCATTACTTCATTAATTAAATTTACTATATATATGAATACATACACACATACATGCACATAAATACATATACATATTTAGTTTTTTCTCTCGTAGAGGAGGGGGTAGGTCGTTCCATATTTTTGTGGCAGAAAATCTGAAACATCCTGATGTTCTGTGTGGCGAGAATGACAATGCGAGTTTATTATAGGTACGACAACTTTTACCAATATTTTCATTTAACCAGATAAGTTTTTCGTTTACCACTTGTTTCCTTTAAAAATTAACTTTTTGGGAGGCTGTTAGTCTGTCTGTTTCTTAATGGAGGTACCAAGTTGTATTTAATATCAAATACTCAGGCCTGCAGTCAATTGGAATTATGAAGACATCAAACTTCTAAGTCATGCAATTGCATTAACGTTACTCGCAAACTTGTGAAAAAAAACATATTTTTACAATTGGTGAACTGTCGAATTCTTATAATACTTAAATGGATAAAACGAAAACTATCACGTGAACCTGTCGACTGTAAACACATTTACAAGATTAGCATGTAGGACGTGGAAATGTAACTAAGAGAAGCGAGTGCTAGTAGTTTATAAAATATCGATTCGTGGAATGTGCGAATGATCTAAATGCAAACCATATAAGGACTTTAACCCTGGCTTAACCAGTGACCAGCGGACAGGCCAGCAGTATATCGTATTCTGGTTGCGCGCGACCACTGTACTCGAACAAGCGGCGATGCGCGTGCGCCGCATACCGCACAACCACAATTCCTACAACACCTAGAAATACTTCACATTTACATACATACTCATAAACAATGTTTATAATTATACAGCTTAAGAAGTGGCTATGCGAAAGCTGTATCTTGTGTGAAAGGTATAGTGATACCGTGGTGCCGGTGCCCGGTGCCAGCGCCGGTGGTGTGACAGCCAGCCGGTCTCGCTGCTCCGGCGCATACCGGCATTAGCATACAGTATACGACTAGAATAATTTAAGCCAAATAACTTAAAGCCAATGTTTGCTTCATTCCAAATGCCGTGCTTCTGAGAATAACGACCATTTATTATTGAATCGAATACAGATTCTATTTGTTTTATGGTAATAATAAGTGACTCTTAGACATGGAATATATCAAAAGAATAATCTTAATATCACTATCACTACATAGTCCAAAACAAAGTCGCTCCCCGCTGTCTGTCTGTCTGTCCCTATGTATGCTTAGATCTTTAAAACTAAGGAACGGATTTTGATGTGGTTTTCAAGAGGAAGGTTTATATGTATAATTGTAGAGGTTTCTAATGTGATGTCGTAAATAAACACATTTTTTCGCTTACATTGCAAACGCTGGCTGAACCCTTCGAGATAGATCAAAATAATGTACTACAGTATTGTACACCTTAAAAAGGTCTGCAAAAAAGTCCGCCATGGTATATGTCTATCTCTTATGGATAACCCACATTAACCATTTTTTATCCTTTACTTTTTACGAAAAATAATATTTACGAAGCGATTTTAAACAATACAGTATTAATCCTTATCTAATTAGGTACCTTAAATACATTGTGCATTTAATATAGGTCAACATGGCCCTTTATAGCATGTAATTTTAACAAATATATTTTCGAAGATATTACAGATTTAAAATGCAGGCACATAGCGGTTGCCGCTAAACACACTTGTTAAATTGCACGGCTCGACTAGTAGTAACTTTTTCAGAACAGAAGTTATGTACAAGACTGTACATAACTTCTGTTCTGAAAAATTTGTCAGCTGTCAAACGGACCTCGTCTGGTGACCATTATGGCTGTGCAGTGGTGTAGTGTCGTGAAGCTGGGTCTCCATTACTAAGGTTTGCAGTAAGTGTTTAATATTGGTTAGTCGGTGTTCCGTTGTAAGTGCATATTATTATTGTCTTATAGACACATGCATGCTGTCTTATAGACAATAATAATATTTTACAATAAAAACCGATAGGATAAATCCTTTCAGCTTCCATACGGCAAAAAATATTAACATTGTAATTTAACTGTTAGACATCTTTATATCTCTAACGAATGATTGCAATTACTATTGTATATGTGGTAATGATAAGTAACCCGGCAGATGAGATAATATGTCCATTCCTTTATTTATTTGTATAGCGGCAATAATTGTGTAAACTTTAGCAGATACAAACTTACAATAATGTTAAACAATTTTAGTTGCTTAAAAGTATAAAAAAACAGTTAATATATGTGTGTTATTTTAAATTCTTTTATAAGTACGGACATTAAAAAATAATTAAGATACAGGAATAAAAATTTAATTCGATCCTGCAGAAAGGTTATAAAAATGCAAAATTTTAATGATCAAATTAATGTATGATACAAAACTGGTACTGTTTCGAACATTTGATTATTCTACGTCGCTGTATAAAATGTTTATGTGTTTAGGTCATTTGGAAATGTAATTCCAATAAAATTTGTAAAACCCAACTCTCGCAATGAAGACTGACTGTAATAATTTGTGAGATCAACAACTTTACTCTCAATAATATTAGACATTTAAAGCTATTTTTGTACTGTAAAGTTTTCTGGGAGTTATGAAAATTTATAATTTCAACGATTTTAACTGCTCTTTCTAATCTAATACAATCTTTAACCCAAATAAACAAATAGTTATTTTCACGCTACCATAGAGGTAGAGTATCAAATAATGGTTTTCATTGATAATTTAATTCCTATTGGTTTATCATGAGAATGGTCCCCTCCCAACCTCAACAACTTATAGGTGGAAGAGGTGATTCTTATTGGGTCACAAATCCTAAATACTGCTCGATTTTCCCGTGGTTATACTTATATGGTGAAGTATTAGAATGATAAGTAGTAAACAGAGAGCTTGAATAGTAAAGGCGAGCGTCAGTACACCTTACAAGAACTCGGGTCGCGAACAAGAAAGTCGTACAGAAAAACTCGAAAAAGATTTCTATAGTAACTTTTATTAATAATTTATTTTCTCTCTGAGTCAGATACGATCATTAAAGGAATCATGTTAGTCTGCACTTTCTGTACATACATCTCGAAACCGTATATTAAGCAATCCGGTCACTGTCCGGTTACCGGATAAGCTACTACTTTTTATTTAAAAAAAAATCTCACTTCTTTGACAATTTATAAGCTCGATCCCGATACTTAAGTTGCAGCTCGACTAGTTGTTTAGTGAATTATCTTCACTTCTGGAATGTCGTGCGATGGATGAGAGAGACTTTGACACATGTTTGACAGCTATTGGCCGTGATTTTAGTGTTGCTATAGAAAAAAATTTGATTTCTCCATTTGTCGGAATCTCCAAGTTCCTATCTAAAGCTCAAAAGATTCCAGATAGGTACACCAGAGAACTCCTTAATGTGCATATAGTGATTGAGACATTAGGATGTTCGTAATAGGTTGTAATAGCGTTTAGCGCAGACGCAGCTCGATCATTTGAACCAGTCATAGTTTACTGTTCAGCTGCGTAAATTGCTTCAAGTAGATGTAATGATAGCTAAGTTTCTGCAACTCACTGTAGTTGTATGCAGAATTAAAATGCTTCAATTACACGGGTTTGTTTGTAATCTCATATTGCCAGTGTATCAGCTTTAAATATAGCTATACACGTTAATCCTTAAAATGATTATTAACATCATTCCTTTAGAGGTTAAAACACTATTAAATGATACATCTTATGTAAATGTGTGTGCATTGTGTTCGTTATAATTATAAACTCTCTTCTCTTTCCTCCTTAAAAGGGTTCCTCAGGGTTACGTACTGTTTACTCTTCTCTTTTCGATCTTCATCAATCAGTTCAGTAACAGATTTTTACTATAGTTTACCATCTGTATGCGGATGACCTACAAATATATATCTCATCTCTTGTCGTTAATATACTAGATGCTATTAAAAATATAAATTTGAATCTTCAAAAAATTTATTCGTAGAGCTTCTCCTATGGTTTACATATAAATGTCCAAAACAATCATCGAAAATAGACTATTCTGAACTCCCTGAAGTAAAGATTAATAACACGCATTACTTCCCAGTGATTTAGTTAAAAATCTCAGTATCACAATAGACAGTACGCTATTCTGGGGTCCGCAGGTGTCTATTACTAGTCTTAAGCATATTGCTGCGTTGGGTTCAAGACCAAAATTGTTCTTACTGGTTCTGTTATATCTTAGATTATGCCGATATTGTTACTTAAGCTTTACCCAAGAATCACTATAAAAGTCGGAACGGTTACAAACCATGTGTCTCCTTTATAAAAAATTTGACCACATTATTCAATACCGTTCTCAACTTAACAGTGAGGCATCGTCGAAATTTATATGTTCTTTCTACTCTTTACTCTATCCTATTTAACCCTCAAACCTCACTGTTATCTTTTGCCTTTGCTCTAGTAACGGCAACAAATTAAAGGTCCCGGCCAGCCATTCGAAACTTTATAGTCAAACTCCATAGTTAAAAAAAATTAAAAAAGGTGCTGGGAAAATTAGAAAATTTAAGAAAACTTAACGACAATATTAACTTTTCTAATGTAAGCTTTTGACAGCCAATTCAATATTCATAGTAAAGACAGGATAACGTATGTAGGGTCAGCTAGTAAAATATAAAGTTAACCAAGTAATCCTTATTTTACTTTATTACTAATGTTAAGTTAATTTACTTATTTTAGAAGAGCATTTTTAACATATTTCTAGGTCTCGAGCCAGGCACTGCTCAACTATCTGTCTAAAGCACGTGTTATTATAATTAAGGCTATGGGAACTATATTACGAAGGAACACTCAAAGAAAATATTAACATGTAATCTGGATTGAAGCCCAGAAGCAGTGTCTGAAGCTTGAGACCCTGCCGCAGGTTTAAAGACGTCTTTAATAACCGTAAGCTTTCAGCTTCACCGCTTAACCTCGGTACCAAATATTAAAATAATAAAATGGTATATAATGTGTATATATAGTTATTAGTTATAGCTTTACTACTGAATCTATTAAATTAATTTATCTAGTCCGCCTAAGATTGCCTGTAAGATTACTCCAAGTGATAAACCCTTTATCATTGTATTGGCTCCATGTTATCTTTTACGCTTCCTTTGTGTGTAATATATAATTTGTTTATTCATTCATTATTATCAGTAGTAGTAATCAGTAAACTATTGACTAGAATCTGATATTTCAGTTCATTGATAGATAGTTGAATAGGTACTGGTCGCTAGACTTTACTTGTGTAAAAGCGACTTGCTCTCCCTACGCTGAGCTCGTTGTTTTCCCCCACACTGAATAGTCTCTATATGAAGTACGTGAGCATACACAATCTCTAAAGATTATACCAAGTGGTATCAATGAAAGTGCACTGTATACATTACGATTGAAAGCTTTACATTGAAACGCGGATGCACATCCGTAAATATTGTAATGTAGCCACTAGCCTCTACTGACCCGGTTACTGCCCTCTCCTTCCCTCACGCTAATAAACAGCTTTAACAACTATTTATGTTCAATTAAAATATATTATAATTCAAAGATATTGAGAGGAAATAATATTTACTGCTACATTTGTGCGATAAATGGCAGTGCTTGCGTTTTAAAATTTGAAAGTTCCTATACGATAATAATAATTATTCTTTTTACATGCCACTTCATTGTTAACTTAAAGAATCCTTTCAAAGAACAGAAACTGATCATTGATGATTTTAATAGGACTGTCGCATTTGGAAAATCTTTATTTTTCATACAAAAAATGCCTTTTTACAAATTTAAAGTAATTACGATATTTTTCTCAAAAATATCATTATATAATTGGAAGACCGTAATACATATATTATTTAACGTCACTTATATTTACGTTCTTTAAGTTACGTTACGTAGCTTATATATAATATAACATATACTCTTCGAGAGTAATGTTTTTTACTTATACTTATAGTTAACCCAACGCTACAACGACTGGGTGTTTTAATTTAACATGTGTATCTGTATATCTATGGCATCGATCAATTCTGATGAAGTTTCATTTGTTTGAAAGGTAATTTAATCGAGATGTTTCTTAGGTACGTATTGTGAATCTGGTCAGCCGTTTGGAGACTATCAGCTCATTGCTCACTTGTTAAGTCTGTATTGACTGCTGTTTTATATTTTGTTGCCAATATAACACTTATACAAGTTAATATCGATTCTTCTAATGCGATGTCGTGTGACTTAAATAAATTAGAGTTTCAATCAGGGTATTTTAATTTAATAGTTATTGTACAGACTAAGTTAAAAGTAATATTTTTACAGTATTAATCTAAACGTTTTAATCACGTGGTACGTGTAAGGTGGTGAAGATAAACATGAGTATTGAGTAGTGAACTGGTTCCGGGAACTCATCTAACAGCATACTTAACATATTATAGCTTTAACTGCACCTGCCTAACTTACCGCTTATCAACGTTTCATTGTAACAAATACCTTACTAGTAATAACTGTCATAATTACTTATAACAAACCGAAATGATATATGTTTCTGCTCTTTCAAAAGATAACAACACCGTTTATAGCTTTGTATTTCCCTTTATTTTATTTTACTTATACCCACGTAACAATTTTTAATAAGACGATATATATTAGAGATGCCACGAATATTCTTAATATTATTATCAATATTCTTTTTATCAATATTAATTTTATTTTATCATAATAATTTAATACTTAAATTCTACTAGTTATAAGTTATGATGAATGAAAACAATATATTTAGAATTTGTTGATAATAGACAAATTTATAAAAAACCAAAAACTTGGTTATTTGATTTTTCCACATAAATTTTGGTTTCAAAAATTATAGACCCTGGCCTATTAGTAAAACAAACGCGAAAGATTCTAAGTGTTGCCGAATATTTGGCGATTCGGCCAAGAGACTCGTCGAATATTCGTTATTCGGTATTCGGCCAAATCACTATTCGTGGCATTTCTAATATATATCCTTTGTTTCGATAGACTTATGCGAATTTTTCCCCGTGAGGGGACGGGTTAGAATACAATTCCTCTCTGCCGCTGGGAGAGCATCTCGTAAGAGCCGAGTAACCCAGCACCCCCTTGGTGGTAGGGGATCTGTTCCCCGACTGGCTTGCGACCACTAGCATGCGAAACCGACCGCCAAGTGTCTCCGACGCGTTCCGGCCGAAACGCATGTGGGCCAGATCTATCATTCCCTCTCACATCCCCATTACTGCTGCGATTCCAATGAACACCGGGGTCCATTGAAACCGCAGCAGTCTTCTTTTCGCTCCCCCTCCTCACTCTATCTTTGAGGCGGCACCGCATCGACAAAACAAGATACCCTCTAGTTTCATTGATTTGTATGGGCGACGGTGGCCGTTTTCCATCAGATGGACCCTCTGCTACTTTGTCCCTTAACTATCATAAAAAAAAAGTTGTCAAACTATTGTGATAGTGCAAGTGATGTGGTGTCGCAATGCTAGGACTCAATATGAAATATTTCTTGACAGTATTTACTCGTATTCAGACTAAAGTGTATGTAATCTCAACGACACGTCAATATAGGTCTGCTATAGTAATGTAGGTAATTATTAACCTTGAGAGTTAACATTACTAGAATTCCTGGTATGTAGCATTAAAGTAATCCAATAAATTATATGAGGTATATACTCGTATATACATGTGAACACCCTACCTTCTGGAGGTGAAAATGGCGTTACAAATTAATTTTGTTTTTCATCTGATTCAGCGTTTTCTTCCCCCTTTAACGGTTATTTAAAATGTGTAAATAAATGTGTCTATATGTTCATAAAGACACATTCATTTCAATAACAGATTATTGATTTCAATTGACTACATTGACAATTAACTTATGGAGCAACCATCACATCTTGTGGAGTAGTGGGAGTATGTAGTATAAATGAAATGTTACCTAAATTATTATTTTTTTCAATACTATACCGATTAACGATTTCCCAACGAACACAACAAAGTTGAAAGATGAGGCACCTTATGTCAGCCTTGTTGGTATTACACCGACTAACCAATATTAAACACTTACTACAAACCTTAGTAATGGAGACACCACTACCATTATATGGCCATAATGGACATTAGGCGAGCTCCGTTTGACAACTGGCTTAAGTCTATCGGAACAGAGGCTATATACAGTCTTGTAATAAAAATATAAAGTTATCAACGGCGTTGCTAACTATACAATGAAAGAATTAACCTTAATATACCATTTGTCAAGGCTTAAAGGTGAGGCCTCTCTACCCAGTGTCATTCTCACTGGATTGGACGATATGTTTGTTTACTCAACGCATGTGATGTTTAATACAAATTTTAATTAATAAAAATATACAAGAATACTGGTGGAGTATGATATTGAGGCACACATGTGCGCAGGCGCAGCGCAGCGTGGGAACCGCGCCATCTTGCGACGCCGACCATTTTCAGTTTTGTTTTTGTCCAGTAAAAGTATATTAATATTGACAGCGCGCCTTTTATCGCCGTCTCTCGCCTCTTCTATAAATGTACATTGGAATGTTCCAGCAAACATCAAAAACATGTTGGCTAAATCCTTTATGATAACAATGTAACTTTGTGTATAATACAGAACCCATCATTTTATTTATACCAGGTACAAATACACAGAAACATCAGCGAGTAACTAAACTAAAAGTTTTTAGCATATATTTGTAATAGTTAAAATATTGAAGTAAACTCTGGCCTTTCTAACAAATTAGCGTGTTGTATCTAAAATATACAAAGTGCGTCCCATCTCATATATTTGACAACTTTATACAATTTCACCGAATACTTTAAAACGATTCATGTTACTCGATATGTTAAACAGATCATGAAAACAATGGCTATTTTGTATTTATTTTCAATAGCTTCACTGACCTATTTGACGTGTTAAAAGTACCTACTAGTGTATGAAATTTAATTAAAATAAGTTTGAGGTCGAGGTTTACTTCAATACGATTAAAGATTTTTTGTTAAAAATCGCCTCGTTAAGTCTCGTATGTAAGTATGAAAGCTAAGTAGTAAGAAGAGCCGTATCTGAGCCGGTGCTAACCGTTATACATTCCGTCGCAACCCGCAACCGACAACCTGTTTCTATCTGTATACCAAAATCGACTACACCAGAAAAAACAGCGCTGCCTATGGACTATAGCGAGAACTCCATTACTTATATCTTATTATACTTATTACAATATATTTAAAGATGTTTTAAATAATATGCTCTTTTAATGGTACCTGTACAATGTACACTATACTAATCTAATAATAAAATTCTGGTGTCGTGGTGTTTGTTACCAAACTCCTCCGAAACGGCTCCACCGATTTTTATGAATTATTGTGTGCATATCGGGTAGGTCTGAGAATTGGTCAACATCTATTTTTTATACCACTAATTAAAAAGGGTGGCCCATCCTATTTTTTAAAAATTAAATGGCAAAACTACGTTGGCTGCTTGCTTGATATGCTTGTAAACAGATAAATATCTATAAAACAGTTAACTGTCAAGTCACTTTGAAGTTAAAACGTTTCGATTGTAAAAGACAAGAAATAAATGCTTGATATTGCAAATGCAAAAATCCGTCATGGCTTTTATGAATGTCATTCTTTCAAATCACTTGATTTTGATAATTGACACAATTATTTCTTTGAAGTATGGAGTACGTCATACCGGTTTTGATTACGAAAAAAACTTCAATATTTTTTTTATTATTAAAATTTATACGGAGTCTCTAAATCTATATCAATCTAGATGTCAATCGATTACAATAAATGCAAACGAATACTTATTTTAAAGAATAATCTATATGTTGATTAATTGGTTTGGATTTTTGTAAAATTTTTAGAGATTATGGATTGACCTGGCCCACGTGCAACGCTAAATCTGAAATAAGAACGTTTCCGCAACAGATGATACGATTTTGGAATTATTGGATACAAAAACTATACACTTAAGTATTTCTCATACTAAAAACGGATATAAAAAAAATGTTTTTCTCAGGGGAACGGCATCGGCATCGGAGCACACCACGTGGCCACCCGCATGTGTTGCCGCTCTACAGCTCTACGGCACTTAATAACACATCTGGGTTTCTTGGTAGACCCTGGGCTACACGGACCATTTGAGATTAGTATTAAAGTTTGAGTTGATCGATATACTATTGGGTGAGCTTTCTGGCCGAATATCTAAGTATACTATTTGGTCAGCGCGTGGCGGGAAAACTTGTGTCGACAACATTGACATATCGTGTTTGTTTTTCGCTGGATTGCTCACAACATGTACTTATGTTTATTTAGAAGGTCATTTCTCTATACCTGGAATTTATATTAAAGTCAGATAATACAAAAGAATTAATATTTCTGCATCATAATCGTACAGCTCTAAGTTGTTATTATGATAATTCAAGTTCAATTATTTACTATTCGGTTGAGTGTTTGATATAAAAGTAATGTAATTGTCAGAATATTAGTTGCAGATCTAGTCATGATGCGTCTGTGGTTCTCGAAGACACTTCAAGTGGTACGCTTACGCCACGCCTAGAAATGCCAGCGAGAAGTGGCAAGACGAAGCGCGGGGTTACCCGACCAGTTGAGAGAGGTGGTCGCGCGGAGCAACTCCAGCGGGCGCGCCAGTGTCCTGCGCGTCAGTCGGGCTATAACATTAGGGTCAGTACCAATTGACCCGATGCAGCAGCTGCCCGAACGAACCGCGATCAGTGTTCTTATTCTTAATATATAAATAAAAATTTTCTTGTACACTTGAATACCGTTTAATATATCTCTATGTTAAACAGTATTATATCACGTTTCCAAATAAATTTATAACATTGATTTTTATTTATTTTAAAGCATTTTTTCCGATTAGTAAAATTACATAATAGTCATGACAAAATTGTCGAATCTATTTACTGTTTAAGAGTAGGAAGAATACCTTTCCTATATTAAATAAGTGTTCAATTTTTCTAATCCAATTACTTCGTAATAATCGAATAATATAAAAACGATATTATATAGTATACATGCACCCAAAATAAGTCTGTTTATTCATCTCTCTTCTCTTAATATATAAAATAAAGACGGATTTGATCGAACACTTATAACTCGAGAACGGATGGACCGAATTTCATTTCAAATATTTCAAACATGTCAACTTTCAATCATAAATTAAGTTTAGCTAAATTGACTGTTAGGTGGTACGAAGTCGCCGGCTCAGCTAGTAGGTATGAAATATCATTTAAAATCCGTAAATCCGTGTGTTCTGAAAAGTATGAAAAATTAAAATATAATTTTATAAAATCAGTTGACATGTATGTTGAAATATTTAAATAAATTTAATAATTCTTGATAGTTGTCATCATACCTGTTTCAATAAGTTAGTAAAATGGTTTCTGTATAATATTGCACTGATGTTGAATACTGTTTAAATAGTAAATAGAAACAGCAGTGTTTACACAAACTTGGACGCAGTCGAGCCATCATCTAAACTTATTTGAACATTTCAACATAATTTCATATCAAACCAAGTTTTGTGATTAAACATTTCCTCGTTCATTTGAAATATACTGTTTATTAAAGATGGTTGAATAAATATAGAAGAACCGTTTCGGAAGTTCCGTCTTGAACGCGAGATGAAAAGAAATAATGAAATTAATTGGCAAAAATAATTGTAGGTGATATGTGGTTCGGGTGACACAGGGGTATCAAGATACTTTAAAGATGGGACTTAAGAAACTCTCGCCTTTACCGCTACACCTCGTTACATAACATCTAATTAACCTAGCCTACATTTAACTATGATAATAGATATTTACCAAAGACTCGCGTGATTCGCGATAAGGCAAACTTCATCAGAGCACTAGTCTTCATAACTTGCACTGTTTTAGATAATGTTACAGTCTGCAATCACTTGACAGTCTGAGTCCGGATCAGTCATTAATAACAACTCTTCAAAATTATCTGAGTCAATTTGAGTTGATGTTAGGCTAGTTTGCAATATATTAAAATATGAAAAAGTTAACAATAAAAAAGGCATTTGCTTAGAATCACCTCGCCATAGTGTGATACCTGATAGCAATTCCGAAACTAATTTATTTTTTACCGAAGACAACATTCTGTTCAGAACTGAGAGCGAGATATTACAGCCAAAGTAATCAGAGAATCGCCAGTCACGGATGTATTTTTGACATGTTTTTGTGCATAAAGACAAGTTTTTATATTTCGTATGTTTAAAGATTGAAAGATCTATAATATAAAGTATTTTCAGGTAGTGAGCAAGGAATTTTCATTATTTTTGCTTTTGGTCGTGTGAGTTAGTACATAAGTATGATAATTATACAACAGAGGAGACAAAATACATTAACATGCTTATTTAATGATTATATTACGTTTATTACTTTTGGGTTATCTAATTTAGATACCGATAATTTAATATAGCAAGTGGCCCTCGCTTATCTTAGCTATCGTTTACAGAGAAATATATTTAGCCAATTAAGACATTTTACAGCTTTACCAGAAAATAAACCCACCAAAAACATTTTCATGTAAAATGTTGGAGTTAAAAAAAACGATGAAACGCTTCGAGAGAAAGTGTCTTTGCGATTTGCATAGCTCGACTTGGTGGTGGTACTACCGTGCCCCAAATTTCATTTTATATATAACATGGTGACTCTATATATATTTACAAACCTATAACATCAAAATTTACGGAAGTCTCTTACAAATTTCCACTCCCTAATTTAAGAGAGAAGTTCCCTTAGAATTTTAATAATCATCAGTAAGTCAGTAACGAATTTGTTTTTTTAGATATCAAAAACTAAAGTATAAGAGGTATGCAATTGAAACTTAATATATTTAATACGTCCCCTAATATCATCATATCCCGAGAATTTTGTAGATCTGGATAATCCAAACCCAAGTTATGAGGGTTCAAAGAAACAACGAAGCGCTTCGAGAAAAGATAGTAGTGCCCTTATTCTCTAGCCTCTTCGCTTGGCTCGACTTGGCTGGGGCGCTATTATGCCCCCACAAACAAGTAATTGAAAACGAGTATTTAATTTATAGGAAGTAATGTATTATAGTAATGAGATGTTCGTAGAAGCTGCAGAAGCTTTGAATTTCAAAAGAATTTGAGATGTTATCCGTTATAATTGTTTATATCTTGATATCAACTTCCGGCACGGTGGCTCCGTTATCAATCACAACTAGTTTTGCTTACAATATTTATAAACACTATTATTGGTAACCGGCAAAGCGGATGCTGGAGGCTTTAATTAGTCGATAGTAAGACTCTTAACTATTTTGGAAGTCATCGATTTTCTAATATAAATTATATTTTTAATTATTTAGTGTTCCTTAATTATAAATACTATAAAAATTACTCTCTTTTTTATTAACTGAAAAACAAAAATTAAATATTAATGTATAATCACTGTATGACTTCAGATCTATGAGATAATTTAAAGAAACAATACTAATATATATACATATATGAAAGGGGAAGATGATTATAATGTTTCTGTTAGTTTGTTGACGAAAATATCTGAAATTACAGAACGGATATTTAGGCGTTTTTCAATTAGATAGATTGTGTAGGAAACCATTGGCTTGATTTCATTTAGATCGTTTCTTAATTTTCATTCAGGAAGGGAAATTGTGGCTAAAAATAGAGTTGAATTTTAAATAATATATTTAAAATTCAACTCTATTTATTTGCAGATTATGAGTATACTAAAAAGTACCTAAAATTAATTATTTTATACTATCGTCTTCCAAATAATAAGTTGGATTCACAGGAAATTGAAAGAAAGTCACTAAATCACCCTTCTGCTAACATGTACTCTATGAAATAGAAACTTTTATACTACAAGGACTGTGCTTGTTTTCGGGATAAAAATATTATAATATTCATAGTATCTTTACTCCAATAATCTAGTTGAATCGATGAAAATTTTTATGTTTATTTATTTGATTGAGAGTAGCGGGTAAATACGTTCAACAATACTGAAGCCAAGGTGGGTAGAACAAATATTTCAGGCTTTCCTATTTTTAAACCCACTGTTTGTTTAACTCCTCTTCTTTTCAACTCAATTATAGACTTTAAATGGGAACTTATTTACTAATTTACTTACAGATTGAAGTTTTCTAATAACAGCTACAACAAATTTCTTACCTGTAAAGAAAAAATAAATAAAATCTGCGTTGATTTACACAAATTATTTTATTGACAAAGTGATACATTATTAAACTGTACAAACTTTTTAGAATAGAAGTCATTTAATAATCATAATTATCTTATGGATCTACAGAGGAAGATAGAACTCCCTTGGGGCACAAACATTCCTATCTAATCTTATCTAGGAGAGGACAGAGGAGGGAAGCCAAGTATATAATATTTAATTCATCGTTTTATAAACAGACGGACTCATACATCAAAATAAAATAGAAACTGTAAAAACATATTTTCTTTAACTAATTTAATAGTAAAAAATCTCATTTAGACTTAATATAATGGTAGTAAATGGAAAACAGACGTATGGAAATCGATAGTGGGGGAGGTGGAACCAAAATTGGGTAACATAATTTTTACATAACAACATGTTGTAAAACAAAATCCTCAAAAACTGCTGAACGGATTTTGAAGCGATTTTCATCAATAGGCAGAGTGATTAATGAGATAGGTTTAATTTGTTGAAGTTTTATATAAACTGGTTGAAATATGAGGATAATTGTTGTACATGTCGGCTGTAGTTACACCCCCTGGGAGCTGCCTAACAACGGATGGTGGGATATGTAGGTATAAAATGCTCTACCACCAGTGGTAAGCAGGGATGGTCACTAGTACATAATAAATGGCGTCTTATAACGCAGTAGTGGCTGTTATAAGCGTAAATTAGTTGTGATTGAGAGTCAGTCAATATGAAGCTTGATGGAGTCAACAGCCAATTGAATTGTCGTCACTCGTATTTGTTCATTGCTCTTAAATTTAAATTTTAATGTTTAACCGTTTCACAATTTACGTCGTTGAAGTTGACCTTCCTGAAAAATTACATGTTTATATATGTATGTCGGAAATTAGAATGGGAGGAGATAGTTGAAATATACAATCTTTTATAAGCATCGTATGTGCACAATGGATGGTCTATTTCGAAAGCTACTGGCGCGATACGGTCAGGATGTAACTAAACATTACGATCTCTTACTATTCTAACAGGAACAAAAGCAGTGCCTTGGACTTGTGACCAGGCGTGTAGATTTAAAGAGTCATTGAACACAATTGCAACTCGCCTCAACTATCCAGACAAAGCTCTGCCTCCGTCAAAGCTCTGTCTCCCTCAAAGCTTAATGCTTACCTAGCACTAATTTAAACTAAGCCAAACTTACGCTTCCAACATATACATTTCGAATATGTAACTTTATTAGAAAATTTACTGAGTAAATAGAAAAAGACGTGAATTTGGGGGGCGTTTTTAGACAAATATAATCTTAGTCTTTAGTCAGGCTTGTCATTATTTTTTAGATAAAAAATTCGTTTCTTGAATCAGTTTATCTGTTGATAGTAAAATTAAATTATAAAAGCATTTATGATATTTCCATCATCAGTTAAGTTACTGTTATCAGTCTTATAGTTAAAATAATAGGAAGAAAGAAAGGTGAAAGATTGATGCAAGATGTGCATTATAAACATTTTAAAATGTCTTTCAAAGTACTGACATTTTGTAGGTACTACAAAACATTATAATCTTCATAGTTCGACGTTTCTGAGTAACTAAGTCTATGTAAGGTGTAAATATTATATTAAAATATTAGTCATTAGTTATTTAATATTTTCCTTGTTTCATATTCTATTGTTTAGTAATTACAAATGTATTATTTTAGTAATACTTCAAGTACATTATTTATATCTTAATTAGACTTTAATAATATATCCTGTAACGACTTAAAGATTATTTTATACCTTCCAAGCTACGTCACCCACGAAATATAATTAATTTTCAATTACATGAGAATCTTTCTCTCTTATAAATTCTGTTGCATTAAAACCAAAGAAATTTAGTGTAAAAGAAAATAATAGTTATACACAATTAATTTCACTATTGTTGAGCTTAGTGCAGCAAGCTTAGGACTAATCAAATAAAAGAAATATTTTTAAAAACTAAAGAGAAAGATATTTATGTATAAATTGCTGTTTAAAACAATATGTGTGTTCATAGTAGTGAATATGTTTCTCACAAGTGTTGTATTTGTTGTTGTTTGTAATAAACAACAATTTTATTACCGTTCACTTCCACTTGTATATGTTTATTTAAATTGGTTTCATTACGTGCAGTTTTATGAGAGTACAATAATAGTGATGTAAGCACAATAATATGCTGCTGCTATAACTTTGTAACTTGAGAACTGGGTAACTAATCAGCAGGTTTTAAGTTTTTTTAAATAAAAAAAACTAATCTATCCCCTAGTGATGTAGTCTGAATGCATAAACGAATAGGATGTAATATTCGTAAAAGCTTTATCCCCAAGACCCGAGCTTGAGCTGACTAACAACGGGTTTCAACATGGACGAAATGAAATACTGTGTATCGAATATGTCAATAACAATGAAAATGTACGAGAGAGTTATTAGGCTTTGCTTTATTTTTTAAGCTTTATTTCTCACTACGGAAATATTGGATGGAAAAATAATAAATCACGTAAAATATTGTATAAACAAGAATAATTGTTTAAAGAAAATCGTAGTTGCGTATAGTAAAAACGCTAAATTTGCATCCTTGTGTTTGTAATAACCCAATTACTTAGACTATGTTAAAATATAAGAGCGAAAAATAGTTGCAAAGAGTAATGTGTATTCAGAAATGCTAAAAAAGAGCTAAAAATTGAAGGATTAAAATATACCTAGTAGATGTATGATTAAGACTAGCAGCAGATATAGTTGGGGTCTATGGAGGTTTAAGAACACGCTAAGGAAGAAAAATAACTGGACTCGATGTGTGATGATACTTTTATTTTCTGTCGTTTCGGTAGAGTTGGTTAAATGTTATAGAAACCAACTCCCGCAATGAACGCAATATTTGTGTCTTAGATTTGAAAGCAAGATTATCGAAGTGACTTACTTATTTACACTTTTGCTTCAACACAAAAATTGAAAAACATCTACACTATTATATAAAGAGGAAAGATTTGATTGTATATTTGTTTGTTGCGAATAGGCTCGAAAAGTACTGAACCGATTTTGAAAATTCTATCACCGATAGAAAACTACACCCTTTCCGGGTAACATAGGCTATGTGGTGTTGCCATAAACACTCAAATTAAAAAGATATGGCCATTTAAGTGCCATAAGGTGGTCATTTTGTAAATTAAAGAGTTTCTCAGGAACTACAAATCCAATTTAAAAAAATTTTTCACTGATAGAAAACTAAACTATTCGTGATCGTGGCAGGCCGCTAATATTGAATATATTGAAGTATAAAATTTGGAGAAAGACATTTTTAATAACATGGTTAAAAAATAGAATACAATTCTCCTCTGCCGCTGGGGAGTATCTTGTAAAAGGCGATTAAACCAGCACGCCTTGGTGCCATAACAAGTATATAGATATAATAAAATACAGAATAAAACGCGTGTCCTATGTCCAAGGGCAATGGTGGGCGGTGGCCATTTATCAAATGAACCCTTTGCTCTTTTGCTCCTTGGCTTTCATAAAAACTTTAAACTTCTTTCTTAAACTTTAGTTTTCTTTTGTTAAAAAAATACACAATGTAAATTAGTGTTTTCCCGTGAAAGTCGGGCTCTACCTTAATGACTTAGTATGTATATGTTTTATCTGAATTATGAATATTGTATGTATTTTAGTAAATTGGAAACAATATGCATCATACGCAAATGATATGTAATATGTGCGCCAATTAACGTATTTAAAAATAGTAGTCAGAGGCCATCTCGGCGAGGCGGTAGAGGTGGCAGAGGCGGCACGGAGGCAGGCGAGCGTGACACTCGGGAGGCCACACACTCACTACACAGCACAGCACAGCACCATCCAAATACTATACTACTATACTATAAAAAACAAAAAATATCTTTCTATATTTACATAATTTATTTATAAATCCTTTCCCTATGAATTCATTGTTAAACTGCAATAAACGCCTAAAGGTTTATTACTATTTTATTTATACTACAAGTAGATTGTTAATTTATAATATTATAGTATTTCTATACCCAGAAACATAATTTTATGTTTCTAAACAAACATCTAAAACAATTATTCAAATTATATACATTTTTCATATTAGTAAGATAACTAGCTGACCAGGAAAACGATGTTTTGCCATATAAATTTAAAAAAATTGGGGTGGGACACCCTTATCACTTAGGGGATTGATGGAAATAGAAATAAACTTGTAAGGCCTTACTTTCTCTGTCTCCACAAAGTGAGTAATAGTTTGATGGGGCTTGGTGTTCGCATCTATAATGACACAGCCTATATTAGACTTGCCACTTCAGCATAATGTCCAGGATTACTTAAATGATGAGAATGCTTGGAATCTAAGCGCCGTTGACTCTCAAGCTAAATCATTTGTATAACAGACTATGTAAACAAGTATAGCTTTTTGATGCGAGCGACTGTTGAGTTTCTGGCCAGCTCTTCTCAACAGTCTAATTGAAATAGATTACTTTGAGTTTGAGTTTGAAAATAAAAATGGATGTTGACCGATTCTCAGACTTACCCCTTATGTACGGTTCAGCCGTTTCTGAGGAGTTTGGTAACGATCACCGCGACACGAAAATTTTATATATTAGATTAAATTTTTTGCATATCTGCGTCACAGTCATTTTAAATTGAAAATGTTTTATGATTACCACGTTCGTTGTCTGTCTATATAAAATACTAGCAACCCGTCCCGGCTTCGCACGGGTGGATGATTCTTTTTTTTTAAACATTATAGCTCTCCCGCATTCGGTGCCCCCTCTCTCGCCGCGTTGCTTGCTGCGGTGTATGGGCACACCGGCCCGTCGACGTGTATTTTTTGTTTATATTGTAATTTTTAATTCCGTAATATCTTTTGAATGGAATGTCCGATTTCAATAATTCTAAAAGTAATCAACAGGTATTGAAACAGTTTTGAATACGAAATAAATTATTTGGATATGAATTAATACAAAGGTATGGAAAACATGATTTTGATAGGCATGCATATCAACTTTTAAAATGTAAAAAAGTAGTTATAGTGACATAACTACTGTTTATGATCTGGGAGAGAACTTTATATTTATATTGCGGACTAGAACTGACAGTTATTTTTTTTAACGATTTATTGAATTAAATTTAAGATTAAGAAATTTAATTGATCTCTATAAGCATGGAGAGAGATGAAGTACTCTTAAGATAAAATTTGAAGGATCATCGATTAAATAAAAACCTAAAGGTTGTATATTATAATTTTATTTTATTGCATATTTTTAACAAGCAGATTGGAGAAATATAATTATATTTTTCTAAACAAATATCTAAAAGCAATTAGTCAAATTATATATTTAACTTGTCACTTCACTCGTTTATTTCATGCAAGATATATAGTTAAATAAATAAATTAACAAAAGATTCGTTTCTGAATTCCCTTACTTTATGACTTTAAATATTAATTGATAAATGTCAGCTAAAATTTGCAATATTCAGCAATATTATTATTGAATAATATATTTCGTGGGAGCCGAATGAATGTCGCAATCTAGCGAACAGGTCGATGTCTCATAAAACGTAGTTCCTAAAAGACATTCGCATAAAAAAACGGAAGCTCGCCAAGGCTAGTTATTCTAATTATACCACAACTTTCACGTAATAAAGCGTAATTTTAACGGCTTAATGTTTG
The DNA here is from genome assembly GCA_905147385.1 of Limenitis camilla. NCBI lineage: Eukaryota > Metazoa > Arthropoda > Insecta > Lepidoptera > Nymphalidae > Limenitis > Limenitis camilla. Next base: position 21,268,417 of record LR990224.1, read on the forward strand.
CGTATATATATTACCGGTACTCCGCGATAGTGTCGAATGAAATCTTTAACATTATCATTTGAATAACAATTCGAGTAATATATAAATAGAAATAAGATGTAAATCATGTCCAATATAAAGAGACGGAGGCAGTGTTCGTAATAGATGTATTTATTAAATATTTCTTATTGTAATACAAATTATAAAAGAACGTAAGTAGTCCATACCAATGTTTTAAAATACTAAATCGATTTTGTTGACTTTTCCTTTAGGGACGTTCATAGTTAAAACCTTGTGAAATATTATTAATTAAGCCACTTCGTGAGAAAAATTGAATTTACAAACAACAATGGAGTTTTAACGCGTATCAATTGTTGTATTGTTGCAATTTTTTCAAGAGTATTAAAATATATTGTCACTTAAATCTTTTCCATACTGGGTAGAAATGGGATCTGTGTTCTTATAGCAAAATTTACTGGGTTAGTTTAGGCTCGATTCTTTTACCGGCCATAGTAGCTCCTTGGGTTCAAACCAATTTTTACTATTGTTTTTAATTGTTATTAGTAAAATATGAGTGTAATTAGCGCGGTCACTGCGGGGGAGCCAGTGCCTGCAATTCGTACACATGTTATACAACTGTCTATTAGATCTACTCGCCTCTCCGACGGTCATCAACATCAAAACGAGCAAATAAAATGGCTACCTCCCGCAACAATGTAATTACATTTTTTGCATATCTGTGCCATAGACATTTTAAATTGAAAATGGTTTATGATTACCATGTTCGTTGTTTGTCCGTCTAAATAAAATACTAGCGGCCTGACCCGGCTTCCCATGGATACAGTTGGCTATATTATACTGCAAGATGCTTACCTAACCTAATCTATTTATGCTCTGAGAAAGCCGTTAATATTACAGGCTAGATCTGACAGGGACTGTTTAACTAAAAGTTAAGTTATTTAGAAAAATTTGAGGTCGCAAAAAATAATGCTATATTGCATACACACATTCGGTACCCGTCTCTCGCCACGTCGCTTTCTGCGGTGTGCGAACCACACCGACCCGTCGGCATGTATTTTTGTTTATATTAACATTTTTAATTTCGTAGTATCTTTTGAATAGAATTTCCGATTTTAATAATTCAAAAAGTGATCTACAGGTATTGAAACTGCCCTGAATAAGAAATAATTTATTTGGATAAGAATTAATACAAAGTTATGGAAAACATGATCTGATTTTGATAGGCATTTCTATCAACTTTTAAAATGTAAAAAAGAATTTATAGTGACATAACTACAATAGTTGGACATATGGTCTCGCGAAGTTTTCTGTAGATATTGATACATTCTATAATATTGTAGTAAATTTTTCTGTTCTATCATCAATACTTTCCGCAGCGCATGCGATGAAAGACATCTACGGCTAATTTTTACACCTTGGGTTGGTTTTAGTAAGAATTTCTGAGGGTCTTTAACTTTTTTTAGTAATAAATATAGCCTATGTTACTCAAGGATAATATAGCTTTTTAAGGGATATTTTTTTTAATTCGGTCGTTACATACAAAAAAACAAATCTTTCCTCTTAATATTAGTCCTGTAGTATAGATAAAATAAAATAAATAGAAAAAAAGAAAGAAAAAATGCAGAAATGAAATAGATGAATTTTTAGGGTATGTAATATTATGATCATTAGGTTTACTTAATTCAAGTTATTTATAAACATTTCTCTCTATTAACTCATTTTCAACTTTTGATTCAGTTTCCTGTAACAACTAGGCTTTTGATTACGCGCATCCTGTAGCGAGGGCCAAAATATAGCCTAGGCACTAACGACCATCGAAAAAAAATCTCAACGAACAGTTAGTCGGATTTTTAAATATATTTCTTCACAAATTAAATTAAGCCACCAAATTTCAAATGGTTATACCGTTATAGGAGAACTAACAATAAATAGTAGTATTAGTATACATTATACAATAATATTTGATATAAATAACTTGACCATATGCTTGTGTCATTATTTCGTCAGCAACTAATTTAGCTGAGGCCGTTAATTTTCCTGTTTTAGCTGAAACATCGCATTCATTCAAGAAAGGAAATTCATTAAATAATTAAAATTAAATATTACTTACTCGAGATGGTTGCTATACATTTAAAAAAAGATATTTGTTAGAAAGACACATCAATTTAAAATAATTATTAGTGTCCAAACACTAGATACCACCCTAAAAGAATTATGTGGACCAAAAAATTTAGAGCTGTATATTGATGAAATTAATATTGTTTGCCTCGGGCCCCGTGTCTATAAAATATATTTTTATAAATGATATAATATTTTTTATTAAATTAATATTTCGAAGTAAAGGCAGATATTGCAGAGAGTTTCCATTTAAATATATGTTAAATTAATATCTGAAAAGCTTTACCGACAGCAATAATTATTTATAGATTAAAATTGCTTAACTTATTTTTTAAATATTTTAATTCTCCTCTCCTTATTAGATATTGACTTTCATTTTTAAGAATTGTAAATATTCTTTCTTTCCTTCACCCTTCAAGTACCTTCAAGGGCGTTACGCATCAGGAACACTAGACAAAGCCACCCCTTTGTTTATACTAATATAAAAATACGCTAAATTGTCCAAAACACACCATCTGATAATTCTTTGAACAACAGAAAACTTCTTCCCAGGTTATTTACGCTGTGTATGACCGTACATGATGACTATAAATGTTATAATTCGATGGGTATGGCCATTTAACTGCAGACACATCTTTGAAATTCCTTTTTAAACAATTTCTAATAGAGAAAGAGCCCGTGAACTCCAGCCCAGACCTTCTTTAGTTTATAAAATAAAAACTGTGAGCGCATGCCCCCAACACAGGTAGAAACGATGGTCTATCATGAAGTTTGGGTTATCGTGGCTTTGGTAGGTAAACGGTACTAAAGGTCTGTAAAATTCCAACCTAAATTCATCAAATTATAAAGTGATTTTTATTTATATTTCTTTCAGAATATTATTAAAAATCACGTCATTGCCAGACACTTAATCGTGGCAAACCCTTGCGAGACATCCTTAACGTTCATTTAATTGTAACTCCTCACTGAAAAGAGGTAGTAGTTTTCAAAGTAAATGTTGATCACGGCGACCATCACAGCCTTATGGACTGCAGATGCACGCGAGCGGCGAGACAGACACAAATTGCTATTAATTTATTCGTTAACATTAACTAGACAATATGAATAATTTATTTTAATTATTTTTCTAAGAAATTTATTTTACTAGTTATCAAAGTTTAAAATAAATTAATATAATTAATAGTTGCGCTTCTTCGAGCGTTTAATTAGACCTAATTGTACAAGGAGTGACATCAAAATATACTGCATCACAGGAAGCCGAGCAGCGAACACGACCTTCTTAAACATTCTTCCTCACAACTTCACAATCCACGGCTCGTCAGACTTTACAAACATTATTTATATTGTTGAGCAAGTGTCGAAAGTGTTTTAATAAATCCATAAGACCTACCAGCATTGAAAGTCTATCAGTATTGTAGATATTTAAATTGTTTTGCTGTACACTGTAGTGTGTAATGTTTACAAAAAACATCCTACAAGAAAGAATTCTTATTATAGGATATACTCCTATATTAAGAATTCTTTCTTATACAAATAGCAATATGCTTTCGCTTGGTATTAAATGTCTGTAGACTGTGTATATTTCATGAGTGGGAAGTAAAGTGGCGTATAATATTAAACCATTATTTAGATTTACTAAAAGTAAAAAGGTTAGCAATGATGTTCCGAGTCGCAGAAATTTGCTAAAAACCACATATCCTGGCGACAAATTCAAAAACACAGACTGTCTCAACAAAATAAAAATAGATTAGACCGACCATTGTATCCTTCTCTCTAAAGCACTACCTACACCTGGGTAGTCTTCATCGTTGGCTTACTTCGCAACTACTGAATCGGTCTTAGCTGATAACGCTAACGCTGTAGGGTTGTTAGCACTTTCTGGCGTACAATCCAACTATATAGTTTTACCACTATTAGAGTAAATTGCAGTAAAGTATAAACAATAATACAGTGTGATACAGGATCGTGTTCTATCAAGTAATTTAAGATATGATTCATGGCGAGTCGACTTCGACCGCAAAAGCAGATGCCAGCTGAGAATTCAATTGTCGTTGATAGAGTCGCGTGATAGCCTCCTCGTCCTCCACTTACACTAATGTAAATAAAATTATTATTTAAAGCTATTGTGTTTTTTAAACTTCTTCACACCTTAAAAATAAAAAGAATACTCGAGCTTTAAAGGAAATTTCAAACTCATCCTTGAAATTATATAAATATAACATATATTTACAAGGAAGAGTATAAAAACAAACATCAACAAAAGATCCAATCTTCATTTGAATCAGAATGAATAAAAAATATTATTTACAATCCGCTGTGAATTCAATCAATCAATTACAATTTTTTTTGTTTACCGACTACCTACAAGTGCTACAACTACTATCCCGATAATGTTTACATAAATATGTAGTGTATTAATAGCATTTAACTATCAATCAGTTTTCGCACAATTTGTTCTTGTCTCGATTAAGGGCATTTTAACTATTGATCAATTTTTGCATAGATATGCAGTTCTAAAGGAAGTTATAAAATATAACAATTACATCGCTATGGATTTAAATGGCCATATCCTTTTAAATATAATTATTATGTATCTATAGCTTACATCACTAAGAAATAATGTTATAGCTCATTATTAGTAATTTTTATGCATTTTAATAAAGAGCTTTGATTAAAAAACAAACTGTTTCAGTTTCTAAACTCTAAAGGATTATTAAATAGCCCTTACTTCAGTAAGAAGAAATGCTAAAAAAACAGACTGGAGAGTATAAAGCAACTGAAGTACAGTGATGAAGTGTAAGATTAGATCGAGAAGTGGCAATCCAAAATGGGGAGTCTAATACAACTCCTTCGGCGACGGATAAGACGTCACACTTGGCTGGCGAGTCGTCACGCAGCACCGAGTACCGAGTACCGAGCAGCGAGCGGCGAGCGGCGGCGCGTCGACCAAGTTCGGCCACATTCGGGCCCCCTCGCCCAATTCATGAAGTGACTCAACTAACTTATTAAGATCTATTGGTTTAATGATACGTTGTAGTTACGACTCGAGTACGATCGCTCTAATTGTTCTTCGACGTGTTATTATTCATATTACTGCTTTCAACTAACTTCACTCGGAAGAATAAATGATAAGTATAAGAAATGTGAATGAGAGAGGATCACGCCTAATATTGTACAGCAGTACTTAGAAACATGCATTTCTCGACCTCGCCACCCAGTTTAAAATAAATAAAGTATATAACTTATGCGATCCTCGATAAGGAAGAAATAGCACTAAGACACCAAACTTCATTACTTCTACGAATCAAGTCACAGGCGGTGGGTATACTTAAAATAAGCAAAAGGAACTCGTGAATACAAAGATATTAACAGTGTTGATAACTGTTGTTCTTTATGCCAAGTCCGCCACAGCTTGAAACTGCTGCCTGCTCACTTAATTTCATCTTTAGCAAATTTTAAAAGATTTTTAGGTTATTGGAACTACTAGTATAATAGCGTCTTATTCGTCATGTATCTACAATCATGGGAAATATTGCAAGATAATGTTAGATCTAATCACAGAAACCGCCATCTTGGGCGATCCGCCATTTTGGATTGTGAGCGAAATCATTTTGTTTTTCGTTCCCATTCTGAGAATAACTAGTTCGCCATCTTGGTTGGTCTGCTAAATTGAATTTAGAATGATGTCACTTAGCTAACTATGCATTGTCAACCAATGATTACAAATATAATATTTATGAAAATGTAATAATTAATATACAAACAGTTAACAGACAATACCTAAATTGTAAACATGAGCGCGGGCGCCAGAGAGCGCCGGCGCCGGCGCCGCTCTGTCCCGCGGTTCCGTATCAACGATTTATTTAGCTCACCCACCACGTTACCACATTAAAATACTTTAAGAGGACAAACCTACCTACACAAAACCCTTCATACATATACTGTCAGTTCAGCCTTAAGAGGACTTCGTACGACCGACACTTTTGAAAAATAGATTTTTACCAAAAATATTGGTGTCGCCCTGAGCCCCAAGCTCACCCCTTACCGTGTCATAGAGAGAACTACAGCTCCAACTGATTTTACCTACGTAACATTAAGATAATCGTCCTCCCCTCCTACGTAATCCCCTGTTTCCTCCTCGAAATCTGCACCGATTTTAATATTTATTTCGTTTAAATGTAGTACAGGGTCTAAGCTATGCCCGTACGTTATGCTTTTTTGGTTTATGTTAGTAATAATTAGTTCGCTGGATGTTTGCAAATGTAAATAAAAGAGTCTTTTTTTTTATTTTAAAAGTTTTTTTTCTATTATATTAATCAATTAATGAAAAAAAAACAAAACGTACAGTCATGGCAGAGGTAAGTATATATCGCATGATATTTTTTTTTTCTTCTGTAACTTCAAGTAGGTAATATATTTTTTTTTAAATTTTTCAATGTAAAAAGTGTTTTTTTTTTCAGTTACATCAGGTAAAATGCGTTTTTGTCAACAAAAAAATATGTCAGTTATTTTATTAAAATACAGAAGATAGTTTAGATCTGTTAGAAAATTCTTGACATTTCAAACTCAGGGATAATTAAATCAACGTCTTATGTGGTCACCCCACCTATATTATACCCTGTAGTGAGCAAATAAAAGGAGCGCATGCGCATGCGCAAGTGTTACAACGTGTCGTATTGGAGATGTACACACTACACTTGCAGTTATAGGGTGAACATCTCTTTCTTTTGCAATCTTTACCATTGTAAAAGGTCTCAAGAGTGAAAGGTACTGCTCTGCATCGTGTCTACAGTTTCATGGTATTTTTATGTTATTAACATTTTTATTAAAATTATTAATAAATTCATGATTAGTGAGTTTTTTTGTATGTCAAGGTTAGTCGAATAGCGCCTGGGGCTTGTGACCCAGATGCAGATTTACAAAGTTATTTGACACAATTATAGCGCTCTACTTCTACATAACATTTTATATAAATATAATAATTGAATGTCTATACATAAAAGATGTTTTAAAAAACATTTAATGTGGGGTCTTTATATTACCAATAGAAGCCAAAAAATTTTTTTTGACGGTTTTCATAATAATCTTGATCCAGGTCTAACCTAAAAGGCGTTTGTTTCATTTAAATCGAACGTCTGAAAATGATTGTCTTTGAAACATGTTTTAGCCCAGCTAAGCTTGGGCGGGTCGACTACTGGTGCTAACCAGCGTAGGTTATGTAGGAATTAAGATGTCCAAGTGTATATAGCAATATGGCTCTGTTACAAAATCTTAGGATTATGGATTGTAAATAGATTTCAAATTCAAAATGCCTATATAGAATGTCGCTACAATACCTATGCCGACAAAAATAATTACAACAATACGTATTACATTTTTTGCCTTGCAGTTAAAAATATTAGTGGCGCAGTGTACAGATATGCTTATAATAATAATAATAATAATATAGCCATTTATTTCCCAAAAAAATATCAATACTATTATACGCATTGAGTTTATATATATACATATTATTGGGATGTCCATTGTTGAACGTAGGCCTCCTCCATCTTGTTCCACTGTTCGCGGTCCCATGCCATTGTGGTCCAAATGGGCCCCGCGGTTGCCACGATATCGTCCACCCAGCACCGGCGCGGGCGTCCTGGGGGACGCTTTTCGCCCCGCGGGTACCAACCGGGTACAGATATGCTTACATCCGTTAAACAAGTTCCGAGATCAAATCCAAGACAATGACTTTTATTTATTTGTTTTATAACCCACACAATCTAAACATATGATGTATAATTAAACAATAAAAGCAATGAAAAGCGTTCCCGACGTGTCTATTAATGAAAACTGCAGGATTATATCCGCGCATAATGAGATTAATAATCTGCTCTCGGAGAACCTAATGCTTAAAAATGAAGTAGAGAACTGCAATAACATTATAAGAACACTAAAAGAAATCAATATAATTCCACATAAAGAAAGTGCATAGCCAATTACAACACCGAATAGAAATAGGAATATTAAATTAAATAAGTTCAAACCATTGAAAGATAATTTATCACCCATGTTAAGCACAGTTAGTCAAGATTGCACAGAAATCGAAAATAAACAAGAAACAAATTTTGAAAGTCATGAAAACATATCAAAAGGATTAAGCCCAGAAATGTTAAATATACCTCGTCCTGATCAACAAAATAAAGAAGACAATAAAAATCAAGATAGAGGCAATAATAAAAACGATAAACGCGCAAAAATTGGTGGCCTAATAAAACCTGAACCAAAGTTTATCTTACCAACACCATCTACTGATACTGCTAGACTATTGCCAATTCATAAAATAAAAGTACAAAACAAACCTGAAAATAATATACAACATCAAATAAATAACAATATTAGAAGTACAACAAATAACATAGGCTTAGAGAGACATAACGTTATTATAATTGGAGATCAACATTTATAGCATTTTACAGTCTTTACTAGGATCGGGATATAAAGTTACATCACTCTGGAAACCTGGCGCTAATACAAGTGAAATATTAAAAGTACAAAATAGTTACTTAAATTTGACGAAAATGATTATATTATTGTATTAACCGGAATCAATGACAAAAATCCTAATATAAACTTCCTTCGATTTGTGCCTTACAATCAATTTGTTATAAAGAAATGTCAATTTCTGCTTAGAGACATATTGCGTATTGATTATCAAACTAAATATAAAAGATACTGTGATAGCTTAAAAGATATTAATCGTAAATCGTTTTAACATAAAAGCACCCAAACAAATTAAATTGTAAATTGAACACATATTTGCTTTGCAACCGGGATTAATACATAAGCTTTTTTTTGTACCGAAAAACAAAGGTTTTGTGAAATGTATGGGAATAATTCACAACCAAAACAGGTGCGCTATAAGTTGGAAAAACGGGAAAACAAAGACAGAAATTGGAAAATAAAGAGTGATAAAAATAATAAAAAAACATAGTCTATATATTATAGAAATATCAGTTAGGTGGTTGGTGAGTGAGAGCTGCGAACAAAGCCGCATGTCCATACTTGTATATATAAACCGAGCAATTGTTTTGCATCAGTAAATGTTATTAAGATGTAACTGGGAACGTATTGTTCTGTTGCAACAGACGTACACGTCAATCCGTCTATTAGTCAAAACATGTATCGTAGACATAACCTATAACGTAACCTGCCATTCAAATGTGAAAGCTTTGGAAACAGTTTTCTGGTATATATTTATTGACAATAGGGAATTCAAAGTTGTTGAAACGATATGGTACTGGTTTTGTGGCGTGTGACGTCACAGTATACAAAACAGTGTCAACAAGTGTGTAGATTTAGACAATATATTTAAACAGATTTTTATGTCGTGTTGATTTTTTAAAAGAATACTAGGAGTATGGATCACGTACTCTTTAAGCCCTCCAAGGCTAAATGCTCGTGTTAGGAGTCACGTCAGTAGGTAGTCCAATGTCTGGGATTTAAACCCACTGCAATATCGATCGTGTATCCAACGCCTGAACCACTGACCTACTGACGCTTAAATATTGATATATTATGACATAAAATTAGATCAGAAAAACACGGTTTGTTACACCAGACTATTATTTGTTATTATAGATCGTGACGTCACTCCGACCGCCACAAATAACCCAAGATGGGTGTTTTATCTGTTTACCATTTTGAAAGTTTTCGTTGTTTTAATATTAATAAACTGCTAGTAACTATGTTCAAAAGCTTTGAGGTAATTGAAATGACTTCGCCGGACACCGTTATTGGTTATTAGCGGAAACTATAAACTGTGTACTAATATTAGCGTGGTACACTCTCACACTGGTTGTCGTTGGATGCAACTTTCAAACAACTCATTAAATGCATTTATAATTTGATTTTCATATCCTTTATATAACGACACACGACAAATTAACAATTTTTAGAAGTTATATTCCAAGTAGCAATAACATTGAAAATATAACCGCTACATTATAAGCAAGACAATTCATGAAAAGTGTACACAGTTTCATTCACCTCTTTTTCAAAGTAGGCTCAAAAATTATTAATGCTTAATGTGGGTCAATAATTGACGAAAATGCGCAAAGAAAGAAAAATGATATATATCTTCGGTTCTTAAAAAAGAAAATATGTTGAATCTTTCCTTTTATGTTCATGCTAGTTTAAAAAGTATAAATAAAAATCTTCTCACAAGGACAGAATTTAATATTATATAAATAAGAAATGAATGGAAATCTGAATTTTGAGAGGTTACTAAAGTGTCGTAGTGAGTCCCGTTCATTAAACTAAAACTCAAGAACATCAGATTGAACCCTGCTACCCAGCTGTAAACTAGACTAATGAAATTGGTTTCGCTTGAAAGCTTGTCCGCTCTTGTTTCGCTTAGGTGTATTGGAATTTTGTGTATCTCTACTTACTCGCCTACCTACCAATTATTTAACGTATTATTAATTTAAATTACATTACATTTTATAGATGCGTGTGTGTGTGTCAAATACATGGTAGTGTGTGTAGTGTTTTTTCATTGATTTAATGTTTTCTATTAATGCAATATTTTAAAAAAAATTTGGCATTTTGCACTTTTTAACTATAAGTGTGGGTACTCTTCCGTCCACGAAATTTTCGTAAAAAGGGGTACAAAATTTTTACCTCACGTATTAATATAATGAATATAATTTAAAGTATCAATAACTAATAGCGCTTTGTTAACAACGCGAACTACTCAAGGAAATATTAATTCCAGAGTAAGAAAGACATTTATTATGATAATTTGTATATAACACAGAATTCACGATCAATTAGTCGCAGGTTTAAATTACAGTCACTGGACTGAAAAAAAATGATTGCACTTCAGTCTTTTAGTTCCGTCAGGATAATTAGAACAGTATCGATATACTAAAGTACCGGATAGTTATTCAACAGATATTTGAAGTAATAAAGAATATAAATTCGTTCAACTTTACTTATTATTTGGCATTTGATTTGACCAATACTTTACTTGGGATAGATAAGCTACAAGCAGATTATTCGGGATTTCTTGAAATATTTTGAAACAGACTAATCTTCTCAGCCTTCTTAGTCTTTTAAATAAAGAACAGCAGGTGCAGCTGCAGGACGCAGCTAGTAATTGTATCTAGTGTACAATTAGTACAAGGTGTAATTATAAATTCCAAGCTTCGCGAGCGTCAGCGTCACCAACACAGGGTCGTTTCAATTAAACTATTATCAGTGGACCAAACTCACTGAGTCGGATCGGAATACAAGTATTACCTACAGCTTTACACGTTCCACACTAAACACCGACGATACTGCTCTCGCTTCTCTTAAGCCTAAATCTTACATGATGTTGTTATATATCGTGCAAATTCCTCAAAAAAATTTTGGATAACGCAGTACTACAATTCCTTAACCCTCCATATGCTTGTGTTATATAACCATTTTTGTCGAAAATCGCACTCTATAAAAACTTTTTTTTTATATTTTTTTTTGTACGCTAATTTTTGGAATTTGTAGATAAATGAGAAAGAATAGACAACCATATCATGTATGAACTCCAAATCCACTAAAAACGATGACACACACCATGAGGAATTTGGACTAACTTAATAAAGTGGGCAGGTGTTACCATTATTAATATAATAATAAGACACAGGGTTGCAATTGGGAAATTCCAGAAGATTCTAAGAGATGGTAGTATAAGTTATTTTATTAGTTACTTTATTCTGTAGGTAAGCTTGTTGAGTGAGCCCTGGACATTAGACAAGGACGTGTGTCTTAATAAATGGATAATAAACTCGTTCAGTTGTTCAGCATGGACTGATGGTATCAGCTTGTGAACAGAAACCTCAGCCGCGTAATATGTACATTGTTTACAATGCCAATCACTACAATATTGGCGCTTGTTTACATTTGTATTACTCATATTATAAACAGTACACACTCGTACCGTGTGTTAAGTAACCGGAGCCTAGCAGTGCTGCACCTGGCCATTATCAGTTCCCGTAGTCTGCTAGCGTCTGCTAACGTCGTGAGAAGTGCAAGAGGCTACCACAGCATCATAGGATAACCTAAGTATCTAACCCTAACAAATGAGGTTTACCTATAAGTTGTAGAATTAAGGCAAATAAATGAAGAATAAAACAATATATTCTTAAGAAAATAAGATACATAGATGTATACTTTATTGCTCATAAAATAAATACAGTATTACAGAGTAAATAGGACTTATATAACTTTACAAATATGAGTGTGCAAAGGCGGTCTTATCGCTTTAAGCAATTTCTTCCAGACAACCTTTTCTAATGGAAGCTACGGCAAAGAGTGCATAGCGATGCATAAAGTACACATTTATAAACTTACATACTTATACACATATCTAGACACATACCTACATATATACATACACATAAACATACATAAATAACTAAATAAACAAATACAAACATACATATGATATTATATAATACAACAATAAATAAACATGATAATCATTGATGGTATTCTATTTTAATGTTGAATAAAACTCTTTTAAGCGACTTTTAAATGTAGTTAATGATATCGACTGACGAATATTAGTTGGTAAGGTGTTCCATAAGTTTACCCTATGTGAACTTCATCTGAAATAAAAGATATCTGAGAATAAGAAGATTCCTTCCTGATATTTGTTTCTCATGAAAAAATACGGAAGAAGCGATATTCGCAGAAACGAATAATAAAGCCGAAGATAACTATCACCTTCCACATACACAGTTTGAAGTAATAATAAACTAGAAAAGTCGAAAAGAAGTAAACTAGTATGTACCTATTAGTACTGGTAGCATAAGCTCCCTGACACCGAATCAAAGCGAGAAACATCGTTAAAAATTTAACTATCTGTACATTTCATAGTAAATAAAAAAGCAGAGAACTTAATATCTGCTCAAGTCTAAAGATTAGTATTTTTTTTTTCAATTAGTCTTTACAGCACTCGCACACTTGAATAGAGATATTCAATACTGCAATCGGATCAAAGAAGACTACAAGCTTATGAAATATAATAAAATATTATACCTATTCTATTGGGTCCAAAGTTTTGGATCAACGTTAATTGGTTACAAAAAATATCTTGTCAGCTAATTTTAAATTATTATAGAAATAATGTTATCATCAAAGGCAATGAATATGATACACACAAAATTTTAATGGTAAATATAAATTATAGTCTATGTGTTATTCTGATGTATAATTATAATATTAGTAAGAATTAGCTAAATAAAGTAGAAGTTGTTATTTATAAATAAATCTTAACGAAGTTGCAGACAAACATCGTTAAAATGTTATGTCTGACTACCCAACGAAGGTTCAATTAAGTGAAATATATCCCTGTCAATATAAACGTTTCAAGAATTGAACTGGAAAATAGAATCCGTCCTTACTAATATTATGAATGCGAAAGTGTGTGTGTGTTGCTCTGTCCTGATCACATAGACAGCCTGTAAAACCAAGAGTAACTTAAGCATCTACTTTTATCCTGGAAAATTCTTTTCATTTATTAAGAGTACGGGAGCTATACATGCAATCTACATGGAATCCGAGCAGCGCCAGGGGCTTGTAACCCAGCAGCGCCAGGGGCTTGTAACCCAGCAGCAGGTTCTAAGACGTCTTTTAAGACCGTAGACTCTCAGCCATTCGACTACGCTAATGTTTTAATATGTACCTACTACCTACTGCACAATATCACTTTACAAACTGGCTCCTATCGAAACGAAAGTAATATATTGTCTACTCGTAATAAGATAAAATGAATTACCCGCTAATGCTAATTTATTAACGGCGTTACTAACTAATTTTTCCCTGGAATAAACATTTGATATTCTATGTGAATTGTGTGAAGTGATTTTCATTGAAATTCACTGAATAAACTAGAAACGACGAGTATTGAATGGGTTTTAAGTAATTTGGTACCAAAACAATGGATACTTGTTGCTTTGGCTCTTTATTATGTCAACATCCAATTCCGTCGCTTACGCTTGATCGTGTGTATCGACTAAGTGTACTGAGTATTGAAACCACATGTTATTGGCAAACTGATCAGTTACAGCATGTTAAACCACCAACTCAACAATAGGAGCAAAATTCTCCATAAAAATAAGTAAATGAGAACGATTAATTTATTCGCATATTTGAAGTATTGCTTTCTTTAGTTAAGTATTAAGTGTTCACTGTATACGATAGCGATTCTGGAAAATAGTAAATCAATTCGATACCGATAACAAAACAAACAAGTAACAAGTCACACCTAAGTTTGTTTTTAAGTCGTATCATATTATTCTCGGAAGGAAATATTGTCCTTTATCATATTTGTGTAATAGAAATATTTGTAAAGAAATATATTTCTTTGAAGATTACTTTAATTTTCATTTATTGTTTGACTTCCACTCTCTCCATTATTATTCGTACATCAATATCAAGTTTGTATTTTGATAAGACGTAGAAGAATAAAACACAATATTTTGAAGAAAATGTTCAGAAAACTTCGGAAGTTATTGTTATTCAAAACTCTCTCTGGAAAGGTAAGTAAATAAGTATATTAAAAGACTATATTTTAGGGTCTTTGTGAACAATGATTGACAAATATGTCTCGGGATCGGGAACAAAATTATCTCAACTGAATGAAACAGAAATTACATTAAAAATAAATAATAGTTTTATAAAGAATGTACATAGAAAGTATTTAATCTTCCTTAGCGAAGCATCAGTATTTTCTTCTGGTAATAGTCAAAATCAATAAAATCAATGGTTCATCAAATTCTTTATCTATTAGATAGAGTTCGAATAGTGGTCAGCTTGGTGTCTAGGCCTTAGTCCATAGTATTATATTATACACACACAGTATAATTAATGCTAGTAACGTAACCACACTAACTATATGATTGTTAGTTCTGCTAGTTCAAGGCTATCGCGATAACTAATTAAAAATCCTTTCACTAGTTATAATGCTCTGCGACTGACGGCGTTTTGCTTTATACTACGTTACTGTATATTATTAAATAAAACCACAAGAACACACATGTATAATTCACACTATATCAATATAAATTATAGCCTATGTGTTATTTTGATGTGTAAGCTATATTAAATATAAATAGCAACAAATATTCATCCATACATTCTTACAAACTTTCACGTTTATAATATTAATAGGATGTTCACTATTATAATAACTTAATAAGATACATTTACTCACTTCAGATCAAAGATCACAATTATTTTCTATTTCAGATTTTCCAACTCACTCGGGAATATAAAATGAGATTTCTTTATACCCTCACTTCAACTCAACAGACATTGAAGTATCAAAGAAAAAAAAAAGAATAATGATCTTTCAGACAAATATGTGTTGAAAGGATTCAAAAAAACTTAAACGATATCATAAACGACGCCATGACACTTAAGAGCGTAGAGTCTGTGAAATGCAATGGTATCGATTTTTAATGCTAGCAAGACTTTTGGTGCCGTTTGATTGGCTTCTATACATATATTTATTGATTGATGAAGAAAAGAACAGTAGGTACGTCGTTTGAAGTCGCAAGAAGTATGGTGAAGCACAAGCCCCAGGCACTGCTCAACTTCCTGTCTAATGACCTATGTGAATGTTATTATTATTTTTTCATATTTCTATACAGTAATAGAGCATCTACAAATACTTTAAGTTATTTATTAAAGTGATGTCATTATAGCTGAGTGAAATTAAACTCAATCCTTTTAGATTACATTTTATTTGCTCAGAGATCCGCACAGTACGGTGTCTCTAACAAGACTGACTTGTGATACATTGCGCGTTCTTATTTATAACGAAATTAGTGTAAAAAGTGTAGGTAAAACAAACTTCTTTTTAAATTTAAAAATAAACTAGATATAAATTGTTCATAACAGAATTATAATAGTTTATTACTTAAATTTTATAGTTTCTTTTTAAAGTCTATCAAAAATCTTACGATGGGAAGACTTATTATATTATGTAGGTAGTTAGATGCAGACAAATTGTAATTAGTCCAATGACGGCGAGATGAGTTTAACATTGGCAGCACATGCGCATGCGCAGGCGCCGATAAGCGTCGCTTGTGATTGTGAAATCATAAATTACTCACTACGTTTTTGTTATATCGGACCAAGATTACACCTACGATATCCGCACACCACGAATTTACGATATTTATTATTTTGAAAATGGATGTAAATTTAATAATATTAATAATCCAAAAGTTTTGGATTGAGATTGGTTATTAATTTCGGCCATAGAAGTGCCATTATCATTAAGTTAATTTATAGTCGCAACTGTTTTAGACAATCGCTCATGAGTCGCGTCGTCGCGTCGTCGCGCGTAGACTAAGACAATATGATATTATCACAAAGAACAAAAGAATATTTAACCTTCATTTACTCAAATGCACATAATTCTGTTGGAAACAGAAATATAACGTTTTTGTTAATCATAAGAGTATGCTTTAATTTTAATGGAATTTTTACGAGCACGTACGACGTCTTACAAATTAAGTATCATTAAATCTTTAATAATTCATTTTCCAATGAGAGTTCTTTATAAGACTAATAGAAGTCAAAACGATGTGCAGGTCTGACTTAATATAATAAGAGTCTGTTTCATTTAAATCGTATGACGAAATATATAATTATTTATTCACGTTTTAGACCAGTGAAGCTGTGAAGAGTTGTTTAGGATTTAAAAAATAGTATCCTATGTATTAAGATAAGCTATATTACTGCAAAAGTTTACTAAAAGCCTTTTTGTAATTAGTATTCGAGAAGTGAAGCAAATATTTATGATGTTTAAAAGTTCTTGAACAACAAAAAATAATATTCTATTTAGATTTTGTTTTTTTGTAGTGTTTTTCAATATACCCCCTTTCCTTCTCCTTCTCATCATTATATCTCCGAGTTATATATAAATAAGTATTAAGATTTCACTTACTATAATATTATCAAACATAAAGAAAAAATTTTTTTCATGATAATATATAAGGCATTCTATTTATAAGAATATATATATATTTTATCTCAAAAATTCTTTGTTCCCTAAAATAAATAATTCCCAAGTAGTAATCGAACTGGCACAAAAACTGAACGCTTGCGCACATGGGACATGGACGTGGGATGGGATGGGATGGGATGGGATGCACCGGGATGGGTGTTTTTTATTTTTTCACATAACAGTAGGTACTCGTGTCAGCTTCCGCTTTATTGAGATCCCGGAAGTGAAGCGAGCACGACATGTTGGGTACTTCATACAACCGGTTTGTAGAAAACATTATTTTTTAAATTGCGTTTATCCCGCTAAGATCTGCATCCTGTATCTAAACACGGACTGTATCTGACTGACAGATAATGTTAATAATATTTTTAAACAGGACTCTGTAAATGTACTTTTAATTGAAAAACAACCGGCAAAAGCAGTTTAATTAACACTCTAAGTCAATTTTTCTTTGGTTATTTGATGTAAAAAACAATGATCACAAAATACAGAAGTTACGAAAGTATATAGAATTCAATATATTTAATCCAACTAAAGGCACTATGATTGATAATTTTTAATATATTGTTGCTAAATAAAAATATATATTTTTCCGGTATTACACCGGTCAACATGGATTTTGAGTGTGACAAGAAAATGTCAAATTTAGATTTCTTTTACCTCACTTATAATTGGTAAAATAGGTTTTTTGGTTAAAGTTTGCTTTTCTAGAAATTTCGTTTTCATAGAAAATTTCATATTATTTCGACAAGTAAGTCTGTAAACTATTTTGCGACTCAGTCATATACAAAAGTAATTGCTACAGTTTGTAATAGACATACATACACTCAATACAATAGAATGCGCGCCAACTATTATTTTACTCTCCACTAAGAACTTTAAAACTTAATTATCAATATAAAACACACAAAAGCAAACTTATTTCTTCATAAATTGAGTTTTTGGTTATTTTTCAATGTAAACACTCAGACAATTGTCATTAAATAACGGACACAAAAAACAAAAAAAATTGTTTTTTGTTGACTTGTGTTATCTGTGTCCTAAATTTCTAGGAAATCTATTCTGCCGTTTTAGTGAGATTGATTAACAAACATCCAAATATGCAAACTCTCACATTTATAATGTTTGTAAGCTTAAAATAATTTATTTGTAGTGTTATATTTATATGTAACTAGATGTAAAGAATTTTGCCACAGTTTAAACTTTATTTCATTTTTTCAATTCAGTTTAAAATGTTTGAAAATAATATAATAAACGAAGCGCCATTGTTCAAAACACATTTCACATGTTTCCAAACTTTTTTTTTTATCATTTACTTTATTTTCTTTTTAAATGACGCCATACTTAAAATTATGTGTTAAATTATGATGAACTATATACATATATCTGCAAACCTCTATTTTTGACTCTTACGTGTAAAATATCCAGTAATATGTAATAACTTGTTGCGATCGTATGTGCATAGAATGTTGGAACTTGTTCAATCTTAAGCTTTTCTCGATTTCTCTTCCGTTCTAGACTTAATAGCAGATGGATAAGACGAGTTTAGTCCGGCTAGTTAGGCTCTATCTATGGAGTACTTACGTTAGAAAAATTTTCATAGAACTACAGGTTGTTATATTATGTTTAAGCTTCAAATATATTTAATTAGCACCTACATGATACATCTTACGACTCGGGCACGCTCACCCTCACTATTTAAGCTCTAACATAATTTATCGAAATCATTATAACTTTACATGTTATTAGTATAAAAAATCGATTGTGATTAGATAGTTTCTTTGTAACCTAAACTAATTCAGGCTTCTTTATATCCAAAAAATTTATTTATTAAAGCAAACGTGTAATTGAGTATGTTTGTTAGTGGGAGTTTATTACTTTTAAACTTATTCTAACATATTCTATTATTCTACACATTCTAGTGTACGTATCAAAGCTCATTATAAACGATTATAAGTGATTATAAAGCTTGCCTTTGTGACGTTACATAATTACACTGAATAATCGTTTTCAATCAGAAATGCACATACATTTATTCCGCATCAAATATCGAAATGTTGTCGGTATTTAAGCTACTTGAAATTTTGGTAAATAATGCAGCGGAATGAAAATAATAATTAATATAGAGCCAGATAAACAAGGATTTTATACATAAAATACGTTGATAGGATTCCAACGAAAATCATGGACATTTTACAAATATTGGTTCTCAATGAATAATAACTGTATAAGCTTTGTAATGCCTAACTTTGGTCTAACACTCAATAAATACGTCACACAAGATTAGATCACGTGAGGATTCTTCTGTACCTATTTTTCAAAATTAAATTGATAGTAAATCCTTTTGTTGTATTTAAAAAATAATCTTTATAGTTACTAGTTAGTCCAGAAAGGGCAAGCGCGGTTTGACGCAAAATTGCGAAATTACTTTGATATCTAACATTCACTTATCATAGTGAAGTGTAACAACACTATTTGGAGATCACGCATTCTCACTTGTTTTAGTTAATATGAGGTTATAGTACAGGATCCCACTGCTCGATTCTGCAGGTATCTGTTATTTTGATACAACTAATTTTAAATGAATGTTTAGATAGCATACAATGGATTAGGGATGGGTAGCCTTTCAAAAATTAGCCGCAATTACTCGGAATTTATTTTAGTATAATTAATTCACTAATGTAAGTTGCAGCTATATGTTTTTTTAATGAAGAGCTGGCAATCATTAATTATACTAAAATTAATTGGGATCTTAGACCATTAGGTAAGTTGAATGTTAGTTAGCGTAGGTTAGGTTCTTTATAAGAGTTCCTTGACCATGCTGGGTCACAAGAGAATTTTATATAATTCTAACTGATCCGTCAAACGTATTTTTGCCAGATAAATTATTACTGACATGTGACGTGATATGAGACTATGCCGTATTCATTGTTTTGTGAGTTTCTTATATTATTTTAATATTTTAACTGAATCAAAGTCTGGTCTTATTACTAATAACAAAAGTTGCTTCATTCTGTATAAGTAAATAAATTAGCGCTCCATTCTCTTCCTTTTATTATTGTAAAGGTTTTAACCATAAATGGGTTTACTTTATAGCCTCATTCATCATCATTTTTTATTAAAACTTTAGTTGGTATGGTATGGCAGATGCTAGTCTATATAAATAAAATCTATGTACCTATGTAAGTAAATTTAAATAAAAGGTTTTTTTTAAAGAAATGAGTGAGTCAGTGAGGTAGTGGTGTCTACTGTGCACATCAGTGCCATAAACATTATAAAATAGACATTAAAAGCGTATACGTGAGTAAATACATCTAAGCGACCCTAGGGGGGGTTTCTAATGCAACAAAGTTCGTAACATGGGATATCTACTGAAATGTATATAAAAGCTTTAGTATAATTTGTTTATTTTTCCTTTTTACTATGATAATAATGTTGACGCAGCAGGATAAAAAGTAACTTAGTAAGCTATAAGTTATAATTCAATATTAATTGTAAACGAGATATACAATAGTCTAAAAGCTTTCGTGACATAATAGTTTCATTAGTGAGGATAATTATACAGAACTCTATACGTATTGAATGCATGAAACGTTGCACAGGATCAGGAATTAACGCTAAATCACAATACATATACATTAGAACAGCTACAGATATTGCATTATTGTATCTGATTTGAGTAAATCATAAAAAATTAAAGTTAAAGAAAAATCTCAATTTGAATTTTCTATAATCTTAACTTAACATTTTAGATTGACTATTAATTTCGGAAGTAAATCACTTAATATTAAGTTCGTCGGACAAGCCACTTTAAGGAAATAAATTTATTCTCTGTGAGGCGTTTGATATTTTAATTTATTTAATTACGTCGTGATATTTTACCGATATCGGTTCTGAGAACTTCTCGGTAGTCGTACACTCGAACAAATTGCTTGTTTTTAGGTTTCCGTATTTCAAAAGGAAAAAAGACTCTTCGATGTCAATCTAATAAAATACTTTTTTTTCAATAACGTAGGTAGAGGTAAGAAAAGGAAAAGCGCAAATTTCTAGTTTTATTACAAGACTTATTTTACAGTTGTCCAACAGCAGACATAAGTTTGTCCGACCTGCAATGCGTTATTTGTTGAATACTATCCCGTAGATAAGTGGAGGTATCGCGTTTAAGGGATGATAGACATGAGCAATTTCACTGCATTAGATACGAGAGATTTCTTGTGAAATTCTCGTGGAATATTTCATATAAAATATCACTTTGGACTTAACTTGCGCTTTGTTATTTATCCACATCTGTTAGTACACTTTGTATGACGTTTACATTATTTCAAACAAAGACTTTTAAAGAATAAGGTATTTAGAATATACAACTTTTGGGTAAAAATATGATTTTTTTACCCATTGCAGTCTAAGTTTATTCTGTTAACAAATTCGCAATGCAAGTCGTCATAATTTATAGTATTCGCAACTTTTAGGCATATTGTATGTTTTTTCTCAGATAACGTATTTTAATATCCATATCTTTTTGGATATACTACATAGCTTATCAATTCGGGAACCGAATACCTTATTAGCTATCTAACAGTGCTGGGAATGTCAAAGGAATGGTGGTTCCTTAGATACAGACAAGGAAATTAATTTGTAGTTTATTTCTTATAACTCGATTAAACGTCCCTTATCAGGTACAAAGTTACTTTTATATAGCAAATAATTACGTTGGAGGCTATTTAGTATATACAATAAGTAGTGAGGTACATAGAAAGTATTGTAAGTATTGGATGTGCTTGTGCCTGCGCCTGCGCCGAACAATGGACTTGCAATAAGATACCGGCGCGGCGACGCCTCAACACTCCACTTGAAAACCCTACTTGTATTGAACTGTCTGCATACTACATACTTAACATGTATTAAAATGTCATACATAGAGCAAAGGGTGAAAAATAATTGAACTTATCAACCGCTGACTTAAAAATATATGTAATAACTTTCAACTTTCACTTCGTTTTAATTTTGTTTCAAGCAATTAATTTTATATAATAATAAAACAGATACAAACTAAACCGTCAAATGCTAACATATTTTAAAACGAATAGCAGTTGACGCTACTTCAAGCGCACTATTTTCAATTTAAAAATGATAATATAACTGTCACAAAAATTTTATTTGATTCATACTCTACATGTGTAAAATTGGTATGAAATGGTAATTAATTAAAAAATCTTTAATGTAGTATGTGATTCAGAAATTTCGGTTGAATACTCAAGTAACTCGTAGTAGGACAGGTTTTGGAGAGGAATCACGATACACGACTCGGACAAGATACTTCGAATTTTTGCATCCAATTATTGTTTTTCCACGCTATACTGTCCCTACACCGCACAGTGTACAGTTTACATCTCGTGTCAAGGCATGGGAATGAACAACAAAGGTAGTTAAAATACTGAGGAAGGTAACCGCAAAAACATGAGCTCTCCATTCCATTCAACAAGTAGAGTGTGGACAGTGCAGAGGTGACTTACCTCTTTCCTGAAATTCGGCGCTCGCGACCGCCGCCAGGGCCACCAGGAGCACCAGCAGTGCCAGTTTCATCATGTTGAGCACAGCACTTCAGCGGTACATGCTAGCGACGCCACGACACGACACGACACGACACACGCGGCGCCTCCCCCGGGCCACGGACTCGTACACACTGCAGAGGATCGCTATCGGCGCGTACGCACCGACACCACTCCACACTCCGCACCACAGACTATTCTGCAGAACCGACAGACCTCTAACGCCCCTAATCTGTTACAGAATCACTCAAATATTCAAACTTCGCTATACTACTCGTCCGGTTATTATTGTATCAATATTTAAAATGTCACAAAGCGTTTCACGTCCGTACAGTTTAAAATAGTTAATATTGCCAAGCGTTGTAGAAAAAATATATAGAAATATAAATTAAATCAGATCACATTTTTAAATTTAAACTAATCCAACACAACATTTTTGTTCATTTTTATTTTGTTATAAAATTACCCTAAAAAGGCTATCTCTAAAGAAAAGAAAAAGGCAGAATCATGGAGGGAGAGTAAGTATTTTTTATAACAAAATACTTAAATTTATTCAACACTCCAGCTTTTTAAAGATTTTTTGCGCGATTCCCACAAATTGCAATTTTAAGTTTAGTCACTTTAACTCTAGAGGTGAGAAATGTGCTTAAGATATTTAATAAAAATATCATTAAAAGACATTCGCGAACGCGAAACGCATAAAACTACATTGGTTAAGTAATATTGAATGTTTTAAACAAAACGTCGGTTAATATTTCTACATTAAATCTGTACATAAAAATCAATAGATCACAAATTAATGAAAAGTTCGTAACTAACCGAGACACCTACTTGTAGCGGTAGCGGACCGTGCGTTCTTTACTGTCGAGTTGCATAGAGATCACTGCGCTTTGCATCCCGGCTCCCGAATCACAGAGCTCGGAGTCCGGTGTATCGCGACAGGTGATTAGCGGAGAGCGGAGAGCGGAGAGCGGGTAGCGGGGAGCGGAAAGCGGAGCACTCTCGGCTCCTTGCTTTCAAATAATAACTCAATTGTTACACTACAAATTATAACCAACATATGCACATTATTTCTTCTCTTTGCTATAAAATTCAAGTAAGCGACTGTATTTGATAATTATTATAGATTGTATTATATATTACTTACAATTTTATAAATATCAAAAACTAGCTTAAGCATGTACGCTATGTAATTAATTTGAAATTAAATAAATCATAAATAAATTTAAATTATTTTTCTATTTTAAAAGGGATAGGATTCAGGATAAATTGGTATGTATTCCTGTAAAGGTATCGGTATCAGCACATTGGATCTTGCCAACACCGATATCAGTCATAGAACGTCGTCAGACTACCCACTGGCCTATTTTTTTTCATTAATTGATGGTTCCATTGTTTCTTAACATATTTTCTTACCATTAAACTTTAAGATAACTAACGCCCCAGGGTTATTCTAAAAATTATGATTTTCTGCTTTAAATAATATTTTTAAATTACCTAATTTGTTACAAACGAAACTTTAATTTCGATCAAGCATACTTAGTGCGTGCTTAGTGTTCACTTTAGCTCTTCGAATTTGCTATGAAAAGATTATATTTATTTTACACAAGACTATATTCATGATATCTATACAATATCATTATTACTTGGTAATTTCTAAACTCGCCATTTAAATATATACTTGAAACAAAAAATGCATTTTACTACTACAAATTTTGCGATTATGTATTCACTGATATAAAATGAATAATATAAAGATATAATAACAATATAACTAAAATCACACTCTTAATTAAATACAGACCGACTTATTATCAAAATAAGATTTATACACTCTCGATAAAAACACTATAAAAGGGACTTAAACTTAACAACAAAATTCATTATTCATATTTCGCTTTGAATACAAAAGTTTATTTCATCAAGAAAGAAAAGTATGAAGTTTCTCTTGGGTTCTATAGATTTTAATTTTCATTAAAACTGTGTTGTTATATTCTGTTACTAACGCAAACAAAGAAAATACTCAATTTCACGTATCGAATATTTGCTACACTGTATAATATTTGCTTGCTGTTTTTTGCAAAAAGGAATCCAATACTCTAATACTCGATTTTTTATTTAGTATAGCATGATGTACTGCAAATATTAGGTTACTTATATTATTATCTGAATATATAGAAATTAAATCGACTTAAACTCTCTAGATCACGTCGCAGCAAAGAAATCAAAATGTCTTTAAATGTTTATCGGGACGAAAGTTAGGTAAACTTAATATCACTCTCGCTGTAACATGGCAACATTAAACAAACATAGATGTCTGATAAGTTAATTGTTTTGTTTACTTTAAGAATATCTAGTGGCTCGATAATTTATAACCAATCAATTGAATTGTAGCATTAACCAACCTATTACATTTTCCTGATCGAATTACTTGACAATCATTAACTTTATTGCTCTATTTGAAATTGTTATATCTTGTGTAGCGACGTCAAGCATTGGAAGAATTGGAAAGGAGGGTATTTTGCATAAATGCCTGTCATAGCTTTAGAATAATAAGAGACTTTGCCGATCGGTAACTTCCACGCTTTTAGTTTTCAATATAGACCATCCGTTTGTTACAAGTTTATAACTATGACTAGTCTAGCTCTAGACTCATAGCAATTTATTTGCAAGTGACGGACTGTCAGCATTTATAAAATGTACAATATCTCAAACATTTAATAAAGTAGCCTTTAATAATAGATGGATATTTCTAAACTTAGTTCTCATAACTGAAATTTATCGACGAGAATAACTAAAAATTATAGAATTACTTATTAACTGTTATACTACTAGATATACCTAATAACCTTACTAATTTAATAAATATAATTGAAAACTGAATTTAATAGTCCCGGCCAAATATGGTCTACATTTAAAGAAAATACAATTAATCGATATTTTTTAATACATATAAAGCAAATAATAACACTTTTATATATATTAACAAAACATCTTATTAAATATTAACTAAACATATTATTTGACATTAAAAACTAGCGTGACATCATCAGATCAATGTTAATTACATTTTGTTTATATAACCTACCGAATTTATGGCCGAGATAAGGTTTACTAATTTTGACAGATAATTTAAACTTTTGTCTGGATTCTGCTGTATATATAAAACATTTTAAGTTTGCATAAATATATTTAAAGTAACACTCACAGATGTTACAAGAGCAACCAGGCGACTATTGGTAATAGGTAGAAAATGAGATAATACAAAATGTCTTATTAATATTTATTCATTGACAAGACAGTAGCGGTTTCTGAGGCATCGTGGAGCGACGCTCCGCTGCACTCTCGCGCAGGTAAGCCTCCAGCGCACGAAGGGTCGGCGCCGGGGGGTGGGGGGTGCAGCGTAGGGGGTGCACTTGCAGTCGGGATGAAAGGACTCATTCACTGGCTTGTGGGTCCAAACTCTATACAATGAGCGGGGTACACGTGCTGATGCATTCGTATACTTTTAAGTGAATCATGTTTTGTGTTTGTTTAAACTTTTAAAATGAACAAGTAAAACTTTGCATCTTAAGTTTAATAGAATTTAAATTTAAAAAAAAAAACAGTATGATTAGTAGAGTGTTACATCTCAATCTGACCTCTTCAGGTATTCTGTAAAAAATAAGATTAAATTTACAAGAACAGATGTAGAGAGTAGAGTATATTTTGTGATCTGCTTATCCTTCAACCTGAATTTCAGCATGCTCCTTTTCATAGCATCTAGTCTTCTGTATTTTGTCTCTTGTATAGTTGTCCAAGTTTGTGGTTCATATAACAAGTTTAATTTTAACTTGTTTGTTACTTTCTAAACTGTTAATTTTAAGTTTGTCTTCCTGTGTAAATAGGCGATGTATGCTGCTTAGCTTCTTTCTGTGAGAGGACGGAAAAATTTAATTTCACATGTGAGTACTTTAAGTTATTTATTGTAAGAAAAATATATTTTATTAATAGTTATTAATAGTTGTTAGTGGTTCATTTAAGTTTTGTATATTTAGTCGATTTGACAATATGAAAATGGTCTAAAATAGAGATAGGTATTGCCCTTAAAATTATATGTGATAGCTCATTGGATTCGGAATGACGCCAAGGATGCCACATAAAATGTGACAAAAGTGTGTATTAGCGCATAAAACATTGCAAAAGTTATAAACAATTAAAGATGAAGAAAAGATATATTTCGTTTTTCGCCAATATTTCATAGGCATTAATAATTTTTCTCGAACTTCCGTCTTCATTTGAATGAAAAAAAAATGGTTAAATAATTTTCGTAAAAATTTTTCTCTTCGTGGAGCCATTCTTATATATAAATACTTAATAAGATCACGCTATGAAAGTTTATATATAATATTTGTTGATAATAATTTTTGTTAAAACACAAAAACTTTGAATTCCAGGCAATATTATATAATTACAAAAATTAACTTATGATTCCTAATAAATATTTCCATAACAATGTTGCGATATTTCAGATTTAAATGTTTTATAAATTACATAAGTACAAACCGCATTTTAGGATAAATATAATCAAGAAATCGCGAAAGTTTATTACAAGAAAAAAATCAAATAATAAGCAATTTAAATACCTGAGTATTACCATTAAATATTTTTCATCGTAGAAAATAATAGCTGTAATGTAGCACAAATAATTACTTCGCTCGATACAAAGGATCTAAAATTAAATATTAATCGTGAAGGCTGTCAACATCAGATTTCAATTAAAAATTTATTCAGGAGTAACTTACCGCTAAGCCGCCCCACCCACCCACACACACATTAACCCGTCATGAAATTTGAATGGACTAGACTAGATTGGGATTGGTAATTGGAACTCGATTATTTTAATTTTTTTTTATTGTCTATATGTTTGTTCGAATGTTTCTAAAATACTGAACGAATTTTATAGTCATTTTCGTACTTTTGGCAGACTATAGGATCAAGCCTTTTTATCGCAATATAAGTTAGCCCATGACATTTCCCAAGATGGTGTATCTCTGTACTAAAATGTAGTAAAACATATAAATCTAAGAACGAATGAGGGAGGAATCAACGAAGGAGAAATAAATCGCATCAATGAACGAATGAATTGAATGTTACCCTCATTAAGTTTTTAGGTTTTACCACAGCGAAGTTAAAAGGATGACTACTAATATAATCATTACAAAGAATTATTATATTTTTTATGTTTAGTAATTAATATTTTTATTTCTCAGATCTAATCTTCTCATAAATTATTTTAGTTAGACAGGTAGAGAAAAGCTTGAATTTGTGAAGATAGCCATAATAAAGCCTTAATTACTGAATTCTGAATAAGGAGAAAACAATGCAAATTCCAGCTCGATTTCAGCATTCAATTCATAACCCTTTGAGAAATTCCAAAAATCTATTTAAAGAAAATATTCCATTTGGAAAGCGTCGCTGTGACGTTGAGCGGATATCCGGTTAAATCACGTTGAAGCTTGATCCACTAAATCCACTCAATAAATAATTTAGCGAATCTAATTTAAACCCTGGACCGAAGATAGAGGTCGCAGTCAGATTGCCAACCTCAAAATGTTTTTGTTGCTTCACTACAAATGTCCATTTATTTATACACTAGCTGAGCCGACGAACGTTCGTACCGCCTAACAGTCAATGGATGTCGTGTTACAGATTAGCTGAACTGTTCACAACCAACGTATATTTAGCCTTCTTCATTACTCACTTTATTACACATAATCCGAATATTGCATCTTGTCGATTCGAAACCTTTAATTAAATACGTTCTTTAATTTGAGGAGAGAGTTTACCGTATCGACCCGTTTTCGTTTTATATATGTCGGAGGTGTGAGTTAGGTTAGGTTAGGTTAGCCTTGTGTTAGGTTAGGTTAATGTTAGTCTAATCTTAGGATTAAACAGTGAAACTAAGCAGTGGAGGTGAGTGTCTCGATCGAATAAAGGATATCCTTAAGCCTACACCTTGGTCACAAGTCCTAGGCACTGCTTAGGTTCCTGTCAGAAAAATGCGAGATCGTAACGATTAGTTATATCCTGACCGTGTTGCGCCCGTATAGCTTATGAGATAGGCCATCCATCCATATCCTTATTTTAGTTTCCGACATATATATAAACTAGCTGACCCAGGAAACGTTGTTCTGCTGCATAAATTATGGTGGGCCACCCTTATCACTTAGGGGGATGAAAAATAGATAGTAGCCGATTCTCAGATATGCATATAAAATTTCATAAAAATCGGTCGAGTCGTTTCGGAGAAGTATTGTAACTAACATAGTGACACGAGAATTTTATATATATGATACATATATGTCAGCGCTTAGCTTTAGGTTGCTTAAATTTAGTTTTAAACATTGAGCAGTGGAGGCGAGTGTTGGAATTCTGTTAAAAGACGTCTTTAAGCCTACACCTTGGTCACAAGTCCAAGGCACTGCTTAGGTTTCTCTCGTAATTGTAAGAGTTCATATTTGATTAATTCTATATTAATACAAACAGAAAAAAAATTAAGAATGAAAGAGAGAAAAAATAAAAATTAAAGAAAGATATAGGTGTAAGAGAGAAAAGAAGATAGATGGAAAGAAAAAGAGAGATGGGAATAATTTGGATTAGTAAAAGTGAAAAAATGATTAAAATCAGATCAATTTAAACAAAATGGCCAATTGTCTAATTAATTACAAAATATATGCATTATTTAAAATATTTCCCATATTAGTAGTACCTAAATATAACTTTCCATCAGCGATTTTCATAGGCGAAAGAATTATGAAAATCGGTTTAGTACTTTAATTTTCATAGCCTATGTTACCCGGAAGCAATGCAGCTTTCGATAGAAGATACAATTATCAAAATCGGTTCAAAAGTTTTTGAGTCTATTCGCAACAGACAAATATACAAACATGCGAATAATCAAATCTTTCCTCTTTACATAATAGTGTGGATAATGGAGGGAGTT
The DNA here is from genome assembly GCA_905147385.1 of Limenitis camilla. Lineage (NCBI taxonomy): Eukaryota > Metazoa > Arthropoda > Insecta > Lepidoptera > Nymphalidae > Limenitis > Limenitis camilla. Next base: position 21,298,112 of record LR990224.1, read on the forward strand.
GTAAGCAGTTAGAAGGGTCCAGTAGGTTCTAAATACCCCAAAGCACACGAACAGATAAACGCGAACTGTAGGTACGTAACTGACTAAATATAAAAAGTCAATCATGTACTGAATTTTAAAAAACCAAATCCCACAGGAATTTCTACTCATAATTCATTTGACATCAGCGTATCGAGATCGAGACTCTTTCTATCGCTCACAACTAAAGTTGATTAAATAAAATAGTTTACTTTTAAAAAAATAGCATCTATCGTATATTTTAGTAAACTAATTGTTTCTTGTTAAACAATATAGATGGCGTTACTATCTATCAGTGAAATCAATTCATAATCAATAAATTATGATCATTCTTTTTTATATAACTTCATGGCATTCTACCGAATACTTTTAACTATAATTAAAGTAATATATGAATAAAATTGTTTCTTGTTCTGCAATGTAGATGGCGTTACTTATGAAACCCAACGCAAATAGAAATGAATACCTACTTCTACAGTTATAATGAATTTTTATGTTTAATTTCTATTGTATTGATTATTCTTTTTTAATATTATGATTATAATAGATGAGTGAGTATATTTTACGTTTTTATATGAGGTCTTTTACCGAAGAACATCTACGGAATACTTTATTTTCTTCATAATAGATTTAAAAAATAATCAAACGTTTTATGTCTAACATTATCTTAATGTTATTATTTTATGATAAGAGCCTGTAATATTATCAACTTGAAGTATAACCACCTAGACTTGTTCAATAATGGATTAATTAAGTTTGTTTCCCAACTTAGATCTAGTTAGATTTAGTTCTGTTAAAAGTAACTAAAAATATGTTGTATAATAAATAAACAATAAAAATTACTTTTCAAACCAAAATACGTAGAGTTTTGTGTTCACATTTCCATCTATCGTGTATTTAAGATAATTGCTTCATGTTCAGTAGGTACTATAGATGGCGCTGAGGAAAGTAGAATGGTGTCATAAATTTTACAAACGTTTTTATATATCTGTAACATAGTATAATGTATGTTCGAATGAAAAAAAAACTATTTTTAGACATGGAATTATTTATTTGGTTTCACAAATCAGACTACAACTAACAAGTAAACACACAGACACAGCGCTCTTCTGTGAGGCCACTTGTTGCGGCGGCGTTTGGAAGGATATTGACTGAATTTTTATAAAATGCAATGCAATTAACAAAAACATAAACAGAAAAATACATCTTTATGATAAGAAGCTGAATCACTTCGAAGAAAATTTTATTTATTTAATGTGTATACTACACAACATTATTTGGTTTTTCTTCTGTCAGTTTCGGTAATTAAATAAACAAGGTTATGTTGGCTAGATAAAAACTTAAAGAAATTTAAATACCCAATTGGATTTGCAAATATAATTGTTTAGCATTGCGCTTAGAAGTGATTTTAAAAACACTGATATCCCGAAGAGGTAGGGGTACGTTATTACAACATTTCGTGTCTGCTAAAGCTTCCGCAAAATGCGGCTGAGCAATGTAATTTTCAAGTTAACAATCCTTTTTAGCTGATTAAAATTATGAAAACGATAAATAATTTTTTTCCTCTGAGGAGAAAAAGAAAGAGGAAAAACTTTCCGATCTCTCCTTTCCATACAGGGATTGGAAAAGGTACCTAAATTGCAGCAAACGGCCTCCTTGAGTGGCAAAGCAAATCGGAATGTTGAATATAGCGAATCAATCGTTGACATCTCGGAGTAGCGAGGACAGGACATTCGTAAGCCAGTTCTGGAAATAAATGGAAGAATTCGGTAGTAGTGAGCCAACAAGTGTAACATAAACATTTACAGTGAGTCAGCTGGAGCTGCGCGTGCGTCGTTCTCGCCGAAATAAATTGATCTCTCCTACGAACTGTCATATTAAAAATGTTTCCAACATGAGAAATAAATCTATTTTCATATAATAATGTACCGTTTGCCATGATGGTTCAACAGTGTGACTTTTAATTTATTTTCTCAAAACCATTATTAGACCCTGAGGTTTCTTTTCTATTTTTTACATTATTTCGTTCTACTCAAAAATCAGTTGAGTTACAGAACTCAAAGTTATATAATCTTCAACTGTCGTGGGTTCACGTCGTTACTGTAATGAGTGAGGGAGGTGAACCCAAAGTCCTAACCATAGGATCTGTATCTACATAATTATAATAGTTGACACGTTTCGACATCAGATCCAGATTAAATAATGTTGTACTATATTTTAAGTTAAAACAGTGAAAACTGTATCACATTTCTTTCGATAGTTCCTACGTGAGGCGCTTACAAACATACAAATGGACAAATAAACAAAATTTAAAAAGATTGTTTTGGCTACTGATGTTATAAAAACCCTTAAAAATTTTATTACATATCTTCTTATAATAAGTCACATTTTTATTACATATTGGCTGAATTAATACGAAGAAACAAACATAGATTTGAGTACATAAGAAAAGATATATAATATTGGTTGAAACGGTGTGATGTAGTCACATTCCTACGAACAGAAATAGTCGTACGTAGGCGTCTGCGCACCTTTACCTACCCGGTTTATTTAGAAACTGAAAACGTTCAGCTGTTCATTTGCTGGTGTTTCATTCAATTCTCGTATCTTGCTAGGATATAAGTCTCAAATATAACAAATGTTTTGTATATAGAAAGCTAACAATACATATTGTATTGCGACATTAGCACATTATATATCACCATAAAAATAAATGCGTCAGCGATGATACAAGAAATATATAATATCTCATTATTTCAGTAAATTCACTTGTTTGTTACAAATTTCATTTCATAATCCTAATCCTAACTAATATTATAATTTCCAAAGTAATACTTAATAACGTAGAAAATACTTAAAAAATAAAACGAAACTGCGATTGATTATACTATTTACACCATCTATTGACAGATAAATAGTCTATCTGTCTGTTACACAATCACTGAACCGACTTTGATGAAATTTGATACAGAGATAAAGCAGAGAGCTTGAGGAAGAACATATGCTATTTTTTATCGCGAAATAAATACTTAAGAATACAAAGTAAACAAAGGAGTGTGCTCGTACGCCATCTAGCGAAAAAATAAATAATATTCACTTGTAATAAAATTGTTTTATTTTTCTGTAGACTGTATAGTAACTATGACTTCACGCAGTTGCAAAAACAATTCAAATATATGTTGGTACATTTGAGAACAACCATTATACAATCATCATCACGACCCTTCAATGGACCACTGCTGAGCCGGATCTCCTCCTCAGAATGAGGAGGGTATTAGGCCATAGTCCACCACGCTGGCCTAGTGCGGGTTGGCAGACTTCACACACCTTTGAGAACTTTTTGGGAACTCTCAGGAGTGCGGGTTTCCTCACGATCTTTTCCTTCACCGTTAAAGCATTTAATTTAATTGGTTAAAACACACATAACTCAGAGTCAGAGGTGTGTGCCCAGGATCGAACCACGGACTTACCGAGTAAGACTTGAAGTCTCGACCACTGGGCCAGCACTGCCATCACATCATTATACAAGTAGTTAAGCAATTAATAAAACCAACTACATATATATAAAATACATTTTTTTAAATAGGAAAACTTTATTATTCATATATTTTTTCTTTAATGTTGCATATTAATAGCTAGAAATAGAAACTCAATAAAAATGACAGAATATTCTGAAATAATTCTACATAATATTATAATTTTTTTTGTTCCTTTTTATATCCGCATTGTTTATTATCTAAATGTGATATATGTGACGTGGTGTATATTATTATAAATACTGTTTTCTATTTATTATAGGGTTACATCAAACATTAAGCTTTCACAAAACAAATGATAAGTTATTGCAGATCTATGTAATCTAACACTTCATTTACTTCATCCAGTCTTTCTAAATTCTCAAACATTATTCATATATTCGTAGTTTAGGGTCTGTCTTTCTCTCACAAACATTGCAGACATGTTTCATGACTCGACAAACTATATACATTCATACATACTACTTGTATATCGGTACACTACTTTTGTGTGATGTTTATTTAAATAATTTAATGTATTTGTAATCTATATTAAATAAAAATACTATTTTATTGCACACCTTGTTATAAACCTTAACTATCCCTCACTCTCTCGCATTTTTTCATGAAAAAGAAGCGTTTTACTGGGTTTCGTATTTTTATGAATTTATCTGGTCTACTCCTTTATCTTTATATTTACAAAATTTTTGAATCTGTCTTATGATTACCATAATAATTAGCCCTCCTGGGTTTCGACCTATTCAACTTTGATCTTTGATTTTTCATGATTAACCAAACGGGATTAAGAAATTAAATATCATTTGGTACAACCACAAACAAAACCACACCATGTCATCTCATTCTAAGAAGGCATCGGTGCTCAATAAGGAAAGTTAAATCTTGCTTCTCTCTCCATGACACAATTTAATAAGTAATGATCTGCTGCTAAGCTCTCTGTATAAACTTTAATACTTATACGTATTACAGTACACTATACAACATAAATTATTATTTCTTACAGTCAGTTTTGCATTAACCTAGAATTGTAAATAGGTGAATATGAACACAGGCAGAGGAACAGCTGTGCACGTCCGTCAACCCTGTTCAAAATGATAACTCTGTAGAGTGCACTATTTATCGGTTCTAGATTTAGTTCCAGGTGCAATCCGGGATTAGGTCAGGTTAGTATCTAAAGTAAGGTTCAGGATCTCTAGGTTAGTTTTCTACAGTGGAATATTCTCCAATGGTTACTGGTTGGAACAGTATCAACCACAGAAGCTGGTTCAAACAAGTATTTGGTAAGCTACTATCTAAATCCCTTCCTGGAAATGACCTCCAATTATGTAATAGAAAGAATCGCTTCTAAATTTAGTTCCAGGTGCAATCCGGGATTAGGTGAGGCCAGTATTTAAAATAAGGTTCAAGATATCTAGGTTGTTTTCTACAGTGGAATATTCTCCAATGGTTACTGGTTGGAACAGTATCAACCACAGAAGCTGGTTCAAACAAGTATTTAGTAAGCTATTACCTAAATCCCTTCCTGGAAATGACCACCAATTATATAATAGAAAGAATCGCTTCTAAATTTAGTTCCAGGTGCAATCCGGGATTAGGTGAGGCCAGTATTTAAAATAAGGTTCAAGATATCTAGGTTGTTTTCTACAGTGGAATATTCTCCAATGGTTACTGGTTGGAACAGTATCAACCACAGAAGCTGGTTCAAACAAGTATTTGGTAAGCTACTATCTAAATCCCTTCCTGGAAATGACCTCCAATTATGTAATAGAAAGAATCGCTTCTAAATTTAGTTCCAGGTGCAATCCGGGATTAGGTGAGGCCAGTATTTAAAATAAGGTTCAAGATATCTAGGTTGTTTTCTACAGTGGAATATTCTCCAATGGTTACTGGTTGGAACAGTATCAACCACAGAAGCTGGTTCAAACAAGTATTTGGTAAGCTACTATCTAAATCCCTTCCTGGAAATGACCTCCAATTATGTAATAGAAAGAATCGCTTCTAAATTTAGTTCCAGGTGCTATCCGGGATTAGGTGAGGCCAGTATCTAAAGTAAGGTTCAGGATCTCTAGGTTTTTTTTTCTACAGTGGAATATTATCCAATGGTTACTGGTTGGAACAGTATCAACCACAGAAGCTGTTTCAAACAAGTATTTGATAAGCTACTATCTAAATCCCTTCCTGGAAATGACCACCAATTATGTAATAGAAAGAATCGCTTCTAAATTTAGTTCCAGGTGCAATCCGGGATTAGGTGAGGCCAGTATCTAAAGTAAGGTTCAGGATCTCTAGGTTTTTTTTCTACAGTGGAATATTATCCAATGGTTACTGGTTGGAACAGTATCAACCACAGAAGCTGTTTCAAACAAGTATTTGATAAGCTACTATCTAAATCCCTTCCTGGAAATGACCACCAATTATGTAATAGAAAGAATCCCTTCTAAATTTAGTTCCAGGTTCAATCCGGGATTAGGTTAGACCAGTATTTAAAATAAGGTTCAAGATATCTAGGTTGTTTTCTACAGTCGAATATTATCCAATGGTTACTGGTTGGAACAGTATCAACCACAGAAGCTGTTTTAAACAAGTATTTGATAAGCTACTATCTAAATCCCTTCCTGGAAATGACCACCAATTATGTAATAGAAAGAATCGCTTCTAAATTTAGTTCCAGGTGCAATCCGGGATTAGGTGAGGCCAGTATTTAAAATAAGGTTCAAGATATCTAGGTTGTTTTCTACAGTGGAATATTCTCCAATGGTTACTGGTTGGAACAGTATCAACCACAGAAGCTGGTTCAAACAAGTATTTGGTAAGCTACTATCTAAATCCCTTCCTGGAAATGACCTCCAATTATGTAATAGAAAGAATCGCTTCTAAATTTAGTTCCAGGTGCTATCCGGGATTAGGTGAGGCCAGTATTTAAAATAAGGTTCAAGATATCTAGGTTGTTTTCTACAGTGGAATATTCTCCAATGGTTACTGGTTGGAACAGTATCAACCACAGAAGCTGGTTCAAACAAGTATTTGATAAGCTACTATCTAAATCCCTTCCTGGAAATGACCACCAATTATGTAATAGAAAGAATCGCTTCTAAATTTAGTTCCAGGTGCAATCCGGGATTAGGTGAGGCCAGTATTTAAAATAAGGTTCAAGATATCTAGGTTGTTTTCTACAGTGGAATATTCTCCAATGGTTACTGGTTGGAACAGTATCAACCACAGAAGCTGGTTCAAACAAGTATTTGGTAAGCTACTATCTAAATCCCTTCCTGGAAATGACCTCCAATTATGTAATAGAAAGAATCGCTTCTAAATTTAGTTCCAGGTGCTATCCGGGATTAGGTGAGGCCAGTATTTAAAATAAGGTTCAAGATATCTAGGTTGTTTTCTACAGTGGAATATTCTCCAATGGTTACTGGTTGGAACAGTATCAACCACAGAAGCTGGTTCAAACAAGTATTTGGTAAGCTACTATCTAAATCCCTTCCTGGAAATGACCTCCAATTATGTAATAGAAAGAATCGCTTCTAAATTTAGTTCCAGGTGCTATCCGGGATTAGGTGAGGCCAGTATTTAAAATAAGGTTCAAGATATCTAGGTTGTTTTCTACAGTGGAATATTCTCCAATGGTTACTGGTTGGAACAGTATCAACCACAGAAGCTGTTTCAAACAAGTATTTGATAAGCTACTATCTAAATCCCTTCCTGGAAATGACCACCAATTATGTAATAGAAAGAATCCCTTCTAAATTTAGTTCCAGGTTCAATCCGGGATTAGGTTAGACCAGTATTTAAAATAAGGTTCAAGATATCTAGGTTGTTTTCTACAGTCGAATATTATCCAATGGTTACTGGTTGGAACAGTATCAACCACAGAAGCTGTTTCAAACAAGTATTTGATAAGCTACTATCTAAATCCCTTCCTGGAAATGACCACCAATTATGTAATAGAAAGAATCGCTTCTAAATTTAGTTCCAGGTGCAATCCGGGATTAGGTGAGGCCAGTATTTAAAATAAGGTTCAAGATATCTAGGTTGTTTTCTACAGTGGAATATTCTCCAATGGTTACTGGTTGGAACAGTATCAACCACAGAAGCTGGTTCAAACAAGTATTTGGTAAGCTACTATCTAAATCCCTTCCTGGAAATGACCTCCAATTATGTAATAGAAAGAATCGCTTCTAAATTTAGTTCCAGGTGCTATCCGGGATTAGGTGAGGCCAGTATTTAAAATAAGGTTCAAGATATCTAGGTTGTTTTCTACAGTGGAATATTCTCCAATGGTTACTGGTTGGAACAGTATCAACCACAGAAGCTGGTTCAAACAAGTATTTGATAAGCTACTATCTAAATCCCTTCCTGGAAATGACCACCAATTATGTAATAGAAAGAATCGCTTCTAAATTTAGTTCCAGGTGCAATCCGGGATTAGGTGAGGCCAGTATCTAAAGTAAGGTTCAGGATCTCTAGGTTTTTTTTCTACAGTGGAATATTATCCAATGGTTACTGGTTGGAACAGTATCAACCACAGAAGCTGTTTCAAACAAGTATTTGATAAGCTACTATCTAAATCCCTTCCTGGAAATGACCACCAATTATGTAATAGAAAGAATCCCTTCTAAATTTAGTTCCAGGTTCAATCCGGGATTAGGTTAGACCAGTATTTAAAATAAGGTTCAAGATATCTAGGTTGTTTTCTACAGTGGAATATTATCCAATGGTTACTGGTTGGAACAGTATCAACCACAGAAGCTGTTTCAAACAAGTATTTGATAAGCTACTATCTAAATCCCTTCCTGGAAATGACCACCAATTATGTAATAGAAAGAATCCCTTCTAAATTTAGTTCCAGGTTCAATCCGGGATTAGGTTAGACCAGTATTTAAAATAAGGTTCAAGATATCTAGGTTGTTTTCTACAGTCGAATATTATCCAATGGTTACTGGTTGGAACAGTATATATAGATGGTTCAAACAAGTATTTGATAAGCTACTACCTATATCCCTTCCTGGAAATGACCACGAATTATATAATAGAAAGAGCCTTAACGTCTAATATTGTGTTTAGTTTAAGAAATCCAGCGTTGTAATTATGAAAACACCACAATGAAAGCTCCAAGCACAATATTATTATCAGTGTAATCTTTCCTTTTCCTTTTTCAATATTAGAAGAATATATATGTAACGAATAAACATAAAAACTACTGGACCGATTTCAAAAATTCTTTCACCATTAGAAAGCTACATTATCTCTGAGTAACATAGGCTATATTTATTACAAGAAAAAATTAGAGATCCCCAGAAATTCTCACTAAAACCAACCCAAGGTGTAAAAAAATCTAAATAAAATATCTTTCATCGCATGCGCTGCAGAAAGTATTGATGATAGAACAACAAAATGTTATACAATATTATAGAACGTATCAATATTTACAAAAAACTCCGCGAGACCATATGTCCAACTATTATAGTTATGTCACTATAACTACTTTTTACATTTTAAAAGTTGACAAAAATGCCTAGCAAAATCAGACCATGCTTTCCATAACTTTGTATTAATTCTTATCCAAATAAATTATTTTGTATTCAAGACTGTTTCAATGCCCGACGGGCCGGCGCCGTGTGGAGCGCCACGCAGCGCAGCGAGCAACGCGGCGATAGAGGGGGCGACGGAATGCGGGAACCAAAAGGTTAAAAAAAAATTATCCACCCGTGCGCAGCCGGGACGGGCCCCCAGTAGTTTATATAAGTAGTTATTAATTTTTTTATAAGTTAAATTATGTTCTTTTAATTTTATAATTATATTTTCTGTATTTGTAAGTAACGTGAAAACACAAATAAAGTATTATTCTATGCCATTCTATGTTAAGAATGATGAGCAATACATTCGTTGACCTTGTTTTGGTTGGGAATCAACATAAAATTTTATAATTTTCAAAAGTTTTAGATCATAACTTTGAATCTTTCTTCCAATATAATTTTGACCACCTTGAAACACGTTTAAAGAGCAATTAAAATCATTTAGTCATCCTCGACATTGTATAAGTTACATAACCCAGACAAAAGTGATCCAGAATTAACTCGCTGTTATTGAATGCACAAAAACTAAAATTTAAGAGTGCTAAAAATAGTTATTGGGAGACTTGGCAAACATTATAAAAACACCTCCAATAAAATGTGTGTACAACGCAACAATTACTATTGAAGCAGTTATTTTAAACTACATTAAGATACACAGACAGACGGTGACATTAGTCATATATTTTTTTAAATATTTTGTACTGTATGTATAATCATCTATGTCGATGTATACCTTCCCCTTTCTAATATGCTGCAAACTGTACCAAAAACGAAATAATTCGGCCAAGTGCGAGTGTGGAACTCGCGCTATGAGGGTTCCGTACAATTTCAATAAAGGGACAAAAACTATAAAATTTAGATTTTCTTGTGCGATTTAAAATATTATCAAAAATAGTATTGGAAGGCATTTATTCCCGACATTAGTAATGCGTATTTCAATTGACATATTTATAATTACTTACAAAAAAAATATAAGAAAATATGATAAAACATTTTTAATAAACAAAGTGTAATAAAAAATAATTTCACTAAAATAATTTTAAAGTCAATGAACATATATCAATAAAATATAATTGTCAAATATAGAACCGAAGGAGGTTTTCTTCTCTTTTTTGGAGTCAATTAATAGTTATTGTTATACAAGAGTGCAATGATGACCGAGCAAGCGTTAGCGAGGGAATCAAGTCAATATTAACTATACGAAAACACTAGTCAAACTGCCGCGAATCTCACGCTTACACTGCTCCACGTAGCAACAAATCATTTAATTAAAGACCACTAAACTATGATAGTCAATATTAACTCCACGAAATGAACTTCGTCAATCGTAAGTCAATAAAAAATCCAATTGAATATAAATATGAATGCAAGACTCCAATTTTTCATTTCTACTAGTTTCAATTATTAAAATTGTCGAATTTAAAATCTCGCTAATTTTCTGACGCGAGTGTAACATTTTTTACCCATCCCAAAAAAAATCTACACAATTACTTCAGTACGAAGAAAAAACTTGGACTGAGGTAGGGTACAGCAGGAAACTTCCTGCTCAAATATGGAGCAGCCCGACTGGGACCCCTCGACCTTACAGAAGATCACAGCTAAATAACACTACTCTAAAGCAGTGTTGTGTTCCTGTTGGTGAGTAAGGTGACCAGAGCTCCTGGGGGGAATTGGGGATAGGGTCGGCAACGCGCTTGCGATGCTTCTGGTGTTGCAGACGTCTATAAGCTACGGTAATCGCTTACCATCAGGTGAGCCGTACGCTTGTTTGCCGACCTAGTTACATAAAAAATAAAAAAAAAAGTACACTAAGAAGGTTCCGAGTTTGAGTTTTTAACAAATTAAAGAAGGTTGTATGATAAATTCGGCACCATGGAGGTAGAAGTAAATAGGTTTAATGATGTTTTGAATTCACAAACTTAGTGCACACGATGTTCTAAATTCAATTTTGCTTTATCCTCTAGAGGATTAATGCAATCGCAATCGTTATGTTTCTATTCTCTTTCTACAGTATCAAGCGATAAGTGTTGACAAGCCATGTTGACATATTCGGTGCGTTTCACTAAGCGCTCACAACGCCCAAATAATTTTAAGATGTAAATAACTTTATTTGATACGGATAGAGATTTATTAGTGGAAGTGAATGGTTTTGCAGCGGATGCTCAACGTACCGTTTAAGGTAAATATATTTATGTAAAATTAATTTTAGTTTCAATTTAATTATAAATATTAAAAAAATCAATATTAATCAATGATATCAATTTATATACATTAATTTAACCATTCATTATTGAAGTTTACTCTTAAGACCTACAAATAGTCATCATCATCATCATCATCACGACCCTTTAATGGCCCACTGCTGAGCCGGGTGAGAATCAGAGTGAGGAGGGTATTAGGCCTTAATCCACCACGCTGGCTCAGTGCGGGTTGGCAGACTTCACATACCTTTGAGAACTTTTAACGAACTCTCAGGAGTGCAGGTTTCCTCACGATGTTTACTTCACCGTTAAAGCAAGTGATATTTAATTGCTTAAAACACACATAACTCAGAGTCAGAGGTGTGTACCCAGGATCGAACTCGGACTTCCCGAGTAAGACTTGAAGTCTCAACCACTGGGCCGTCACTGCTACAAATAATAATAACCCTAATCTCTTGAAACTATTGCTTTATCTCTCCTATAACACATCACCACTCACCATTTGAATCATTTTCGTTAACGCTCATATCGCTTAATAACCCAATCCATTTGTATTAACGTTCGTTGCGCTTGCGAATAAGTGCAACGTTTAAAACCGTGGTCGTGAGCGTGGTCGTTGTACTCGTAAGTGCTAAATGGAACGCACCCATTAAGTGCGAACGCTCAGTCTACATAATATGTCATTTTAATTTGATCACGTGATATATCGTTGACATATGTCATTCCCTTACATTTTAGGTTTTCTATATGCGTTAACAATTGTAGAAAGTCAATTTGGCTAAGGCCCCAGATATCAAAGAGCGAAAATACTCTTTTCGAGATGGTGGGATGAAAAATATTTTACAAGTTATCCTTTAACAACATGTCATATCGTCAACAACCGTTGCTTAGGATTCGCGTTTAGATAGTTCAAGATACGACGACAAAAACGTACATGTTTGCGATTTCACTAACATTCGAATATGTTATACATATATACACGTCTTCGGCACAGATTTAAGCCCTGATTAACGTTAAGCTAGAGGCTTTGAAAATTTGAGTAAATGGAAGAGTTGTCTTACTTTAAACCTTATTCCCCAGCCTAAAAATTAAAAATTTAATAATTTTTTTAACGCAATTTATATTTTACGAAATAATCTTTTTAACATACATTTTATATTACAAATTCTTTCTTTCTTTCTTGGAATAAATTTATTTAAAGTTTTTAAATTTCAATTTCATAAAATTAAACTCGTTAACTAGAGTTAAAACGGTAAAAATATTTTATATCTGTATCGATATTGTACAACATAGTCGAATATTAGTAAAATCGCAAACATCGACTTTTTTCATGTCCGCATATCATGTGGAATGCCCTATTAGTCCGGTCAATTTAGACATTCGAAGTTACATAAAGTCCCAACAAGCTGAATTTCAGTGAAATTGTTCAAAACATAATTATAAACAATGTCTAGAAGTTCCCCATCATTCCCGTGTATGGAAAAATTTTTATTCAAGGTCTAAGGTCAAAAAAATGAGTTTTTCGCGATTTTCAGCAAAACGGTAAGTTTTATCATAAAAGTACCTCAGACAAAAATTGTAGATCATAAAATTATCTATAAAAAATGTACTAATACTTTTTTTCTTACGAGCCACCGTTTCTGAGATATAACGATTCAAAAAGTTATAAAAGTTGTTATCGTCATAATATGCATGAGTACGCCACGTATATACATCTAGAGTTGTTATATTTTATATAATATATATATATCATATATTAAATGTTTAAATATTTTTCCATACACGGGAATGATGGGGAACTTCTAGACATTGTTTATAATTATGTTTTGAACAATTTCACTGAAATTCAGCTTGTTGGGACTTTATGTAACTTCACTCTCATTTTTTGGTCTAAATTGACCGGACTATATAGAAAAACTACTTATTATGACTTCATTATAAATGGCTATATTTATTGATTGCTTATATTTAGAAGTTTGATTTTTTTACAGCTTCAAGATATATTATATAGACTTATATGTTCAGTATTAATTTCAACTTGATAACTTCACGTATTCTTCAAATAATTCGTCAAAACCTAAATTTATAAAAGATCAATTTTTTTCGTCATGTAATAAAAAATTAGCATTTTTAGGATTTTTGTTCCTAGGTCACAAGACTAAGCCTGGGAATGTTGATTTATCTCGAAAATCAACATTACAATACATGAGATAAAAGCGGCTGCAGGTTTTCATTAAATTGACTCAGCAGTTTGGATATTTTTACATATTTGAGAAATCAGAGATTAGAATATTTTGTATAAATTTCAACTTCACGTTTGTCTCAGAAAAAGGGTCTGACAGTCGAAAAAAGTTAATTTTCTAGTGATGTAGAAAAAAAATTAGAGTTAAATTCCTTTATTTGTGCTATGAGACCTTACTTCGTGCTAAATTTCACGACGCCAGGTCATTGGGAAGTACCAACGATACCAATAATTTTAAATTAGTGTTCGCGGGTAGGTCCTTTTTATTATGTCAAGTATACCCAAGTGCAGACAATATATATCCTTTAGTGAGATAAATTATAGAGTAGAGAGTGTACAGGAAGTTAGTGTTACAGTGTCGTGGTAAAGTCACGCTTCTTGAGGTCCACGTGAGATTTCTTTATTAAATACTGTAGTCAGTGTTTGGGTAGCGAAGGGTAGTGTTGTAATTATTTTAAAGCCCATTAACCCTATACCTTAAAGAATTAGGTTATCAGAGATTTTCGACATCGTAAAAACACTCGCCGACTAATGCTTATCTTATAAAATACCTAATTCGCCTAATTCAATGTATTGCACTTTACATAATCAATATTACTTTCCGAAATGTTCCTCCTAAGTCTTTACAACCGAGATTTTAAATTTTAAAGCGTAAGGTCGGATTTCCACCAGATATGAGCGAGAATGCGTGGCGAAGGATGGGTTTGTTAAGAACCAATTCGATTCGATTTAGTGGTTCTCTGATGGAAACGCAGCCTAACTCAAATGACCTAGAAACGACATTTACACAGAACGACAATATTATTACGTACTAGCCGACCCGCGTGACTTCGTTCGCGTGTTGCTCCGCTCCTATGGGTCGTAGCGAGATGTTAAATAGCCTAAGTTACTCCTTATTACATCAGCTATCTGCCATTGAAAGCCCCGTCAAAATCGGTCCAGCCATTTCAGAGATTAGCCGGAACAGACAGACAAACAGACAAAAATTGTAAATAAAAAAAAAAAAAAAAAATGTTGTTTTAGTATATGTACCGTGTATACACTTAGTAAAAAGCGGTTATTTTAATATCACAAACAGACACTCCAATTTTATTGATTTATATAGATAAAGCATATGACAAATATTTAATGTTTTTCTTAAATCATATAACAATAACATTAAAAAACAACATAATTGATGAAAAATATTATATTTATTCGACTTAACTCAAAAAAGAAACTATAATAGTGGAAACAACTTTTATTGCTTTTTCAAAAATTCTAATTGTGAGTTATTAGGTTACTTTTGAAATGACTGATTCAATAACAAAGTTCAGATCTGAGATCTGGTGAGAAAGTTAATTGTTTCTTAATCTGTATAGTAGAGCCTTATTAAGATACGATCTTTGAAATTTAAAAATTACCTCGAGATCGTAATCTCAGCGAAGCGAGAAATAGGTCCTTAAGTGAAACTGAAAGACATATCTAGTAACTAAGAACGTTCATTGACGCTTATTGCATCAACAATGATTGGTACTTCCAAAATATAACATCCTCATCGCATTCTCGATTAGTCGATAAATTTGATTTTAATCTTTACCGTACAGTCATAAAGGAGCATACTGCACTACTCACGCCTCACACCTCACGTCGCCCGCTGCCAACTATCTCAGTTATTTCTGTGACGTAAAAATACGATCAAACATGCACTAACAATAATACTTTTAATTGCTTGATAAGCAGTTCTCCAACATTCCGAACTGCTCGTAAGATTATAAATACGATTGTCTTTGTTGGTATTGTAACTCAAAGTCATCGGGAACATCAAAAAGTTTGGGTTCATTTTACTTATTTCCTTTGTTTTAGTACAATATCCTAATATCTTCACAATCCCATCACTATTTATTGTATTGTATCTATTCTTATTAATCAAAGTAATGCAATCAATGCATTTTTGCCAACGGTAACTTATTGATGCCCTTTTTGAAAAAGTCTGCTTAGTGGGAGGCAACAAATTCGACAAGTCCTATTATTTTACATTTTAAATCTCAACACCAACGTAATTTATATGTGATTAACTCTCAAAGACAGCTCGACATGACACACGACTCTGTCGAAAGATGGTGTAATCACAAACTCATATGTTTCCTTTGTATTCCTAAATATTATTCTTCGCGATACAACATAGTCTACGCCAGTCCTCAAGCTCTAGTTTATCTCAATACCTAATTTTATTTAAAATCGGTTCAGTGATTTAAGACTCATTGTCGGAGAAGCCATCTATTCATCAATAGATGGCGTAAGTAGAATATTAAATCGCACTTTCGTTTGTTTAGTTTGTATTCTCAGGTATATCCTACGTTTCTTTAGGATTACTTTCAAATGTTTAGGGTTGGATCTAAAGTAAATTTAAAAGTGTGTGAAGTAGTCACCAATCCTAAGACTCATTCTTTCAGATAAATACGTTAAATCTACTAAAATTTCTATGCCCGTGGTGTTTTTTCCAGGATAGAAAGTATCCTATTTGTTTTTCAATTACCTAGCCTCGCTCAAAGTGTGTCGGTGTGGTAAGAAACTTTTGATCATACAAACTTTTCTGCCCTTATTTTCGTGTGTGTAGGTTTCAAAGTTTAATTTGCTTTAATAACTTATGGCCCAAAGTATAAACAAATGTAATGTCAATCTAAAACTTTTGGATTACAGAGTTAAAATAGATTTTATTAATTTTGGCCATTAGTGAATCAGATGTAGTTGATTGAAACTATGGAAGAAATGTTATAGCAGTCTTGATTGTTCAGATTTATAGTACGATTTTCTCGATAAATCAAGGATAATAAAAAATTTTTAACAAAAAATTGAACCGACTTCAAACTCTAAAAAATGCACTAAAAAGTAAGAAATAATTAGCTTATTTATTAACTCCCCTTTATTAGGACAATAATATACAATAATTGATATTTTTGTAGTCGGTGCCAGCCAGCCCGACCAAGTGAACAGACTTGTAGTGAGATGGAATAGTAATAGGTATATCTATTGAAAGAGCCTGTAACGAAGTAGTGTGTACGATTGTACTATTATACTACTACTTTCTGTACTATTGCTGGCATTTATCGCTCATTCATTAATGCACTCCCTGACTGTTTACTCATTCAATCGCTAACTAAATTACAAGTTCATCCATTGAGCATCTACGCACCCATGCACATTTTACCCATTCACAAAGTGACTTACTCAATTTACCTATTTACAAAGTACTTACTTACTCAACCATCATCTCAACTACTAAACTGTACTACTCTACTCACCCTTCCATCTATAATCTACTGCACCCACTCAACAGATATCCTTCAGCTCTTCATAAGTTATAGGTAACAATCAACTAGATCACTTGAAATATCGAGTATAAACAACCGCAATAAAACGGGTTCATATATCAGGTTATTACGATTTCACAGACAGACACATGGATACACTGTTAAACTTGTCATCATGATCCCATTTATTTCACACAGGAAAAATCCGCATCAAAATCGCCTCAGTCTTTCGGGAGCTACGATGTCACAGACAGATACACATATACACTGTTAAACTTATAAAACAATGGAATCCTAATCCCATCTGCTTCCACACAGAAAAATCCGCATCAAATTGGTAAAGTTATTCGGGAGCTACGATAGAGATTAGAAAGACAGACGAACGTTACCATTAAAGAAGTCGGTTTAAAATCACTTACAGCCAAAGTACACTTTAAGACAATTCCATTAAACCCAATCACGACTAGTTTACGTTGTCCCATGCCTGTGTTCCAGTACATACCTTCCGGCGTCATCATCCACTAATGGTAGATGAAGCCGGAGGGTCTAAGAATCTACTGGTAACATCAACATGAAAATTATTTATTTAAATTTTCTCTTAGTAATAGTTGCTTAACATTCTTAGCCATATTATGGCTAACTTTGGTCTTCCTCATCAGTTCCACTTCACCAAAGGATCCCATCATCAGAAATAAATTTTGAAAAAAATGGGACTAATCTGCATGCATACCCTACGAAATACAAAAGGAAATATCCAATTCGGTTCATAAATGACGGAATTCTGAGGTAACATAAAAACATTTAAAAAAATACAACCGAATTGATAACCTCCGTTTTTTTGAAGTCGGTTGAAAATGGTGTCAAGTATGGTGTAATGGTGGTTGCGTTGCCACTAACTACCTGAGAATAGTATTTAATTCATTTATTTTAAATGTACATGTCCCAGTACCAGTGGGTCGATGATACTCGCCCGATATAATCTGAGTCAGAGCTTCCATAAGTGAGTCATGTTATACGGAAAGAGTGCGGAGTGCGGGAGTGCGGGAGTGCGGCCCACTTCACAGGTACAGATATAACCGAATATTTTCCCACCTGCACGTCAAAATTGGGCCGAGGGTAGATGTTCTCGAATTAACCGATGTGCCCTCGCTTCGATTTGGTGCATAATATTTTTTCCATGAAATGCCAATACATATAGATAATTTAGTATTATTTTTAGTCGAAAAAATAGAGAATAATACCATAGTAAAAAATCAGCTTCAAGCCTTTAAATTTATGAAATAAATTTTTTTTCGTTAACGGAAATTTTTGCAATTTTTTTGCTCATTAAAAACTCGATTAAATATCCTACAGAGCTTGTATAATTAATTCTGCTGACTATATTTAAAACAGCATCCAATGAAACATGCCTAACTTAAAAAAATGTTCCTATTGACAAATACAGGGAAATATAATTGTTGAAAACTACAGTATTTTTTTACGAAACTTTCCATAATATCTACAAATAACACCCAAAAATGAAACATAAAGTAGGTTAGTCATAGTCGTATCAAACATTCGCCTAACTAAGCATGCTCGTATGTTACAACTTTTATGGTAAAACACTATTCCCATCACCTATGGGGTTTGTATGCCACACACATACATAAACAAACAACCATTTCGTGCAGTTTTCTATGAATTTACCTTGGAAATAAAGTCTAGATAACAATGTTTCCTGATGATGTAACTGTAACAGAGCAAACAAGAGCTCAGAGTAAGTCTTTCCTTAACATATATTTTTGTGTTGACCTCATATATTCAAGTAACAATATGTTTTCAAGAACACGGTTCTCGGATATATTATTCATAAAAATTCAGCATTGCCCAGGTTTTACTTACTCTTGCGGATTTTCCTGATAATGCAACAGAACAAGACGTAAAAGTGGGGCTATCAACTTGATGAAAAATAAATCAATAACAACGAGTAATTTCAACACGTTCACGTTACTCCTGAATACAGACACATACTCTAGAAGTAACATAAGGACAACATAATACATATGGTGTTGGTTTAAAACTCCAATTATGAAGGATTCTAGTGGTTAAATAAATTACAAATATTTTCCGTCCGTTTGAAGTAATTAATTAATTCGTTCCACTAGCGTCCTCCAGTTAATTCGATTTCATTTTCCTATCTCATGCTTTGACTTCCTCTTTATCTATTGGTAATACTTTGGGTACCAGTAGTGACTGGTACCCAACAAATCAGTGGATTTGAGGATCCATCTCCACTTTTGAATCTTCTATCGAAGTAGGTTTTGTTCTTATATCTTAATTTCTTACTTTATTATATTAATAACTCGAACATGCCTAAATTATACATATTGGGAAGCTAGTCAAGATTTATCAGTTTACTATGGAATGATTAAAGAAAATATATAACAATTTTTTTTAATTATTTCTTTGTCTCACTGTCCGCATATGTGTACACGAATTACGCAAAAACTATCGCACGAAATTTAGTGTAAGTAGTTTATAATTTTATTTATTTATTTCCTTAAGCATGGTTTTACAGTCATCAAGTCAATAGCTTGGCCGCATGCTTTTCCTTTACAATGTCGGGGAAAATATATTGCAGGAATGATACATAAAATCATATTAATAATGTCAATATTAGTCGTCAAAATTAATATCATTAAAAATCTATATTATATTAGAATGTCTATAATTTTATCTAGTCACATCATTAAAAAATTCATTTAGATTGTAAAAACAATTGGAAGTTCCCGTATTACTTTTGGTATTTGGATAAAAAAATAGTGTTGACAAGTCTATCTTAAAAACAACATTTTTTTATTTAAAAATGCATGCAAACCGATAATCAAAGCAAAATATGTGCAAGAATCGGTTGCTTAAAATAATTATGTTTTTGGATATACGAGTATTATATGGCTGATTGTACAGTCAAAGAGAACAAAAAAATATACGTGGTACACGAATTATGCACTATGGAGCCAGTGCCGGCCCAAAGGTAGAACGAGTGGAACAGTTCACAGCTCTAGGCACCATGTAGCAAGGGGCCCTAAAAAGTATTGTAGGGGGGCGCTCCAACAAACCAACCTCAATGAGGTTGGTTGGTTTGTTAGAGGCGGTCTAAAGTTGCATCTGCTACTTTTTTACCACTGATTTCGCAGAAGGCTAACATTTATGTTATGAAAAATCTTCGAACTTTATCGACGAATATGATCTTTAATTATTCCTTTTCTCAACTTAGGCGCTGCACCCCGATCTAAGCAAGAAAATTGGTACACTATGTATCCGCTTACTCGTAATTGTTTAACTTAACATATTTTGTAATAGGTGAAAAAACATACATTTATAAATACTGAAATAGTGAGAGTTGTTTGTGAGTCATTAAAATGACTTACTAAATTTCGCTCAAGACTTAGTCATCACTTCTATTCCTACAAATATATCATAGAGGTCAGTATCAAATCAATCAGTTATATTTAGACTTATTTGATGTTTGTAAACATGCAGCAGTCGACATCTCAACGGTGGGTGAGTGGACCGACTTGGGGTTCATTTAAAGAATAGAAGAAGTTCATTGTGAAGTTCAGCGGTAGCCGAGCGTGTGATAGCATCCCGACAGGAAACGGAAGCGCCTGCGAGAACAGCTCCGCAATCACGCAGCGCGTGCGCCGCTGCGGCGCACCTGCAGCTTCACGGAGCGCACGGCTCCAGGATGGCGCCTCACGGCACTACGTACTAAGGGATTTGCCAAATTTTTGGGCAAAACAAAGAAAAGAGAACCGCAACAGCGGCGTTAAGGCGGGCGTGTCTATAAAAGGCCGAGAGGGGGGTGGGCGGGGTGGTAACACGATCCGCTAGCTCCAGCCGGCCGGCCGCCCTGGAGCCGCCGGGGCGGGCGGCGGGAGGGCGGACGTGTTGCGGGAGGGGGCAGGGGGAGGCAGAACGCAGCTCGTGCGCCCGCGACGCCCGCTCCCGCTCTCACTAGTCGAACGGTGCCCGACCGGTAACGTAGCGCCGACTGCCGACCGAGAGACGAACCAGCGACAATGTCCGCCGTGGCGAAGACTTCCAAGTATACCTACCGCAGCAGCGGCGGCGGCACCACCGACGTCAACATCGAGTACAGCGCCGACCTGAGTGCTCTCTCCAGGCTGGAGGTACTCCGAGCGCCGAGGCGCGAGATCAGTGCTCGTGAAGTGTTTGTGAAGTGTTTTCGGACATGATAGAATATGTTGTATTTTTCAGGACAAGATCCGTCTCCTCCAAGATGATCTGGAATCCGAAAGGGAGCTACGTCAGAGGGTAAGCCTACCAGCGTGAGAAATGTGATATGTGCGAGTGTCGCGTTGCAGCCATAGCGGGCGCGTTGCGCGCTGAGCGCTGCGCCGGCGTAGGCGGGGCGCTCGCCGCTCGCACACCTCTATTAATACCGCCGCCCTTCAATTCAATATCTTTGCCCTTTTACGCCTTGAAACACTAACTATAATTTTTTTAAGTAGTTTTTTAATAAGTTACCATAACACATTAATTACTAAACAACTTAATTTTAAAATATTATCTGAATCCATTGTTGTTGCATGTACGTTAATATTGAATTTACAATAACTACTATAATTTCATCATCACACATTGTCTGAAATTAACTTCGAATCAGTATGATATTAAGATCATTAAAGAATTAAACTCAAACAACTCAACTCAGTAACCGAAGAGCTAGGTCAACGTTTATCTCTAAAATTTATTACTGTTTAAAATTTCTTTCCAATAACCATCATTTATCGTTTAAAAAAAATTACTTATTTGAGTGTAGGTGGTTGATGATATATTTCGGCTTATTTTAATAGTGTTTGTGTAGGCTCTCATATTTTATCATCAAGATTAGCAAGTACCATTTTAATTTATTACAAGAGTACTACTGATGGATCGATGCAGCGGTGAAAGAGTATCGAGTGGGAACGTCCGCGCTGGTCCGTGGACGCAACTCCTTCTAGCAACCGAGCGGAGATATATTTAGCTTCGTACGCATATTCTTCGAAAGCTCAACTTCGCGCTCTCCGGACTCGGTTTTGAAACTGGGCCAAACGATGCTCGTTCCTGCTTAGAATGCCACAATATTGAAATATAATAATAGAACGCTGTAAAGTAGCGAAAATATCCGACTTAGTCACTGCCGTGAGACATGGACCGGACTGGGACTAATATTAGATGGACACAATACTGAGATATGCGAAGGACGTTATTACACAACTTCTTATATAAATTATGTTTCAATCATCATTTTCATTTAGGTACTATTTTAATTAACCTACTATTAAATAGTGAAGGAATAACCAAACACTAAAGTATTTTGTTTAGATGCAATGATTTAATTTTCTTTTAATATTAACAAAGCCTTTGAAATTAACAGTACCACTAACTAAAATACTCCGAACCCAATAAAGTAGTATAATAGGGAATTTTATTTCAGATCGAAAGGGAGAAGGCAGATTTAAGCGTGCAAGTTATCCAGCTCTCTGAGAGGCTGGAGGAAGCTGAAGGCGGAGCTGAAAGTCAGGTAAACTGTTTATATGCATTGAAAACATAAAGTTACTAGCGTCGTAAAAACATTTGAACCGATTGACATCAAACAACCTTTGGAAAAATTAAACAAATTGAGCCTATCCCTTCTTCGGTAGAGGAGCTACTTGTCGAATAGTGATAATATGTTATATGAAATGGAGAGAATATGGAACATTTAATACATATTAATATTTATTTTGTACTCAATGAAAAATCGACTATTGATACTATGACCAAGATGAAGAAAATAATTAAGAAGAGAATTATATTTTGAAAAGAAGGACTGGAAGATTGATAATATTATAAAATACTGCGGAAGACAGCAAAAGACCTCAACCATAGAGTTATCTCAATTGTATCCGATTTACATTAAGCAAGCGAAATTAATTTTTTTCATCTTATAGCTTTTGCGACATCTGTGTATTGGCACTGCGATATTATAATTTAGATGTCATGTACAATTTCAGGTAATTATATAACCATAATTAAATTTGTAAATTTATTCATTATAATTTACTTAGAATTAATAATAATAAATGTCAAATATGTTCCCGAATGTATTGAATTTGGGGGCACCATTTGAATTGAAATGGTATTTTGCAGTTCGAGATCAACAGAAAACGTGATACTGAGCTGACGAAACTTCGCAAGCTTCTAGAAGATGTCCACCTGGAATCCGAGGAGACCGCGCACCTGCTCAAGAAGAAGCATCAGGAGATCGTGGTCGACTTCCAGGAACAGATCGACAAACTCACTCACAGCAAATCCAGGTGTGGAAAAATAATAAAATAATGTATACGGTTATTATTACGAACGGGATTATTTAGAAAAGTGTATAAATACATTAACCTAACCATTATAGTACTGATTTCACGAAGAGTACCAAAGAAATTCTATAAAGTTCACTCCTATTTCAATAATAATAATTTATCAACCATAAATACGAATAGAATATTTTACTAAAGTATTAATCATAAGTGCTATGCGGAAATGCGAAGAATGCTCTGCGATTTAACAAACACCCCCCCTATGATTTCTTTTGTGAAAATAAATATAGGTTACGTTATTGCACGACCAATTTCTTTGTCACCAGAGTCGAGAAGGAGAAGTCCAAATTCCAAGCTGAAGTGTACGAGTTATTGGCCCAAGTGGAGAACGTGACGAAGGAGAAAATCACGATCTCTAAGACCTGTGAAAAATTGGAGATCACAATCAGTGAATTGCACATCAAGATTGAGGAGCTGAACCGCACCATTGTCGACATCACCTCGCACAAGCAGCGCCTGTCTCAGGAGAATGTTGAGCTCATTAAGGAAGTTCAGGACCTTAAGGTGCGTTTATGTTATAATAACTTACTTAACAAGAGTGAACACTTTATTGTTAACTATTACAAGTTATACTCATTTTACCTAGAAGCAACTTTTTAAACTTTACTATCGAGCGGCTGCTCCACAACTCTCTTTAGTGAACCATTGTGTCCATTGTCCAGTCAAAGTTTAATGAGTAAATTATTATAGGTGAACATCGAGAATGTAGTATACCTCAGGAGCCAGCTCGCCAGCCAGCTTGAGGACGCACGTCGCAGGCTAGAGGACGACGAGAGGAGGCGCTCCTTGCTAGAGGCTAATCTTCACCAGGTTAGATAATATAATATATTACATTAAAATACTAGTCGACCCGCCCCTCGGTGGAATTTACCACCGGTATGTAGGTTTAATTTAACATTTTAATTTTCTACCTGCAATATTTAATCCACCCGTGAGGGAACGGGTTAGAATAAAATTCCCTTCTACCACTGGGAGAGCATCTCGTAAGAGACGAGTAATCCAGCAACTCCATTGGTAGAGGTTCTGTTCCCCGAAAGGCTTCAACCACCACCGAATTAGACCGCCAAGAATCTCTGACGCGTTCCGGTTGAGCCGCATGGGCCAGTCCTATCTCTCCCATCCCATTAATGCTACGGTTCCCGTGATCACCGAGTTGTTACTCAAGGTCCACTGAAACCACAGCACTGTTTTCTTCATTCCCCTTCCTCACTCTTTCTAGCAAAGCATCTCGAGGTAGCAAAGCATCGGCAAAACAAGAGTCACTATAGTATTGACGATGTCCATGGGCAGCGGTGACCATTTACAAACAGATGGGCCGGCTGCTCGTTTGCCCCTTAACTACCATAAAAAAAAATATATATAGCGCCATCATTGCAACAAAGAAAATAGATCCTCGAAAATATCTCTAAATTTTACCAAATGTCATGAGTGCCTTCGTTGTTTTCAACACTTTTTTTATAATATTTAGTCCGACAAAGTCTGATTAAAGTGTAGTGCCCTTGTTGGAGCTACAACCATACAACTAGATGCATTTATGACCCTTTTAAATATTACAAATTAGGACGACAAAAACAAGTTTATTTATAATTAGCCGACCTGCGCTACTTCGTTCGCGTGTTGCTCCGCTCCTATGGGTCGTAACGAGATGTTAAATAGCCTAAGTTACTCCTTGTTACACCAGCTATCTGCCAGTGAAAGTCCCGTCAAAATCGGTCCAGCCATTTCAGAGATTAGCCGGAACAAGTAAAAAAAATGTTGTTTTGGTATATATACCATGTATACATCCATATGCACTTAGTAAAAAGCAGTTATTTTAATATTACAAACAGACACTCCAATTTTTTTTATTTGTATGGAGAAATCTATTTTTATACTCGCCACAATAGTATTGGTCATATAAATATTTTTTTTAACTGATATTAATATTTTTAGCGAAAGCAATTCTAACTATAAGGTCATTAATTTAATGTCTTAATATAATTTTTATTATTAAGCTACTGAAACTGCAAAGAACCATTAAGGTAAAACATTGTTACCGAATACAAAAGTAAATCACTACGTACCTCAATTGATAATTTTGCAAGGTTAAGTGTAAAAGCACAAGAAAAACGCACGGAAAATGGCTAAATTTATTTGATGTAATAATAATAAAAGATGTAATCTGTATTAACTGTACTGTCAAACTACACCGTAACTATCAAAGTAATCACATGCGAAGCTTATAAGAATGGTATGCAAAGAATCGTTTAAATATATATAATTTCATTATAAACCTTATCTTCAATAATAATGTACAAGTGGATAAACTACTTGATGTTACAACAAAAACATAACTAGAAGAGGAATTTAAAAAATGGTAGCGTAATTGTGATAAAATTATATTATGGTTAAAAATCAAAATAAAAACATATTTTTTTTTCTTAAATGCTACCATCAGCCCCCAAAACATGTATAAATTTCAAATCATCCATTTAGAATTTTCCGAGAATACATTTATTTACGATTTTCATGTTTTTCGGTTTTTGAAAAAAGAAAAAGAAAACTAGGTAATACATAGAGATCTAAAACTTTCATGCTCAATGTATCCTATTAGTACCAACATACCCTGAAAATATGAACCAGACGTCTTTCGGGGTCGAGTCACTTTGCTTATTGTTCTATGGCCTTGGTCTATGGCTTAATTTTACATTTTTGTTTTCAAAATAATGGAGCTATATATAGGACAAACTCCCAAACAAACTTTCAGTATAACATTTATTATCATTTTCAACATCAACATAAATAATACATGACTAATGCCCAAAGATATAAACGCTCATACAGCTCGACATCCACATCCTCTATTTATATAAAAAGTAGCCTACGTCCTTTCTCAAACTCCATTTTATCATTATATCAGTGGCTTAATCGTAAAAGACAGACAAAGATACTTTCGTATTTATAAAATGAAGTTGGAATTAACTAAGTCTTGATGGCAACATCTAAGTATTAAAATTATCTTCGTCAATCGCGCATCAAAAAAGATTATATTTTTAATCACAAAGCATTAATATTTTACTATGCTGTATATTAGGTAACATAACGAACTTGGAATAACTGTCAATATTTACTATGTATTTTATGTAATATATTGTATATGTATAATTAATTTTCCAGGTTGAAATTGACTTGGAATCTGTCCGCGTCCAACTGGAAGAGGAATCCGAAGCTCGTTTGGATCTCGAACGTCAATTGGTGAAGTCCAATGGAGAGGTACTGCACTGGAGGTCAAAGTACGAAGCTGAATCTGCTGCGAGGGCTGAAGAAATTGAGGAAATCCGCAGGAAGTACTCTGTGAGGATTCAAGAACAAGAGGAACAAATCGAGACACTCATCGTGAAGATTAACAATGTTGAGAAGCAGAAGTCTCGACTACAGAGCGAGGTTCGTATAACTATGAAATTTTAGACCCCAGAAGAAACTAAAGTATAATAGATAAATGAAATGAAAGAAAAATAAACAAGTGTGGAGTACAAGTTCGACGCTTAACCGTGAATTATTAAATCTTAAAAAAACTATATTAACTATTTATACAATTATTTGTCATAGGTGGAAGTCCTCATCATTGACTTGGAGAAGGCCAATGGAACCGCTCGGGAGTTGCAGAAGAGAACAGAACAGCTTGAAAGAGTCAACATTGAGATCAAGTCCAGGCTCGAAGAGACGGTGCAGTTATATGAACAAAGCCAACGCGACCTTCGCGTCAAGCAGACTGAGATCCAGAGAATCTCCCACGAACTTGACAAGACCCGTGAACAGAAAGATGCTCTCGGTCGCGAAAACAAGAAACTGGGTGGTGAGTACCTTTATGTAATTACATTTTGATTACTTGATTTATATCTCACTTTTAATGATGGAGTGTTATGTTATGAAAATAGTGAAAGTAGCTACATATATAGTAAACGATACAATTATTGTAAGATTTAAGCCATTGGGACTGAATATTAGACTCAAGATGGTATTTTTACATCAAAATGTTAGATTCTATAAATGTAGTACACCTTATCCATTACAACTTGACTTACATTTATAATAGATGACTTGCACGACGCCCGCACCTCCCTCACGGAGTTGAACCGCCGTCTTCACGAGCTCGAAATCGAGCTGCGCCGTCTTGAGAACGAGCGAGAGGAACTCACCGCCGCATACAAGGAAGCTGAAGCTGTGAGTTTCATTTTATTTGTATATATGTATGTGTCTCACTAGCCGTTACTAAGTTACATTTTAGGAGTTTCAATATTGGACTTTTGGAATATATAACTGTCACTTTAAACGGATCCTGTTAAAAATCCGTTATAAAGTTTGCCTAATTACATATTTATGGAAATCTGCGACACGGGCTAGTCTTAAAATTATTTTAGAACATTTACAATAAATAAAATTAGACAAGAGATAATACTGATTTCACAGCTGCAGATATAAGCATAATAGCTATAACAAAGTAACAAATGACATCACAGTTATGTCAACATCGAACTAATTTTCGTAGTAAATCAATTTTTGGCATTCAACTATCGCTGTTCCGTGAATTCCTAATTGTATTGATTGCCAAAACTTGTACAAAGTTTTCGCCAACTTATTATTATAAAACGTGAAACATACAGTACGTTTAAACTATTTCTAAAAAAGTTTAATCATTTCATGTAGTAAATAACTGTTTTTCTTTCAGGGTCGCAAAGCCGAGGAACAACGCTCCCAGAGGTTGACGGCTGAGTTCGGTCAGTTCCGCCACGAGGCTGAACGCCGCCTCCAGGAGAAGGAAGAAGAGATTGAAGCCATCCGGTGAGTTAGAATTTACTATTAAAATTTTAAGCCTCGAATTTTTTAGACAAGGCAAACAATATTTTCTTAATCAAAATCAGATACAAAAGCTAATTAAGATAAACAAAAAGTTATCAGATGACTCAAATAATACTCATATATATAGGTTCATATTAAATATTAAGCTACCAAGAGCAAGTGGATTATAAACATTGCCATTATTTTGGTCCAAATTTCGTTACGTCAGTTCCCTATTTATCTTAAACTATTGGCAAGCATATCGGTTATTTATAACTTCGCCTCCTGATTGGTGCATTTGCGCAATTACCTTAACTAATATTGGCATCGTAACGCTTTCCAATCTCACGGACGTCAGTGTTATTCTCCCCCGCACAAACTAAATCTAAATCGAATAATATTTTCTTCGCCACATATGTAATTCACTTTTCGAAGCTTCAACATGCCTCCGATTAAAGTTCCCGAACGAAATAAATGGACCAAACCCCCGACAGCTATTTACGAAAACAATTATGGGTATGGAATTAACTTTTACCAACCGATGATAGACTACATCACTGCTAAAAAGCAAGGATCAAAGGTGGAACCCCCGCATTTACCATGGAGTAATGAACGAGGTCTCGAAAAATATAGATTTGATAAACCAGTAAAAACTTACTCCGAGGGTGACATGGTGAAATTATCGCAAGACATCGCCGAAAGAGCAAAGAGGGATCTTAACACATTTAACGTGGGAAGAAGAACACCTTTCACAGTTGTTGCTACGGCAGCTGCAACGAATCTGACAAAACATGTTGGAGTTAAAAGTGTGTCTGTAAAAACTAAAAAGAAAAAAATCGAAAAAGAAAACTTTAACGTAGAAAGATATTCAAAAGGTGATGAATTAAAAAGAGCTCTAGACTTATGTAATGCGCAATCAAATGTTGGAGCTGAATTAAAACATAAAGCTAAAGTTTATCGAGGGAAGTCTGCTAAAGCTATAGCCCAAACTTTATTAGAAGAAACAAGAAAAAATGTGACTGATGGAAAAATTAAAAAAATGGATGTTAACAACAGAATTAATGTCGACGGTATCGATAATAAACTTTTGAAAAATATTCCTGAATTACCCGAGTTGAAATTACGAAACGAATATATAAGTGAATTAGATGAAATAGCAAACATCACCAAAAAAACTCCAAAAGTGTGTGTTGTGCGTATCGAAACAGAAGTACCCACAATTAATACGGAATATGTGCAGAAAATCCAAGAATTAAAAGAAACAATCAATCAGTTTGAACAACTAAATACTTGTCTATCAGTTAAACAGAGGTAATATTCTTAGTTTAGTAGTTATATCGTGCAAATATACTCATAGACGAGAAACAAAACAAAAAAATTGCTTTGGCTTCTACCTATGTTACGAAGACGTTAAATATTTTTCAATATTCTATGTACGGAGTTCCTATAAATAATATTTTGTAAACGTATAGATTAACTCTATAACAACACTTGAGGGACCTAATACTTCCGTTTTCAGATTCGCAATTCGGTTGTTTAATAAGAAATAGTTATATTTTGCTAATGTTTAGTGTTTAATCAGTATAAAAACCTGTAAGTGTTACTATAGTTAAAATACACATACGTGTTGTAGTGATGGAGAAATATCGTCTAGATTTCAGATAATTCATATTAGATGCTATGACTTGTATATTAAATTTAATAAAAAAATAATTTATTAATTATTTAATAAAAAATATTACGATAATATTCATTCATTTGTGTCGTTGCGCAATCGTTTACCTCGAATATAAACAGATAAAACAAATATATTTTTTTTTGTAAAATAAAACTAATCTTTACACATAATTATTCATTTATATTTAGCAAGCAAACCAGCATTGAGATTGAGCAACTGAACGCTCGCGTCGTAGAGGCTGAGACCAAGCTGAAGACCGAAGTGACCCGCATCAAGAAGAAGCTCCAGATCCAGATTACGGAATTGGAACTGTCCCTTGATGTCGCCAACAAGACCAACATCGACCTCCAGAAGACCATTAAGAAGCAATCTCTGCAGGTATGCTTTTAAATTGAAACCTCTTACTGAGTTTCTTATTACGTTATTATATTTGTTACTTAATACGAATCATGATTACTCTAGCTCACCGAAATCCAAGCCCACTACGATGAGGTTCAAAGACAGCTCCAAGTGACTCTCGACCAATACGGAGTCGCTCAACGCAGAATCCAATCCCTCACTGGAGAGGTCGAAGAGATCCGCGGAAACTACGAACAGGTCAGGTTATCCTATTACTAAATTTCAATAATAACTTAGTTTGTCTCTAAGATCTATTTACATCAACACCGATGGTATCGCATGACACTATACTGAGAAGTTGTAAAAGGGTTTAAGATTAGGAGACAAAACTTTAACTATTACAGGAATACTTAAAAGAATTCAAAGACGAAAACGATCATATTTTGTACTGTGCAATGACGCTATTTTTTAAACCTTCTAGGCCCTTCGCGCCAAGCGTGTAGTAGAACAATCGTTCGAAGAAGCGCAAACCCGTATCAATGAGCTGACCGTCATCAACGTGAACCTTTCAAGCAGCAAGGCCAAGATCGAACAGGAATTGGCTGTTGTTGCCGCTGATTACGACGAAATCACCAAAGAGCTGCGCATTGCTGATGAGAGATACCAGCGAGTCCAGGTAAATGATTCGTAATAATAATAGTATATAAAACTAACAGTTTCTAGCTTTTTAAATTTTCTTAGAAAAAAATTGCACTAAATATTTTAATTTGATATGATTTTTCAGACTGAGTTGAAGCACACCGTAGAAATCTTGCACGAAGAACAAGAAAGGATTGTTAAGATTGAAGCCGTCAAGAAGTCTCTCGAAATTGAAGTCAAGGTAACAAATCAAACTGTAGAACATGTTTACTCAAGAATTAAATTATGCAATGTACTATTTTTACATAAATAAATAAAAATTACAAGCAAAAGAAAATGAAAATATGTATCTAGAAAAAATTTATACTAATGTACTACAAAGTTGTAATGTATGTATAATTTAATCATCTAACTTTTAAGATTTGATAACACTACGATTTGATTTGATTCTAGAATCTGTCCGTCCGCCTGGAGGAGGTGGAAACTAATGCGATCGTCGGAGGCAAGCGCATCATCAGCAAGTTGGAAGCCCGCATAAAGGATATGGAACTCGAGATGGATGAGGAGAAGAGGAGACACGCCGAAACCATAAAAATCCTGCGCAAGAAGGAACGCTCGCTCAAGGAGATCATGATCCAATGCGAAGAGGACCAGAAGAACATCTCCCTCCTTCAGGATTCCTTGGAGAAGGTCACCCAGAAAGTGTCCATCTACAAGAGGCAGCTGCAGGAACAGGTACGGGTTTATTTTAACGATACTGTTAAGATTATGTGGTCTAATTGTAGGCTATAAAACAGAGAATTTTTTTAAAGAGAACTGAAAGCTTTAATTCGATTGTGTATGTTGTGCAGGAGGGCGTATCCCAACAGTCAGTGACGCGAGTAAGGCGCTTCCAGCGCGAACTCGAGGCCGCCGAAGACCGCGCGGACGTAGCGGAGAGCAACCTCTCGCTGATCCGCGCCAAGCACCGCACCTTCGTCACCACCTCCACCGTGCCCGGCTCACAGGTGTACCTGGTGCAGGAGTCGCGCGCGCTCAGCACGGAGTGAAGCATTTCATACACTTAATATATTACGTCTTTAGTTGCACTTTACCAACCGCCGTACCACACCTTACTTGCCACGCCTGCAAGACGTAATCGTAATGTACCAGTATAATATACGTTATAAATTCCGGTCGGGTATAAACCTAGTCGTTCGTTAAGTTGAGTATTGTGTACTTTGTATCTGATCGGGTCGGGACTGTCGCTCACGGCCCGGCTCGCCCTAGCTGTCAACGTGTCGTATCCGTGTCGTGTCTCTCAGCATAACCGCGCCGCGACCGAACGTCCCGAACTAAAGAACCAACACCTTTTTTATCTATTCTTCTAATATAAGAGACGAAGTGTCGTAGTCTACTTCTATACTTCTAAAGTAAATTATTTTATAATTATTTATTATATGTGACGCGTATTACTGTAACTATGATCAAATAAATGCTATTTATGTTACAGAGTTAAACAAAATAAGGCAATAAAAATTCAAAACCAGGATTTGTTTTTTTTATATAACATTTAACCTACTAATATTATAATCCCTGTGTAACAAAATCTAGGGGCACGGTAGTGCTCTTCCAAGCGAGCCAAACGAAGCGCAAGGGTATTTACTACCTTTTCTTGAAACTTGGGTTTGAATTATACCAGTTCCAAAAAATTCTCGGAATATGATATCAGTAGTGGACTCATTAAACATATAAAGTTTCGTATCAGTATTTCTTATACTTTTATTGATAACCAAAAATAAACCCGATTTCGTGTCTGACTCCAGTGATGACCATCAAAATTTTTAGTGGACTTCCTGAAGTCCTATAAAAACTAAAATTTGTATCGTCCTGATCTATCACTTATTATAAACAGTAAACCAACGAAGAAAGAATTTACATAAAGAACATGCTACATGTTTAAAATAATTTCTAATCACAGGCCTCCGACCCAACCTTTCATTATAGTGGAGAATAGGTCGTATTTTCGGAGGTCACTGGGTCACAATCTCCAGGCACTGCTCGGCTTCCGTCTGGATTAGTATGTGTATTAGTTTTAGGCGCTAGTAGTTTTTTAATCATAATAATAAACATTTTTCAAAACTTGAGAGGCATTTAAAGATCTGGCTTCACGTGTTGTGTTGGAAATAAAACTTAATACTGATTGATACACTTTTATTCACTTACACTATAAAAAATGGCTTTGAAATACGAAAATGATAAATTGTAGTGAATCCAAAATAAGTTTTTACTCTTCTCCAAAGGCGGGAGCCTCAGTGCGTATGCGCAGAACTCAGCCATTCCCAGTTCAGAAATAGGAAGATATTATATCAATACATAAAATATAGTTTTTATCGAAAGTGTGTGTGTACGATATTTTAGTTGAAATAAAATTAAACATTCTCCCCCCTGAGAAAGGAAATCTTTATCAAATTTAAACAAATCTTAAAACAGAGTAGTAATAGGAAATATAACTAAATATATGAATGAATAAATACAAAATAAAAATAAACAAAAATTAATTGTTAAGTTTAATCTACTGAAAGTCTACAAATTTTAACAACAGGTCAGATAAGGGTGCCAGTAAAAGTTAACTACTCTAACAACAGACAGCAACACTAAAAATCTAACTACTTGTCATTGTAAAGGAGCCAGAATTTACAAATGGGAAGACACATTTATAAGTACAAAGTGTACACTAAGGAGAGTAGGATGAGAAAGTGTACCGGTGTCAGGACCTCAAATTATTTATTTCTGTACCACAAATTTAGTAATTGTTACAAACATAAAAAATGTACAATAGGATAACGTTATCTTTTTAAGGGATCTCTTCAAGTACCCTTTTTGTGAGAGAAGGAGGTTTTACTAAACGAGGAGTAGGTAGGTATGTACAATAAAATAATAAGATACAAAATTATATGCAAGAAAATACATACATATATTAGATTATATTTATAATCATATACACATATAATTTAAAAATACTAACATAAACATAAATTGGGTTGTAAACGCAGTGTAGTGAGATATTTGTGATCTTTTAACATAATTAAATTGACTTCAAACTCTAATAAATGCACTAAAAAGTAAGAAATAACTAGCTTATTTATTATTCTCCCTTTATTAGGACAATAATATACAATAATTGATATTTTTGTAGTCGGTGCCAGCCAGCCCAGCCAGCCCAGCCAGGTGAACAGACGTGTCGTGAGAGAGAATTGTAATAGGTATATCTATTGAAAGAGCCTGTAACGAAGTAGTGTGTACGATTGTACTATTATACTACTACGTTCTGTACTATTGCTGGCACCGACTACAAAAATATCAATTATTGTATATTTTTGTCCTAATAAAGGGTGGTTAATAAATAAGCTAATTATTTCTTACTTTTTAGTGCATTTTTTAGAGTTTGAAGTCAGTTCAATTTTTTGTTAAAAATGTTTTATTTCGTGCTTTTTAGTGAATAAATTCTGAAACTCATTTATCGTACATCCACTAATGCACTCCATGACTATTTACTCAATCAATCGCTAACTAAATCATCAATTCAACATTTACAAAGTACCTACTCACTCAACCATCATCTCATCTACTAAACTGTACTGCACTGATACACTTTTATTCACTTACACTATAAAAAATGGCAACGAAATACGAAAATGATAAATCGTAGAGAATCCAAAAAGTTTTTACGCGGTCCCAAACTTTCCCGCCTCAGTGCGCATGCGCGGAACTCAACCATTCACAGTACAGAAATAGGAAGGAAAATATATCGATACAGATAATATAGTTTTTATCGATAGTGTATGTGTGTATGATATTTAACAGTTTATTTATTTGTATTGGATTATTTTGGGCACCGAAGTGTTCTGTTTTCAATTTGTGATCGAGGGTGGATTATTGAATAATAATGTATCCTATACTAGATGGCGCTGGCGTAAATTCAATCACAGAATTTTGTTCTTGCTAAAGTGTTTTGGGTGTTAATTTAAAAGCAATTTGAAAAAGTAAACTTAAAAATGCCAACTTCTATCATTCCTTCTATTTAATTAAAACTATTATTCAAGCAATTTGCAAAAAGATAATGCGCACAGAAAGGACACTATTGACCACCCTCCATAAATAGTTGACCTACGAACGGAATAACATGTCGTCATAACGAAAAATACTCATTTATTTTTCAATTTAAGAATCAATTTTCAGTAACTGGCAGACACTCCAGGATTTCGCACACATTTTAATGTCAAACTCAAACTCAAAATATATTAATCAAATAGACTTTTTTAAAAAGTACTTTTGACACGTCAAAATTGGTCAGTCAGTCAGTTTGCCTGAAGCTACCGCCAGTTCGGAAAGCAGTTTCCTGATGAGAAGAACTGGCAAGAAACTCAACAGTTCGCATCAAAATGCCATTGTTTACATCAGTCTGTTTATATTCTGTTACAAAGGTATAATCATTCAGCTGAGCATCAACGTCATTTGGAATCCAAGCTGTCATCATTCACATATACTTGTACAGAGTAGTAAGCTTTATTTACTAAACACTTTTTTATTCGAGTTTTAAATTGCTGAAGTGGCAAGTCTAACATAGTCTGTGGGATCTTATTATAGTCAAAGAATGAGAGACGAATGATACCCATAACTGAACAGCATATACATACATACGTATACACATGAAATTTAGACGGAACCGAGCAGTGCCTGGAGCTTGAGACCTAGTAGCAGGTTTAATGAGCTTTATCATAATATATTAATTTCCACCTCCACCACTCGACCTCGCCAACTACAATAGATATTAAAGTAAATTTAAGTGGACCTCAATATGGGTGACCTTAATCATGACACTAACTTCCATGTTAGTGTCATGATTAAGGTCACCCATCGTCGTCTACTCGTCGGTATACTTGACATAATATAAAAGAAACTACCCGCGAATACTAATTTATAAACTGCAAATCACTCCATTTATAATTTAAGACATTATCAATGTTGCCTAGGCTATAATATTTCCCCTCATTGTACTCATGGCATTTACTGGTAAAACGCACTTTGTGTGTTTTGCGCATCAACAAGGTTTTAGAGCGTGCTATAAGTCGGAGAGCACACACGGCACGGCACGCCTTAATGGACGTAAATGAATCAATTATACATCTCTGCTGATGTTCAAATTGATAAGACAGGCAATTTGCATCACAAAATATTTTTACTTGCTAATAGATAAGACGTTACTTTAAAGGACGTACCAAACTCCCATTATTTGATTTATCTTTTGGATAATTTACACTGTACCATTATAAATGGTATGTGTTAGCTATTGTTAATTATATTTTATCAACAAGAATTTTAAGACATAAAAAGCAGTTCAACATCCATAATGTATCAATTTTGTCAAAATAGTTACTTTGAAATGATTTTTTAATGGCACTGAAAGTCGTTGACTTTATTCTATTTTAAATATTGGCTAGAAACATCCCAAGTATCTCTTATCAATAAATATTGTTAATCGTAACTTATTATTTAAAATCTCACTCTGTTATTAAAGTTATTTATTAATTGTTATTTCCCTAAAAAGTATTGACAATATTGCTAATTGGTAGAAACAATTCAAGATTCATAATGCTCTATTCTTGTCAAAATAGTTACTCTTATAAGGTCGTTTAATGTCTCTAAGGGTCGGTAAAACCTATTGTGTAATTGAAGTTGTATATTCATTGTTATTTCTTTAAAAAGTAATTGATATTTAGATTGTAAAATTTGATAGTTACTTCCGTCAAACATGCTGCTGTGTATTCGTTCGATATATAATTTTGCAACTACTAAATGTTACCGGATATCCCATAATGTCGATATATAGAATTATTGTATCTAGACATAAATACGAGTGTAATGTTCATGTTCGGGTATTCTTTCTCTTGTAATAATATCGGAAGTAAAGTTCTACTTAGTGTCACTTTACCTTTTATTTAAAAATTCGTTCTTCCTAACACTATATTGTAGTAAAGTTTCATCATAATCCATTGAGTAGTTTTTGCGTGAAAGAGTGACAAACACCCATCCTTTCTTACAAACTTTCTTGTTTATAATATTAGTAGGATTATTAAAAAAATGACTTGTAAACTTGGACCCTTTCTCATGCAATCGATTCATTTTATACAAATTATAGTTCTCTTATTTTTTGAAAACCTATTGCGACTATATGTACAGCATATTAATATACAAGAGTTTACTCAGTCACTCATTAAATGCTCAGTTCAAGAGTACTCGCACATAAGATAGCTTCTTACTCTGAAGGTTTGACAGATTGCTAGCAATTTATATTACGAAGTACTACTACTAGTGGTAGGTTCCCGTCAATAGTGTTATAACCGGGACTTGAACCCGTGACCTAACGATTGAGATATTGCTGCTTCATTGGCACTGCACCTTTCAAAATATTCAGCTTGGGTAACCCAATGGTTTTAGATTAGGGAGTAATGAGCAATAAGCGTGAGGGATTTAGGTATATAATAAAACAATATGTTCACATTAATATTTACACATATATTTACATTTATAATAAATACATAGGAATAGATAGAAAACATACCGATAACTTAACACAATCAAGTCTTTATATAATATGTTGGCCCAAACGCGCAGGAGTGGGGCGGGTCTCACGGGACCCACTTTAAACCTTTGCGCATTGAGGTCTTGTGTTTAAATATAAACTTAGAGCACCCAATTTCGACAAATACCAAATACGTGACACAATTGCACATTAAAAAAGAAGTATACTTGCACCCGGACAATAAAGTGATAATATTAAAAAAAATCTTTTTGAAAAATTTGAAAAAAGATGAGTTTCTTTTGGATATGCCGTTTTAATTAATATTTATTATAAATTATTATTTTTGATTTTTTTTATTATAAAATTATGCTTTACAATAATTATGGAAGATTTAAAAAACTTGAATTCATATTTCGATGGCTGACTATTACCACTTTGTTGTTCGAGGGCACCGTTATGTTATATAAATACATAGCTATTAAATAATTATTATTTGAAAATGCAGATTAACTTTTTAATTACTTAAAATGATATTTATATAATCAAAATGTAGTCCGAAACCTTGACCACAGAAACCATGTTTGTTTATTTAATATTTGGTAAAGTAATTTGCTAATATAAATAAACGATAATAAAGTAAAATGTTACAAACTATTTTATATGAAATATTAATTGGACATGAGATTCGTGAAACTTAAATAAATAATCGTAATTATGACTATCTTTGTTGGATCTCTGCAGTGGTTCTGAAAAAAAGCACAATATGTTAAAATCTTATAAGAAAGTCTCTCTAATTCTCTCTCTTACTCTGTTAAATTTTGTTTTAAAAATTAAATTTTATTAATATTCAAAAATTGTATAAATTAATTAGCTTTGCATCAGAGTTATTTGAATGTAGAAATATCAATTTTATTTCTCTAATAAATTAGATGCTCACCCGTCGCTGATCTGACTGCCCGGCCATGACTGGTGTCCATCCAACGTCCTGTTTACTGTAAACCGAGCTATACTGTATATACTGCATTTATTTACACATTATACATAACATTCATCACTGCACAATTTATATAAACCAATATAGAACATTTAAAAGGTCTCACAAACTATAATTATAATATATTATAGTATGAAAGGAAAACTATATAAATTTGTAGTCTATTTAATAAATAAGTTAAACAAATTATTTAATTTTTTTTTAATGCTGCTAGATGATAATTTTAAAGCTTAAATAAGCTTTTCGAAAGCACAGGCACAGTTTTTTTTTCTGATATTAGATGATGGAGAAAAATAATTTGTTACTTTTAAGTAAAATAAGTTAATGCATATGAAGAAACAAAATAGATACATTATTTTTAAAGGCATCACTCTATACATATAATATTAGCGAGATATACACTAATTATAAATCTTGTTGTTAATATTTTATGTACATATAGCGGATATTTTATGTATTTATAACTACAAAATATAAAATATAAGCTTACCTGGATATCTATATACTACTGTACATAATAATTACATATAGATACTAGAACCGTAAGTTTATTAATCCTATTCAAAGTTGGTTATTTTATAAATTAAGCACAGATTTCAAAATGTGAATTTTATTGATATGTTGGATCGCTTCTAACAACCGATAATAATAACCAATCTAAAATACGTGGATAACGGATTCAAAGGAATATATTTTTTAACTTAAAGATGAAAAATTTGCTTGACATAATGAAAAAAGATTAAAAATCTAAGTGTTATGTACAAACATTTTAATGTATACTAATATATAAAGCTGAAGAGTTAGTTTGAACTCACTAATCTCAGGAACTACTTGTCCGATTTGAACAATTCTCTCAGTGTTAGATAGTCCATTTATCGAGGAAGGCTATAGGCTTTATGTCATCACGCTACGACCCATAGGAACGGAGCATCACGCGGACGAAGTCGCAATATAGAATATTTTTGCAATCTCATAATCTAAAAATTTCGTATTGAGAAGGTTTATATAAAAGAAAAAGTGAACGAAACAGAAGAGTGAGCTAGTGAGTGAGATACTGGTGTGCATACTACCCTTACGGTTCTATGTGCGTTTATAATGTATTGTGAATATATTGTATGATATGTATACTTACTTACCATATAATCATAAATACATAGAATTTATATCATTCCACATGTGCTATGCAATTTTAACAGTTTTTTTTTAAATCGTTTGCTATATTTATTTACATTAAGCATGACAGATAAACATGCAGTTAGAAGTATTAATTTTTAATAAATTTATCTTATATTAGTATTGTTTACTTACTTAATTATGCCCTAAAAATAATCTGATTTCCCCTGCTCAAATTATTTCGATGACATATACCTTATTTAAAGATTCATTTATTTTAGATTATTTTATTTATCCTATATAGTACTAAAGGTTATTTAAAAATTTTTAAGGTTCCCTAGTTTAGAACCCGTATAGGTTTGGATTGTCTGTCCAACTGTACATTTTATAAAAAATCTTTTTTAATTAAAGTAATTTTCTTTCTTATTTAATTTTTTTTACCTACTAATAAAAATATTTATTATAATAACTATGTTTGTCTATAATAACCGAATACTTTTCCATCTTTTTTTGTTGCAGTATACTTGCCATCAAAAGTGTATAAGTCAAATATTCTTTCACTCGTTTCGACTATTACATTTAAATGATTCCACTTTCGATCGAAAACTCTCCTGACTATGGGAATACAGTAAACTTCGTCTCCTGGATATTGTAGCATGCGGAAAAATGTACCAAAAATATTGATTAAGTCAGCAACAATACTAATAACACAGAACAACAAAAAATATTTTAAATACACAACAATAATTTACTGTTATTTACATATTTTTTTATTTTGATTAAATTTATTGGTATTTCTTATTATTCCGATCTTTTAGATTCTATTTTTATATAGGTAGTAGG
Organism: Limenitis camilla; assembly: GCA_905147385.1. Classification (NCBI taxonomy): domain Eukaryota; kingdom Metazoa; phylum Arthropoda; class Insecta; order Lepidoptera; family Nymphalidae; genus Limenitis; species Limenitis camilla. The sequence goes on from LR990224.1 coordinate 21,338,368, forward strand.
ATAACTAGGGTATTTTCTAGCATGTGTGTTATTAACATTGTCGATACAACTAATTGCTATACTGTAATAATAGTAGTTAGCTTTATGAGGAAAATGTTATTAGCAATATAAAGCATCGTTATTTCCATCTAGCAATTATTAACTCAAGCACTTTCGCTTTATCGGGCTAAAAACTGCACAGCATGGATTTTATTATATATACATACGTCAGGATGGATCAAAGAATGTTAATAGTTATATTAGTAGACAGTAGTAAATACAATATTAACTCTGTTTATAGTAATCTGTGTAGAGCATATATCACCGGTAAATACTAAGAAGCGTAAGTGAGGAGGTCTGCATTGGTTTTCTCCTTCCAGGACACTAAAATTGTGATAAAAATGCAGCAAGTACACATTTCTCGCTATTCATCTCGTTAAAACACAACATTTGAAAAAATATTAAATGAAATCTAAATGGACGTTTAAGGTACGTAAGAAATTTTCAAGGGAACCAACTATTAGAATGTTGAGATACTATAGAAAAATGGGCAGTTCCATAAGCTTTACACTTCATATTTTAATTACGATTTACGCAGACTGTGATTGAGCAAAACGAGCATCAAATTGTGTGTGAGTGTCGCCAGTATCAAAGACCATGGAATATTTAATAGAACAATATCAGACGGAGATTATACTAAAATGCACTCTACCCTAATTTTAGTTATAGCTCATTGTGATTGCACAGAAATGGAATCGCAAAGATGGGTGAATGTCGACCTCTTTCGGATCTTAAACCAGTACGCTTCTTATTATTTATCGGTGACACAGTTAGTAAACAGAAGTATATTGCTGGTTTAATGTATTAGTAGATACTCACGGTTTTTCCTATCGGAGAGTCTCTTCCTCCGGCGGTCGCGCGGGACAGGACGCCGCTCGTTGGTCGCTAAGCGCACGAGGCTCTCGATGATCTCGTCCTCCGCTGACACATCACCGCTGAACAAACAAAAAGCATTTTGTGAAATCGAAACCAAGACAGAAGTTTTCTATCACAACACTATCCGTATGTTACCGAGCATTCACTACCTGAAGATCTGTTGGAGCAGGGTAGGTATATAAATTATCGAGACTATGAGTTTTATCTACTTACTTTATAATTAAACTACTCGGAGGTTTTCGCCTGGATTCGTGAAGTAAGTCTGCATCAGCATCGGTTTTCAACAGTTCTTTTAAAGCGAGGTCCGCAGCGTTTTCTCCTTTAGACGCATAGTTGCCAACCTAACAATAAAAATAATTGAATTCTGATATTGGCTTGTAATCTCAACAAACCTATTTTTATACTTAAAAAAATAATTTTGCTAATTATGCAAGATACTATGCTTACGTCTATAATCATCTTTCCTCTTGTCTTGTTCCGTTCCCTGTGATTTGCCCTCTTCTCCAACTGTTGCAGTACTCGTTCCCTGGTTGTTCTGTATTCTAGAGCGAATTCTGCGATGACCTTTAAGAGGTCCGTAGGCTTGGTCTTCTGTATATCGGAGGCAGGCACTCCGAGGTAGAAGAGGAATTTGTTATATCTGCAAAATAGCCCACGATAAACAGAAATTTTATTTAAAATAAACATTACTAAAAATATCGCTAAGCATAAGTTTCTCACTAAATGAAATCATAATTTGCAATGCAGATGTAATAGCAGCAGATGAGACAAAATCGCAATGCACATAAATATGATTGCAACTAAAATTTTAAATTGCTCAGATTAATATTATTATTATTTTTATAAGAATAATTGGACATTCCTAAATTGTCATCTAGTCAAAGGAACCTAAGCCCTAAATTATCGGGACAACGCTCACCTGTTCATTACCCTCTTCTTTATGATATTTAGTAGGATGATTCTCTCCGCAGCATCAGTGAGAAACTCGTTGATTTTAGTTTTAAAAATTTGGGAGCCGTCGTGTTTTGCAACACTTTTCATATGATCCCACGAAGCTTTACAATCTGCTTCTAGTTTCACTAGATTTGAACTAAGGACTTCGAAGTCCACTTTAGATGCTCGAATCACTGGACCTACCTGAATGTTATAGAAATCCTTAGTATTTTGTTTGACAGTAAGATCTCGGTCAAACAAATATGCAACTAATATAGAAGTTGGATTAGAAACTAAACTCCATACGCAATGGCAATTAAGACAAAAAATATAAGATTTCACTAAATAATAAGTAACATCAAAACAAAGTAACTGAGTTACGACTGTAACTGTGATCCTGATCCCGGTGCGAGTATCATATTACCTGATAATTTAATTTAGTCTTAAAAGACTATATACCATTACTTGTCCATTATAATGAACTTTTTAAAAAACTAAAGTTGTAATTCTCAGCCGAATTGTTAAATTCAGTTTAGTAACTTATTTAACATCTAACGTTAAATCAATAGAAACTATTTCTGTGGCATCAGTTTTCTTGTAACATTGATAAAGTGAATGAAAATTTCTGAACTTATGAATACATCGTCCAATAAAGGTCATAAATTTGCAGGGTCCTCGCAAACGTACCTCGCTAAAGAAATCACTCGTGCCTGGAAAATTATCTATGATCATTTCACAAACATGATACAGCAATGGATGCTTGTGTACTGTATCTTTCACCTCCATCACTTTGGCCAAGTATTCCAGCCTAAAGCCCTTCACTTGTGTTCCATTGAGGAAACCTCCTACAGTACGGAGTGTTGCGAGAATCACTTTAAATGTCTTATTAGCTTTAAGCAGTTCAATTCCTTGCTTTAGGTCCATTAAGGGTTCTGCTATTTCTTTCTGTAATAAGTTAAAATTGTAAATATGCCAATATTAATCTCCTACTAAATCGTAATTTTAAATTGTAATTTTACCTCAAGATTTTCAAAATCCAGCTTAAAAGCCCAAAGCTTAAGTCGCGAAGGCAACTCAGTTATAGATGCTAGAGTGAGAAGGAACTGTTCAGCACTTCCTAATGGTAAATTTGGATTGGCGAACTGAAATACACATAAAACAATAATGTTGGGCGTTAGAGCATTTACTTTTATACAATACCAACAAATATTGGTAAAAGATATTTTTATGGTAAAATTCAAATCATACTAGATACCTACATATAAATACTAGAAAGTATTTTTTAGAATTTTGTCAGTAACGGTGGGAGGATTTTACTACCCTACTCCCGAGTCCATTATCAGACCCACGCCATCGAGTACCAGAAGAGATTTCTAAAAGAATTACCTGTGCCTCCTGAATTTTGATCGTTTCGTCTTGCGTCGGCAGCATCGTCAATAACTTTTCGATTCCTTCCCGTCCAATAACAGTAGCATCCATTTTCATTATAGCCACCTTTATGGTCTGTGGTGTTGGAAGTTTCTTCATAGCGATACTTATAGCATTTGATCGTTTTGTATCCAAAATTAAATTCCGTTTCGGTTCCATTAGTTTCTAATAGATAGCAAATTATAAAAATTAAAGGAAAATAACAGTTTTGTGTATTATATTAACTTTAACTTTTTTAAGCCCTCGAACCCTTTAATAGTTGTATTATTAAATTTAATAATTTAAAACTATGGCATTAATTCATTATCTGATATATAAAATTCTCGTGTCACAGTTTTAGTTACCATACTGCTCCGAAAAGGGCTTGACCGATTTTGATGAAATTATATATGTATAATGTATATTCAGTAGGTCTGAGAATAGGTTGTCTATTTTTTATACCCCTAAGTCATAAGTTTGGTTAAACCTAAATTTTTTAAATTTATATGAGGTATATTAAATTTATATTTTACGTTGAAATGAGTGAAGTAGAAAGTAATCGAATATATAACGGAAATATAAAATGAAAATATTTCAAAATTAAATATACTTACTTCCTGTTAAGTTCAGCCAGATGACAACATGAAATAAAAAAATATCACAGTTAATTATTTTTAATCTATAAATATAGCTTTAGTTATGTATGTTGTTTTTCATTTAAGGCCCAATGGGGGTTTAAGATACTTTTTATACAGAAAAATTGATTATTAGAAAATATTACCTTAATTATCAAATCATTAGTCCTTGATTCAAAAAGATGTTCTAACATAGACGTATCTAGAGTGACTTCAGGCAGATCGTCCCAGATGAATCCTCCAACTTTAGGCCTTGCAGAAGGAGGCACGGGATTCTCCTGTATTTCCCTCCAAAATAGCTTAACTGTTTTCTTATTCTTCTTTAGTGTTGAAGTTCCGCTGTGCGACGACTCCAATGACGAAATCGACGGCAAGTTTTTGGGTAAGCTAAAGAAGCTATTTGGGGGTGGAGGAGGAAGACCCATAGGTGGTAACATATTAGGAGGTGGAGGGGGAAGATCAGGAGGTGGGGGTGGTATAGAACATGAAGCAGAAGATCCGGCTTCATCATCTGAATCATATCTTAGATCAGAAAAGTCGAGATCACACAAATGGAACTCTCGATTAATACACCTATTCTTTAACTCTTCCCAGTGTAATTCATTTTCTGATACTTGTAATTCTAGTATCTTTGGACTCTTTTCTATAGCTGGACTCTTAATTAATTCTGTAAGAATATAAATTAGATAAGTCACTTCCATTATAAACTATAGATTGTCTATATCATCTATAGCACCTAAAATATAAAATAAATGAAAAGATCTTACATCTTCTGCATCTAATAATATAAGGTATACAGACATTACCTTTAGATTTAGATTTGGCTAATTCTTCTTTGGCTTTAGACACAATTCCTGCCATTTCAGAAACTCTTAAAGGTTTCTCTTCAGTAGTGGGACTCACAGCATTAGTCAGTCTTTCGGCTAAATCTTTAATACTATGTTCCCTATTTAATAATATTTCCCTATCATCTTTTGGTTCGGGCGAGAAATCAAGTTGTCGTACGAAAGACAGAGTGTCTGATGCATTGACACTGTGACCTAACGTCCCATTTTGCATTCTTTGTTTTAACCCAGCTGTGTATCTTTGGTTTCCTAATTTAATAAAAAAAATAAACATTAAAATAAAACAAAGCTAAATAAATAAACGGAAAATAAAAAATAAGCATAAAAATCTGGAAATGCTTATATTAGTGGGGTTAGCGAATGCACAAACCATTCATTAAAACATCCGGCAGATTAGTTTGTCTGGCAAATTTTTCATCTTCTTGTCCGTTACAGTCGTTGGAATTGTAAATTACAGTTCCATTAGAGCCATTCATTGCGTATTTATTACCAGAAGTGTAAGTGCCATTCGTGCTCGAGAAGGTCCCGCTGTAGACGCCTTTGGAGTTAAGAAGTTCTTTTTGTTGAATGAAATGATGAGCACGTCTTGCATATCGATCACGTCTTTTCGAAACTGAGCTCAATTCTTTATTTATCTTCGCATCTATCGCGGGTAGAAACGGTTTTGGGGTGTTCGCGTTTTCAGGCTCCTTGATGACGGGTCTCTTTGCTGTTGATTGTTAGTGAAACGCGAAGTTTAAGGCTTAGTTATGAAAGCGAATGAAAACAAGAATTAAGTAAATAAGTAAACTAAAAGTTATAATAACTGTATATAAATGAATCATTCAAGATCATGCATGGTAAGGCACACAACTAACATCAATAGTAGAACATTGATAATATACTAATCTATACCTATTTCTTGAACCCCTTGCTGTTTTTTAGACTTCCGCCGTTCTGATGTGTTCAGATTCAGACTTCTCCTTCTTACTGAATTAATTATTGTATCATCTAATTGTCTAAAAAGTTACGTTCATGATTACGAATATAATTTGAATTATTTTTTAACATTTTAATATATTTAAAATACATATATTAACTTACTTCAACGCTGTACCAGTCTCATCACCATCTTCATATAGGAGTACAGCTTCATAAATTTGTAATTGACGCAAGAGATCCAAATCTGTACCTTGTTTAGACATGTACAGATGTATAATATCGTCTATCCCCTGATCCTGAAGAGCATCAACCTGATCGTAGTAGGTGTCTCTATCTGGTACGTTATTTAGACACCTATTTATTAATGTCGTGGCATAGATAAGAAGTTCTGTGTCTGAAGCATCAAAATCCTGGAGAATTTTCATTACATTATACCAGGGTGGCCGTCCGTTTGAATTGTCCACAAAAATAATGGCATCAATGAGAATGAGACAGTTTTTTTCCGTGTACTCGACAAATACTAAAAGAAGTTTGAGCGATGTTTTGACGACATGACGGTATTTGCTCCAAATGAGCGAGTACAGCCACTGGACACAACGTTTGTTATTCATCACACCATGCATCCCATCAACGTATAGAAGAATCTGCAAAAGAATTATTGTTGTATGCTTCGCAGTATCACACTTTACTTCTCGTAGCAAGCCCTTATCATATTACTACTATAATTTTAGGAGACACATTGGAAACTTCTTCTTCTCCATAATCAGTTAACTAACCTGTCCAAGAGCTCTCAGGATGTAATCCAGATAATTATGATCAGCCGCATTAGCAACTTGCATGAGGCAATCCAACCCCTTGTTAGCGACGAACTCGTGTACCAAGTCTTTGTCTTGCTGTAAGATTTGTTTGAGCGTGAAAAGAGCTCGCCTAAGCTCGCGTCCTTTGGAGTGTAATAGCTTCTCTATGGAAGAAAAAAAGTTATGTATCCTTTGCATGAATACAACTACAACAATAACCATACCTATATAGAGTTAAGCTTAATGCCTAGTAAAAAGCTAACTTACCAATGATGACATGGACGCGCACCGAAAGCTGTGTACGTAGAACCAAAGCATTCTTTCGGCTGTAAAGAATATTTTTATTTCAAATCTATACTATATACCTACACAAACATGTAAAAATAATATGCATATGTTAATAGTAAATCTTAAACAAATTTCGAAAAAAAAGAGAAAATGTAAACGCTTGTTGTATAATACGAAAAGATACCATTTTATTACGAACACTTTTTTAATAACTAAATTAAGGAACTTAACCAAAATATAGGTTTACAATAAAAATATCACGAATAATTTATAAAAATTAAATTTCCTATCCTGAGTTTGCTTTAAATAATTCTGTAAGCACACCCTAAGACTCACTCGTCAATATAGTCACAAGCATCTTTGAAATCACATTCCGAATCATTTTCCGAGTCCAGGGTGGATATTGTGATGTCTGATATATCGTGGTAGGAGTCCGCCAAACCGGAGTCTACTGAGGCTTGTCTCATCATATCACTGTCGGCACCGGCTGAACAATCGTAGAATCTCGCACCGTCTTGAGAACCACCGTTTAACTCGTGCATTATACTCGTGCTACAATCTACAGGATGTGTTAAATCCGTTGCAAAGTTGCTTTATTATTCCTTCGTATATAGGTTAGCGACTTGCGCCCGCGATCACCGTTCATTCAGAACTAAGCGCGATCTGATTTAAAATGTAGAATCATTTGTAAAAGGGGACATTGATTTTAATGCAGCGGTCGACATTCTATTGGCATATAATATTCTGTTTTGATGCTATATTATTTATAGTGTAGTTATTTTCACCAGATATAAGAATATGTTTGTACAAATTTCGACTATCGTTCTTTATGTTCGTATTCAATAAAATATATAGATGCATATTTATTGTGTACATCATGAATTGACATATAATATAATTAGAGTATCTGTTTATATCAACCTGTATAAGTGTTTCATTGTGTATAGGTTTTTGCGCATTCGCTAGCGATTCAACTTCATGACGCCAGAGCCACTCACGGTTTCGCTAACATCTAATGTTTTCTACACTTTCTACGTTAAATTATTGCTTTTTTTACTATTAATCGATTCAGTAATTAACCATTTTTATTTTTCAGAAACACTAAAACTTTTTCAAGATAATGTTACAAAATGGGCCAAGTCCAATACTCCGATAAAGTAAAGATATTATAAGTACTCGTGTATTTTCAAACACCATTAAACAATCAAAATGACCGCCATGACAAATTTGTCCCGTGTGTTACTATTTCAAGTTGTATAGTTTGTCTTTTACAATCAAAGAATAGTATTAGTTGTAGGTTGTGCAAAGAGAAGACTGCTCCTGCAAAACTGCTCTTAACATCTCGACGATATCCAGATATCTGGTGGATTGATATCAAGAAAAGCATTAACGTTGTAACGTTGTCAAAATCTTTGCTCCAACAACCTTGGATTGATTATCTTAGTAAATATACAAAGTGGTGGAGGCCCGAACCCTACTACATTCCCTCTTTTAAACCCTCCTTTAGGTATTCCACCTAATATTGGGATGAAATGTAGAAACGATGGTTTCAAGCTGAGTATTGTATCAGTAAATAGAGCATTTATCGGCGCCTTATGTAATTTGGCAAAAGCTTGATATCAGATAGCGTAGTTTACCCGGTTTCGTGTACCGGTAACCCAAATAATGCATGTGGCCGGTCTATTTTTGTGTTTGTAAATGGTAACGACCTTAGCGCCTCTGTTGAATTGGATAGTTGAGACATTTGGCTTTATTTTATTGTAAATATTTATAATAGATGTTTTTAAAGGTATAGTGTTTTATTAGCGACTTGCCTTCGTATTGCTGCGCTAATATCTGTTACCATTTGAAAGCCAATCATTTAATTATTTTGAAAACCTTTGGTGTACGGATAGATTGGACCTTGAAGAAAGGTATACATTCAATTTATTTCGTTTTTATACGTATTTTGTATGAAAACAGATTCAAAATCAACTCATGTCAAGTCAGCTACATTACAAATGTATTTTTCATTGCCAGAGGTGATAGTAATCCTCCCTCCAATCTCGCTGTGACATTTACGAGTACATCCTCTTCCGTAGAGTGGCTTGTCAATCTTTATTACACGCCAGGAAACATATGTATTACGTATTGTGTTACAAAAATAGATGAAAAATAAATAATTATAAACTAATCTTTATAGTAATTCATAGCTGACCCTTAATTGCTTTACTATATATATATATGTCGGAGCATAGTAAAAGATTATCGATTAATCGAATCGTTTTCATTGACTATGGCGTTGGAGTGGGGTAGTAGTCACTTCCGTTGTTTTGACAGTCTCTACCCTCGACCCTTTATATGCGATCGATAGTCTAACTGAAGTCTTAGTCGTGCGCGGTCTCTCAAGAAGTGAACATCATCTAAGTAGTGCTAGTGATAGTGTCAAGTGCAGTGTAGTGTGGAAGTGCTGTCCAACTAAGGTCACGTAAGTCCTTACAATGTAATTGCCACGTGGTTAAACACAATGTTAGGTTAGGTTAGCCTTAGGTTAGATTAGCCTTGTATTAGATTCGGTTTATGTGCGTTTAATCTTGGGTTTAAACAGAGAGCCTGAGCAGTGGAGGCGAGTGTTATGATCATTTAAAGGATATCCTTAAACCTACACCTTGGTCACAAGTCCAAGGCACGTAATTGTTAGAGATCATATTTGATCATTTATCGGTTCAGTAGAAGTATCTACGTTGCGTTTACCCAATATTCCATTCAATACCATCACCCCCTTGTAGTGTTCCCCAATATTCCCCATCTCCCTCCTTCTATTTCCTTTCACATAATTTTAAAATCCCCGACATATATAAGCTTAGAAAACATTTTGGTTGGAAATTAAATAAAAAAATATGTTACTTATTTACCAAAATACAACACCTAATCTTCACATAGCAAGAACAAAACAGAATAATAATTGCTAACATTCTAATAAACATTATATACTATTTGCAGTAGGTGATTCAGAGAAATGATTTTTTTTGAGTTTCAAAAGTTCAAACTCACTTGTGTGACTATCAAAAATTAGATTTACTTCGTTTTCAGCTTCTTAAACCTAAATATCTAGGAATTTTTTGGGGAACACAACTAAATTGGTGGTGGATTTGACTTTGACCTCGCATATCTTTTTGACCGAGTTGACTTATCTAAAAATGACTTCAAACATTTTATTTACACCTTTTTACAGTACAACGTATTTGTTATTACATATAAAAGTCACGATAGCCTAATAGTTAAAACATCGGTGTCTTACTCGAGAGGTCCGAGTTCCATCCTGGCCACACACCTCTGACTTAAGTGTGTTTTACGCTTTTAAATATCACTTGCTATAACGATGAAGGAAAACATCGTGAGGAAACCTGCACTCCTGAGAGTTCCCTAAAAGTTCTCAAAGGTGTGTGAAGTCTGCCAACCCGCACTGGGCCAGCGTGGTGGACTATGGCCTAACCCCCTCCTCTTTCTGAAGAGGAGACCTCAGCTCAGCAGTGGGCCATTAATGGGTTGTGATCATGATGATTCTATTAAAACATTTAACTTCAATAGGAGGAGAGCAGAAGGACGAACGAATCATCCCAGTGGGGGACACGGGAAGTGTAGGGGAGATCAGATTCATTTACTCATAAATTAGCTAAACTGCTTTGGTATCCTCCAGTATATAACTAACCCTATATATATATTTTTATATTCTATGTGAGTACAAAAGAGGTCCATGTTTTTTTACTGTATTGTACTGTATATTTATTTCACTACTGCTGATTACAGTATGTCGACGTCACTATAGAGATGATATAGTCATGAAAATAAAGTGCCTTCTCCAATGTGCCTTGCACTAATTACTATAAGTTAGCAACGCCGTTGACAACATTATATTTTATTCCAAGACCATTATAGCTGTACAGTGGTGTGGTGTCGTGATGCTATGTCTCCTTTGCTAAGGATGGGTTACTCGATGTTCCGTTTTAAGACAATAGTCTTGTGCGTGTAATAGTAACACACGTGCGGTATCGGTCCCATGTAGATGACATAAATAATATTATAATTCTCTTACCATCACCACATCACAGGAGCCAGTTTCACTGGTTTCCACATAGTTTTTCAGGCTTAACAATTCTAAACATTTACGTTTTATGCGGAAATGTTTACAATTAAAAACCATAATATGTATACAAACTGATACATGATTCCTAAGTTTAATAATAAATTAGTAGTTTGTGTTATGATCACATGTTAGGGTAGTCGTGTCCTTTCCAAACGGTTTCTTCGTTTAATCTCAGGCAAGTATATATATTTAATGGCAAACTGAGAATACCTTGTTTGTTGTATTATTTACCTTTATTTGTTCTAAGAGGCTTACCGAGAATTCTTATTGAGAACCTTTTCTGAGCTCGGTTTTATCATAAAATACGCGATTACAATAAATTCTAATCTCTAGGCCTAACGTCGACATACATTACGCGTGTTTAATAAAGTCTAGTTTTTTTATTTAGCAGTGATAGTTTGGTGGTTAATGCTTTGACGTCGTACGCGGAAGAAACAATCGATCCCGCACACAGGCACACATCTCTGACTTTTCCAAGTTATGTATGTTTTCAGCAATTAAATATCTCTTGCTTAACGGTGAAGATTATTTTTCCCTATTTGTTCTAAGGGGCTTACCGAGAATTCTTATTGAGAACCTTTTCTGAGCTCGGCTTTATCATAAAATACGCGATTACAATAAATTCTAATCTCTAGGCCTAACGTCGACATCCATTAGTTGTGTTAAGTAAAGTTTAGTTTTTTTATTTAGGTAATGTATTTATTTAGCAGTGATAGTTTGGTGGTTAATGCTTTGACGTCGTACGCGGAAGAAACAATCGATCCCCCACACAGGCACACATCTCTGACTTTTCCAAGTTATGTATGTTTTCAGCAGTTAAATATCTCTTGCTTAACGGTGAAGATTATTTTCCCCTATTTGTTCTAAGAGGCTTACCGACAATTCTTAATGAGAACCTTTTCTGAGCTCGTTTTATCATAAAATACGCGATTACTATAAATTCTAATCTCTAGGCCTAACGTCGACATACATTACGCGTGTTTAATAAAGTCTAGTTTTTTTATTTAGCAGTGACGGTTTGGTGGTTAATGCTTTGACGTCGTACGCGGAAGAAACAATCGATCCCGCACACAGGCACACATCTCTGACTTTTCTAAGTTATGTATGTTTTCAGCAATCAAAATATCACTTGATATAACGGTGAAGGAAAACATCTGTCAACCCACACAGGGCCAAAGAGGAGGGCTATGGCCTAAAAAGAAAACCATCCTCATTCTGAGGAGGAAACCCGGCTCGGCAGTGCACCATCCACTGGTGATGATGATGATGATTTATTTAAATAAAATTACATTTAATTATAGAAGACATAAAAATATTTTACTTTATTTCTCGTTTTCACTTCATTATCAATTGCTCAGCTCATGGATTGACAAATCTTGCGAAATATTTAACGATGAATTATTTAAATATCTGCTCTGAAATGGTCTTTTCATATTTTAAACATTTGGACCCATGGACCCATTTGGATCATGTATGCGTTTACATCTCCTTTGTGTATTTCTTCAAAAAGGTTTATAACGCTAGCTAGTATTAAGTATTAATTTCGTTAATATATAATTAATTCACTAACCTGTCCTGCAGCCCTTCTATATCCTCTTCTTGTTCCCTAAGAGTAGAGTCTAAGTCTAAGTAAGGTCCGTATTCCCCGTCTTTGAAAATTTGTAATGTTGCGTCATCCAACTGAAAAGAAAAACATTTTGTTAGAACAGCTCCATCTAGTAGCACATATAGACACTAGGTTGTATATTGAAGGGTTATGTAGTTCATTGTTGCATGTGTTGTGTGTGTGTAGCGTGTGCAGCGTGTCTATAGATGGCGGTTATAATTCATATCGTTCATTTAATTAAATTTCATAACAACGTGCTAAAAGTAGAGACTTTTCAGTTCATTCTTGAAATTATACACATTAATATTGTGTTTCAGAGAAACATCTAATTGAGTTTCAAAAACAGCGGATATTTTTACGATCAGTGTAGAGTTACGCAAACATAGTTTTGATATACTGTAAAATTATATGACTATCGAAACTATACAAAGGAGTTTTTTTAGTAAATTATTAACAATCGAATCTAATTACTAGTATCTCAAACTAGATGGCGTTGTTATACATTTCTGTTTAAGTTGAATAAAATATATTTTTTCAAAGCAGACAAACGTAAAAAGTAAAACATTATAAAAATGAAAATTTTGATTCAAATCGTTAGAGCCATTTTCGAGATTCTGATATACATATACAAATACAAACAAGAATTACTTGTTTAAAGTTATTATGTGTAATTTTTGTGTTAGCGTAGTTTATTCCTGATACTATCTTAATCACGACGACGTAGTATCAATGACTAAGGGTTGCCCCAAAAACAATATGAGTCAAGTAACAAAATTAGAACAAAAAGATGTAATCGTCTAGCAACACGTGAACTAGTCAACTGGACTGTCGCCAACGTTTCATGGGTAAACATAACTCCCGTGTGCAGTGTGTTGTGTGCTCACATGGGATAGTTTGTTTATATACTGTTATTAACTTATTAAGTAAATCTACTATTTTCATTTATTTACTTTTGTTGTTCACTATAAGAAAAGTTGTTACTAAATTAAATAAATATTGTTTCATCCAAATCGTTGTCAAGAAAAAAATTGTTGACATTTAAAAATGTTTTAACAATGTTTCGCGAAGCGAAGGCGGATTACTAAATAAATAAGTAGCAAATAGTCACAAACATTTTTCCTATACACAAAGAAATACTGATTACGTTTCAGGAAATTCAAAGCCTCTTATCTTTATAATATTTCTTTGTAACAAGTTTAGACAATGGAATTATAAACAACAACCAAAAATCCGACCTAATATTATAAATGCGACATTGTTTTTATTTGTCTGTTTGTACTTCTTTAACAGTTTTCGAGTTATTTAATGTCTAAAGCAATTGTTAAAAACTTGAGCAGTATGTAATAAAAATCTATATTTCTCAAAAAAAAAACTATTTTTCCGATGCCCCTAAAAAACTTATTTTTGAAAAAAAAAACCAAATCTTTTTGATAAAAATTACTGTTAAAAATTGTCGCAATTTTAGATTATTACTAATTTATCAATTAATAAAGTTATTAATAATGTTAATTTTATTTAAGAATTTTTATTATAAATATTTGGTTAAAATAACAAATAACAATTTCATATATGAGAAATTTTCGCGTAAATATGATTCTAACAAAAAAATAAATTGGATGATGGAAAATGCTTTTCCTCTCCAACAAAAGAAAACTTTTAAGGGGCGACAGGAAAGATGAATGTTTAACGAGTCGTCTAATATATAATAAATACGTACTTTTTTATTACGAATACGAATAAAAGTCATAATTATGTTTCCACGTAGCTCAACAGAAGTGATGCATGTAATTGATTCTCCTTGCTACGCTTTTTATAATTCGAGCAGTGCGGTCTGCGTGTGACGGTGTGACCATCACCGTCGCCATCGCCGTCGGATCGCATTTCGTAATATTATAGTTCCTGGATGTTGAGTCTCGATCATTCTATACCATTTATATACTGATGATATTTTTTTATACCTTTTCCAAACTAACTCTTTGGGGGCGTTCATAAAATACGTGAGATGTTTAAGGGGGGTAGGGGGTCGCGTCAAATCTCATCTAATCTTACGTTGGAGGGAGGGGGGGTCTCGGCAAATATCACGCAAATTTTTTTCTGATTGAAACAAAAAAAAATTATACAATTTTGGTCCAGCTATTATACATTGCACCAGCTAAGCAAGCGCGTATGTTCCGCAAAGTGTGACCCTCGAGGATTGTCACAGGACGAGCTGATGAGCTACTGTGCGCAAGCGCCAACGGCTTAGAGTGGCTACATCAGAACGAACTTGAAGGAGCAGATAATTTTACTGAGAATCATATGGACATGTTGGTTCCAACAGTCTCTCTTGAGACCGCGCATGACTCTCCATGGACTGAATTAGAGTAGATATTCTTTTTTTAATCACAGTAGTTACGATTTTAGTAATCTATTGTTTAATTTTTATTACCCTTATAATTAAACTCTCAGCAATATTGATAACTAGTCGTAAATATAAGCACGAAGCAATTTTTTTTTCTTTTTACATTAACAATCCAACGCGTTTACTTAAGAAACCCACATTTTGAAAAATCTCAGGTGAGATTGAATAAAATCTCACGACATCTCACCAGGGTTGGAGGGAGGTACAGAAAATTAAAAAAAACACCTCACGTAATTTATGGACGCCCCGTTAAGAAACATAGGCAATATTTAAAAATAAAAATTAAACAAACAAAAGTGCGCTTTAATATACTACTGTCGCCATCTGTTGACGGATAGATAACATCTATCTGTCTGTTACCTAATCACGCTTAAATCACTGAACCGATTTTGATGAAATTGGGCACATAAATAGATAATAGAGCTCGGAGAAAGACAAAGGATTTGTTTTATCGCGAAAAAAAATATCAGAATACAAACTAAACAAATAAGTGTCACAGCCTTTTTGTAAATAATAGGTGGCCTCAAAAAATCAGTATTGGAAGCCTTGGAAGCAAACTGAGAGGACCCTTTTTGAGGTGTTATTTATAATATAAATGAGATATATGTATTTTTTTAAGTTTAATATTATATAAATTATTTTACTACATAAGTTGTAACAATGGTTTGCCTCAAATATAGTATTCTTTCTTTCTAAGTGTGCGATAACGCCATCTAGCAGCAGAGGGCATGTCGAGCCGTCTTTGGGAATTAGTGGACTATTAAGTTTATATTTAAGAGCTTGCAAGCCCTAGGCACTGCTCAATGTTCGTCTAGACTCTAGATTATATAATAAAGACACAATTATTTACCGAATCATTTACATACAAATGAGATTCCTGTTCACGAATTTTTAAACCCTATTTTAAAATGTCCAATGAGGATTACTTATCCATTTAGTTAATGTAAACAAGGGGTTGTTTGTTGAAGAGGAGTTTTCATATAACACTAGTCGACCCGCCACGGCTTCGGCTGGGCGATATTTACCAAGAGATTTATATATAATAAGTTGGCGCGTAACTTAGGCTTAGGTTAGCCTTGTGTTCTAACACAAGACAAAACATTCTAACCTAACCTTACTTAACCGATTATATATTCTGCCTTTTAGTATTATAATACCTACCCACCTCTTCGTATTTCTGTGACATACTCGTATGTATATATGACGAACTCCCATACAAACTTTCATCCCCTATTTCAAGCCCTAGAAGTCCTTTTTTTGCATATAAGGTGTCCTATGTCATTTTCAAGGATCTAGTGTAACTCTGTACCAAATTTCAACGAAATCGGTCTCGCCGTTGTTTTTTTTTTATATATTCGTGACAGAATTGCGATTGGCCTCAACCTTAAATCACTGAACTGATTTTGATGAAATTGGGCACGTAGATAGATTAAAGCTTCGGGAAGGAAAAAGGCTTTGTTTTATCGCAAAAAATTATGAATACTAACTAAACAATTAAGTGTGCGATTACGCCATCTAGTGACAGAGGGCACTTGGAGCTGGTTTTGGGAATTAGTCGAATAGTAACTACATATATGCTTGAGAGCTGGCAAGTCCTGGGCACTCAATCTATCAGCTCAATTTTCGTCTTGATTATATAATATAGACAGAATTATTTACCGAATCATTTACATACAAATGAGATTCTTGTTGACGAATTTTTAAAAATTATTTTAAAATGTCCAATGAGGATTATTTATCCATTAGGTAATGTAAACAAGAGGTTGTTTGTTGGAGAGGAATTTTCATATAAGACTAGTCAACCCACCCGGCTTCGACTGGTCGATATTTACCAAGTGTTGTTATATATAATATGTCGGCACGTAAGTTAGTCTTAGGTTAGCCTTGTGTTGGGTTCGCCTGACACAGGTGTTGACGGGTCATGGGTGTTTTGGTCGATACCTGTGTCAGGTGGTGAGGAGAGAACCGTCCCCCACCTGCCATCACTGTGGGGACGGTGTGGAGGACTCGGCAGATCATACACGCCGGGTCTGCTCTGCATGGGAGGAGCACCGTGCTGCGCTGGTTGCAGTCATTGGGGGAGACCTGTCGTTGCCGACCGTGGTGAGAGCTATGGTCGGTAGCGAGCAGGCGTGGCAGGCGGTAGAGGCGTACGCTGAAGCCGTGATTTTTGCCAAAGAAGCTGCAGAGAGAGCCCGGGAGGCTGACCCTGAGGCTCCACCGGAACGCAGAAGGCGAGTAGGTCGTCGGCGTCGTGCATACATTGCGGCAATGCCGCCGTAGCGTGTGTGTACGATGTGCGACGTGGGCTTATGAGTGACGGACGGGGGTTTCTGTCGCTCGTGGGAGGCCCTAGTGCAGGTGCACGCCCCTTTGTGTTCCAGGGGTGACACTTTGCGGAGTAAATAGGGGTGTATTACGTCTTACGTCTTCCCCCCAGAGTAGTGTCCGTTTGCGACAGGTGCCGGCAGGTCGCGGAACGAAGTCGATACCGTAGCTTGCCCTCGCCAAGCGCCACGTAGGAACGCCCCGGTTAGGTTTAGCGGGTCGGGCTGTCTCCTTCCGAGGCAGTTTATACCAGCCCCGCATAATCCGATCTGTCCCCGCAAATCGGGTATTTGTTGAGCAAATTCCCCCGGGTAAAAAAAAAAAAAAAAAAAAATTGGTCACGAGTCCAAGGCACTGCTAGGGTTCCTGTCAGAATAGCACGAGATGGTAATGTCTCCTGACCGTGTCGCGCCCGTAGCTTTCAAGATAAGCCATCCATTGTGCATGCGTATAAACGATTGTATATTCTAACTAAACATAACCGATTATACATTCTGCCTTTTATTATTATAATACCTACCCACCCCTTCGTATTTCTGCGACGTATGTAATAGGTCGGGGAAAAAGTCTTTTCGCATTATAGTATGTATGAACTTGTAATAAAATCTCTTTGGCTTTACTATTTGTATCTGGCTGGTTTTGGTATCATTCAAAGTTTACATTTTAAAGAAGATAATTCCAAATTCAAATTAGGAAAATGTGTGATTTTCATTTGTTTGTCGTACTGTGAAGATGAGTGAATCTAATGAAGAAATTCGATACATTTTAAAATTTTACTACAAAAAAGGTAAAAATGAAACGTAAGCCGCGAAAAAAAAAATTGCGATGTTTATGAACCTAGTGCAGTGTCAGTGAGAGTAGCATTTGGTTTAAGCGTTTTCAATCCGAAAATTTTGATGTCAAAGATGCACCTCGCTCAGGTCGCCTATTACGGATAAAATGGATGCCATTTTTGAAAAAGTGGAGTAAGATCGGCATATCAGTAGTTACGACGTAGCTGAAGAACTGGAAAAAAAATGGGTACACAAAAAAGCTCGATGTTTAAGTACCTCACGAGCTCACTGAAAAAACCTAATGAACCGTGTACTCATTTGTGATTCTTTATTACGACGTAATGAAACCGAACCATTTTTGAAGAAGCTGATGATGAAAAGTTGATCCACTTTTACACGTACGACAAGAACGTGCGGAAAAGGTCGTGGTCAAAGGCCGGTCAGGCTTCACAGATTGTGGCGAAACCCGGGTTAACTCGCAACAAGGTGATGCTGTGTGTGTGGTGGGATTGGAAGGGCATTATTCATTATGAGTTGTTACCACCAGGCAGGAACATCGATTCTGAACTCTACTGCAAACAACTGATGAGATTAAAGCAAGAAGTTGAGAGAAAGCGGCCGGAATTAATCAACAGAAGGGGTGTGGTTTTTCATCATGATAGCGCTAGACCTCACACATCTTTAGCCACTCAGCAAAAATTAAGAGTGTTTGGCTGGGAGGTGTTAATGAATCCGCCGAATAGTCCTGACCTTGCACCTTCAGATTTCCACCTGTTTTGGTCTCTTCAGTCAGTGTCAGGTTAACATCACGAGGGGACTGCCAAAACTACTTGTCACGGTTTTTTGATCAGAAGTCCCAAAATTTCTATAGCAATTGGATCATGTCCCTACCTATAAGATGGCAAAAAGTTATCGAATAAAATGGTACCTACATACTTTAGATAAATGTAAATAAACTTTATTAAAAAATGTTTTGAATTTTCTTAAAAAATGCGAAGAAACTTTTTCCCCAACCTAATATATAAGACCAACTCTTATACAAACTGTCATCCCCTATTTCAAGCCCTGGAAGTTTTCGCAATATAAGGTGGCCTATGTCAGTTTCCAAGCTCTAGTGTAGCTCTGTACCAAATTTCATCGAAACCAATCTCGCCGTTGTTATTTTTAATATATTTGTGACGTGATTGCGATTGCCCTAAATCTCACCTGACGCACGCAAGTGAAGATTTTTTTTTAATCATGTTGAAGATGAGCCCGAAGATGGAGCTCGTTTTCCAGTAAGTAGGCTATTCACTCTTTTCTAAAAGATCCCCAAGTTGTTGTTGAATTGTTGGGAGCACAGACGAGGGGAGAGGATTCCAATCCTTAGCTGTGCGCATCAGGAGGGAAACTGCGAAGCGCTTCGTGCGAATTGGTGGTATGTCAACAACATAAGGGTGAAAACCCTCACCCCACCTAGTAGTACGATGAAGAAAAGGTGATGGAGGAACTAAGTCGTGAAGTTCCACAGCACACTATCCTAAATGTATCCGGTAAAACGGAGAGTGGTGGTGTTCGAAGCTTTACCTAACCAAAGTTGTGTCAATAGTCAACTTTTTTGTACGGCATTCCACCGAGTCAAGAGCTGCTTGCTAGTTCTTGGCTGAACCGTCCCAAAGGTTACTGAAGTATTCCATGCACTTTGGACTTGAGATTTATATAGATTCAGAAGCTGATATGAAGTACCGGCTAATCTTGTTTAAGATCCCAAGTTTTTTGCAGCTCTTTTCTCCTTGAACTGGCATGGCAAATTTGTTTAGGTACATTCCTACCACACTATTTTTAAAAGTAGGAGTCAAAGTGAAGGGATTCCGTTTTGCGATGAATAGGCACAACTGTGTTTTTGTGGACTATCTGAGAGACTGGTTCTCACTACTACTAGATTTCGCACTGATACGTTACAAGGGTGCTGTTGTCTGCGTACTCAAGTAAACCGAGCTTAAGTAGATCGATGATGTGCAGCAAGAAAAGAGTTGCAGAGAGGATAGATCTCTGAAGAACACCGACATTTATTTCCATTAGAACTGATGAATAGCCATCTATGAGTACTCGTATCGATCGTTCATTCAGGAAATCAACGATCTAGCTACAAAGGCCAGAGGGATTCCATATAAAGGAAGCTAAGGAGGCTGTCATGCCAGTCCCTGTCAAATGCCTTAGAGATGTCAAGGGACAGCACGAGAGCTTCGCCGTGCTCGTCCAACGCTCCGCCCCAAATGTGTGTGGCATACACAAGGCAGACTAGCCTTGACGAAGTTGATATTGTCAGCTAAGAAGGTCATTTTGTTCTCGGTATGCTAGGAGCTTATTGTTTAAAACACGGTCCATAATCTTGCAGAGAATGGAGGTGATGGAAATTGGTCGATGATTGCCAGAGTTAGCACGACTCCCCTTCTTTGGTACATACAGAATTATAGACGAAATACATTTTGCCAAGTATTATTATATATATATAATAATATTTCGTCTTTTCTTTTTCAGGCTTTGACAAGAAGTTGTTTAGTTATAAATGATATTTTTAAATAGGTAGAAGACTTAGAAATATATTTAATGGTTATCTTGTAACAAAATATTCAATATTTAACAAAAAGTTTCGTCCACGTTGACGTTCAAAAACAATAAAATGACGAAACGATGTAGCAAAAATAATACCTAAAATATAAATAGCGATGAAGCAACTAAATGTCGGTCGTTAGTCGTTACTCATACACAAGTGTCCACTTCCACTCACATAAAGTTTACAATTTAGTGTACACTAAACATTAGTAGATACCATATAAAAAGACTAGCCCTAGTCCATCAACGTATATCTATTCTATTCTACAGTTCTAATTCAATTAGTTTGAAACATTATTATGTGAAGTATTTCTTATTTTGTATTACCATATAAAATTAAAACTACTATTATATAGTTTCAGTGGTATTGACTACATGAATTAGGTGATAACGAGTCTTCTGACATCATAATTCATAGTAAAACCTCATTATTTAATATTATATACGGGATATCATATATACGGGTTAACATGTTCGTGTTTTGTTCTAATCCAACATGCTAGACTCAGAAGAGAAAAGAGAACTTTAAAGAGTTTGACGGTAGTTTAGAACGATGCAATGTGTCAAAAAACAGGTTTTAAAATATAATTGCAGTAGAATCGCACCTTTTTCACTATAATGAGATATAGTATAAGCTGTACAAGTCGGAGTGAGAGGTGTATTGAAAGTACCATAGTAATCGCCAGTAAATCGCTACCAAATATCGTCGAGTTACATTGTGACAATGCAAGTGGCGTTAAATTTTACCCGCAGGTGATAAAATATTACCCTAAGCTAACCCACGTGCCGACATATACATTTTCAGAATTTATACTTGACTAGGGCACATTGATTTCTAATCGTGACATCGTGAACTGTATGTTAATTGGAATATAACCTCGTTTTGTAAAAACAATTCCAGTATTTTCTATGTCCGTGATGTGTGATAATACAATTTATTAGTGATGTCATGACGAGTATGGCTAGTACGGCTTCAGAGTTAAAAATCATCTTAATCCATTTATATTCGAGCTTCTGTTGTATCACTTGTGCAAGTTGTGCGCTCCTTACATTCCGTTCAAATATCGAGGGTTTTTTAAATAATAATTAAATACGATTACCATCAGCTAGCTCCAGTTCTTACATCTGTATACTAAGTCTCAACTTAATCGGATACCATGAAAATACGTACAGTAGCTTGGGTAGTTAGAAATTTTTAACTAGAGTATCTTCTGCCATCACGCAAAGCCATCGTGGGAAGTCCGCCATGTTATATTTAGTGTTCTCTTCTAAACAAACCCTTTATATTTTATATCCAAAATATTTTGTTTAGGAGAGAGTGAGAGCCGATGATTATGGAACAGCGTCGGCATCCGAACTTATGTTATTATATTCATCCCTTCCAATAGATTTGTGCCATATTATAATACAGAAAAGAGAACGTAAATTTAGTTTTACAAATGCAGTCCAAGTCAATAACGAGACTATTTACAAAGATCCGTTTATAAACCACATATTAAAGTTAGTATTTGTATAATTATGTGTCGGATCAATTTGAAGTTGTACAAAAAGTGGAAGTAACGGTAAATGGTGGTCGTCTGCAGTCTGCAACAGGTACCACTATACCTGTTAGAGTTATATATACTTATCACATATATATAGCAGCGAGGTACGTCTTCGAGTATATTGTCTTGTCAAGTCAAACTGGTTACTATTGTATTTTGTTTGACGTTCACCTGAGCTCATAATTTATCTTTTATCTATGAATACCACTTTACGAACTATTTTTATATTTTATTTATAGTTGAATACGATGCCTCGCTTCGCTTAGAAAAAAATAGTATTATGATCAATTAAATGGGTAACCTTATAGATCAACTTCTATTAGCAGAATATTTCACAGTATTCTGTGTCAGCCCGTAATCGAGTGAATATGATGTATGTATGTAAATAAAATGTCATATTTGAATAAATAAACATTAGATAAGTGTGTTTTAAACCTACACATATATACATCTGATCTCATCTGTTACTTCCTTTAAAATTTGATTGCTCGTGGCCATAAAATATTTTTTAACACACATGTTTGTATGTTTCTATTAGAGTTACCGACTATGAGTTTGACCGACTGGCCGATTAGTAGATTTAATTGATTTTATATTTTTGTATGTTTGTTTGTTGCGAATAGGTTCGAAAACTACTGAACCGACTTTGAAAATTCTATCACCGATTGAAAGCTATATATATTCTTATAGCCATAAATATTCTAATTAAAAAAATATGTCCATTTAAGTGCCACGCGTGGCTATTATTTAAAGTGAAGGTTCTGTCTGGAACCACAGAACCGATTTAATCATTCTTTTACTGATGGAGATCTATCCGCCTTTCTTTCTCTTTCATACTTTCATTCTCTCTCGTCCTCGCTTTTTCTCTCTTCCATTTCTATCTATCCTTCTCACTCTTATATAATCTGTCTCTTTACTCTTTTTTTCTTTCTGTATTTTCTATTATCACCTTTTCTCCTTTTCTCGCTTTTCAATAATCTATTACGAAGTGACAATATAAGGACATCAATGTAATATTCCTTCAAATACCCGCAGTGAAGCGGAGGCAGTCCGCTCGTTATATAATATACTAGCCGACCCGCGCGACTTTGATCGCGTGTTGCTCCGCTCCTTTGGGTCGTAGCTGTTAATTAGCCTAAGTTACTTTTGTTACTTACTCCTTAGAGATTAGACGGAAAAAGCAGACAGACAGACAAACCTACACCTTGGTCAAAAGTCCAAGGCACTGCTTAGGTTCTTGTCGTAATTGTCAGAGATCATAACGTTTGTTTATCGGTCTACTCAATAGTCCATACAATATCAATTATCAAACATATATAAATATATATATATATATATCGAAAGGCTATAGGCCATTTATCTCTTATATCATTTATTTATCTATAAAATGGTTACTATTGGTTATACTTAGGAGATAGACATAAACTGGTATTTTGAAGTGATAACTTGTTATGGGAGGGTAGACTGGTTCGTAACGTAACGCGTTACGGCGCCACTATGTCTGGCTTCTCTTTCTCTCATGCATACGGCAGCAGTAGGCAGGCTGCTCCTCTCTCACTTTAACCCACAGCGCGCGGTTATTCTTTAAAATTACCAGCTTTTTCATTAAAATGTACATATATACATACAAACTTTAACTTTATTTAAATTAATCTGTATAATAGAGGAAACCGTATTAAAGTTGATATTTTTAAAGGTCTAAGCGTGATAAGGGCGGAATGCGACACATTGTAATCGATTTTTTTTAGACTAGTAATATTTTGTACCTATTAGCTTAAGCTAAACTAAACAATTATCTTTGTTATAAAAATACTATTTATATAATAGAAACATAAATAGGAATTAAATGTAAAAAATATTAGTATTCTAATTTGCGTGCGTGCGTGCGTGCGTGCGTGCGTGCGTGCGTGTGCGTGTGCGTGTGTGTGTGTGTGTGTGTGTGTGTGTGTGTGTGTGTGTGTGTGCGCGTGTGTATTTGTGCGTGTGTGTTTGTGCGTGTGTGTTTGTGCGTGTGTGTTTGTGCGTGTGTGTTTGTGCGTGTGTGCTCCGTTACGCCTTCGCTTCAAGCTCGGACTATAATGACCAATTTAGCACACTAGTACTTATAATTTACGATTAATTGACTATCCAAATGAGAGACGAATTAAATAAGCATTTAGAATAATTCAATCACGCCACTTTTGGCAAACAATGACGGTCTTGTATACAATCCTGACATATTTACATAATAAAGTACGTGCATGTTATAAATGGAGCAATGTGGGATGTCGATTCGTACATACGAATTTACAAGATACTATGAACATGTTATATTATTAAATATATACACCATAATTAACCAAAAAAGTGTTATAAGGTTATGCTAACATGAGGGCTTTATTGATATTGATCTCACGTACATACGTACGAGTAATAGCAGATTAGATAAAATAGTCTTCAGGTGAGTGTACAATAGAAAGCAATTACTTTGTCTGAAAATTAAAACATTTCACTTGTCATACAATCAAATACACGATAAATGATGTCATGACACTACTTTTAACATGAGAAATATACCGCGTTTAAGATAAATATCCATTGAGTCACAGATGGTATTGTTTCTTGCAATCAATCCGACGCAGGCGACTCACGAGTAGTAAGAGGTGCGTAGGCGCAGGGATTTATTCAAAACAAGGATTTTAATGGTGAGATGCAATTATTATACTCGTAGTTATACTTGTATCACCTCTCACCTGCGCCGCAAATATTTAGATCAGATAATTTTAGCAAATACCGCTATGAGTAACCCGTCTTACTAATGTTACATTTAAATTACATTCGTATGTAAAACTGATTGCTAAAACGTATAGACCATTGATTCCCAAATTTATTAAAGACTTTCAGAGATCAGTGTGATGGCAGCTAAGTGGTCAAAACAGTTAGGTTATATACGAAAACCAATTAATAATTTTTTTACAACCAATTAACAAGTTTATATTAGAATTTCAAACATTAACAAATAATAAGAATGATTTTTTTTAATTCTTTTTAAATTCTAATATGCCTTATAAATTATTGATTTCCAACTATTTAACTCAGCTACCTTTAGTTGCATAGTTGAAAATGTGTTCAGCTACTCATCTAATCCTATAGCTAAACAGTCATTTTCACCATTTGACTGCATAATAAATATTTAAATGCGCGCATTAATGTAACAATCAATACGCTGATGATAATAATCTATTATTCTTTTTTCTTCTTTAAACAACAAGTTACAAATCAATCAGATTGTAATTGTTGAATCGGCTAAAATGAAATAATAAAGTAAATAGGAAAAACTCAAAAGTGGGAAATATGACGATAGGTTTACGGGAAAATAAAGTTTGAGGATCTAAAGTTATGCTAGGAGAAATGGAGAACTGCCTCTTGCGCCTTAACCATTTGAGTGCCTAATTTAATATAGGTAAAATTACTTAAATTTAAATTACACCGCTGTTGTCCCGCCTTCCATACGCTGAGGTAAAATACGGTTAATTGAACCGAAATTTCAATTTAAATGTCAACAATACGAGTTTGTAAACCTCTAAAAATAATTGTTATATCTTCCATTAGAAGAAGAAACCTCATATTATTTAGATATCTTCTGTGTGTGGACATCGCACAGTTTTCTTACATGTGTAGGCAAAGTTGATTTATTTAATTTCTAAAATTACTTAAAATACAAAAACTAACCTTATGTGGAGCCTGAAGAAGACGTTGCACTGCCGTTATTTGATACGACAGGGGAATGATAGTATTAAATGTGTGGTACAGGGATCTTGCCGGTTCTCTTGTGTTATATTCCGTGAAGGGGTCCAGGTCGTTTAAGTATTGCACTCGACAAATAAATGTCTCAGAGTCTAGTTCTCTCATAGTTCTATTTACTAATTCTAACATTTTTACAACTTACTCAATCACAGACATATCACTAAATAATTAACTGCAAATAAATAAAGTTGTTAAATGATTGTCGCATCATAGAAAGACATGAAAGCGCGAGATACGCGAAGCCGATTTTTTTCAAAGTTCAAGTTTAGTTTCATATATTGAGCCGAAGCCTCGCGGCAGCGCGGGGGCGCCGGGTCGCGGGCACGCGTCACCTCGCACCGACTGTCGGCTGGAGATTGAGTAGGAAAGTGCGAGCCTGGCTGCCGCACTCGACGCCGCGCGCGGTGCTAGCGTCAAGTACGGCGCGGCGTATAGAATAAGTATCTATACTAAACACCATTTTTAAATGTAACATATGATGTTATAAAATATACCGATTTTGATGCACTTATATTTGTCTGAACGCTAATTTAAAACGGTGTTTCTTAACAATAATTTATCTAAATATTGTTCTTATTAGGTATGTTAATCAATCCTAAAATCGAATTATTTTCTTGTCATTTAATTTAATGTATTCTAAAAAAATAAAAATATATACTAACAAACTAGAATAAGTAATACTAACACTACAAATGCTGTGAACTATGTGTAAGGAATTAATAAAGCTTTATTATTATTCTAAGAGAAAACCCAATTAAAATAATCAGTCCGCCCCAGCTTCGTTAGACTCAACAGTTTTAAAGTACATTTACTTTTTTCTGACATCAAATTTAAATGAAAAATAACACAATAGGTACTTTCCCTAATGAAGTTCCATTAAGAAAAGTAACTAAATGGATCAAGAGATAACAAATATAACATAAAACCTAGCTGGGCTAGATTTGATTTATTTTTACAGTATTTAGCCATAGCCACAGCCGTAGATTAGCCGTAGCCGTAGTTGCATTATGGTACTAGTATCAGCAACAGCAAGTAGTCTCAGACAATCCGGTTTCTTGACCCACAGGCCACAACTATCTCGCTCGCTATTTGAGACCGATCTATAGAAAAAAACTAAAAACACCATGCTCATGCTATTGTATTTACTATCTTTATCTCTTCGGACAATACGGAGCTTGATTTTATTAATTTTGTTAGACTCATCTGTTTCTGCCTTTGCTGTGCTATGCTTTAACTATAAATAACTTTTTTTATAAGTCAATTACTTTGACTGAAGGTTAAGTTCATAATTTACAAACAAAACTTTATTTAAATATTATTAACCATCGTAACGTCATAAAAATAATGTGAGTTTACATTCTCTAAAATATCATCCTTATCTATAATTTCATCCTTACATTTACACACTCACGGGACGAAATTTGGCAAATGCTGAATAAGATATCCATTAATTTTCATAAGTAAGTAATTCAAGTCTAAAAACTTTATTGTACCAAATACATTGAATTTCAAAAATCGCTTCGTGTGAATTAGGGATTAATATAAACAAAGTAAAATAAACAGCTTGAGTGATTAAGGTAAAATTTTTTACGAGTAACAAAATGAACTCTCTTTTATATTGTTATTTTAACTAAACAGAAACAAGAAGAGACTAATTGGATACCTCTCAAATATAAAAGAGACTTTACATTACTAACTTATATTAAAGAAACTAAAAATGCACTAAAAAGTAAGAAATAATATATAATAAGTGTTATTTTTGTAGTCGTTGCCATAACGGACTTATTTCTTACTTTTTAGTGCAGTTTTAGTTTGAAGTCGGTTTTTTTAAACGTAGTTTTTTTTTTACTTTTTAGTGTCTGTAATAGGTTGTTCTGTAAATCAGGTAGACTATATCATTTCGTTGCTTTTTAGTGTCATGTATTGAATAGTAATTTTATTTTAAGTAGCTATGGGTAGGCCTACGAAAGGTGCCGCGCGCCTTAAACTATATAGATCCCGAGAAACGGAAAGAATGTTCATAAAATGAAAACCACTGGATCAAACTATGTGAAATTTTTGTGGGACCAAATGGCAACTATTCCACATCTAACTAAATAAGAATCACGTAAATAGGTTCATAAATCTTGGCGTAATCGGTGTACATACATAAAAAAGTGTCGCGCGCCTTAAGCAATATAGATCTCAAAACACGGGAACGGAAAAAATGTTTATAAAATGAAAACTACTGGGTTAAACTATGTTAAATTTTTGAGGGACTAAATGGCAACTATTCCGCATCAAATTAAAGAAGAATCACCTAAATCCGATCATAAACCTCAGCGCAATTGGTGTACATACATAAAAAAGTGTCGCGCGCCTTAAACAATATAGATCTCAAAAAGCGGGAACGGAAAAAATGTTTATAAAATTAAAACCACTGGGTCAAACTATGTGAAATTTTTGTGGGACCAAATAGTAACTATTCCGCATCAAATTAAAGAAGAATCACGTAAATCCGATCATAAACCTCAGCGCAATTGGTGTACATACATAAAACAAGTGTCGCGCGCCTTAAACAATATAGATCTCAAAAAGCGGGAACGGAAAAAATGTTTATAAAATGAAAACTACTGGATTAAACTATGTTAAATTTTTGAGGGACTAAATGGCAGCTATTCTGCATCAAACAAAAGAAGAATCACGTAAATCGGATCATAAATCTCAGCGTAATTAATATACATACATAATATATATATACCAATCGAATTGAGAACCTCCTCCTTTTTGAAGTCGGTTAAAAACGAATTTCCACGCCGCGTCTATCTGTTTGCGATAAACTCAATAAGTACTGAGTAGATTTTCATGCGATTTTTACCAATAGATTAGTTTAGCAAGGTTTAGATGAGGGTGAGGCTTTGTGCGAGACACTCTCTCTCTCAGTGATTATGAGTATAAGAGTCCTAAATACATATTACGGTGACAGTCGCAAGTTTCGAATTCGAATAGCCAGAAATGTAAGGTCTTTTATTTGTTTTGTAGTACACGGAACAATACTGAAGTAAGCAGTGATGATTTCATACCTGATAAGCTTCTTTATGAGATGAAGTTACAAATCACAATAGCTCTCAATTGATGTTGAATACGCGACCTCGAACAGACTTCATTGTGACAGTTGGACATGGACATGTCGTAACTAGTTTCAAATTAAATAATTCCTTATTCATCTATATCTATACTATTATATAGAGAGGAAAGATTTGATTGTTTGTATGTTGCGAATATGCTCGAAAACTACTGAACCGATTTTGAAAATTCTTTTACCGATAGAAAGCTACATCCTTTCCGGGTAACATAGGCTATGTGGTGTTGCCATAAATATTCTAATTAAAAAGATATGGTCATTTAAGTGCCATAATCTGGTCATTTTGTAAATTGAAGGGTTTCTCAGGAACTACTAATCCGATTTTAAAATTTTTTTCACTGATAGTAAACTAGACTATTCGTGAGTGACAAAGGTGATTTAGTGTTGCCATATACATTTTTTAATTAATAGAACATGATATTTTTGCTAATAATCCGATTTTAAAAATTCTTTCACTGAGAGAAGTCTATAGTAGTCTCTCTCCCTCTTATATAATATCATTCTCTCTCATCCTCTATCTTTTTTCTCTCTTTAATTTTTTTCATTATCGATCTGTTCAGAATGATCAGTCTCTTTTCACTTTCTTTGTTTCGATTATCTCTCTCTTTCTCTCCTTTATTTATCCAATTTTATTTTTGCTCTGTCGTCCCTCTTATAATCCTATTATTATTTTTTTTCCTTTCTATAACTGATAGAAAAACTGATAATGAAAAAAAAACAATTACAGAATGACAAATTGAGGACATCACTTATAATATTGCTTTAAATACCCGGAGCGAAGCGAGGGCCTCTTGTATTTAATATTAATACAGTCATATTTGTATAGGCTTAAGATATTAACGGACCCTCTGCTACTAAATTGCCCTGAGACAAAAGGTACATACCCAAACGAAGTACATATATAAAGGTTCTTTACGTACCTTTAACAAGGATTCGAATATTACATATAGAAATTAATATTTGTACTCTTATATAAAAGGTAACAAATACCTTTGATATAAATATTAAGAATACCCTACACAAAATTATTCCGAGAACTAAAACAGCATGATGAAATATTTCATAGGGTAAGCTTATTTATTCCTTATTGTTTAAATGTTACCATATTTTATATAAGAATTTAATTAATGTATGTTTATTCATTTAAGAATAATCCCTTAAGAATAAGTGCTCCCTTTTTCAATAAACAGGATGTAGCGAACTATGTCTAATTAACGTAATGGAATTCTCGTCAAAATTGTTTTTGTTTGTTTATTTAATGGAAATGGAAAAAAGATTTATACAAACAAGAGAATAATTAATCATTAAATTCAATAGACAAAAACTGTTTGCGTTGTGTGACATATATTGTACATTCTACATGTATAGAGATAGAATGAGTCCTAATGGTGTTAATAAGGGGTGGCAAAGTTAGTATGGGAAACAAAAAATCTTTAATTAATAGTAATTTCATTCAACTAAAAGAAGATGAAATATAAAGTTACATTCACGGATTTTTAATCAAAAATCAAAAGAAACGGGCCTTTAGTTTCTATAAACATATATGATACTCAGACATCGGTACCTTACTCGGGAGGTCCGGGTTCGATCCCCCACACAGGCACACACCTCTGACTTTTCTGAGTTATGTGTGTTTTAAGCAATTAAATATCACTTGCTTTAACGGTGAAGGAAACATTGTGAGAGGTCTGCCAACCCGCACTGGGCCAGCGTGGTGGACTATGGCCTAACGCCCTCCTCATTCTGAGGAGGAGACCTGGCTCAGCAGTGGGCCATTAATGGGTTGTGAAGATATAATATTCTCAAGAAAAATAAAACCTATAGGATTTTCGCTGATCTACCACAATGTTTTGTCAAAAAATATTATGTCATGGTGACATCAATTTTTCAAAAACTAAATTAAATTTGTCAAATTAGTTGCAAGGTTGAGCATTGAAGAGTGTCTTGATCATGTCAACAAGTTCCTTAAATCCACTCCTGAGCTACAATCCCCAACCAATCATGTGTTACATAATTTTTTTGTACGAAATCTATGAGTCTGACTTGCACTTTCTCGGATTTTTGATCGTAGTTAGAATTTTTTATTTAATAAATATTGTCCTCCTCCAGTGGCTCCCTGCCGCCTTGACCAGGTCGTTTGTCCATCTTGTGGAAGGCCTTCCAACGCTTAGTCGTCCTATCCGTTGTCTCCATTCGAGAAAATTTCTGCGGAACCGATACGCATACCAACGGATCCGTACTTTCATCTTCAGGCACTGAAGTATTTTCGAGGTTTATCATCGAACGTCTCTTAACTTCCCAAACGCATCCCATCCGAGTTGGATTGGAAATAATATTGTATATCAGGATAATGACCGATTCAAAGTTCAAATAGCTAGTGTCCCTGTCCCAGTAAAGAAACCGAAGTGATTGCATTCCCGTGGCACGCGGTCGACGCCCTGCTCGCTGCTCGCTGTTCCGTCTTCAATTCATCACGCCTAATAGACGAACACTCTTTGGGACACTTCTGATGCTTTCCAATTTATTTTACGTTTCATCTTATAACCCTCTTTTTGACGTTTGATCCAGAGCTACTTCATTTGCAGTAGTTAAAAGAATAACTGACTGAGTAACAAATCAACGCATACTCCAAAATTTTGGAGCTAAGATTGTGAGCTAAGAGTTGTGAATTATTATACTGTTGTTATGGTAACCAACGGCAATGGATAATGTAAATAGGATCAAAAGCAAATTGCTAAAAAAAGTTTCAGCAATATATGTTTAAAATACTAATCTTTTTTTCTTTTATCGTTTCTCTTCTTGACACGATATTACTACAATATACACCTGATTCTATTGGTTTTTTACATGAATAAAGGCATATAGAATTGACATCAATTAGCGGATTAATAATTAAAAAAGAAAGATAAGAATAACCTACTTGTAAAGTTAACGCTTACGATGAAAGGATAATCTTGGGATGATCTTAATCTATAGCTTACGAATGCTCTAAATTCTTTAAAACTTATTTTAAAACACAGAGTATTTTATTTATTTACAGTATACCTACTGTGGACAGGAGATAGGTATATATGAGATAAAATTTGTTAAATTAAATTTAATTCAGAAAATGTATTTTAATCATGGAAAGGTTTTCAGTTTCCCAGAAAGGTAGGATTTGAATGGCATCCGTAAATCTTTTAGCTTAATAGGTACATTTGGCCAATGTTTACTACTAGTGGTTGTTCTGGGTATTGGTTTATAAAATACCCCACTGGATCTACAATTTATTGGCTCTGTTTCGATAGATCCGCGGTAGTTAGACGAGTAATGTTGTCCTTATTGAGGATCACGAGTCTTTGATATTATCGTGGAAAAGATAATTTTTTCATTTAGCTTACATATATCTAATATAGTATAATTATGTAGTATTTAATTAATAACATATCGAAACGGGAGCTAGTCGTGTTATATATCTAGCACGCGGTTATCAAGTCGTGGGAATGAGTAGTATATAATTTTCCGACCGATACTGCAGTAATAAATATATAATGAAAGTTTAAAGAAAATGACCGGCGGTAGTAATTTAGAAAAAATGTAGTCCATCTGTTAGTGGGGCTGGCACGGGAGCTTTCTATTACTGGAAAATCGAGGCGCCATATTTCTTAACTACGTTCAAACGGATTCTTTTAGTGTGAGGAGACAGGTGTAGTATGTAAGCCAGAATTTCACTGCTTGCTGTTGACCATTTCATAAAGGTCACGCAGGGCGGCTAGTATATAGGAAACCTTCTATCTATTACTACTACTCTAGCTACTACTTATACTAAGTCAAAACGTCATACAATGATCACGACACGAGCACGACGCGACGCGACGTTCGTGGATCGGGACTTGAACCTGCGACCCCGGCCTCAGTGCGCGACTCACGATCGCTATCTATAGTCTATACACGTCGCTGTAGTATAGCATAAGAGCGAATTGAGAAAAGTTTTGAATTGTATTAGTATAACTAGATTTTGCTTTAACTTTAAAGGACTTTTCTTTGACATCTACTAAAAATGCAGTTATGGTGTATAAATAAAAATACACGCAGTTATAATATACAAACGACCGCCCCGGCTTCGCACGGTTTCTCTACTATAATATGCATGTATAAATACATAAAAACCTTCGTGTTGAACCATTTTATCTGTTGCTAAAAACTGAACTGAAAACCGTTTAGTAGTTTAAAAGATCTAAGCGAACAGACAACGGAAGTGACTTAGTTTTATACAATGTAAAGATATTCAATTAAATGATTTTTTATTAAAACATCTTCTAATTTTTTTTATTAATTTTATAATTATTTAACAAGAATGTTACTCTCAATGCCATAAACTATCTTAACGCAAAAACTAATAAACCAACAAGCACACTTTTGTATTTAGGTATATTTATAAGAGCGAACACATGAAAACCATATAAATATCGTAATTAATCATATGTATCAATATGGTGACCTGGTGATCGGACCAATCTGTCATCCAACTATGACATATACTAGTAACTAAGCGAGCAAGTTTAAGGACAACTTTGGCACCACGAAACTAATCCTAATGTAATAATTAGAGATGTGCCGACTAGGTCTTTAGCCGACTGGCTGATTAGTCAGTTGTAAAGAGGCCGAATAATCAGCCGACTATTCGTCCAAGTCGTTTACAGTTTCGGCAGTGTCCATTTGGCAATTTCTGTGATACTTCATTTACAACTAAAGTCACTACCGCTTGCGAGCGCGTCGCAACATGTTCTTTCTCATAGCTTTTTGAGAAAAAAGTGAAATAACTTAGTTAATTATTACAGCAAAAAAAAATTTACATCTGATTAATGGCCCATTAATTGAGGAATACATAAAGTTATCACTATGAAATTAATATCCAATCGATTCAAAAATTCAAAATAGTCTATTGTCGCTTGATGCTGCGAAAAAAGCAAACTTCTAAGTCATCGTAATCATAACATACGGCCGTCTATAGCTCATATATTGATATTTTGAATGTCGCACAGGAACTACAATGTAGGGTGTTTTCCGGTGACTTAGAAACATTATGGCACAAAAAGGAAAAAATCCGAAAACTGGAATTTTTTTTGTTGTTGCTGGCACTTAGATGAATTTTTATTGAATGAATAAAATATTCTAATTAATTCTAAAAAAAAATTTTTGGGGAAATACATATAATTTAGCCGGATAGTCAGCCCTCTTTGCCGACTAATCGGTACATCACTAGTAATAATATACGTAGATATATTTAGTCCCG
The DNA here is from genome assembly GCA_905147385.1 of Limenitis camilla. Taxonomy (NCBI): domain Eukaryota; kingdom Metazoa; phylum Arthropoda; class Insecta; order Lepidoptera; family Nymphalidae; genus Limenitis; species Limenitis camilla. The sequence continues at coordinate 21,372,667 of LR990224.1, forward strand.
ACAGTATGTATGCTTGAAATAAAAACAAAAGTATTTACTCGCCAAAGTTATCATCAGTTTTACCAGCGACTGAAGAAGTTGATGAAAAATGTGTTGTTGACATAACATAAAACCAAAATAAAGTGTTCAAACATGCTTTACTCATACAAATAAATTTAGACAAGCAGTAACGTTTCTAAAAAAGAGTCATGTCATACAAAGTCATAATACGTCAATAGTATTATTCGCGTATTGGGCAAGCATGCGCACGCGCCGGTCGCGTAGTGGGCTGTAGCTAAAGTTGCGCAACCCACTGAGAATAGAATACCCACGAGCCCTGCATACTGCAATCACATCAAAACTACTCATATAGGTGACAGTATTAGGAATTACGAAAATTCAATAAATGATAAACCTGTCACTATAAAAAAGTAAACTTTTTTAATTTTTATTTTAAATGGTTTTTCTAAGTCATCGAATGTTATAATAGAGAATGTTGCTACGCAGGATTGGCTGTTAATATAAAAATTTATTACTCAAATTATTTCGACATAAAGCGTGCAGTGCGCCGCTGTGCTTCTAATATATATTGCTAACTGTTACTATGACAGATGTAGGTTATAAATATATGTAACTACTAAGCCGCTCAGGCTTCGCATGGATGCAATTTACCAATTATCTTGCAATTTGAGTCCCTGATTCCAAATTATCTTTTTGATGGACGACATTAGTTGTCTACCTAAATATTTTTAAAAAGACACTATTATCTGGTAATGGTATAGAATTATTATGATACGATACAATATAATTTAGGCAGAATAACCAAATATAAAATGCAAATGTTTATAAATAATAGAAAGTCCATTTGCAACTAATTTCGACACGGCCAAGAACCTCAACTAACATCTGAAAAGGGTCAAGGATCTGCTGCTGAATGCGACTCTTGTATACAGCTCAATAAGGAATAGGTTTCTTACATTGGGCCCTAGTGTACCTTTTCTTCTTTTCTGTCCTTATTTGTTTATTACACTGCATTACATTCGGGTTTTCTATTTCAATTGTAACTTAACAGAAGAATATTGGTGTAACTGTTCGAAATCTGTTGGAAGGTGTTTAACTTCTGCAAGGCGCTTAGAAAGTACCGTTTGTATGTGCGACCATAATTAAGTGTACACCTAAGCCATTAACAAGCCTCTGCTTTGAATTTCAATTGTATTCTAAGAACCTTTCTAGATTTTGCTAATTCTATGCATTTTCTCCGAGAAACAATTGCACGTTCTGCTAGACAATTCCTCAACTTCCTCTGTTTTGGATCTTATTATGAACTCTTATATCGATTTAGTTCATTATTATTTTTTGGTCTAGCAAGTTAATAGTTTAACACAAATCTTCATCTCAATCAAAAGCTATTTTAAAATCCATCTTCAATGCTGCACCATGAAAGTTTAGGATTGTAATCAAAGAATTGTGAGCAGTAGTGTATTTGTCTTCACGAGCGAAATTTTTACGATGGTTGGTAGCATTGTCATTCTTTATATTGTAGACGTATCACTTTCCATCAAGAAAGTGTTCGTAAAAGGTTGCATTTTAAGTGTTTATTGTGACAAAACCATATTAATCTTACAGCACAAACAGATTCGTATTTAATGCGAAGTATGTTAAAGAAGTTAATGATATTTTCAACTATTGTGTATTGTGTTGTGTTACATTTGTATACTTGTTTACTCACATTGCTTCGAAGGATTTAAATGTTTTATCTGTTATTGTGTCTCACCTGACGTGACGTTAAATTATTACCTACATAGTTATCGATCATCTATTCACTTAAAGACGCTCACATGACATAAGCGTTGCGCAAGTACGTTAAAAACGTCGCCCATTGTTGAACACGCATCTTGTAGGGTTGCCACTACCTTAATTGTTCAAACTAAATATAAGTATCTGCTTTAAAAATTTAAAGGAACTGGTGAAAATCTCAATAGTTGCTCTATCTCTACTTTTATAAATACGTATGTTTTTGGCGATTGCTCAATTTGTTTCTGTATTATACAATTGTCCTTAGTGAAGTAAAGTAATATAAAAAGATGAAGTTTGTATATAGGAAGTAATCTGTGCAACTAATGATCTGATTTTTATTATATACACTATTCCGACATAAACTAGTTAAGAGTTTCTTGCCAGTTCTTCTCTTCAGAAAAACCCTTTAGACAAACTGTCTAACTGACCAATTTTGACGTGTCAAAAGTACCTACTTTGTAAAAAGTCAGTAATTGAAATAGACTATTTTGAGTTGAGTTTTCTATTTCAGGTTTTAATGTAAATTTTTCTTCATAAGATATTGCCAAATAAACAAGTCTCTGGATTTTAATTTGATTATTTATAGAAGTTTTTTAGTCATATTTGTAAATTGAAAACGTAGAATAATGCTCGTAATGGGCATTTAAATTTGTAAGTAGCCACAGCCCTGGAATTCCTGGACGTGTTGTTTTTTTTTTTGTTTAATAAATGCACTAGCTTAGGAATTATGTCATCATTTAAGTAACGGCAATTTTGCATTGCATAAGTTTAAATAAATAAAAAGTTTTAGAAACAATTTAGATTTGAATCTGTGATGAAAGTTTAAGATTATATTTTATGTCTGTGATATCGATATCCCATCATTGTATTAAATATTGAATATCTGTTCGATGGTTTTACCTATATGCGTGACGCTGACAACATTACTAATATTAACGAAAAATTAACTTCCTTGCCATAATTGCCTCGCTATGTGATATACATCAAGTATTTAAATAAAACATTTTTAACAAAAAATTTAACCGACTTCATACTCTAAAAAGTAAGAAATTATTGTGTTATTTATTAACCGCACTTAATAAGGACAATAATATCGGGGTCTATCGGGGGCTACGACATCACAGAAAGATAAACATATACACTTGTTAAACTTATAAAATGATAGCATCTTGATCCCATTTGCTTTACTAAACAGTAGTACAGTTATTCGGGAGCTACGATATTGACAAACAGGAGAACATTACTAGTGTACTTAACACTTTAAGACAATTCCATTAAACTCAAACACGACTAGTTTACGTTGTCCCATGCCTGTGTTCCAGTACATACCTTCCGGCGTCATCATCAGCTGATGGTAGATGAAGCCGGAAGGTCTAAGAATCTACTGGTAACATCAACATGAAAATTATTTATTTAAATTTTTGTAGTAATAGTCGCTTAACTTTCTTAACCATATTATGGTTATCTGTGGTTTTCCTCATCAGTTCCACTTCCCCAAATTATCAATTCTGAATGCAAATACTTGAAGTCCCGATATTATAAAATTTACTATATGTGTTCTCTCAATTCCTCAAAAACCCCTTCATCAGAACTGGATTTAAGAAAAAAAATTGGAGCAATCTGTTATAATATGCTTATCCTACCAATTGCAAAATAAAATTTCAAATTCATTTCATAAATGATGAAATTCTGAGGTAACGAAAATAAAATTTTAAAAAATACAACCGAATTGATAACCTCCTTTTTATTGAAGTCGGATGAATAAGATAAGTTATGGAAAACAAAACGGCTTCAATAATATTTTCATAAACCTACCAATACCTTAATAATATACATTGAGGAGTATCTGAGGTACAATCAATATTGATTTTATGCTCATTTTAGATATTATTTATTGGTAACAAATTAATTCCAATCTTTGCTAAAATAAAATTATATAATATTGTTTGGTCCTCGTGTAGCGAGGGGTGGCGCCGGAACACCCAGCGACGCCCTGGCGCCAGGCGCCCTTGTTACATTCATTATGGATTCACCTACGCACGACGCAATTTCTGGATAACTTAAAATGACAACTCAATGGTTTGATCATTAACGAAACTAGACAACCCGTTGATTATGAATTTCCTTCCGAAAATGTATTCAAGTAGAATAACGAAAATAACAACATAATATGAAATGACATCGCTGAATGGCGCCTCTGACGGCAAACGATTTGCATAATTTTAACCTTTCCAACATATGTCGATTTAACTTGTACCAAGGGCGTCTCACGTGTCAAGTCAAGTGGGAGCAGGTAGGGTTACTCTGAAAACAGTAACTGTGAGACTAATCCTGAAATAATAAAACTATGACCATACAAAAAATGACCAGAATATACGTATTTTTAATCTTGTAGGTGAGTAGATGAAGAAATAAATAGCACAAAAGGGACAAACAAGTCTTTCTGATTGTTAAAGGTCTACATGAATCATTAATTTCATTCATATTGAATCTTATAGGTGTTTTAAATAAATAATAGTTGATATATATCTTAACAAAAATTATTTTAATTAATCTTGGTTATCTACGTTCAAAAAATATATTTAAAAATTAGTTTTCATTATTTTCTTCAAATTAATATTTATCATACATATATATGTCGGAGGTGTTAGTTAGGTTTAGGTTAGGTTAGCCTTGTGTTAGGTTAGGTTTATGTTAGTCTAATCTTAGGCTTAAACAGTGAAACTAAGCAGGAGGTCAGTGTTGTAACGACTTAAAGGGATCCCTCAAGCCTATACCTTAGCCACAAGTCCAAGGTACTGCTTGGGTTCCTGTCATAATAGAGATCGTAATGACCATGTTGCGTCCGTATAGCTTTTGAGATAGGCCATCCATCTATATCCTTTTTATTTAAGTTTCCGACATATACTTATAGTAGATTTACCAAACTCAAACTCAAAATAGTTTACTTTAATTAGACTTTACAAAGTACTTTTGACACGTTAAAATTGGCCAGTCAGTCAGTTTGCTTGTTGTTTACATGTTTGTTAGTTTGTGGGGATAAAAGTCGCATATTCTAGTTTTTATCCCTGAAAATGCATAATAAAAATCTGGTTATTTAAATAGATAATAAAATATACAATCGCTAGTCGTTTATAGCTTGGTATTTATCTGTTTAGTATGTTGGTACCGTCTTGGAGCGTACTTTCGACTCGTGCGCACGTCACCGACTTCCGCTTTAGTTTGGTTAATCGCGAATATTCTACACTATTTGGAGGTGTTATGTGATACAGTGATAGTGTATCGTTGCGGAAGTAGATGATGAAATTAATATAAAAATGATACCAAAAGTAGATTAGTAGATTGTTAACAAAAATTGTCTAAAAATAAAAACCTCGAAAATCTAAAATAGAGAATAAGATTTGAATCAGAAGAAGTTGAACCAAAAAATGTGTTTTAGTTAGTTGCTATCTATTTTAACAGAAATAATACATATATAATAACCAGAATTCTACCCTATACTAAATGGAAAGTGATGTAAAAACACCACCCAATGAAAAATTAATTAAAATTGTTTCATATTTTTAAACTCTCACACCCTCACGTACACCCAGGCAGAGTTTCCGATAAAAGCACCCGGGCGCGGCGGTTTGATGTGTATTCGATATTTTCAACCAGTTATACACCTAAACCTTCCTCTGTGTATATAATATAACATAATCAATTACGATTACATACAATTACTTAATCGAGAATGTTGATGAATTCACATTCTTTTAGATTATCAAAATAATTATCTTTTACATTTTATAAACTTTATTTCTTTCTTATATAAACTCAAAATAATTTACTTTAATTAGACTTTTTTTTTAAAAGTACTTTTAATCCGTCAAAATTTGGTCGGACAGTAAGTTTGTCTGAAGCTACCACCAACTTAGAAAGCAGTTTTCTGTTGAGCATGAGCCACAAACTCAACAGTCGCTCTTTCCAAAAAGTCGTGTTTACATAATCTGTTACAAAAATGATTTAGTTTAATCCGAGTTTTGAAATTGTTGAATTGGTAAAAATACCTAGAAATACTTTTTTAATATCATACTCGACCTACGTCTCGTCGTCGTAACTTATCAAATAACGTTCATATGAACTGAGTTGGAAATCTCTTATGTGTTTGAAAGCAATCGCATATAACAACTTTATCTACTTATCAGTATTACAGGTATCTTCACATACATATGATAAACATTTTACCTGTTGAATGTCTGTACGTAAAGGATATTTTAAAAAACGTTTTAGGCGCCTCTTCTCATTAGTTTGTGAAATACATGAAAGACGAAAAAGTCAATTCATACCTATAATAAAATCATATGTAGAATTGTGTGCATAATCACATTAAAATGGCTGAATAAATTTTAATAATATTTGGTACACGGATACATTAGAAGGTCGATTAACACAAGGGATAGGATCTTTTCATCTCGAAGAAAAGAACTGTTACTGTGAGATAGAAAGAGATAATTAGTGGATGCAGGGTGGAACAAAAACTGAAATGGATAAAAATTTTGTGTATATGTAACTCGGAAAAAAAAGAAAAAAGAAAAGGAGGAGGGTGAGATATTGGGGGTTAATAGAGAATGGACTATTGATTAAACGCAACATATATTCTGGTACAAAACTGAGAAATAACTAATTAATTACAACACTCAGCTTCACTGCCGAGGCTCTCTGTTTAAACCTAAGGTTAGGTTAACCTAAGCTTAACTTACACGCCGACATGTATATTAATTTAACGGAAATAACTAAGCGGACGAAGTCACGCGGGTGGACTAGTAAACTGTATCGATCTCTAAATTTTGTACATCCCGCCACGGCGATAACGAAAGATCAAATTAACAAAAGCTAAAACAATTTATTTTATAAAATTTTCCTTTTAAAAATTTTCCTGACAATTCTGGGGCGGTCGCCTAGTCTAAATTAAATATAAATCTGTCGTCAAGATTGAACAATACAGGAATTGCTGCGGGATTCATATTTGAGAAACCTACTGAAGCAAGGATTGGAAAACTATTTTAATCTTATTCCACTCATATCTTAGAAATATCTGATATGTTTATTTGATGCGAGCGGCCCGCCCTCTCTTCGCTTCGAGTATTTAAATCTCTCACCAATAGTGTTTTGGTATTTAAAAAGAAACACAGAAGATCGCGTTCTTTACTCAAAAGTCCATTTAATATCGAACTCCCTCCACTTGAATGGGTACACCATTTTAATTATATTCTTTATGGAAACACTTCACAAACTGTGTTAGTTTGGCATAGTGTAACTTTCTAGCGGTAAAAGCATTATTAAAATTGTTTTAATACTTCCACAAAAAACCATGAATTACAAATGGTTTTTTACGGCACTTAAATTGGTCATATCTTTTTGATTTTAATGTTTATAGCAACACCTCACAGCCTCCAAAAAGGATCTAATTTTCTATCAATCGAATAATTACAACAAACAAGCATACACAAATACAAACAATCAAATTTTTCCTGTTTATTAGTAATGAGGATAAATCGCATGAAAACCAGCGATAACCATTTAAGTAGAATAGCAAGAATCTGTATGTTTATTGTAGTTTAGAAGTAATCCTAGAAACGGATATAGACGACCGATTTGTTTTGTATTATCTGGATATAATCTACATATTTTAATTATTCCTCAATTATCCCGTTTTCCGAATATAGCAGAAATAACCCAACAGGCAGTAATAGACAATAAGACATCGTGGTCAATTATACCCTGAGTCACGCTAGGTGTCAATAAACGTTCTGTACTGTCGCGAGCACGACATTAACTGTTACTAAAATTAAGTAATCATTCTAAATAACTACTTAGATATTCCAATGATTTGTCATATTGTAATAATTGATGTTTGTTTTGATTTAAACAAACTCATATAAGTTAAACTATTTCAAAATTTCGTAGAATACTGACAGCAGACATTTCAAATTTAATAATCCTTCAAACTGCATTTTTATCGTCGACACTTGACAGAACTAAAAAGCGCTATAGCCATAGTACCAAATAGTCTCTTCAGAAAGTCTAAGCAGAGAAGAGAGTACAATGTTGTTGAGGCTGTCAAGTTTATAGTTGAGGAACTCACGTGTTTTTGAGAGTTCACACTAAAACAGTATAACAATCACCTATCGTACTACTTCAGAAGCATATGAGGAGAGAAGCTAAAATGGCACTGTAACTGGACAAAAGCATCAAATTTAGAGAACATTTTCGCATTGACATTTTCAGAATTACTGCTATCATAAGCGGTAGAAAAGCCATATACAAGAGGAGGGGGAGAGAAACCTTTTTTTTAAATCGTATCAAAAAATACATATTGGACTAAAAGTAAGTACATTTTATTAAATTCCTAGATTTAGAATATACAAAAGATGAACTAAAGAAGGAATATATAACCCTTGATAGTGGAAGATTCGCATGTAAGACGTAGAAATTACTAGCAACGGTAACATCGGAAATCTGGAATCTTCCACATAAAAATATATAAATAACTAGTCGACCCGTGCGGCTTCGTTCTCGTAATGCTCCGCTCCTATTAGTCTTAGCTCGATGATATATAGCCTATAGCCTTCCTCGATAAATGGGCTATCTAACACTGAAAGAATATTTCAAATCGGACCAGCAGCTCCTGAGATTAGCGAGTTCAAAGCAAACAAACTCTTTAACTAGATTATCGGTGTCAGGTAGAGTTTCAGCAGGCAAATTTGAAGAAATATCCTCTAACTCCTAACCTTTAAGGATTTGTGTTTTCCGTCACATTAGCATTCCGTCACAACATACACAAATATATATCCGATTATTTTAGTTATATAAAAATATGTGAAAAATATTGTGCCTTTGAAATTTGAGGATTTTCTTCGATTTCCCCGGATTCCACCATCAGATCTTGACTTGGTTCCAATGGGACCACCTCTCCATAGAACCAATCGGTCCACAATTGACAGAGAAATCGTGAACATACATTTAAAAAAAAATTATACAGTCAAACATAAAACATCCTCCTTTTTAAAGGAAGGTTGAAAATCAGTTATCTATACTATTATATAAAGAGGAAAGATTTGTATGTTTGTATGTTTGTTTGTTTGTTGCGAATAGGCTCGAAAAGTACTGAACCGATTTTGAAAATTCTTTCACCGATAGGAAGTTGCCATAAATAGTAAAATACTCTAATTAAAAAGATATGGCCATTTAAGTGCCATAAGGTGGCCATTTTGTAAATTGAAGGGTTTCTCAGGAACTACTAATACGATTTTAATTTTTTTTTCACTGATAGAAAAATGCACTTTTCGTGAGTGACAAAGGTGATTCAGTGTTGCCATATGCATTTTTTAATTCACGAATTTGGCCATATTGTCGTAACTAACCCGATTTTAAAAATTCTTTCGCTAATAGAAAACTATACTTTTCGTGAGTGACAAAGGTGATTCAGTGTTGCCATATACATTTTTTAATTCACGAATTTGGCCATTTTGACATAACTAACCCGATTTTAAAAATTCTTTCGCTAATAGAAAACTATACTTTTCGTGAGTGACAAAAGTGATTCAGTGTTGCCATAAACACTTTTTTAATTAATAGAACACGGCCGTTTTGTAGCTACTGATCCGATTTTAAAAATTCTTTCACTGAGGAAGTCTACAGTATTTCTGTCTCTCTTCCTCTTACATACTATCATTCTCTCTCATCCTGTCTCTTTTTTCTCTCTTTAATATTTATCTTTATCTCTGTTCAGAATGGTCAGTCTCTGTTCGGTTTTTTTTCGAGAGTCTCTCTCTCTCTCCTTTATTTTTATTTTTGTACATATATTCTTAATTTAACATATACTTTAACGTAGACGAAGTCACGGTAGTCGACTAGTAATCTATAAAGTTAAATAATACGTATGATTACAAAAGTTTAAATAAAGCCTAACCAAAAGTCACATTTAATGAACTCATTTAGTGGTAACTCAAAAGCTTAATCCAACGTTGATAATGAAGGGAATATCACAATATCAATTTCAAAGGGCTCGACGTCAGTTTGCGGTGCGAGTACGTCGAATAAAGCAGCATTATATTACAAATAATGAAACAAGTTTTTTATTCATATTTACAGTGGTTTTCTTTGTTATGACAATATTACATATCAAAGCTAATTATTGTAATAAACAGAATAGGGGATATGGTACAGAGGAATATCCCTATATCCATTGTAAGCGGAGTATTTTTTAATTAAAGGGAAATACTGTGAAAGGTAACAGTTTTCCGCTACGCAAAAGTCTAATAAAACTACGATTAAGACTGTTTCTCTTCATTAAAGTCAATTATTTTGTTTTTCTCTTCATTACTGAAAACAAATGAAAAGACTCAGGAGTTGTGCGTACAATTTTGAGTGCTTATTTAGTACAGTTATGTTAATTTATACAAATAAATAAAATTGGAGTGTCTGTTTGTTATAATATAAATAAAAGTACGTAACAAATAAACGTTTTTACCCGACTACGGCGAAGCCAAAAGGAAGGGTTATGATTTTGGCAGTCTATGTATGTATGTATGTTTGTATGTTCCACTACTTGCGCCTAAACTGCTGAACCAATTTTCATGAATGAGGTGTCAATAGATTAGTAATAATGGGGCGGGTGACGTAGGCTATAAAAATGTTATGATTTTTTATGACGGAATTTATACCTCAGATTCTAACCTCAAAAAAAATTAAACAGAGCTGATTATCACATGTTTGGTATCAAAAGAAACATATATGTTTAAAATGCGGTCGTATAGTCCGCGCGGTCCTGTCGTTGCAGTTATTCACTCGTTTAAGCAAATAAAAACCAACATTACGTTACAATATGAGATTATAAAGGTTATCTCGATCGGGAAACGGAAAACTATTAATTAAAAAAATAAAGTTTAAAAAACTATAACCCGACTACGTAAAAAAAGTGGTCTAAAAAGGATGAAACAAGAAAATAGTTCAGACAGAAACCGAGAAATGCATCGGTATATGTAGTCGGGTTATAGTTTTTTAAACTTTATTTTTTTGATTTAATAGTTTACTAAGTGCATATGGATGTATACACACACACAATACATATACCAAAACAACATTTTTTAAAATTTTTGTCTGTCTGTCTGAAATGGCTGAACCGAAGTCGTGCAGGTCGGGTAGTGTATAATAAATAGTAACTAATTATTATTTATAGTTTCAAAGGTTTTATCATATCTTTTATCATAATATTTATTATGTTTATTAATTTGAAATTACTTTCTTAAGCTTATACAATGTTATACTCTTAACAAGATTGGCCATGAACGTAAATACATTAACCACATTACTGTGCTTACGTTAACAATATGCATACACGCAAAAACTATATAGATATTTATAAATAATTAACGTCTGACTGTGGACTCAATTTTTCTCAGCTACACCGTTTATAAATCAGTGTTTGCGGGTAGTTTTATTTTATTTACAAGTCTATCCACGTGCAAATCTTTGATGCGATAGATTAGTCAGTCTCTCTGATGTCGTCACGCAGCGTACATGGCAGTTAGTATTATGGTGTCGTGGTTAAGGTCACTCTTCTTGAGGTCCACGTACTTTATTACCTACCATAGTTATAGTGTTCGAGCAGCAAAGGGGAGCGTTGTAATTATATAAAAGGCCTTTAACCCTACACCTTGGTCGCAAGTACAATGTATCCTTTATGTTATTGAATGCTACTTATTTTTAATTCAGAATTGTTAGACATAAGTATGGTATAGAACAATGTAAACAATTCTATAGCTAAGTTCCGTATAGTGGCATCTTTTACACGACATCTTCCTAGAAGCCAGTGCGTGCGCTGGGAACCGTCAACAATGGCAACAGACGTCCCGTATCATTACCATTTATATTAGCAGGTTAAATAATTGGTACCATAGACAACCGTCTGCTTAATAACCCTTATTTCCAACCACACGAATTTAAAGTCTTTAAACTGTCCAGTAAATACGATACCTACAGACTGCGCCATTAAATATATTTCATATATATTATCACGGGTATACCATGGTTACTATAAAAAAACTATACCTAGTTACCAATCATAAAAATGTTCTTACGGCCAAAATTAAAAGTCAATCTGAATCCAAAATGAAATTTTTGGAAACTATTTTCAATATAAAATCTGGAGATTTTGGAGTTAGTCCTTACCGTAATACCGACCCGACATTATTGCGTACTTCAATGTTTCTATAAACACAAAATGTTTAACATTTTTACTTTCTGCGTAGAAGCGAGAACAGTTGCACTTTCCCAAGACCTGTACGGTTTAATAGCGGATTTATCACATCACATATTCATGAATAAATTGCACCTTTTTATAGATAAATAGAAAATTGTCCTTTGTTTCAAAACGATTGACGTCAATCTGTATTTTATATGTGAGAAATCGAGCACCAGACCTCATCGTTAAGTAACTATCCTTCCCCTTGGCCTTTGTTAAGTAATCATTAATGTTATTAGTAACTGAACTACTACATTTCTCAGTATGCCTGCATCACCATCTTAAGGGATTGTAGCCAGTTAATAAAAATTATTTAAATATTTAATTGTAGTTGAAATAAGCACCCAAGGCTCTTTATCACATACAGCGATCAACGGAAACGCTTTAAAAGTTAACATACACTTACAAAATTACCTTCAAGGCGACGTTTGAGTAATAAGTTATAAACAAATAAACATTTCTGTTCTTGTTTATATTGCGAGTTGTTTTAGGAACATCCTTGCTATATCCAACATCATAGATCTCATTTCAAATGGCATATTTTAACTAAATTGTCTTCAGTAGCTAACCTTTCTAGTTAACTTATATTATTCACATTGTTGTGTATAATGGCTACATCTAAGTATAGTTTTTGGATCGCATGTTATCTTATATTCAAATTTGATACTACAGTGTCAATTTTCGAGTCCCAGTGCCACTTCCTCCATCTATCTTATGATAATTAAATCTTAGGTGGGAAGTGACTTTTGGGTGTTTATAAAAGTATTTTAGCGAAATATAATTAGTCTTTATTATTCAATGTAATTAGAATGAGTAATTCTCTTCCTCCCTAGTTTTTGTCTTTTTTTAACAAATAAAACTTTTTGGAACAAGTTGAAATCCACTTATAAACAGACGTACGTATATATGTTTTGAGGATTTTGACTAATCTTGCATTGATGATGATTACCGTTCACGACATGGTATAATTGTTAGTCAGATCTTTTATAGGCAATGCCTAATTCAAATATTACATAAGCATTAAAGAGGGTGGGGGGGTCATTGCTTTGCTTATTTTTGATAACATGTGTGATAGGGAGGGTGAAGGGTCAGATGGAGATGACAATTGCAAAAAATCCGCAAAACAAGTTCTAGTAAAACCAAAGCAGTGGACGGTGACTTTTGTTACCATTTAAATGGGCACCATCAATCTGTACGTAGTTCACAAGCCCCAAGTTCTCCTCAGCTTCCTGTCTTTTAAGTCCATGACAATATTAGCTACAGTATAGTTTATTTTCTTAACACTTTGATCAATAATACAACAAAAGTTAATTGTTAATAAACAGGGCGTATCTAGGTAATAAATTTTAACGCAAAATCTGTTTGCATCATATGATAATTAGTATTGCAATAACCCGCCATGCTATAACGATATATGAATATGTTCACGCTGGATACCCACCAGATCTATATCAGTTATAATTCACTGATTCTTACGAAAATTTTGTAACACATTTCAAATTTATACGTGGTTGGTTACAAAACGAAATCTCAACCTGTAACAACTATTATTTTAAAGAAATAAATAACTGAAATCTGTGCCATGAAGGCTGTAACTCATACATTTCTGGTGGAAACGCAGCCCAAAAGCCCTAAAGTCATTTACTATTCTAAGCCCATTTTGGTGGATCTCGGTTTCGGTGTATACTTCCTACTAATATTATAAACGCGAAAGTTTGTAAGAATGTATGGATGTATGTTTGTTACTCTTTCACGCAAAAACTACAGAATGGATTTTGATGAAACTTTACAATAATATAGCTTACACATCAGAATAACATGTAGGCTATAATTTATAATGATATAGGGTGAAACCGCGGGACGTAGCTATATAATTTGTCCTTTAATAGTAACCTACGCTACCTAAGGGTAATATGTATATATGTTGATTGTATAAAGTGTTCATAAATGTCGTTAAAGTGTATTTAATTCTATTTTCCAGAAGATATTTAAATACGTTTTTGGCAGTCTATGTATGTATGTTTGTATGTTCACCCCTAGCGCCTAAACTACTGAACCAATTTTCATGAGTGAGGTGTCAATAGATTCGTAATAATGGCGCAGGTGACGTAGGCTGGTAAATTTTATATTTTTTTTTATGATGAAATTTAAACCTCAAATTGTAACCTCGAAAAAAATTAAACTGAGTTAATCATTATTTGTTTTTGTCAAAAGAAAAGTTTTGGCGTTCACATTACGAATATGTATATATATTGTATTGTTTATGTCAACATATATGTTTAAAATGCGGTCGAATAGTCCGCGCGGTCCTGTCGTTCCTGTTATACACTCCTTAAAGTAAATAAAAACAAACATTAGGTTACAATATGAGATTACTAGCGGCCCATCCCGGCTTCGCGCGGTGGAATATTATTTTTAAAAATATATTGGCCCTCCCGCATTTCGGTGCCCCCTCTCTTGCCGCTTTACTCGCTGCGCTGCGTCGCTACACTGGCCCGTCGCGTCCTCGTGTATTTTTTGTTTATATTGATATTTTTAATTTCATAATATCTTTTGAATGGAAAGTCCGATTTTAATAATTCAAAAAGTAATTTACAGGTATTGAAATAGTCTTGAATACGAAATAATTTATTTGGATAAGGATTAATACAAAGTTATAGAAAACATGGTCTGATTTTGATAGGCATTTTTATCAACTTTTAAAATGTAAAAAAGTAGTTATAGTGACGTAACTATAATAGTTGGACATATGGTCTCGCGGACTTTTTTGTAGATATTGATACGTTCTATAATATTGTACAACATTTTTTTGTTCTATCATCAATACTTTTTGCAGCGCATGCGATGAAAGATTTTTTTATGGCAAATTTTTTGGCACCTTGGGTTGGTTTTCGTGAGATTTCCTAAGGATCTCTAATTTTTTACTGTAATAAATATAGCCTATGTTACTCAGGGATAATGTAGCTTCCTAATGGTGAAAGAATTTTTGAAATCGGTCCAGTAGTTTTTATGTTTATTCGTTACATACAAAAATACAAATCTTACTTCTTTATAATATTACTTAGTATAGATATAGATAAAGGTATACTCGATCGGGAAACTGAAAATTATTAAACAAAAAACAAAGTTTAAAAAACTTTAACCCGACTACGTAAAAAAAGTGGACTAAAATAGGGCGAAACATAAACATAAAATAATTCAGATAGAAACCCAGAAAAGTATAAAAATGGTCAAGAAAATGGTTAAAGTAAGTATTTTGAAGACTACAAAACTAATTTTTAAATAAACAAATCTCGAAAAGAAAAAGCGCCATAGGCCATGTTCTATACGTACTTTTGACATACTTCTTCTACTTACTAGGATACTTTGCCAAACGCACTATACATACATATATGTCTTGACATTCGACATTGACATGTTTAATGCGAAGAATTTACCAACCATCAGTGTATCGATTCTCGGCAAATTTGTACTTTCAGCTTTTAAAACTCTAATGTCCAAGATTGATCTTATTAAAAGAGAAAAAGGCAGTAACTTTTCATTTAGCTTTAAACAGATTTACTGCCACAATCAGAGACACTCGTTAATTTAGAACTAAAGGTTACAAATTTTTGTTAACTGTTAATTGTAGAAACACCTAAGGTACATTGTTGACAAGTTTAAGTATCCGTAGGGCGGAGCATTACATCGATAAGGGGGCGTTCATAAAATTCGTGAGATGTTTAAGGGTGGGATCCTAATCTTATGTTGGAGATCGGCAAATATCACGCAATTCTATAACAGAAAATTTAAAAAACACCTCACGTAATTGATGGACGCCCCCTAACGCCTTGGTGTGGCCAAACTAAAAAAGCTTTTTTTTAATTTGCTATAAGTTATTTTAAATTAATTTAAAACATTCATTAAATTTATTATCCCAGAAAAAAAGTTTTTTTAATTTAGTTTTAACTGATGTTTCTCTAAAATGTTATAAGGATTTTTTTTATTCCTATGACAACATTCTCATGTGTCATCAAAAAATAAGTGTAAAAATAAGAGAAAGTTAATTAATTGTATAGTCATTCAGAGACTTCCCTTCATACTCCTTTTTCAATTGAGGAACCACAACCTTCGATGGCTAATTTTACGGCGGACGAGAATTATTGACGCAACTCGTTAAAAAAGCGATTGATTTTAATCCATAAAATCAAAAATACCTGACATTTTTCAAATTTCTAGATCGTCAAGGTTAAGTGAAGGTTTTGCTAGAATTAAGTTTAATTGTCATTAAGGAGAGCTAAATGATCATTAACTGACTCTAGGAGTGATTAATTATACATTTAAAATAAGGAGAGACTTAAGTAACCAAACAACCATAAAAATCAATATTATTTAAATTTTTTTTTATAACTATTTGACGTCTCTGAGTGCGGCAGCCAGTCTATTTGTATGTCATTTGTTTTTCAACTTTAATTTAATTTCAAGCATTTTGTTTGAGTAATCTTTAACAGAATAATCAGCTGTGTCTATTAACCGTAGATAATTCATGTAAAGTTCGGCTTTCTTACGATCGAATGGTAATGATATTTTTTTAGTATATCGTATTACCAACTAGGTATCTGCCCTGACTTCGGCGCTGTAATATGCATATAAACCTATGTTTTGAATCGTTCTCACTATCGATGAAAGCCTCATTAAAATCCGTTGCGTAGTTTAAAAGATCTAAACTTACAAACATAACCAATGAACAAAAAAATATTAAATAATTAAGCATTTATACATCACATTAAAAATAAAAGTCTTAAAATCTAGGATAACTGTCAAAGAACTTGGAGAATTTGGTTCAAGTTAAAGTAAGTTCTACAGTAAGGGCAGAAATGGGAGTTCGTCAAAATGACGATCGTTAGCTATATAGGGTTAATGGTTTTATTAGTATGTACCATTCTAATGTTTTGTAAACTATCTTATAATAAACTATTATTAAATATCTGTGAGGTAAGTAAACGTGAGAAATAATAAGGAATGAGTCACTATTACCGCAAGCGTTTCCCGTAACCGCTTTGTCTTTAATACCCATTCTTGAACTCTTTACAAAAAGATAGCTTTTAAAAGAAATAAAGTTTGCGAAGCATGTCTACACAGAAATAAATCTAACACTTTTGTACCTGATAAGATACAGATATATATTGTCATATATTAATATCAGTGCTTAGAAATGAGGTAAAAGAATTCCAAAATATAATAAAAAAAAACTACGTTTAAAAAAAAACAATAGTATAGTATAGTAATAGTAGTAGTTAAATAGATATACCTATCACCTGGCTGGCACCGACTTTAAAAATATCAATTATTATATATTATTGTCTTAATAAAGAGAGAATATTAAATAACGGAATTATTTCTTACTTTTTAGTGCATTTTTATTTTGAAGTCGGTTTTTTTAAACGTAGTTTTTATTTTTCACTTTTTAGTGTCTGTAATAGGTTGTTCTGTAAATCAGGTAGACTATATCATTTCGTTGCTTTTTATTGTCATATATTGAATAGTAATTTTATTTTAAGTAGCTATGGGTAGGCCTCCGAAAGGTTCCGCGCGCCTTAAACTATATAGATCCCGAGAAACAGAAACGGAAAAAATGTTCATAAAATGAAAACTATGTTAAATTTTTATGGGACCAAATGGCAACTATTCCACATCTAACTAAAGAAGAATCACGTAAATAGGTTCATAAATCTCGGCGTAGTCGGTGTACATAAATTTTAAAAAACATACCAATCGTATTGAGAACCTCGTCCTTTTTGAAGGTTCATCGTTCACTGGGTCAAAGTATGTGAAATTTTTGTGGTACTAAATAGTGACTATTCCGCATCAAACTAAAGAAGAATCACGTAAATCGGATCATGAATCTCAGCGTAATCGATATACATACACAAGAGATACAAATAAGTTTGTAAATGTCGTTATGTTATCGTTGTTTTATTTCTGAATCATATAGTAGTTCAGGTTTTACTCAACAAGTAATATAATTATAATATAAAAGTTTATTCATTGTAGTTGCTATTTTTTGAAAGTGAATTGGTGTTAATTCACACAACTTCTATTTAATGTAATAAACTATACAAACTGGACTTCGGATATATATCCACACGTATTTATTCAATAATGTTTATATCGCTATACATTAATATACACGGTTTCTCGTAACATAACATAATCAAATACTACTACTAGATGTAAGCGAACAGACAGCGGAAGCGACTTCATTTTATACTACGTAAACAATATTAATATTCTTGAAAAATTGTCTCCAGTTTTTATTTAAATATTTATCTCCATATCACTACAATTAAAAAAAACTAAAAACACGCTTTTTATTATAGAAAACCAAAACTAAAAAATAAAAAATAAATTTTAATAAATTTAAAATAAGAATAGTGTTAAAAATTTCAATAAATATAAATTAATAATAGTGTAAATAAAAAAAATGTATTTTATTTAAAAAACGCGTGAGGTGCTTGGTGTCAATAGTTATAAATATTTTATTGACAGATATGAGTAGAGTGATTATCATTTTGATAATATCTTAAAAAGCACCACCAGCATTTATTAAAATTTATTTTCTATTTTTTAGTTTTGGTTTTCTATAATAAAAAGCGTGTTTTTAGTTTTTTTAAACTATTATTTATTTTTTACTTTTTAGTTTGATTTATTTATAAAAGCGTGATTTTTTTTTAGTTTTTTTTTTAAACTAAAAAAAATCACGCTTGAGAAACGGCTACCAGAACCAAGGAAGGCCGCAGGCGCGCAAATTACCCACGGAGAGTTACATACTGACAGACTGACATACTGACATACAAGTGAAGCTAATAAAAAGCGTGTAAAAAGAGAAGTAACTTACGAGAAAGAACATTGAATTTGTTTTTTTAGCTGACGGTCCACCTGATGTAAAGTGGCCACGGTCGCCAATGCGTTGATCCTCGAAAGTTGAGTTAGAAGGAGGAGCGAAGAGAATAAATGCGGTTTCAGTCGACCCTGAGCAAGAACCCAGAGTTCACCGGAACCGCATCAATAGTAGGATGGGAGAGGAGGAGGTAGATGTGGCCCACAGAGTGAGAGGGGAATAGTATTCTAACCCGTCGCCTCACGAGATATTTTGTATTGTAACGTTTCTTCGATTATATTGACATCATATTTTTCTATAATTCTCCAGATCAGGATCCAGCTGTGTATAGAGAAAGCATACCTTACGTTCATATTTCTTCTTAAAATCAAGAAACTAGAGCCAATCCAGAACTTTAATTAATACATAATCAAGTATTTTTGGAAATTCCCCTCCCCCTCCGACGCTTCGTAGCCCGCTACGCTGCTAGGGCCGAAAAGGGCTCAAAAAACATGCTCTGATTTTGATCAGCATTTCTATCTACTTTTAATTTTTTTTTCCTCATGACAAGTATGTAGTTTTAAGGTAATTTGTGCCGTTTTGTTTATGCCGATCTGGTTTTTAACATTTTTGCACTGGTAAGAACATTGTTCTCGTCTCTCTCTCTCTTTTAATACCGGAAGCGAAGCGAGATCACTCGTTTGAGATAAATAAGTTATTTTTAATTGTTGTACGTAAATAAGTATCTATTCCGTTTACGGCCGAAATTAATAACTGAAATTAATAACTAAATCTGAATGCAAGATCTTAGATTATGAATATAAAATTCAAATTTGTGTACCTATAGAAAATTGAAATTTGGAATATATTCTCGATCTTTAATCCAAAGACTGGATTGAGATTGGTTATTTATTTTGGCCGTTAATCAGACAGTTTGTTTTCATACTAGGATAACCATCTGTATTAGAACATACAGTTCAAAACCCTTAGGTTTTGGATATCCAAAACTCAAAATCCAAATAATAGATTTTTAACTAACTTATGTATGTAGGGTGTGTGTATGTGTATGTATCATTAAGCAATTTTTGAGTAACAAACAATGTAGGTGGAGCTGGTTAAATTTTTGGACTTCACCCACGCATTCCCTTAAACTATTTTCCCATGGACGGATACATCTCTCTCGCTCGCACACAGCGTGTTAGACAGAGACAGGACTATGTACACAATAGATGGTCATTATGCTTGCACATGCGCAGACGTTACGGACTCGCTTTGCATTTTAGGACATTTCAATGTTTTTAAATGACGTTTGTATGAGATGGTTGTCTAGCCTACGAATAGTTTATAACTTATTTACATTTATGCATCTATGGTTGAACGAGTGCGCTCTGTTATCATATTATATATTCTGTTAAGGCTAAGATGCCGCTTAATTATGTAAAAAAGATACAATAAAGAATACTTTATTACTAAAAAAAATTATATATTTAATTTTATCCCTATTTATCTCAGGTATAAAATTTGAAAAAAAAACTACATAATAATGCGAAATCTAGCGGAGATTACTGCCAAACTTAACGTTTAAACCTTATTATTTTAATGTAAAATAAAGCCAAGACGAGCCCTATACCTCGCATTGTCAAAGTGATCAGATCATTCATAGCCTACACTGTATCTTTATCTTTTTTCTTCGTTGGTTTACAGTTTATAATTTTATAGGACTTCAGGAAGTAACCTAAAAATGTATTTATCATCAGTGAGTCAGTGACGAAACACTATTGACATTATGCTAAGTATATGGGAGATTCTGTGCAGTAACACTCAATCGACAATATCAACATGTAATCTAGACGGAAGCCGAGCAGTGCCTGAGGCTTGAGAAGGGTCTCAAGAGACTGAGTCTAACCTATCGCACTAAACGTTATTTATTATTACCAAACGTTATTATCTACACGTCGGTATACTTGACATATACATAAAATGACCTACCCCCTATACTAGTTTAGAAACGGTGTTGCTAACAATTATATCCCGAACATTTTGTTTTTCTGGTATAATCCAAATCCAAGTTATAAAGGTTAAAAAAAACGAAGAAGCGCCTCGAGAAAAGGTAGCAGAGTCCTTGCTATTCGCTTGGCGGTGGCACTACCGTGCCCCCCTCTTTGGACAGAAGTGTCCGCAGTGAAGAGAGGGCAGTACCGCCTCATATTTTATACATACAGCTAGCAAAACTAATAATGTATGGTTAATACATGAAATAGTCTACATTTACAAATAATGGGGAATGAAATGAGATTTAGATGATAGAATCATTACTGTGACATTGCAGACCTAAGCGGAGGGATTCCTGAATAATATACTACTAGTCACCCTTACTTTGCTGGGCTCAATTTCGTTCAGTATTTTTTGAGTGATTCGCGTAATATATGAACAGACGGACAATATATATTATCTTCTATGAATAAACATTCGATAAGTTACATTTTTATATGCATAGCTTTGACTGTCCGTACCTAACCTTACAAATGACTATTATGTTACTAACACGATATATTTCATGATCCACGACCATTTAACTTATTATTTAGAGATCATACTTATATGCTAACATTTTGAGACAACTTTATCATCAATAAATAAAGGATTTTTTTTGTTGTGTTAATTATTATTAGGCTAAGGTTTGTATAAAAGAAAAAGTGAATGAGATGTATAAAGCTGAAGAGTTTGTTTGCTTGAACGCGCTAATCTCAGGAACTACAGGTCCGATTTAAACAATTCTTTCAGTGTTAGATAGCCCATTTATCGAGGAAAGCTATAGGCTATCTATCATCACGCTACAACCAATAGGAGCGGAGCTACACGCGGACGAAGTCGCGCGGGTCGACTATTTTTAGAATACAATTCAGTGAGTGTTTAAGTGAGTGAGAACGATTTGAATACACCTCAGCGAAGCGAATATGGGTGGGTTAGTTTTAAATATGTCTTTTCTAACATATTATGGTGTTCATTTTCTTATCTAGGTTGGATAACCGTCTATAGATGGCGCTGTGGGTGGATTCTTTCGTTCCTCTTCTAATTCATAAAACGGAGTACAAGTCGCTTTTATTTAATATGAATAGATATTGAAAAAATGTTCTCACAGTATTGAATTAAAGTATTCCGGTAAGAGAGAAATATAAGCTACAAAGAACAATAGAAATGCTTATTACATGAATTATGTATTTTACCTTTTAATACATTATCTTAGAGGAATCTACGTCGCTTCGCTTAGTGATTGATACACTTGATAACTTTTAAAATCTAGTAAATATTGACAAGGCTCAGGCACTGCTGTATCATAGTGGTGTTGGCTTCCTTTAGAAAGTAGTTATAGTGACAGATGGACATATTATGGTATTTTAAAGTTTTCTATAGATATATGTCTTT
Source organism: Limenitis camilla (assembly GCA_905147385.1). Classification (NCBI taxonomy): domain Eukaryota; kingdom Metazoa; phylum Arthropoda; class Insecta; order Lepidoptera; family Nymphalidae; genus Limenitis; species Limenitis camilla. The sequence goes on from LR990224.1 coordinate 21,395,016, forward strand.
AATATTGTAAGACATTGTTTTGTTCGATCATCAATAGTTTCGGCAGCGCATGCGATCAAACACATTTTAGTGCTAACTTTTTACACCTTGGGTTACATTATTGAAATTTTAGCAGGGAACTCTAATTTTTTCCAGTAACACATATAGACTATTTTACTCAGGGATAATGTAGCATTATAATGGTGAAAGAATTATTGAAATCGGCCTTCGGTTGAAATCGGTTTCCCCGGATTTGTCCTAGATTAGAGGGCATCCGGGGAGCGCCCGAGCGGGGCTTCATTTGTAGTCTGGGTTTAAAAAAAAATTATTTGAATTTGTTAGGTTTAATATTTAAATAAGGTCTTGTTTTCATAACAGAGTACATTAATAATTTGTGTTTTACTTTAAGATTAAAAAATTCTAACTGATAATTAAAATTATTTGTAACAAACTGTAATAAGATTCTGTTTTGTTATGCATTTAAAATGATTATAAAAGATGACTAAATTTAATTTTATGGTCTGAAAATAAATAAAAAGGACATTTCAACTGTTCTTTTATTACACTGACTACGTTTAAAAAAATCTGTTCACATGTCCGGGTTCTGGGCTCTAAAATCCGAGGTTTTGGCGCGTCTTGTTCTGGTTGGCAAATTTTAGTGATGGCCTACATACAAGTCATAAATATGTTAGATACTTTAAATAAGTATTTCGTCATTTCACCTTCAATCATTTTTTTGTATTACAATATGTTTGAAAGAACTCTTTAGCGAGTGTATGCTAAAACAATGTTAAATATTCAAAAATTTCAAGAAATTCTTATAATAAATCAATAGGAACTAATATCCAAAGCTGTCAATATCTTAACCTGTTTTATGGAGATTGATTATTAAATTATACAGTTCAAGATTAGGAAGTTTTGGACCAACCTTTACGACAGTCTATATAGATCCTCAGAGGCCAACGAGTAATTGTGAGTAAATGAATTATAAAGGCGACTTTAATTTTATGTCTAAAATCCAATGTTTTCCAAAGGCTAAGTTTGTAGTCATAAATTATGTACGTTATTCAAAAATATGAAACGTGGCAACGAGAAAAAAGGTTGGAGAACTCAATTATATATAAAATGTTTGGAAGGCTATAATCTAGTCATCTTACAAGGTGTTCCATGGTCAGACGAGGTCAACGCCACTACTCTCCACATCGTTGCGAATTGATCACGAAACGGATCACAACGCATTTATTCGTTTAATTTAATTGCATACTCCATCCGCCATTGTTGGAAAATATTGAAAGGAAGAAAAAGATCATAAACCAAAGTTATTAGAAGGGGGCAGCTATACGTCATCGATAAAAAAGTTAACACATCGAATCGTGAATATCTCAGCTCAGAATGAGGAGGAAGAAAAATGCATGCATCAATGTTTACGTAAGCGCGGGGGAGAGAGGGGTGAGGGCTTTGCTTACTTTCGGTGAAAGGGAGCGAGGGGGTTGATAGTTGCAAAAATGTAATTATAAAATAAAACAATACAAACAAATTTTAATAAAAAAAAATGATAAGTGAGAAAGCAACACCCGGCCAATGCATCTAAACCTTTATAAAGGTCTTTAAATGGTATATACACATGATATGATATACTAATAGCAAAGGTAAGAATCTGTAATTCATATGGCATGTGAGTATGTACACCTTCCATTTTTATACCTTTCTAGATTTCTATCTGAATTATTTTCTTGTTTCGTCCTCTTTAGACCACTTTTTTTACATAGTCGGGTTAAAGTTTTTTAAACTTTGTTTTTTATTTAATAGTTTTCAGGTTCCGGATCGAGTGTACCTTTATATTCTCATATTGTAACCTAATGTTAGTTTTTATTTAAACATATATGTTGACTTAAACAATAACATATATACACATATTTGTAATGTGCTCGCCAAGACCTTTCTTTTGATACCAAACAGTTAGAATCTGAGGTTTAAATTCCGTCATTAAAAAATATATTGATATGACACCTCAAACATAGACTGCCAAAAACTTAACCCTTCCTTGTGGCTTCGCCGTAGTCGGGTAATCGTAAAGAATGCAAAGGCAAATACAGATAGAAATTAGCGAAAATGCAGCTGGGTAGAAACTTAATTAACCAACGTCATATTTGTTTCCTTTGTAGTCAATTTACAGTAACACGCTCAAAGGTACCCTCCAAGCGCTGCAACAGTGTCTGTCATGAAACGTCAACCGGGAACATGTAAAGGCAAAGGTAAATGCAATATTCGACCTATATACCGTAAATCCATACATTTTATAATTGAAATTGTAAATTTAATGTCTGCACGTAGATGTTTAAGCAAATTCAATTATTCAAAACTAATTGCAGTAAATAACTACGGGTTACAAAATTTAAGCGTCAGTAGGTCAGTGGTTCAGGCGTTGGATTCACGATCGATAAGTCGTGGGGTCAAACCCCAGTGTTTAAACTACTTACTTGGCCCACTCCTAACACGAGCATTTACCTTACTTGGAGGGGTAGTAGTATGTGATCTATACTACTAATCTATACTAATATTATAAAGAAGTAAGATTTGTATTTTTGTATTTTTGTATGTAACGAATAAACATAAAAACTACTGGACCGATTTCAAAAATTCTTTCACCATTAGAAAGCTACATTATCCCTGAGTAACTATAGGCTATATTTATTACAAGAAAAAATTAGAGATCCTTAGGAAATCTCACGAAAACCAACCCAAGGTGCCAAAAAATTTGCCATAAAATATCTTTCATCGCATGCGCTGCAAAAAGTATTGATGATAGAACAAAAAAATGTTGTACAATATTATAGAACGTATCAATATCTACAAAAAAATCCGCGAGACCATATGTCCAACTATTATAGTTACATCACTATAACTACTTTTTTACATTTTAAAAGTTGTTAAAAATGCCTATCAAAATCAGACCATGTTTTCTATAACTTTGTATTAATCCTTATCCAAATAAATTATTTCGTATTCAAGACTATTTCAATACCTGTAAATTACTTTTTGAATTTCCATTCAAAAGATATTATGAAATTAAAAATATCAATATAAACAAAAAATACACATACAGTATAGCGACGCAGCGCAGCGAGTAAAGCGGCAAGAGAGTGGGCACCGAAATGCGGGAGGGCCAATATATTTTTAAAAACAATATTCCACCCGCGCGAAGCCGGGATGGGCCGCTAGTAATCTATATATATAAAAGCGAAAAGTCACTGACTGACTGACTGACTGATCATCACGAAATCTCAGGAACTATAAAACCTACAAACTTGAAATTTGGAATGTAGGTTCCTTCTAGGACGCAAGTGTCCACTAAGAAACGGATTTGAGAAAATCCTCCCATAAGGGGGTAAAATGGGGTTTGGAAGGTTATATGAAAGTACTATGTTTTTGAAGTTAGACTTATGAAAATCGGTATTTACATTAATAACTTACAATAATAAAAATCTGTATAACTTATTTTGCAAAATACCCCCTTAAGGGTGGTAAAATAGGGGATGAAAGTTTGTATGGGAAAGTTTAATTTATTGTCACTCTTAACTTGAAATTTGGAAAGTAGGTTCTCTCTAGAGGGTAGGTGTCAGCTAAGATTTTGTTTACGGGGGTGCCCCTCCTAAGGGGTGGAATGGGGGTTTGAAGGTTATATGAAAGTCCTATGCTTTTAAAGTTTGAGGTTAGAAAAGCGGGAATATGAAAATTGGCATTTAGATTATTACAGCAGCGGGAAAAATTATCTTTTTATAATCTCATAGAAAATCAGAACTTCTACGCGGACGAAGTCGCGGGCGCCCGCTAGTCTTTTATAAATCGGAATCAATCAGTTAAATACGCCGCTTTGACATAAATCATTCGCGCTTCTACCAGTGACGCTGAAGCTCTGTGTCTAAAGTAAACCCTCGGGAGTAATTTTCTAGTCAACAAGCCGTCCTACTTCAGGTCTACGTTTAGACTATAACCCATAATTAATAGAAGTAAGTCCGATGTCTGTGTGATGTGAGATAACGTTCAATTTCAAAGAAACTTATAAAAATGATATATTAGAAGATAAGTATCGCTTCAAAATATTCTAAAAGAGTGAGTCGACTTATGTAATGCTAGCAACACTGTTGATAAGCTTCGTTTAGCTAAAAGATCTTAATACATTGTTATAAGCTCAGTTTCCATACATCCACTTTGATAGATCCATTTTAACTTGTAGTCTTTTCTAGCTATACTTATCATTGTAAAGTGTCATTTTTAATATTAATCATATAAGCCGTAACTGCTCCATAGATTAAATAAGATAATGTATCGACTTAAGAATCGATTCCAAATAAATCGATTGCTTTTTTATAATATTGAACTTAATGCAATTATTATGGTTGATAATATTGCATGTTAGTTTATATTATATTTACTTAAAATAATGTTTATTATTGGCATATATTTTTTCCATTTATTAAATAATTATTATTTTATTTACGAATTATTTTCATTAAAGTAATTAAGAATAAACGAAATCGATTTTAAGATGATCGAATAGTTTTTTTTTAACCTAATGTTGGTAAGAAATCATTCTTAAAATGTCAATTACAAGCCAATAAATTAATTAACATACTCATTAATTAAATATTCATACATAATTTTAGGTATAATTGTTTTTAGCTGAGCGTCCTGCACAAAAAAGAGCCAGAAATGGATATTCCCCTTTACTCCTGGGCTTCAAGCTTTAGGCAGTGCTCGGCTTCCGTCTAAGGTGCATGTTAGCACCTACATAGGCACAGATATATAACTAATGATCTTAGACGTCAATCACTACATACTTGTGCTCCATTTACGCTCAGCGAAGCGAGGGGCAGTGTACAGTGTACAACAGTAGCCTGACAGTGGCAGCATTGCACTGGTTTAAGATAGCGGTTAAACTTGGGCCGGTCCAGTACAGAACCAGTTAAACTTGCTTTAATTATATTTGCCTTTTTATCACATCTTACAATTCTCATATTTATTAATAGCGAATTTATTAAAAAATACGGTATAACTCGATGTTCAGGTTTCAAGTTTTGATTGGTTCGCAGTTAATGTATTAATGCTTAACTTGCGCTCATTAAAAAACTGGAGTCATTCAAAAACTACACAGACGTATTATTGTCTTAGAAAAGCAAAAGTAAAAAGCTTAACCCGTTTTATTTTTACACATTAAATAGGTACGTCGGGCAATCCTATCGAGATAATAAGAAAATTTTATTAACAACGGTTAAAAGGTTTCAGAGATTTTTTACGTAAGTATTGTACAGTACATATAGACCGCCCTAGTTTTTCATCAATAAATCTTTATAAAATACCTCCAACCCACTAAGTATGTTTTATTTATTATTTAAGTAAAAATACGCCGCGTATTTCTAGTAGACTCGCTATATGTTTCATTTTATTTATACATACATATAATTTAACGACGTTAATTAGTATAGATATTATTATTAGTATAGATATTATTATATCTATACTAATATTATAAAGAGGAAAAATTTGTAATTTTACATGATTGTAACGAATAAACTCAAAAACAATTAGGCCGATTTTAAGAATTCTTTCATAATTATAATGCTATATTATTTCTGAGCAACATAAGGTATATTTATTACTGGAAAACATTAGGTATCCCTGCTAACATTTCAATAATGTAACCCAACTCCCAAGGTGTAATAAAATGTGTTTGATCGCATGCGCTGCGGAAACTATTGATGATAGAACCATAGCATGTTCTACAATATTAAAGAACATGTCTTTTAATAATGTCATTATAACTACTAATTTATATTTTAAAAATTGATAGAAATAATGATCAAAATCAGATCATGTTATCCATACATTCGTATTAATGCTTATCCAAATAATATGTGTTTTAATACCTGTTGATTACTTTTTGAATTATTAAAATTGGACATTCCTTTAAAAAAATATTACGAATTCAAAAATGGAACATCTAGTATGTTGTCTTAACAAAATACTAATAGAAAATGCCGCGCTGCGCCGGTGTGGCCCTAAGCCTAAGTCTTGAAACGAGCAACGCAGCAAGGGAGTTATAACAAATCAAATTGAATTAAGGTTAATTCTGATTTTAAAATATTTGTAGAAGTCAAGGAAGGTTTAAAAAGTGAGAAATGTTAAAACAAGTTTAATAAAACTTTAAGATATTGTCCAATACATCTTCGCGAAGCGAGGATGAGTAAGCAACTTTAAAATATAATTTAATAAAAAGTCGATTTAGTTAATGTCAATTTCCTATAGTGATCAATAATTAAAAGTAAAAGCAAATAATTACTGAACGAACTATTTAGTTTTAATTGATATCTCCAGGCGAAACTAAATAGACGGGCAGACACACGGACACAAAGAAGTGATCCAGTTCTTCACAAGAATTGTATATAGCTCCACTCAGACCCGCAACAGGTTACTTTCAAGTTAGTCGACTCAAAAAACGGCATAGAAAGTATATTTAGATTGAATGAATAATTTTTTAGTATCGGATATTGAATGAAGTGTATATCAGACATTAAATCAGAATGGACGCTGGCAGACATTTGGCAACTTCAATTTCTATCGACCGGTTCCAGCGAAAAAAACCTGTCACGCCGTCTCCGATCAGAACCAGCTCACTATCGGAATATTATTTTTTATACAATGTTTTAATTTTTATCCAACCACAAAAGAAAGTAGTTATATTGTATGTAATACAGGTAAGTGGATAACTGATAAATCAAAATACCCTTTCTGATAATTTTGATGGCTTTAAAACGAAACCACTAAGTGACTAATATCAATATGTAAAAGACAATTACAACGTACACTCAGACAGTAAACAGATTTGATAATCGCTGGTTTTCAAGCCCAAAGCACTTCTTGGCTTCCTAAACAAAATGTTTATACGTATTTCTGACTTCGGTAATGTGGTAGAAAGTGTCTCTTCTCTTCTTCTATCACCTCGAAGATAGAGTGAAGAGTGAGTATAACTACTGCGTTTAAGCTAATATATAAAGCTATATATTAGCTAAAACGCATATTTTTGTTTAATAAACAAGAGTTTCGACACGTCAAGACATGTTACTAACTTGTAGTTACCAAGTGAATTATTATAATTACGAAGCCTTTAAAGGTACCGAAAAAACTCGTGCACTTGAACACGGTTAATACCGGATGTACACACGAATGTTGTGCGTAAGGGGTTTTAATGACCTCCTACGAGTACAGAAAATAACATTAACATATACACAATAATGAAAGGATATCAAGAAGACGAGTAGTGGCTATGCTTTGCGACCAAAGCGTGTGTTTAAGGACGTCCTTGACATGATCAAGACACACACCATTCACTGCTGCACTTTCTGCTTAATATTATATTAAAATTAATACAAATGATCGTCGTTACTAAACTACACAACATTGTAGTTGCTTTAACGTTAACTGTGCAAAAGCACCTAACAGACTGCCTCAGACATAATATCAACAGTATTGCTAGGTTATAAAAGGAATCGACGATCCGTCCAATGAATGATAGGTGAATAGAGACTGATACAGAATCTTCTGACTACGAGACATTTTTTCATTTAAATCAGATGTCTGGATAAATTATAATATCTGTTTTGTTCTGTGCAATGCTATTCGTTAATCCCGTTAACTTGAGAATGACCGAAACGATTTGGCATGCCCACCAGCATGCAAATCACCTCCTCCACCCTTCTCTCCCATCCCATTAATCCAGTGGTTTCGGCAGAGTTGTTCAACTTGGAGCCAGTCCTTTCTTCCACTACCCCATCTTCAAGGCAACGCATAGGCAATATAAGAGAAAGAGACACGATTTGGCTTTGGCGAGAACTAAAGCAATGTAATTCCGGTATGTGTTTCGAATGATTAATATCCTAATTGGTAGGTCATATAAAGATGTACATAGGTGTTACGAAGCTCACTAGGTCATCTAGTATTATATATAAAGAAATAAAGAAAAAGCTACATTACAATTAAAATTGTAGATAATGGATTTGTTGAATAGAAAACTTCGTAAAACTAAATATAAATGTCATTATATTGTATTTAATTTAAATATATACAGAATAGATATTTGAAATGTTTTGTAAGAGTTTGTATGTGGCTATCTCGACTGCTAATCAAATTTGGATTTATTTTTTCTATACAAGTTCTTAAATGAACCCAATTTAATGTATGTTAATAAAAAGTAGTCGAAACTAGTCTTTAAAAAGTCCTCTATCAGCTAGTGAAAGCATTATAGAAATTGGTTTAATAATTTCGGAGAACGGTCCAGACAACTGTAAACAAATTGTTAAGTCTTCTATTGGTGCTATGAAGACCTCTCCTATTGGGTAATCTCTAATATATTCTAGGTACCTACACTAGACAGCGACAATTTTATTGACATATCGATAGATATATGAAGATTATAAGTAATAAGACAAGAAAACTAAAAATACTTAACTTTTATATTGAACCAGAATGGATAAGCTCATAAATATGCACAGCCGATTGAAGTTAAAAACATTAAATTTGAACAGTAGTTTTATGACGTAACGACTCGCTAAAAAACTATTTTTTGAAATTTCCCTGCAGACTAACCGATATCGCCAAAAATTTGTTGTGGGATGAAAATTCTTCATCTGTTTATTGCTCAAATAAACACCTATTTCAGCATTTGCCAAATTTCACTTCTTAATAGTATAGCTACGTATTAAATAAAAGACCTTAAAAATCAATTACATTTTAAGGGTTTTAATGCGGAACTTCGCTTCGAGCAAAGTAAGCTAAGTAAAAGCTTTATATTATTTAAATGAGATTTAATAAAAGTTATCTTCAATTAAAAATAATGAGATAAAGACTAGTAGATACTTATAAAATCGCACAGCTTTTCGAAGTTTCAAATAAAAATATAACCAGACCCGCTCTTTCCATTAAAAAAACTAGATTTTAAAAAAGACAATATTATTGTTTACATCTTTGTAGATGAATCTCACAAACACTCCCGAAATCGGCTTCGCATTATAAATAAATAAGGCACAATACCTTGAGATCAAAACAGTCTTGGTTTCACTAATCACTGCATATTCAAACTTTTAACGAAAGCCTTCCCTGACTCACTCTAACAAAGGCTCGTGCGGTACTAAAGGCAGTGGCCGGTGCGCAGGGGCAGGTAGTTCACGTTGTAACACCCAACACAATTTGGGAGTCAGTGATCTTTGACGACGTGATTACAGGTTAATAGCTTTATAATTTTGTTGGGTTATATAGCATTGTATCGCATCTTTAAGTGCGGATGAAAGAGACGGCTAGTGGAGGCTCCGCAGAGATTATGTAGCAGATGCACTGTTAGGTAGATAAATAATATGTTCAAAAATTTAGCATCTTTAGCCTTTTAATATTGATTACATATATATATCTTCTTATAGAATAATTTTCAGATTTTTGTTTGTTTGTTCATTTTTTGTGTTATATGTATTATGTAGCTGCTGTTACAGGTTTAAATATAAACATAGCTTTTTTATTAAAATTTTTAAAATAGAATTTATACAAAATTTATTACAATTAAACATTTCTACAAAAGTACTTCAGCCATCTCCTTAAAATAGCCAGCAGGAAACTCAACTCAAACCTTATTTAAAATCTAAGTATTCCTATTGTATATAGTATTTTAAAGTGCACAAGCTCGCGATTATAAATTGTAGCGTGTCTTTAAAATATTCAATGAGAGTGACGTCACCCACTTAAAATGTGAGCAACGAACCAAAGAGGTCCGAGTCCGTTCCCATAGGGGAGACGCAGCACAGGCTGTTCTCAAGGATAGCGTTCAGTTCACTGCTCCCGAGGAAGCCCTTCGTGTGAAACTTGGTCACTTGGACAACCTGATTGTTTACTAATATTCTGCCTACTCATATTTCTTTCCTTTGTTTGAAGAAAACTAAAAGACGTAACGATGGAGCAAGTTGTTTATTATAAGGCAACCCGCACTCGCTTTGTAGAAGAATATTTCAATTATTCGCTAACTCTCATGCCCACCTACTCATGCTCTAATTCACTCTTTCACTCAGAGATTTTTACAAATTATTCCAATAACCTTGTCATGACAATAAGGAACACAATCTTTATCTAGATTCTAGACTTGAGATGTAAGTTCTAATGTGTGTTATTTTACACTATTCGATTTTTTACCTTTTTTTGACATGAAAACCATATCCAATTTCTTGCAGCAGTGTTTGCTGGATAGTGTACAAACATACAAAAGGCAGACAAATAATAATAACTGTGTTTGCTTCTAATGCTGTTAGTTTTGTAATTATAAAGAGTAAGCAAATTTCCTTAAATATCTTATACAGCTGAGGAGTTTGTTAGCTTGAACGCGCTAATCTCAGGATCTACTGGTCCGATTTTAAAAATTCTTTCAGTGTTAGATAGCCCATTTATCGAGAAAGGCTATATATCATCACGCTACGACCAATAGGAGCGGAGCTACACGCGATACACAATACACAAATGCTGTTAATGCTAATTATAAAAAGAAAATGCGTTATTGTTAAAATTTCTAATCCGATATTTCTTAGATATGGTATATTCAAGATTGTATAAGATCCTTAAGTATGTCTAAAGCAGTGTTTGGAGTCCCTACTATACCTATATTTAATGTATATAAATATTATTATAGTGTCGTACACGCAGGTGAACGCTACAGTGGAATAACGTTGGAGTTTTTACTAGTGGACCTGTTCTTTGTTAACATGATTATATTATTTCTTGTATTTTAATCGTCATTTTGTTTCCGGAGTTTGTAAGAAATCGTTGAAATATATTGAAAATGTGAGTAAACGAAAAATTGAAGTATAAGGTCTGTTTACATTTATCACCTTTCTTACATCATAAAACTTGAAATAAACTTACCTGATCTTCATTTCTAAAGTCGATGATTTCACTTCTGAAAACAAAATAATGAATAATTAAATCACAGATGCCGTCACACCGTCGCATCGGTGTTAAAGATTGTTACTTTCAAAATATATAGTATTCTGTTGTTATATTTTTGTTTTGTTCTTTTTTAAATAGGATATCTAATTAAAAGTAATTCTTAATTATTTCTTGGAAAATCATGCCTTCATAAAAATCCAAAAGTAATGATAATTTTACCTGCAACGGAGCTTCTTGATTACGGGCATCTGCGGAGTGCTGTCGTGGATCCTTACTTGGGTTGGATCTATCTCTTCGCATTCGTCATTGTCAAAAGGCACCTGACCGGTTCTGCGAGCTAATATGGAGTCCATGAATGGGCTGTACATCTGACCCGAAGTGCCTAATATATCGTCAATATCCGTGTAACGTGATATATATTTCTCTCCTTTTTGATACGGTAAATTCATTGAACGACGAGATTCAGCGTATTGCCGATTATTCTCGTATGGTGAATTACGACCTATTCTGTATTCTTCTACCGGTGACTCTAACCCTTCTGGACTTCTTCTGTCACCCAATGGCTCATCATCAGGTAGATGAAGAGGGAATGGTGGAATCTGAGTTGGAGGTACGTATACTTGTACTTCTTCCGAGTCTGAGGAATCACTGTCCTGCTGTGGTGGTGGTGTTGGCAATTTCTCTATACCCTCTGGAATGTTTTTGTCACTTGACAGCCACCATGGACGCTCACCTGATTCGATGTGTCGTATTCGTCTAAGTTGAAAATTCCTTTGGTCTGAACCAGATTTGCTCAAGCTCAAGTTACTTTGGGAATCTTGTTTGTTAATGCTTGAGACATTTTCATTACTTTCTCGTCGCCAGTCTTTTCGTTCTCCAGATTCGTTATGTTTTACTTTAAAGAAATTAAACTTTTCACTTTTGTCACTGTCGCTTGAGGACTTTCTTGGAGGAGTCAGCCGCTCGATGCCTTCAGGAATATTTGCACAACTATCTAACCACCAAGGCTTTTCATCGTCAGCGAAACAATTTAATTTTAGCGGTCTTTTTAAATCATTTGTTTCAGGTGTGTTCGAACGTCCAGATTGATTTCCATTTCTATTTCCTGATTCCTGCCACGTTCTATCTGATGTTTCAATTGCCCGTATAGCTTTTAATTTCACTAAAGTATCTTCGTTGGATGCAATAATATTGTTCGTATTACTTTTACTCTTTGTCAAACCATTGTCAGCTAATAAATGGGGAATATCTTTATTAGATGATTCAAAAGCATCATTGTCTAATAAAGGTTTGGTTTCATTATTATCTTGATGTCTAAGTTTGAATAAATTAGTGACAGGTGCTAGAGCTCTTATTAGAAATGATTTTGCCTCTTCAGTACCTTCACTTTTATGGCATTGCTTATTCGAATGGTCCTTTTGTAATATATTTTCATCTGTTATTTTTATATCATTAGCCTTTGATTTTAATATTGTTTCGTCTTCACTTATAGAAGATTGTGTTGATAGCGTTACACTGGATTCTGGACTATTACTCTCTCTTGATTTAGAATACTTCAACTTTGAAAGACCGGTCGGTAGATTTGTGACAGATGGAGCCTTCTTTAGTCCCTTGGACGATTTGCTTGATTCTTTCGATTTGGTACTTTTTTCGCTACTTTGGTCGGAATCAGTGGAGCTTACCGATTTGCTTCTTTTTTTCACAACTTTCTTAGGAGTCCTAGAATCAGAAGTTGAATCAGTGCTAGATTTACGACTCTTAATTTTTTTTACCTTACTGACGTTTTCAGATTTTGGAGCTTGAGGTGGTAACTGATGGTTATTTGTTATAGTAATTTCAGGTGACAATAATTCCACAGACGTTGCACTAGATGGAGGACTCTTTGACTTTTTTAATTTAAGGTTAACATTAACGACAATCTCTGAAGTGTCATTTTCTTTGTTGTCATTGTAGGGATTGACTTCTTCATAATGATTTATGTGATTTGTTATAGTTGTTGTTGTTTCTGGAACTATTTCTTCGGTGCGGCAGGTTTCATTTTCAGTAGGCATTGGTTCCTTACTTCGACTTCGACTGCTTCTTTCGTTATTAGAGTTTTCTCTTAAATTTGAATATTGCGTTGAGTATCTTCCTGCATATCCAGTATAATTGCTAGAATTTGGTGAGTAGTATGTCCAATTTGTCATACTGGTTCTACTTGTACTACCAAATCTACTATTACGGGTTGTGTCATCGAGCCTATCAGACTGTACTTCCTTATCTAACATTTCAGGTCGCTTTTTAGCTCGAGTAATAATTTTTTCTATTGTTTTAGCCATATCTGCTCTACGCATTCTGACATATGCAGAAGAACCAGGTGGGGTTGGCGAAGTGTGTCGAGTTATAACTGATATTGATTCAATTTCATCATTATTATCAACTATAACTTCAGTGCCATTTTGCTTACATTCTTTGTTAAGTTCATTTTGTTTTTCAACCTTCTCTTCTGCTATACAATTTGTTACTATATGTTTTTCATTTTCAGTTTTTAATATATCACAATGGTTGACAGGAGATACAGAAAGCCTTTTAACAGGTGTTGGACTTCTCAAATAGCTTGATGATGCTAAACGATTTGCAATAGCATATCTATTTACAGTTACTTCTGGTTTACTATCAACTCTAGTAGTTGGACTGGGCTTGGAGTAACTTGGAGTACGAGGATATAGTTTATAATTCGATAAACTACTATAACTCGTAGTTTTATCAGTCTTATTTGGAATGTCTTTGTCGCGATCAGGAGGGCTTAAATCTTGGCTTTTCTCCTTAAAACTTTTTATCGTCTTTCTTTCCGGACTAGAATGACGTGGTGTTCGACTGATACTATATTTAGACAATGGAGCAGGGCTAACATCTCTACTTCGATTTGTGCTCAATGATGGAACTGATAGCTTTGAATAATCTTTCTTTTCATATTTGGAGGTCGGCTTCTCGACTGTTGAGTTCTTACTGTAGTTCGCATATCGATTTGCAATTGTGGAAATCGGTGTTTCTTCTCTAGCTGAGCGATCATTTAACACAGGAATGCTGGATGACTTGTATGAGGGAGTAGTAGTGTATTTCGCAGTTACACTAGCTGGCCGGTCAGTTGCGTTAGACGTTCTAGCTGTATCCCGGTTCCTGCCATACGTAGATGTTGAATCATACTGAAATGAAAAACATAGGAATTTCAATTAATATAGTGAGTGATGATTCTTAAGTCTCAACCAAGTAATATTTTCGAATCCGTAATCCTCATTCAACACTATCAGACATAAAGCTGTATCTTACACCGTTTTATAAATAGCAGACGGAATGCGCTCGGAGATAACATGCAGAGGTTTTATTGAGCCCTTCTCTCTTACAGCATGATTAATAGTAACCCGAAGAATGGAATTTAATTCTGCTCTATTGCTGTGTTTATTGCGATTCATTACAGACTTACTCCGACATATCCTGTATAAGTATTATGCTTTTGCATCTATATGTGGTCTAGAATTGATATAAATAGGTACCCTTTATATAAATATATCCGTGCGGAGACGTGTCGGTTTTGTTGGCTAACGATAATCTAGTCGCACTATATGTAAGCAAGACTTCCATTCTAATTAATGCGGTGGTCTCGAAAAAAGGCTTAAAATCACTTACGTAATTTCTGAATGACATTTTTGAAGATCTTCAGCTTGATTCCATACGACTTCGTATATCTTGAATTTGTCATGCGACTCCTGAAAAAAGAATGCATTAAATTAAACAATAAAACCCGGTTGTTTGGACGAAGTTGAATGAATTAAAAGAACCAAGGGCAACAATTAATTACACAGTAGTACGAGTATTTAATGGATTATTGAAAGCTTACACGGAATCGATTCTAGTGGCATGTCTATTGGGGACAGGTTTCGCTATGTCCAGGCGGAGGATCAGCAAGCGTCTGGCGCAGACAAACAGAACATAGCTATTTATATAAACTACTTGTGTTTTTATGCAGTACTGTTTTAAAATGGATGATCTTTTGAGTCAATGTTTCCTCACTGACCCATATTCATGATGGACACCTTGTCTATCCAGATGGTGTATTTTTAATATATTCATTAAGGAAGTTTTTGAGGGATTTAAAAGTAATATAACATGGAATATATTTGAAAAGTTCGAAGCTTCTTAAACCAGTTATTGTTCGGATTCAATTTAGTTAACATAATAATTTTTCATTCTATATATTTTATTCATCTATTCAAATACTTTAATATTTGTTTATTACAAGTCGATCTACTCTAACTGTACTATAACTTATTCCTGACATCTAATTTAACGAAACCAAATTTTTCTTTTACGTTATACCTGCAATAGCACAACTTTTAAAACTGTATCCATTTCATTAATTATTTTTGCATCCACCCAACAATACATAATCATTTTAGGTATATCAAAATTCCATTGGAGTATTTACTCATTTATAAGCTGCCTACTCGGCAAGATAAGTCGAACTGGCGGGAGCTTTAAACGAGCAAGTTGACCAATCTACTCATATTTGCCATATTAAAAGTTAGTATTTAAGAAACATAGATATATTATTTTAGGCGTGTTTTTCAGAGTAACTGTTACTTATTGTTACATCGTAATCGCTCGCAAAGGGAAGCGAGAATGGATCAACATTAATATAATATGAATAATATACTCTCGTATAAATCTCAACGCCGGATCTCATACTTAATGCCCCCAGCACAATGCTCTGAAACACTTCCGACTGATGTAATTGCGTAATAAATTTAACGGTGAGTGAAAACTGCATCTATTTCTGTCACTACATTTCTTGTCTACTAAATAAAATTAGGATGGGGTTGCTAAGATGCTGAAAACTACCAATGTTCATTTATAAATGTGTAGACTATCGTTCTTTCTCTCTCTGCGTTCAGATTGAGTTTTATTATATATAAATTTTTTTTTTTTAAATCTGATCATTATTTAAAATAGGACGTAAGTTTTTGACAGTATCACTTTTTATAAATTAATGTTATATATGCTTACGAAACATTTTTTCGAAATTTCGCCCTTAAAGAGACAAACGAGGATAGCATTTGAATTATAGTATCAATATTTTCCAAATAATCAAATCACTCACACTCACACACTTTTTATCTCATCGAAGCGAGGATATGTCAACAAATTCCTCAACATTTATAGTACTATTATTATTGATTCTTTATTATAATTAACAATTAAAGAAGCGACCAGAGAGGTCTAGCTCTCCTATTGTTTAAAACCGGATAAGATGTTCAATACAAGGTGAACTAGAGCCACACCTGCCACTTTTGATACTTAGTTTTCGATCTTTTAAAGATAAATAACTTGTATCTTATCTGTTTGTCTTTGTTTTATGCAGCAACGGAGTAACCAACCATTATCAATTAAAGTGTTAAGGCGTTAGGTTCAGAAGTATGATAGACTATGTCTAATGAAACTTTGGTGATAAAGAACAAAAAAAAAGTTGAAACCTCAGTGTTTGTAGTCATAAAACCAGATAAATTTTTTCAAAGTCAAATAACTTTATTACTCTAAAGAAACCAAACACAATCTGAAAGTTTAAAGAAACTATCAGCAAAATGTGCTATTGTTTTTAATAGTTGCCATCCTTCTAGGTTGCCCTAGTTTCCAGGACGTCCCGGGATTCCCTTACAATGGTTGAGGAGTTTATAATAAAAACTGTTTACTGTAATTATAACGTGTAAGTGTATTATATTATTATCAAAAAATTTGATTTATTACTATAACTTTATTTGAAACTCGCCTGTTTTGATTGATTTTAAATTTTATACTTTAACATAAGTTTGGTTACTAAAAGGTTCATTCAACCACTTGATTGGAACGCGATTGATTGATTGACTTGAAACGTATCAATGTTCGCCAAATTCGTTTCCTAGGTGCCTGCATGCAATGTCTCATCGAAACGAGAAACAGGTCTAGCACAGATATATTAGGCCAAAGCACATAGCAGTTAGCTACAGAGTTGGATATTGGAAAGTCATGCCCAGCTTGCCCAGAGGTGAGCCCAAGGGCTATACCATAATGCGAAATTCATTGCCGCTCCAGTGATGAAAGTTAGACAATTGAACGTTTTCCTTTCTCGATCTATTGATATGTGTACATTTCACCGTTAC
The DNA here is from genome assembly GCA_905147385.1 of Limenitis camilla. Taxonomy (NCBI): domain Eukaryota; kingdom Metazoa; phylum Arthropoda; class Insecta; order Lepidoptera; family Nymphalidae; genus Limenitis; species Limenitis camilla. Next base: position 21,412,145 of record LR990224.1, read on the forward strand.
ATGAAAGAACAGAAACCCAGATAAAGACCCAGATATTGGGGGTTCGTGGGGTTAAAGATTCATAAAACCTATTTTAAGGTAGACCCACAGCCATAAACCTGTGAAAATTGTAACAGCTTTTGGGCAAATTTTTTTATCATATATATAGATATGGAAGAGGATGATAGTTCTAGGCGGGAAGTGATCCGACCCCATTACGGGAGAGCCAACAACCTGCGCCGGCGCACCAGAGTCTTTGACACTTCACGATACGCCGCCACCGCCACTGGGAGTAGGCCATTTATTTTCGTGTTGTACTTTCGACAGAAATAAATCTAACCGAACCTATGTTATTGTATCGGTTTAGATTTACATCAAGACACTTCGCACAACACGTTGCCATGGTTACGTGGACATAAGCAAATAATACGTAAAAGCAAGCGTATTAGACAGGAAGCCAAGCAGTTTGAAGACGACCTTGAAATGATCAGTCACCATCTTCTGCTCAACTTCGCCACTCAATAAGTTATTATTTAAATAAAACAAAAGGAACTACTCTTCTATACAAAAATATCAGCAGTGTTGCTATTGTTGTACATATATTTATGTATTATGAGGACGTAATATATAACGCACAGGCAACACTTTTATTTTTATTTATAATTTTTTTTAAACAATTAGGTATTAATTTCGAAACAACAAACAAAATAAACACTGGTCAGCATTTTAAATATTAATAATAGGGGCCCGTCCCGGCTTCGCACGGGTGGATAATTTTTTTTTAACATTTTGGCTCCCGCATTCTGTCGCTCCCTCTATCGCCGCGTTACTCGCTGCGCTGCGAGGCACATCACACCGCGCCGGCGGCCCGTCTGGGATTATTTTTTATTTATCTTGATATTTTTAATTTCGTAATATCTTTTGAATAGAAAATCCGATTTTAATAATTCCAAAAGTAATTTACAGGTATTGAAACAGTCTTGAATACGACATAATTTATTTGGATAAGGATTAATACAAAGTTATGGAAAACATGGTCTGATTTTGATAGGCATTTTTATCAACTTTTAAAATGTAAAAAAGTAGTTATAGTGACTTAACTACAATAGTTGGACATATGGTCTCGCGGAGTTTTTTGTAGATATTGATACGTTCTATAATATTGTAAAACATTTTTTTTTCTATCATCAATACTTTTTGCAGCGCATGCGATAAAAGATATTTTATGGCTAATTTTTTTGCACCTTGTGTTGGTTTTAGTGAGAATTTCTGGGGATCTCTAATTTTTTCTCGTAATAAATATAACCTATGTTACTCAGGGATAATGTAGCTTTCTAATGGTGAAAGAATTTTTGAAATCGGTCCAGTAGTTTTTATGTTTATTCGTTACATACAAAAATACAAAAATACAAATCTTTCCTCTTTATAATATTAGTATAGAAAATTTTATATGGCTAAATAGTAATATTGTTACAGATCTAACAAACAATCTAATATTTTTTTTTTTATTTAAAATATAAGCGTAATTTATATATAATTTATATATACCTAAATGTATAAATAACGATTTTTCATAGCTGCGAGAAGAAGTTTGTCGAAAGCATCTACAGATAATTCATTTTACTTGGTACAATATTTTTTTCTTCTATCACAAATTCTGACACCGTAACAGTATATAAGTTTTAGAAAAAATTGCCAAATAATCGTGTCTGGACAAACTGACCTTTAAAAGAACCTAACCTACCTAGATAAAATATCATCTGCGCAAGTAGGTCAGAAAGTTCGTTGTCCCGAAACTAATTCCGAGTATGTAATGGAACTTTTCATCCAAAGTGGTAGAAAAATATTGCTTTCAATTAACCTTGTTTAATACTTAGCAAATTAGTTCGCGGTAACACTGGAGGAAGTGTTTACGAAAATGTCTAAAAATATATGTTTAATGAGTAAACTGAGTGTTCGAAATCGACAAACATCATATTTAAGAGCAGATGACCCCATTGGCACACTTCTGTCTATGCATCTGCCAAATAGTGCGGGTTCGACTCCTGTCTTATTTCCTGAAAGGTCACTTCACCCGGATATTGTAATTAGACCATTTATATTTACTTATTCTACATTACTGTTATTTATCATGGGGTAATTGTTGCACAAGCCGTACATGACGTAGGGATCCAGCTAAGGACGTAGTTATTAATAAATTATTATCCGAAAATACTGTCTTTCTGTAAACCTTATATGGTTCATCATCATGACCCGTCAATGGCCCACTGTTGAGCCGGGTCTCCTCAGAATGAGGAGTTGTGCGGGTTGGCAGACTTCACACACCTTTGAGAACTTTTAGGGAACTCTCAGGAGTGCAGGTTTCCTCACGATGTTTTCCTTCACCGTTATAGCAAGTGATATTTAATTGCCTCAAACACATATAACTCAGAGATGTCGTCTGTGTTTGCCTGTGTGTGTGTGGATCGAACTCGGACCTCCCGGTCTCAACCACTGGCCCATTACTGCTTTTATACTTAAATGGTTATTTAGACATATCAGAAAAAAAATGTTAAGTGACTAATATGTTAGGTGACTAATATGTTAGGTAAAGAAGTCGGTTTTGTTTGATTTATTTTGAAGTCATGCATTTATCAAGGATACGGATTACGTCATGAAAATCGTACCTATTAGTAGAGGGGAAGTTTAAAATCCGTTAATTCTTCTGTCTACTGTTAAACAGTAATACATACCAACGTACCTTCATATCGATGTCATTAAACGCAAGTCGTAAATAATAAGAATCTATAACTGTAGATGCAAAGTTTGTATGTTTTGATTATTAATCATTTTTTTAGTCAATTTAAGCGACTTTCAAGAATTTACAAATAAGAAAGAATTTTTCTTAACAATAAAACTCTGCATTTTATCAGATTATATTATTATCCGAGGTTTTAAATAAGAATGAGGTTAAATAGTTTAAAAAATAATTAAGAAACCTTTTTAGTTCAGCGAAGCAAGGGCACGTCGACTAGTGTTTAGTTCACCAGCATACATTTATTATTCTTGATAATAAACGCAAAAGTTGTTAGAGTTGACAGGAGCTCTAGTAGATATTAATAATTATTTAGTAGTGTGTGTGTACGTCTGTGTGTATGCCGTAGCCTGTAAGCGAAGCGTTTAAAAATAGCGTTAGCAATGGGATATCCTGACATTATTTTTATCTCAGCTTGTCTCGATATCCGTTCGTAGGACATATTAAATATCATCGGGAATTGAACTCAGGGCTCTTGAGGTATTCCCTGCTAAGAATTAAGAAGGTGTTCATCATATATTCTATAGGTATTTGAAGTATTTTAAATGACTGATCTTTCCATTGACTCCTAATAAACAAACTGAGTTAAAATAGTCAGGTGCTTCCAGTTTGATAAACATATTTAATTGTTATGCCGCGTGAAAATACAAACCAACAAACATACTTTTAAATTTATCATAATATTCAAGAGACACTCTGTCGTCTAGTGATGACACCACACTACAATAAGATTTCAATGTCACGAAACTGACTCACTCTCAACTAAACAACACTAATAACGATACTAAATTATATTCATATTGCCCTACATAATATTAGAGGACCTTGCTTTGTTTCGATAATTCTAATTCTTTAGTTTACTTAATATTGTAGCGGAACCTAGACCTGAGAAGAACTCAAGAAACCCAGCGGGACTATATCTTTTGAATAAGTTTTTTTTTCTTTTCTTTATTTTAAAATCCAATATTTACTGTTAATTATGATGTTGGCAACACTAATTTGAGTCATCTTCATCATCATCATCACAACCCATTAATGGTCTACTGCTGAGGCGGGTCTCCTCCTCAGAATGAGGAGAGAGGATAGGCCATAGTTCACCACGCTGGCCCAGTGCGGGTTGGCAGACTTCACACACCTTTGAGAACTTTAGAGAACTCTCAGGAGTGCAGGTTGGATCACGATATTGTTGCTTAAAACACACATAACTCAGAAAATTCAGAGGTGTGTGTCTGTGTGGAGTATGGAACCCGAGTAAGATACCGTAGTTTTAACCACTGGGCTATCACTGCTTATTATACTGATTTGAGTAGCATCATGTTATTTATGATGTTGGTAGCATTGATATTAACTTTCTTGAATGTTGAACAAGTGATAAACATCGGTCCAGAAAGTAGGGATTGTAAAATGAATACGTTACGTTACGTACGCCGTTAAGACACAATAATTATTACTAAATTGAGAGTACTCTAGCAGTAATGCTGTTAGTCTGAGTCTAAAGTACTCCCACAACTCCCATGAGGATATTTTATTCATTGTCATATAATCATTCTGCGTATAGACCCGTTTTTTAATTAACAATACAAAAAGTATGTTTTAAAACATTAAAAATCTTTTCGTTATATCCGCCTTCGTCACGCAAATTTTTTTTTAGTATATTTTTTTTTTTAAATATTTTTCTGGGATCTGTAAAAGCATAGTATAGCATAGGATCTTCTATAAATCATAAAAGCCCTAATTGATATAGAAAATACGGCAATTTGTAGTGAAGACATAAAAATAAGAATAACACGAGCAAAAGGAATAAGAAAACCAAATAAAAACGTGACATATTATAGAAAACAGAAATAACAATTATTACCTACTATAAAAGGGGGTGCGAGAGTGAAAGGTGTGGAGTGTGAGTGTAGTGGTGTATGTGAGGTGAAGAGGGAAGGAGGTTGAGGGAAACAAGGCGCAGGCGGGCGCCCTGCCGATATTGGATTCGTTTAAGAGATTCCAGATACCCATGTGGCACTTTATTGGTTACGATAAGGCTTTTTTGGCCAAACACGTGTAATATAAAATTACTACAATCATTTAAAAGATATGGATATGGCTTACAAGTTCGCTTTCGATAAATTGTATGATTTTTCATCTTCATTTAGTAAATTTGTTAACATTTACACGTTTCTTATCAAGTATTAATAAACTTTTACAATTCATCGGCAGTTTAACCTGACCGATTAATTTACTTAAGTTCTTATTTGTCTTGTAAAGGATATATAGTGTCAATTAGTTTTCGCGAAACTGACCCACTACCCCACATACTCGTATATCTGAACATGTTTATTCTGCCAAAATAACAAAAAATCGAATGTATGTGTAATAATTAGTTTTATAGTGAACTTGACACAGATACCGACACCGGCTACCGGCTACCGGCTACCGGCTATGCTCTGCCAACATACCGATATTTATCGAACAAACATACGTGAAATTAAATCCAATACCTTATCTATACGTATATAACCTCTGTTCCGATAGACTTGAGCCAGTTGTCTAACGGACATCGTCTGGTGGACCATTATGGCTCTGTAGTAGTGTCTCCATTACTAAGATTTGCAGTAAGTGTTTAATATTGGTTAGTCGGTGTTCTGTCGTTTATTATTGGCCTGTGTGTGTTAGTTTTTGTTTGTTTTCGTAATATTGAACACACATCACTCAAAAACTACTACACAAAATTGGATACGGTTGTGTCGCAGGTGTAACGTTAAAGCTAGGATTGATCGAATAGTAATTTATAAGATTTGGTCTCTTATTTAAATGATATTAAGGTCGTTAACTGGGTCATACCTTAGACGCAGAGCTACAACGTTACTGCTAGAATATTCGCGATGCAATAATATTCGACCGCTACTTCTTCTACCGATGTTTTTCACTTGTCCAACATTCAAGAAAGCAAAAATGCTACTCAAATCACTGCTATCAATATCATAATTAACAATAATAATAAAAATGGATCTTCAATAGAATCAATGTTATAAATTACAATTTCTTATCGAGATTTCTCGAAGCAAGAATTCTCGAGAAATTATTTTTCGAGACGTAATACTTTTGTTCATTTACTTGAGAAGTAAATTAATAAAACAGGGTTGGCATGGCGTGGTTAAAACAAGTTGTTTTACAACACATGTTTAAATCAGTTTTAATTAAAACCGTGTTTTTATAACGTATTTGAAAGCAAAGATATGTCGACACTCGTCGAAAGAAACCCTTATATAAATATAAAATGATATAAATATTGGGGTTTCCCCTAATAAAAATTATCATTAGTTAGAACTAGTGATGTAACGATAATGAAACGATGTAATTTTCAATATTCGCGAATGCGAATTCGAATGTTGACTTTCAAATAACGTGCGCAAAATGTGATACGGGTTTGACATTTCGTCTGAGCCATGTTTAATCCGAATATAGCCGCGGTTAACCGTTACGAGTTGAATGAATAAAGCTAATCAGATTAAGTCAATTCCATTTGATAAAACCTCTCAAGTAATTTTCTCACAAAATATATTATAACTTAAATTAGTTTTTTTTAAGTAAGGATGAAAAATACATTTGTGGATTATTTGTGACTTTGTTTATATTTTAATTTGACTTACAAGAAAAAGAGAGACATTATTTCTAAGTTGCCTACCTCACAAAGGTGCCATAGTAATTTGTATTACAAGTAAATAAAAATTATAAATCTTATCAGTTGTACTATCATTCCATAACCATGCAATCCATAGTTCCATAATATATTTCCTTTTAGTTTGTCAAATACATTCGCCATAAATTCGCATCGTTTCTTGTGAATACGAATGTGAATGCGAATGTCAAAAAATGCGCGAATATTCGCGAATGCGAGCATTCGTTACATCACTGGTTAGAACATACAGGATGAATGTAAAGCGTTTAGTACGGTTTAGAGATAGGTACGCACTAAACAGAATAAATGTTTATCCATTGATTGATTTTTGTAAATATTTAATTTACTATGGTGAATTTGAAAATACCTAGCCTAGAAATTAGTTAATATTAACGCTTGTTTTAAACAATTTGAACTGTTTGTTTTATAAAATTAAAAAAAAAAACTAATTTTTTTTCAACCCTGGAATAAAAGGATTCATTAGGTAATTTATGAATATAATTTGGCTGAAATATACAAGACTCGTACATGTGAACGTAGTATGAACATCTGTTCTAAAAGATCGATAAAATTTTAACTAGGCTAGTTAATAAAATACAATTTTTAGATACTTAATTTATTATTTTTTTAATCGTAGGACGTTAAAATAAATTAAATAAAGGTAAATAAATTAACAAACTGACGTTAGTATTATTATTTTTAAATTACTATTACACATTAAAAAAACAGTTTTCATATAAATTATCAAAGAAAAAGAATATTTGTTCTTTTATTATAATATTGATGAAAATGTTAAAGTTTTTAACAGCTTAAGAATTTTATTATAGAAACTAACGTGGTAATTAGTCAGCTTAAGAATTCTCGATAAAATTCTAATTGAATATTCTCAAGACTAATGAAAAAATTATTAGAGAAATAAAAATCATTATCCTGAATGTTCTAGAAGTTGAGTTTGTCTGTATATACATTTGTCTTTTTATAATATTTAATAAATTTATAATTTTTGATTTCTACACTAATATCGTATAGAAGAAAGTCAAAGTAGTCAAAAATTTCTGAATCGATTTTGATTCTTTCACCGATGACCGTAAATATGGTAATTAAAAAGATATGATCAATAATAAGTAGTCAGTTTGTAAAAAGGTAATCCTAAACATCCCGAAGCGAAGCGAGAACGAATCGCTCGTATTGTATAATAGGAAATCGTAAGAATATTATTAGACAACAATTACGACACAATCGTTTAGTGATCAGCAATTAGTTTCAAGTTAATGTCTTTCCGGATTTAATTCAGATTCTATTTTATATAAAGTGTGTGTCGTCTGTTCTTTTTCTACAAAACTAGCGACCCTGCTGAAAGAATGGCGTTATATTTGGTGACCCCAAAATAAAATTAAAATATTTGAATCTCCATAATAACGCCATCTACTGGGTTTAATTAAAGCTTTAAAATGACGTCATAATATAAAATCTGAATTTTTGTTTTTATATAGGAATAATAACATAAGTGGTTAAACTAGGGGCTGTATAACTGAGCTAGCGAGTTTATTGAATCACTAGTCGACCGCCCCCGCTTCGCACGGGTATAATTTATTACGTACAATACTTAAAGTTATTAAAAAACATTTAACTTTCAATATAGTGTGGCGCCAATATACATATTTTATTATTCCCAGAGAAACCTTGAAATTTTCCGGGATAATAAGAAGCCCATATGTACTTCATGTGTGTAGAATTTCATTAAAGTCTGTTCAGCCGTTTTGGCGTGATTGAGTAACAAACACACAAAGTTTCACATTTATAAGTATGTCGTATGATTATGTATTTCAAAACGTTCAGTGTCACACATGACTGAAAAGCTTGAAGATCGAACCATACTTCTTCATCACAACCATTCATAGTTTGCAGACAGTTTGTTCGTCTTTATGTGTGTATACACATCATGCTAGAATTGCAATAAACTGAATGAGGTCTTCACAGTTGCATCATTGCAGGTCTAACTCAAAATATAAACAGTTCTCAAAGAAAAGTTCAGAATTATCTCCCTAATCCACAACTACTATTATCCCTGTCCTCGCTCCGACTAGATTTAATACATACTCGTATGTTTGTGATTGTAGTTGTTCAGTTTATATGACAGATATATTTGTTTTAGTTCGGCTATATCACTACAATACAACGTAACCTACTAGAAATAATAGAAATAGATGTTTAAGATAAAACAAATTAGGTATTAGTTTTTGTTTAGAATTTAAAATTTAATTTATCGAGTGTCGAGGATTTAAGAAAACTTAATGCAACACAATTAGAATTTAAAATAATCATTATTAAAAATTTGTTTGTGTCCTTCCGTTTGTTTTTATATTTACTATTGTACGAAATTGGATACGTTTCGGGCTTGAGCGAGTCGACTAGTTTTCACTATATCGCTTCCAATATAATAAATATAATGCATTTTTCATAGATAAGTAGCTTACGCACACATTGATCACACACTTTCGCATTTATAATATTAATCCGAGTGTCCACAAGACAATTTTAACTCACGAAGTAATTGATAGTGAGAGTGAGACCCTGAACAAAGAACACAAATATACCTAAAAACTGCAAAAGCTAATGAAATACCGAAGTGAACGCGGCGAGCACACATACAGACACACACACTCTCACACTGATAAACATCTACACTAACACATACATGTGTGATGATAATAACATTATAATTTAGTTTATAAATGTGAATTGTTATTAATATGAATAGTTTATTGTATAATGAGTGTGACTGACCTGTGTGATGCGTGTGTGCTGCAGGGCGGGCGGCCGGCGACTGGGCGGGCGGGACGGCGCGCGGCGCAAGCGCATCCTACCTTTAATATAAAACGTGACGGATACGATAATATCGTACAGTGTAAAATATAAATGTTTCATAACAATTGCTCACTATAATCACAGACGAGTCTCGAAGCTAAAATGATATTAAAACATCTGAAATATTGAAAAATATATAAATTTAAGATACACACAATCTCAAATCCTTTTTTGTTAATTGTTATACAAATCCAAATCTTTAACACTTCACTAAACACAATTTTCAGATTACAAGCTACCGAAAATATTGACTTCATTTACATACCCCCATTGAATACATTAACTATAGCCTCGAACCTTTCATGTATCAATTGAATACACACAGCCCCCTTAATCTGTTCAGACGTTTAGGAAAAGCTTGATGATAAACAAACAGTCTACACTTTAATTATATGTCCATAATAATTATTCAGTGTCAATAAACAAAATCCTGAAGATACGACTTGCATATAGAGAAAAACTGTAAATAAGCTGTAGGTGCGTTGTAAGTGATGAAAAAGATACAAATCAACTTTTTAATTTGTTTTGTCTGAGAAATATTTATTTACGTAAATCTATAAACTGCCTGAACAGATCTTAATGCATTCTTACGGGTGAATAGAGCTTGGCTTAGTCAAGTGTAGAGTACTCTTTTATAACATTTGAGTTAAAATGTTAGATCTTTTTATAGATTTAATAAAAATGAGTCACTTGCTTGCAAAAATATTTTTATAATTATACTAGTCGACCCGCGCAACTTCGTCCGCGTGATGCTCCGCTCCTATTGGTCGTAGCGTGATGATATATAGCCTATAGCCTTCTACGATAAATGACCTATCTAACACTGATAGAGTTTTCCAAATCGGACCAGTAGTTCCTGAGATTAGCGCGTTCAAACAAACAAACTCTTCAGCTTTATATATTAAGTATAGATTAACGTCATCTAGTTTATAAATTTAGTACTAAGCTGACCTGAAAAATATTTTACTTGTTTCTTTATTTTTTTTAATATAACAAAGTTATTGGATACGTTATAAAAAATACTACAATTAATATTTTTTTTTAATCATTTGATTTGGGTAAAGGCAAAGGTCAGTTGGAAAAGCACTTCTTTACATTTACATTTCCAATCAAGCTCTGTACTACTTGTTTCGTCTTGTACAACATAGATGGCGCTAATGACAAAAACTTCCACAATATAATGGTTAAATATGTCTTAATAAATTGAAGAATAATAAGAAACACTACTATTAATAAAAAACTATCTTACCAAATACACAAAGGAAATTTCAATTTAGTTCTTAAATGACGGAATTCGGAGGTAACAACATAAAAAAATTAAAAAAATACAACAGATTTTTACTCAATAGTTTACATATGAATAAATAATATTTATTATTCATTCTAGTTTTCTTTATATGACAAAACTAAAATTATTGATGAGATTTATTAATTTTTTGAGGTGACCATAAATATTGTTATGATATGATCATTTTATAATTAAATATAACCTCACTTTTTGAGACATGTGGCTACCAAATTATAGCATTAGAAGATTTATTAATAAATGTGAGAATATTAAAACTGAACAGATTTCATTAAACTTTTGCACACAAATACTTTACTTTATTCCAGAATGATTTATACTTCCTGCGGGATAATAAGCAAATATGTTTGTTGAACGTCTGAATATTTTTATATAGCATTATTATACCTTCTCTCTATATTTATAAAAATATATTCTGTGTATATATAAATAAAAACAATAAAAAAATTACCTACAATAAATATTTATACAAAAACTTACTTACATTTTGTGAAATTAAATCTATATTGGTTTTGATCGATCCATGTACTGTATATAACTTTTTTTTCTTATAAAAAATTTAATAAAAAAGCTATATTAAATATCACTTGTAGTACAGACATCGCCCTATACAATTTAAAATTATTCAATGTGTCATTTTAAGCACTCTATATTGACGATAAATCTCGAAGTACCCACAAAAAAAATGTTAAACTCAAATCCAAACCAACACATGTAGAACAAAACAAATACCATTAAATAACTTATTTTAATCTTCTTTCTTAATTTCTACATAATTTATTTTGATTATATATAATATACACAAAAATTAAGAAAAAAAATATCAAAAATGTGGGTAAGACTGAAAAACGTTACGGCCATGTCACATAACGTTGCAACTACAAATATTGTATTTTATATTAATTTTGTTAAAACATTTTAACTGTCTATTCTACCTGCACTCCCTTCGCTGAGGAAAATAATCAAATAGTTTCCGAATTAAAGAAAGCCTGGATTTTAAGGTACATAGGCAACAAGAGTTTATTATCTCTCAATTTTAAGTTGAGCGGAATTTTTATATACTTATAACTATAATAATATATAAAGCTTTATATATAATAAATAAATATATAAAGCTTAAGAAGAGTTTGTTTGTTTGCTTGAACCCGCTAATCTCAGGAACTACTGGTCCGATTTAAAAAATTCTTTCAGTGTTAGATAGCCTATTTATCGAGGAAGGCTATAGGCTATATATCATCACGCCAATACCAATGGTAGCTGAGCTACACGCGGACGAAGTCGCAAGGGTCGGCTATTTAAAATAGGTATATAAATTTATTTAAAAAAAAGGGGTAAATTTAAAATAGTACACTAGATTATCGAAGATGAACTGTAGGTATATTTGGAATTTAATTACACTGGCATCAGTATCAGGGGGTCTAGCTTATTTAGCGCCTAGTAAAAGTCTTAACCCACTGAAGTTAAGACTTTTGGCGCAAAAAAGGCGCAAAGAGTAATGATGTTTTATCTCAGTCTGGAGTTTCGAAGACCCTTTTTTTGCCTTTCACCTTAGAAAATGAAAGAAGGAAATCATTTTTTTTTCGAAAAAGTCATCATTCTTACTCTGTTTGCTATGTGTGCATATAGGTAAAGGGTCCCCTGATCATTCTGATTACATATTTTGAAGAACGATTATTGACTTTCTGTTACGGGCTTTAGGCGTTTTAACCGACTTCAAATAGAAGATGAGTTCCTCTGAACAGTTTTTTAACTGAGACAATTTTGAGAAGTCTTAAACTGATAGAGATACAGGGAAAGTTTTAAGGATCCATTAGGTGTTTCATTGTGAAAATTTGTCAAAATACTGCCCCAGGTAAAAAAATTGTATATATTTACTTATAACTTCTTTCTTAATGAACCGATGTAAATGGTTTTTTTTTTCTAAAAAAATTATCATCAAGAGAGATTCGGTTTTAATCATAGTCGTTTATTTATTTGCCAGAATATGACTTAACACGTTGTTACAAAATGATTTAACATGCTCTATACTCTTCTTTCCATACAGGTTTGACTATATTATTAATAAAAACTACATTACATAATTATATTTTATTGTTATTGTAGCTTATACTTTAAAAAAAATCCTCTGGAAACTCCTTAAATTAAAAAAAAAACTAATTACACACAATAGAAAAATATAATATTGGCTGGTTTATGATAGGGTTTGGGAATTCCATACAGTTTCAAAGTCCCGAGACACGAGACAGACTACAATCAACTCAAGTCCCGGGAATTCCCGGGACTCGGGACTTTCGACAATTATGATATTTTTTTTAAGAGAGACCTTTTTTGAAGAATTTGAATTGAGTTTTTGGTGGAACGTATTAAAAAAGTTAAATCTTAATAACTGTAACATTAATTTCAGTCTTTTCACAACATTGTTAATTCTCATAATCACAGATTAGTTTCATAATTAAATAATCTAAATATAAATATTAAAACACACTTACAATTCAGTCTTTTGAATAATTCACTGACACATTAATCAGACTTCTTTGCTGATTTAATAAAATAGGCAATTAAAAAATCAAAGTGTTTTCTGATTTTTGTAATTATGCCTCCAGACAAGCAGAACACTCTCGTTTTCCTTCCATTTTTAATGTTGCTCTTGTATTTTTTCCAAGATCTCGGGTATTTCTCGGTCATTCATTGTGTTGTATACTCAGTAGTTATGTAGTAATTATTCATTAAACAAAGAGGTGGTAAGCTCCTTCAATTATTTGAAAATAAAAATGATTACATAACAATTTTCGACCAACTTGTCTCGTGTCGAGTCTCGATTCGAAAGTCCCGGGACTCGAGACACGAGACGTCCCGGGACCCAAACCCAAGTTTATAACCATTTTTTTAATAAATACGGTTAGGTCGTTATTTCATTTGCTGCGTCTCCGATTGAGTATAAAACATCGAGACGCAGCTCGCTCTGCCACTCGGGCGGCGACGCGATACGTAAGTAAAGCTTCTGTATGCGTGTGTGTGTCTCTCTGTCACTCTTGGTCCGCCATTTTGTTTGCGTCTCCATGTGCTTTTTATTTTATACATTTTATTAATAATCAATCGTTTTTTACAGTGAGCCAGGAGTCTCGCCTTCACGTCTGCTGAGTGGAGTAAGTAATTTTTTTTGTGGCGATTATCTTACTAATAATAGAAGTGTAGTTAAACAATATATTTAATGGTATCTTTCTCCACAGGCGCACAGCTCCACTCAGCAGAACCCCGCCCGGTGCCGTGGCCGCCACGTCGAATGGCACTCGCGTGCCGCCCACGTGTCTGGCCGTCTTCAGCTGCTGCTACGCCAGACCACGTGCTGGCGTCACCACCACCGGAAGACGGTAAGTGAATTTTATTCATTTAAAGTGATAACCTTCTATTAGCAGAATCAGTGGATGAGTAAAAAAAATAACCTAAATTATCCAATCAACAGACATACAAACAGACATGTTTAAATACGTAATTTCTAAAGGAATCTTTAAATTATTTTGTTTCTAAAATAGCCAATTTATTTTGTTAGTATTTTTACCTTGTGTTATATTTCTGTCTGTCTTTCTGTTTGTTTCGGCTAATCTTTGAAATGGCTGGACCGATTTTGAAGGGCTTTCACTGGCAGATAGCTGATGTAACAAGGAGTAACTTAGGCTGTTTAAAACTTACTATGACCCATAGGACCGGAGAATCAACGAAGTCGCGCGTGTTGGCTAGTATATTATAATATGTAACTTATACCAATTTTTTTTTTTTACAGATTAGGATAATATTAGTTATATATGTAAAGCATGAGACTACTGTTACGCGGTTTAAAATGTCATGTAAGTGTTCATTTTCAACTGATTTTTGCTATTCACTCACACACTCACTCATTTATTAATTCGTATTTTGCAACCCTAACTAACTCCCCACTTCAATTCTATAATGAGAATGTTACTGATTTGCAGTGTACACTACCATCTCACTGACTCACCCTCTCTTCTATCTCACTCACTCGATTCATTTTTATGTATATAGATAAAATAATGGAAGTAATTTTTGTTTCAGACTTTCAGTTCATATGTTTGTCCCCACATTTCACTGGATATGACGTCACTACCTTCATTTTTTTATGATCGCTGTCCCATTCAGTTTATGCAGCAGTAAGTATTTTTTTAACTTCCAGAAAACTGTTACAAGAAATAGCATTTATCTTTTCATCCGTAAATTACGTCACATTTTAAAGGGGTGGTAAAGGGATCCAAAATTTCGTAACGTTACTGTAAAGATTTAATTATTTTTTATTGTTAATTTTCCAAACGTTTGTTTAATATTGTTTGATGCTATTTTATTTCAACTTTTAAGACTTACTATATATTTTTGTTTCAGACGTACGAGTAGATTATAAGCCCTCAGATTGTATATGAAGAATCACAAGCAACTGATTCACAATATTGTCACTTACATAACATGTATCTTATCCTTACACAGAACACTCCTATTTGAATAGATTTAGTAAGTATATAGTATATTATATAAAAATTGCACTGCCTCTTAACATATTAAAAAAAAAAATTAGGGAATGATTTAGCCCCACTACTCGCCAGTAAGGTCTGCAGCTCCGTGTTGGGGTATGGGACAAGTTTTCAGCTTACCTCAAATACCTACCCAAAAATTGGTGCCAGTTCTCGAACAAACAACTATATCCTTTCCCAAGCTCTAATCTATATCTGTAGCAAATTTCATCAAATTCGGTTCAGTGGATAAAACCTGAAAGCGTAACAGACGGAGTATCTATAATTTATTTTTATTGTTTCAGAGTTATATTAACCGATTCCGATTTCGAAAAATCACAGCCTGGTGTTTAGAAGAGCTCACTTAAGTCACTCACTCACTCAGTCAAACTTTTTTTTCTAGTTTGTAAGCTAAATTTTGGTGGTGGGTCTTTGGCAGATAATAAGTTGGGTAAATAAAAAATTGCATATTATCAAGGTTTTTATTTTTTCCTCATAATTTACTCTCAAACTTTAGAATTATAAAATTAAAAAAAATAATTCCAATAATATAGATTTAGACTAAAATCAAATTTTAGTTTCTCTTTATAAATTTTAGAATATTGTTCGTCTGTCTATCATTTTTTTTTTTAAATATCATATTAATAATTATGTAGCGGTTATTTCAATTTTTAATACGAGATTCATTTCTTGACAAGTCGTTTTTTCCTGTTTTTATTCCATACTGGAAAATTTGCAAGGCCGAAGCCATCTTTTCCATTATAATTATCTAAATCCTTGTAGTTATACAATTCTTTGTTTCAAGTAATTAACTAACTTAAGTATGAACTTGTATTCATAAGTCGGGTCGTCCAAAAACCTCTCCCGAGGACACGGCCTGCCGCTCTTCATATGATATATAATATGCGACACTGGGACTGTCTTGATTGAACTCCGCTACGATACACGATCACAACACCAAGCTAAAGCCAAGCGTACTCGAAGGATGCGTTACCACATAAGATAAGCGATGATGTGTAGCGGGGAATGTGTTTGTTAAGAACCAATAGAATCGCTTCATTTACTTACCCTTGCTCAGACGGTTCTTAACAAACACATTACGCATCCTCGCTCATTTCTAGATATAGTAGCCGACGACTAACTTTAGGTCTAACTAAAAATAGTTTCCCTCTTTTCCGTTGAACCGCCAACTTTAACGACTAACAACCTATAATAATATTTCACTAATACGCATACCTAAATAAATAAATTATTGCATCGTGGAACAGTTCTCTGTGTAAAAGTGAGTGACGTGAAAGGAACTAAATAATTTCTGAAAAGAAATATATGATAGGAGTATAGTTCCGTAACATGGACCATATCATGTGTACCTAATCAATTTAGAAGTAGTAAGGCAATGATTTGCGCATCTTACGAAAATTCCATTCAAATCCTATTAATGATCTAGTGAACTCTTAACATCTGCTCGTTTGCACCTTATCTACCATTAAAAAAAATTATATATAAAATTTTTAACATAACTACAGATTATTTTATTATTATATCAAAATAAAAATAGACTTTTCCAGATCCCTAAATTTTGGTGAAAACTCTTAGTTGGTATCACCGTAATCTGTGTCCGTTGGCTTTGACAGGTGACACCGCGCACGAGAGACGCCGCAGCTTATGACAGTTGACAATAAACTAACGAAACTTGTTGCTGTTGCTTGCAGTTCCAACGTCTCGCAAACAACCGTTTGCTTGTTTAAAGAATTAAAACCGAAGACATCAGGTAATATAATCTTAAATCCATTTCATTTAACATAATAAACGATGTAAACTTTGTTTTATTCGTGTGATCATATTTCAATTAGTTTCTCTGTTAACGATTTTAAATACCAAGTGACCTATATACCACGCCCATGCCAGCGGGGTACGATCAATAGTCCCGCTGTGCCAGGGCACTAGGACACCTAGATTCATTCAATACGTGCGCTTTGCTTTGCACTGTATTGTTCGTATATACGAATAAGTGCTCATTTTTGCCCAGTACCATTTTCTAGTGTTCCCAAATCGGAGTCCTCGTCGCAGTAAGTTCTCTAATTGCTAAAATTCAATCTGACTAATAAATTATACTTTACTAGGTGCAATTTACCAATTATAGATATGTACTTAGATTTATTTGACTTACAACAGACAAACTTACAACAGTTAATATATTTTATTATAATTCTGCTGGAGTTCTGTTAAATTTTAATTAAAGTAATTGAGCCCGTTTTTCATTATTGAGTCATAAATATACTAACATACTAACTTTTACATATAATCATATACATATAATCTAATATTAAAATATTAGTAAGATAGGATTTATTAATAGTGTGGTACTAACCCTCCATCCTCTTTACCCATGAGAAGGAAAGATGCTGCAGCTTCAGCGGGTCCAGGAGTTAAAGCCTAGAGCTCACCAAAATTGCTGCATAAACTGAATGGTAGAGGAATTTATAAACCATTTATCACTTTGGTTATTTTGCTAGTTGTCTAAAGCAATGAAATTAATCAATTCCCTTTCTTCCCAGTTATCGGGTTTTATCGGGCTCTAGGTTTTAGCTTTCTGCTCAGTAGTCCCTGTCTCTGTTATAAAAAATATTTTTGTAGTAGTTAATTTGATGTAGTGCTGTGAGTGATGCAGTGGTTTTTTCTTCTACAGGTAAGAACCTGATAAGAAAATGTCGCCACTTGACTCTGACCGTTACTTTACAGGGAATGGAACATACAAAACAATTAATCCAATAGTCTCTTCAGTGGGGGACTTCACACCTTTTTATATTACTATAGCTATCTGTTCAGTGATTTTGGGCTCTATTATTGTTCTGAACTTGGTTTGCTGCTGCACCAAATACGCTGATTACTGGGTGGACAGACATACTGGTAAGAGCTATGATACTAGTATACAACTAAAGGTGCAGCGCAGTTACTTTCTGTAGGGCAACATTTCCAACTTTAAGTGGGCAACCTTCATCAACAAATAATGTCCATTCTCAGTACATGTTGCCATGCCTTTGCCCATTTGTCACATAAGGTTATTTTACATTAAGTTGTCCCGCAAGAAGTAATTGCACTGCAGCATTAGACAAACTAAACTAGCAGAAACAAAACAAATTTTGTTAAAATAATTTTATTTTTCACATTTAAATATGTGGAAAATAAAATTATAAATTTAACTAAATTAAAAAAAGGTAATTTCATAATAACATTTAATGAACCCTATAATATTATCAAAAGGTAATCGCTGGATTGTTTCAATCTGGTCTGCTACTCCACATAAGCAGCCTCCTCTTGATCTCACAGAACTGGAAGGCCAATACGAACAAGTGCAGTACGTCTACCCCTACCACAGCGAGGATTATCAACAAGTACAACGCCAACCCGAAATACCTGCATCAGTCTCCCAACAGCCGCTCACTGCCTCTCAGGAATACTTAGAGCTGAACAAGCGGGAGAGCGATATCTAAGATGGTATTTCTCATTATGTACCCTGCTATTGCCATTCTTTCCTTATGTGTCCTCATGGTTATTATGTTGATGTTGCGGTTTGGAGCCCTGTGGTGCAAACTCCGTCACTCTGCCTTTGCAGAGCAGGAGTTTTGGAATGAGGATGAAGCTTATGAGCAGAAAGTATCTTATGCCTGAATGTTTTAATTTTGTAACCCCTCCGTCCATTTTGTCTGATTTTTAGTTTGTAGTGTTTAGCTGTAGATTAGAAAAGCATAAGTTTTTGTGCTGTTTAAAGCTATATATGCTGTATTTTAGTTTTATGTGTGTCAATTTTATAAATGTTTAAGGTTGTGTATCATCTATCATTCGTAATAAAGCCTGTGCCACACTTGCACTAGCATTCCTGTGCATTTATCATAGCACTGGAACGTCCTGAATCTATCTAAATATCCTGTACGGCCACTTTATTGGTGTAGTTTTAAATCCAGTGCTCAAATTTCTGTGAAAAATAGTAGTGTATTTAATGTCATTCCAGTGCTGAAAGACCCATTTCCTAAACCGCTTTCTTCAAATAAATGTTGTTGTAGAGTAGTGAGTAGTGACCCATTAGAATGATGTGACCAGGCTTTAGGTTAACCTTTACTCATCTGGTTTCCTGTCAAACAATACAAGTGTTAGTGTTTCCTGCTCTCACTAACATTTTCAATTCCGATTGTTCTCTAGTGAAATGAAATAGTTCTTGAAACAATTTTTTCTAGTAAAATTTAATGATGAGAGATTGTAGATGCACAAACATTGAATATCCTTAGGAAACTAATTAAGGAACGATTGACCTTTTCTAATTATGATATAAGAAATAAATGTCTATTTACAAATTACCTAACTCTGTAATCCTTATATATTTAAGATCTATTGACACTTAAATGTTATATATATTTTTGAAATATTGATTTATTTTAAAATGTAATCTTATATGTAAGTGATGTGCAGATTTTTTTGGTGATTTATGGTGCATCTATACTATAGTTATTTTTGTGGAGCAACATAACGCATGATATGTTGTTCACCACACCCATATATATCGCCAACAACATACAAATATATAAAAAATGAGTCACTCAAACAAAATAGGTTAATTTAAATATTTTTTTTACAAAGTGCCTTCGACACTAAGCTACCACCAGTTCGGACCTCAACAGTTGCTGGCATCAAAAAATTTTTCATGAATTAATTTTACAATTGGATTTTAAGCTTTTTCATCGTTCAAGTAATCATTTACAGAATAAGCTTTAATTACTAAAAACTTTTTAATATGAGTTTAGTGGCAAATCTAATATTGTCTGTGGGATCTTATTATAGATGCGAACACCAAGCCCCATGAAACTATTACAAGTTGCAAACAACTATTTACAAACTTCTGCTAGAAATGGATGTTGTTTCCACATATTGACAACGTGGCAACTAATAGTAACAACAAATGATCATTAGTTAAATGTCGTTTACTAATATGATAGATATGTTGTCTCACAAAAATCAATTCCTGTGTAGATGAAACACTACCAACTAAATCTTGCATTTAATATTTAAGCTACAATCCTGTCTAAAGCACAAATGACGTAATGTTATCTTATGACTGGAGTACTAGAGGAGTTATTGTAGTGTAGATTAAATAAATTATATGTACTATACATTTTTTTATTTATCCCAGTCTCATTTAATGAGTAAGATAATGGTATTTTGTTTATAATAAATCAACTCGAAGACTACTTAACCAATTTTTATATATTTTTTTTTAATGATAGTTAAGGGACAAACGAGCAGAGGGTCCACTAATGGAAAATGGCCACCGTCGCCCATACACGTGAGGAGGAGGAGCGAAGAGAAGTCTGCTGGAATCGCAGCAGTAATGGGAGAGGGAGGGATAGTTCTGGCCCACATGCGGCTCGGCCGGAACGCGTCAGAGACACTTGGCGGTCGGTTTCGCATGCTGGTGGTCGCAAGCCAGTCGGGCAACAGATCCCCTACCACCAAGGGGGTGCTGGGTTACTCGGCTTTTACGAGATGCTCTCTCAGCGGCAGAGAGGAATTGTATTCTAACTCGTCCCCTCACGGGTAGATTAGATCTTTCACATATTATTCTTCTATGGATTTATATAATTTATGGCTCACTGCTGAGTCGTGACTCCTCACAATGAGGAGGGTGTTAGGCCATAGTCCACCACGTTGGCCCAGTGAGGCTTGGCAGACTTCACACACCGACAGAAAACTGTAGGGAACTCAGGAGTGCAGGTTTCCTCACGATGCTTTTCTTCATTGTTAAAGCAAGTGATATTTAATTGCCTCAAACACACAACTTAGAAAAAGCAGAGGTGAGCGCCCATGATGAACTCTGACGCAATTGTCTGAACCACTAAACTATCACTGCAGTAATTTTGCTGCTATGAACAAAAATTAAGCAGATATTGAAATTACCATTCATCCCAATAAATGAACACAATATTATTAGTTTGATTACTTAATAATTAGAAGTCAAAGGTCTGACGCAGTGTGAAAGAAAACAAGGCAGTATACCTATATTAATTTTTGAAATTATTACAACAGCAAAACAGTGATGTAGTTTATGCCGACTCTCCTTTCAGTGTTACAGCTGGACTAATCTGTCCAATGTAAGTCAACGTAATCAAGAATCGGTATATTATATGAGATAGGCTCAAACATGTTGTTTAATCCAATGTCTTCATCATAGACTGGTCAATATTCATGTTATACCGTTCTCAACGCTGCTATAGTAACCGGCAACTAACTTTAGGTCTGAGCACGTAGCAGACGCGCGTCAAACCTATACTTACGTACCCACACCTATAGTAAGCGCACCAGTTGATTGCAGTCGGGACATGTGGAATAAAGCTGGAACACCTCCCCCCGCCGTCCGCCTGCGAGGTGTTGTAGTGGTAAAAAGGTAGGTATTTAGAAACTTATCTAGCTAACATGTGCACGCCATTATTTACTAAATGGACACTCATGTGTAATCGATATGTCCAAACACATGAACTTGAATAATAATTTGTTATTTTTGCGTGAACTTGATGTAAATTTTCACGTCTTACACTAATATTCAGAGGAGGCTTAATACTACTTCTAGTGATATGTTAACCGAGTTACTAAAACATAGTATAATTATATCGACATACTCTTTATACGCGACCTATCTATAAATACACACATTGACAGGTTGTGTAGGGTAATTGCTGCGCTTTGGAAGATACATCCATTTAATCTTATAAAACTAGCTCTTACCCGCAACTCAGTTTGCAATATTGAAGTAGTTATATTAGCCTACAGTAGGTCGTCTGTAGACATATTTAATCATTTTATGAGGTAGTGATACTAACTTCGCATCCCCCTTTTTCCCCTCTCCTTAAGGGATGATTTTCGAAAAAATATTTTACACTTTCAACGAAGTACCTTTATACAGAATTTCATTTAAATAACTTCAAAAACGACAAAGTTTCATACTAACTTTGCACCCCCCATTTTACCCCTACATTATAAAAGGAACCCCTGACCCTTAACTATTTAAAGCTCTGCGTTCATATGTCAGTCAGTCAGCTTCTCCTGACAATAACAACAGAATGCAAATTCGAAAGGGGTATATTGCAGATATAAAATATCTACATCTAT
This sequence comes from Limenitis camilla, assembly GCA_905147385.1. Classification (NCBI taxonomy): domain Eukaryota; kingdom Metazoa; phylum Arthropoda; class Insecta; order Lepidoptera; family Nymphalidae; genus Limenitis; species Limenitis camilla. The sequence goes on from LR990224.1 coordinate 21,434,437, forward strand.
ACTAATATTATAAAGAGGAAAGTTTTGTATTTTTGTATGTAACGAATAAACATAAAAACTACTGGACCGATTTCAAAAATTCTTTCACCATTAGGAAGCTACATTATCCCTGAGTAACATAGGCTATATTTATTACAAGAAAAAATTAGAGATCCTTAGGAAATCTCACGAAAACCAACCCAAGGTGCCAAAAAATTAGCCATAAAATATCTTTCATCGCATGCGCTGCAAAAAGTATTGATGATAGAACAAAAAAATGTTCTACAATATTATAGAACGTATCAATATCTACAAAAAACTCCGCGAGACCATATGTCCAACTATTGTAGTTACGTCACTATAACTACTTTTTTACATTTTAAAAGTTGATAAAAATGCCTATCAAAATCAGACCATGTTTTCTATAACTTTGTATTAATTCTTATCCAAATAAATTATTTCGTATTCAAGACTATTTCAATACCTGTAAATTACTTTTTGAATTATTAAAATCGGACTGTCCATTCAAAAGATATTACGAAATTAAAAATATCAATATAAACAAAAAATACACGTCGACGCGACGGGCCAGTATAGCGACGCAGCGCAGCGAGTAAAGCGGCAAGAGAGGGGGCACCGAAATGCGGGAGGGCCAATATATTTTTAAAAATAATTTTCCACCCGCGCGAAGCCGGGATGGGCCGCTAGTCTATATATAAAGAGGAAAGATTTGATTGTTTGTTTGTTGCGAATAAGCGCTAAAACTACTCAACCCATTTTAAAAATTCTTTCATCGATAGGAAGCTACATCCTTTCCAGGTAACATAGGTTATGTGGTGTTGCCATAGATATTCTAATTAAAAAGATATGGCCATTTAAGTGCCATAACCTGGTCATTTTATAAATTGAAGGGTTTCTCAGGAACTACTAATCCGATTTTAAAAATTCTTAAACTGAGAGAAAACTACACTATGCATGAGTGACAAAAGTGATTCAGTATTGCCATATAAATTTTTAAATTGAAAGAACATTGCCATTGCAGTCTCTGTTCACTTTCTTTCCTTCGATTATCTCTCTCTGTCTCTCCTTTATCTATTCAATTTTATTTTTGCTCTGTCCTCCCTATAATAAAAAATATTATCTGTCGCTTTTCTTTTTTTTCCTTTCTATCATTTTCTTTTTATAACTTTTTCTCACTCTCTCTTCTTAAATAATGAAAAACTACACAATGCCACAGTAACAATTTAAAGACATCAATTATAATATTGCTTTAAATACCCGGAGCGAAGTGAGGGCAGGCCGCTCGTCTATGAATATAATATACAGGATGGATTTTTGAGACGGGTCAGTAAGGGCTAAATGGATATTATATAAAAATGAATGAATGTTCAGAATATCTTAAAAAGTTATGGATGGTGTCCTAGGAACGTTTTCCTGTAACTATAACGGTTAAGGTACCTGCCCTTACTGACCCGTCTCAAAAATCCACCCTGTATATCTAGTTTATTAAGTCTTACTAGTGATGCACAATAAAGTTATAAAATAAATAAACAGATAATTGTACACATTAGAAGTATTCATTAATGTTTTAAATAGCGTTTCTCGTAGTAAATAAAAGCCATAATTATAAAAACACTTGTTTTATTTAATTAATTATACCACTCCGTAAACAATGAATAAATCTGAACGTTGTATGTATCAAATAATAACGAGACTCTGGAGCTGTCGTCTAAATGTGATGTGACCCTCCCACTTCACTCCCGACTCCTCACTAGTAGGTTCACTCACTACTTGTACTACTCATATCGCTTACGTTACATCTTGTATATCTAAATAACATTACTACATTTAAATATCGAACTGAATATTATATAAACATATTTGATTGATAAACAAACCTGCCAACATTGTGACGCGCTTGTGTGACGTCATGATTCATAATAACACAACACATTTTGAATAACAAAACTGCCAATACTATGGCGCGTGTGACGTCACGATTCATAATAACACAATAAATAATTTGCGAGCAATTTGGTTATTCAAAAAGATGTGCTGGTTATGTCAAAAATAACACTAGACATATATTGTGACGTCACAAATAAATTATATTATTATGTAGATAATTCTAATGCAATATTATATCTACTAGGCTTTTTTTGCGCAAAATATATTTAATATAATTTGATTGTATGTACTTAACGGTGACTTAGGCTTGATGACTGATTTTGAAAAACTATTCTACGATGATCTAGTTTTTACTATAACAAACAAATATATTTTTGACAGCAGAAATTTACTCTTTGATATATAAAATTGTCATTTAATTGATGAAATAATGACGTCATTCTGTTGTAAATTGCTGTATTTTTTAATAGATTTCGTTACGTAAATGTACAGTTTCAACAATTCTTCTTTACTATCATCATGCCTATTCCACACATTACAAAATATCAATATTCAAGTTCAAAATGATGTTAATTTTTTTAGAATCATTTAATTAAACATTGTTTTTGTTATACTTAAAATAAAAATACTTATAATTTATTACACGAAATATTAGGGTTTTATACCCATGTCATGTCAAGAGATTGTTTCCCTTGTATGAAGGCACAAGGAGCAGTCCTATCGTCTACATTGGTGTCGTGTTTCTTTAAAGGAGATCCGCCAAAATGGCTCAAGAATGTAAGCAAAAGAATTTTGTATAATATACATTTACATAACTAATAGGTCGGGGAAAAAGTCTTTTCGCATTATTGTATGTATGAACTTGTAATAAAATCTCTTTGGCTATACTATTTGTATCTGCCTGGTTTTGGTATCATTACAAGTTTACATTTTAAAGAAGATAATTCCAAATTCAAATTAAGAAAATGCGTGATTTTCATTTGTTTTTCGTACTGTGAAGATGTGGGAATCTAATGAAGAAATTCGATACATTTTAAAATTTTACTACAAAAAAGGTAAAAATGCGACGCAAGCCGCGAAAACAATTAGTGATGTTTATGGACCTAGTGCAGTGTCTGTGAGAATAGCACAAATTTGGTTTAAGCGTTTTCAATCTAGACATTTTGATGTCAAAGATGCACCTCGCTCTGGTCGCCCTATTACGGATAAAACGGATGCCATTTTTGAAAAAGTGGAGTAAGATCGGCATATCAGTAGTTACGACGTAGCTGAAGAACTGGGAATTGACCACAAAACAGTTTTGGTGCATTTGAAAAAAACTGGGTACACAAAAAGCTCGATATTTGGGTACCTCACGAGCTCACTGAAAGCAACCTAATGAACCGTGTACTCATTTGTCATTCTTTATTACGAAGTAATGAGACCGAACCATTTTTGAAGAAGCTGATAACTGGTGATGAAAAGTGGATCACGCACGACAAGAACGTGCGAAAAAGGTCGTGGTCAAAGGCCGGCTTCACAGACTGTGGCGAAACTCGGTTTAACTCACAACAAGGTGATGCTCTGTGTGTGGTGGGATTGGAAGGGCATTAATCATTATGAACTGTTACCATCAGGCAGGACCATCGATTCTGAACTCTACTGCGAACAACTGATGAGATTAAAGCAAGAAGTTGAGAGAAAGCGGCGGGAATTAATCAACAGAAGGGGTGTGGTTTTTCAATGATAACGCTCACACATCTTTAGCCACTCAGCAAAAATTAAGAGAGTTTGGCTGGGAGTATATTATATGTTATAGTCCTGACCTTGCACCTTCAGATTTCCACCTGTTTCGGTCTCTTCAGAATTCTTTAGGCAGTGTCAGGTTAACATCACGAGAGGACTGACAAAACTACTTGTCGCGGTTTTTCGATCAGAAGCCCCAAAATTTCTATAGCAATGGGATCATGTCCCTACCTACAAGATGGTAAAAAGTTATTAAACAAAATGGCACCTACATACTTTAGTTAAATGTAAATAAACTATATTATAAAATGTTTTGAATTTTCTTAAAAAATGCGGAGAAACTTTTTCCCCAACCTTAATATTTTGTATTTTACTCTCTCCACATAATAACTTACGTGAAACTAAATTTAATATAAAACGATTATCTAAATAATTCTAAAAAAAAGATACTCCTTTCCTTGTTTAAATTTATACTTGAGAACTCTATTGCAAATAAAGTGCAACATTAGCTTCCAATAAAATGGCGGATATCCCTTAACAGTTAGATAAGCACATAGTAAATATAAAGTTCCTCTATAAAATTGCAAATATAAAGGCCTCAAATTATAGGCTGGCGTGCAGGTTAAATATTCACCTTTGACAACTTAAGCTACTAACATATATCTATTACAACGATAACGAATCGTTTGGGTTTGCTTCTTAAGTGGAGTGGAGTGGAGTGGGCCCCACGAGATAGCTCGAGAGTCATGACGGCGACGAACGCTTCCTCAGGGCCCCCCGCGACTGATAACATGATATGGTAGCCGCTTCAGAACTCTGCACCTTCCTGCCTATCACTCACCGTGGAGACTACACAATAAAAACCCTTTCCGATCTAAAAATAACGTATAACTAAATAATAAGTTGATATAGATTATAGGCATCATGTGCCAAAATTTCCACAAAATCAACCTTTTTCAATATGGGAACACTATTTGCCAAGCGAGAAACGCATCATTACTCAATACCACTACCAACTACCAGATGAAAGGAAAGGGTTTTAAGCTCGTTATTAAGCCGCTGCTCGGCCAGCTGGTCTGGTCTCCGTGACGCCCGTGTGGGGAACCCCGAAAGACCAAGAGCGAAGTATGCGTCGTCAACATTTTGTATAATATTTGTAACAAGTTACCATAAAAGTTCCGTCGAGATAGGTGCTTCTGGGCCTATAACTTATTCTTAACGAACTCAGCAACATATACAAGTCAAAAAATTAACAGTACCTATGTCAATGTTGGGCTAAAATTCATAAAGACGAATCTATTCCTACATATTAAGGTAAAAAGCGAAAAAACTTTAGTGTACGTAAATTAGTCTACGATAATAATACGACATCTTGACTTAATGACTAGATGCCACATCGCTTAGGTGACGACTATTTTTGGTAAATGGCAATGCTTTCCATTATATATAATAAAAGTTACTTTGAAAACTCTTTAAACACATCAAAATCTTAGAGTCTACCACCAAAACGTGAATGTATAAATAGCTTAATATTAAAAACCATTTGCCAGAATTAAAAAAAAACCTTTGGAAATATAACCTTTTCCACATTTGAGTCAAAAATATAATAAATTAATATCATCTGGACGCACAGTTACCTTATAAGTACAAAACGATTATAAAGCATGTAGCGATACATCGATTTTGAACACTGTTTGAGGTCGAGCGGATAGATCAGTCAACGATCGTTTATCGGATGCTAATCGTAATCGTATACTAAATCGAGGTAATCGATTAGAAACAAAATGTTGAAAAGGATGGCGATCTGGTCATTACCCGATCCATCTACAGATGGAAATGGTGATGGATTCTGACGAGAATCGCTCGTCCCTGCCTCGATCATAGATGAGAAGTGGAGTGAAAAAGAGCTCAAATATTTACAGAAATCAGATCTAAAACGTATTAGAAAAGATTTAACGCTTTTTCGGTAAAATTACTTATAAATATAGAAGCTGGGGAACTACGCGGTAACATCTATAATATAAGGTGTTCACCGACAAGTTACACATTACTCTACTGCTCTACTTATGAAGAACTAATAACCGTAAGGAATTTTAACCTTACACTTATATAAAACACTATATTTACACCAACCTTAAACTTCAAATGAATAACTAACAAAATATGTTCATTTGTATCAACTAATGTTAAATGATTTAACTAGACTAGACGGCGCGGGTTCGTCCACGTCGGTGATGTGTTTATGCGGCGGTTGTAATATTGTGTGACCAAGTCGTATGTTCTCAAGACTGACCAATGTTAGAGCCGGTATAATAGAATTTAAAAAACCCCTCACGCGGCCACTCCTGCGCCGTTACTGCAGAGGAAATAACATAAACCATTACGAAACAGAGCTGCGATAGATATCACAGAAAACATTTACCGATTGTGATGTCTGTAAAGAAACTGACCCCACACTATTTATATATAAACGGAATTGCCTTAACAAAATTACATCTACGTACGTGGTAACAAAAAATATCACTACAAGTCAATAACATTTCATAATAAATGCCTTTCGATAGAATAATCTAAGAGGTAGGATCGGGAGAGGGTTCACCAAACGCATACTCCTGGCCTCGAACCCGTCCACGCATTCCCAGCGACGTCCACCCACAACTCATACCAAACTATGTCTCTATATAATTTTTTCACATATAATCTAAAATTTTGACGATTTTGACTCTCTTAACAATATGATTACAATTTACTACCCAATAACACCCTGTGATTCTTTCATTTACTCCCAAACATGGTACACGATTGTTACAACAATGACGTCACGTTGATGACGTTTACATATACAAATATTATCGGCAACTACAACATTCCGATACACTAAGTATGCGTTTGGTTTCTAACATGAAATTACGTCCTTAACATAATGGTCAATATCGATTGTTATAAAAAAACACATATATCACAGTTTCAGAATGTCAGATTGTACGATTTTGTAAGGAAAAAAAATTGAAGAGGAAGTCATACCATTAACGGGCGTGTGTGGCAGTTAAAACTATAATAACCGACATTGACCGACTTAACCTACAAAGTTTGTTTATCTTCTACGTAGTAAATATATTAAAACTAGATTATTCGTAAACGCCCCTTAAAAAAACGTTTGCGATTGTGCTTGTGTTTGGTTACTTTAACAACTTTGTTCCATATAAAATATAAAAAATATAAACTTGTACTAGCAAAATATTATAAAAACCTTATAAAAACGCGGGCGGAACCGCTTGTCAGTATTTAGTCTCATATAATCACCATTAGTTTAGTAACGTTTCTAAATTAGTCATTTAGTTGCAGCAGCACTTCCATAGGCACAACCAATACCACACAACTACTTACGATGACCACATTACAACACAAATTTACTTTTAAAGAACATACATGCTACTCCATTAAAATACAGAACAGACAATATATACTAAAATAGTTTTTTTTTCAACTACCTTAAAGAAATACTCTTAAATTCTAAACAACAATCTGGTGGTCAGTTAGCGGGAAATATCTGTCAGTATATCGTGATATCGGTAGTTGGCAGGACATTTCAGTTTGATGGGATTTTATGTAGTATTGGAATTCCAGGTAGTAGAAAAAATATCGCTCGTACTGAGTACAAAAGCCGCTACTTTGTACGAAATATACAGTAAAACCTTAAAATTTAAACATTAAATATCGGCTGTACTCACACTTAATACAGTAATAAACATTAATACGGTATTTAACATTTAAATTATATAAACACTTCCAACACTACAGACAAACTACACTAATGACAAATATATTTAATATATATAAACATTAAGGGACGCCTACGAATACTGTTACTGTTCCACATCAATATATTCAAAAATCTTTTCCGCATGTTTGCTTCTGACATTTATTTTTTATGATAAAATTGTAGACATAGACTCCACATACATTGTTACACCACTTTAAGTTATACAAACATACACAAATATATTTTTCCACAACATCGAATAAGAAGTTACATACTCATCTTTCATTTCGTACTCGGTTACATTTTCAGATATAACTATAAAATAGTGCACATGGCAATTTTTACTAAAACACCAATTAGACATTATCAGTAAGTGTGACGCCCGTCCCGTTCCACTTGTCCGCGTGCATTGCGTGCGTTACGAGCGTGAACCCAAGTAAAGGAACGGGTAATGGAGCGCTTTGAGCGTTAACGTAAATAATTCAAACGGCGAGTTCTAAAGCAACAGTTTCAAGAGGTTAAGTTTATAATTATTGGTTAAATTAATGTATATTCATATTTTTTATTGATTGATTTTTTTATATTTATAATTTAATTGAAACTAAAATTAATTTTATATAAATATGCGCTACAGAAACATTCCACAGCCCACTAATAAATCTCTATCCGTATCAAATAAAGTTATTTACATCGGCGCCATTTTTGTTGTTTTAAAAATGCCGCCAAATTTTGCAACCACAGATCACTAATTTTGCAATGCTCACACCACCGACGATTTGACAGGGCCTTCGTGGGCTTCGAGTGAGCATCAGTCATTAATGACGTTTTCGCCGCAACCACAACGCCCGCGATCATCAAGTGGAACGGCTAAATAAGCGTTTGGGGCGTTTAGATGGCTTAGAGGAACGCGCCTTTTTCAAACCTGTCAACTTGCCTATTTAACCGGAATTAATCGAAAACATGGCGATTTTTTTAAAGCAATTCTGATCGTAGTGAGAATCGTTTGCACCGAGTACAAAATGACTTTTCCAACCGTTCACATCCTTCGTTCCTCCTTAGGAAAGAGTCTTTTGGAAAGAAATCATAAACCACAAACAACATAAGGAAAGTTTCATCGTGTTTGCAAGTTTAACTCAAAACTTGTAACAAATTGGGGGGCTGACCACCACTACGTCGTCAAACCGTTACCACTTACGTGGTATTTACGGTGATGACACTCGACGTCGAGGCAGAGCCAGTTCGCGTTAAATTTTGTAATGCTCGACAGATGCCACGACGGCCAGGGTCTTCTTGATGCGGAGAGCTGTTAACCGAGCAGCTGGGTTTTGGTACCAACATTCCTTCATCACCTTTGAAACTGCTTGTAGAACCTGAGAAAGCAAGCAGAGGTTCATATCTTCACCCGAAAAGGAGTTCAAATTTGAAATAACTGCATAATTAAGAAAAAAATATTGCTAAGTGATATTAGAAATAAAAAAAATAATGAAGTCCAATATTTTTAACAATTCAATGAAAATTTCAATTGAATGTGTAAATAAGTGAGAGGTCGAGTGAGTTAATCAATATGTGCATGAACAAGTTGGTGCCTGATAACTGGATGTGTGCGTATGTGCGTGTATGCGTATGTGCGCTGTGCTGCGTAAATGTGTGGGTAAGTAAGTTAAGTTCTCACCGGATCAGAATGCCATCTATTCGGAACCACAGGTCGTCTTTTCTCAACGCAAACAACTCGTTTCATGTCGTCAAGCGAAGGGTCTGATGGCACGCAGTCGTAGTACGGTGGCTGATAATCTTCACAAATTCCGCATCTTCGAGACATCTCCCAGAGGACCAGGCCCAGGGAGTACACGTCAGAGCGTTTGTAGGGATCAAACTGACGGCTATCCATGCTCTCATCAAGAACCTGCATATGAAAAGTATTGATTTGGTCGTGGTTTACTTCCAAAAGCAGCATTACTCCTAAACTTCCGTAGGAAATTCGTTTTTGATATTACTTCCGTTGTGACGTGAAATGAAAACGTGAATAGTGGTGCAAATATATATCCATTTCTGTGAATTCTGATAAATAACTGATGCTTATAATATTAACAATAATAGTATTTTACTAACTGTTATCACTTACACCAATATACGAAGTAGAATTAATTTTTTACATGAAATTAAAATTGAAAAAAAAAAAGCCGTGGTCGACACTGTATATAAAATAAATTATGTCTTGATCCTCTCTAATTATTTTATTATATGTTAGATATATAGTATATCAATCTAATTAGAAAAGATGAACGCAACAGCAGTTTGTTTTCTTAGTTTATTAGAAGACTAAAGTAGCCGCGGTCGAGTATAAGACTATGCGGCAGAAGAAATTGTAAATAAAATAAATTATGTCTTGATCCTCTCTAATTATTTTATTATATGTTAGATATATAGTATATCAATCTAATTAGAAAAGATGAACGCAACAGCAGTTTGTTTTCTTAGTTTATTAGAAGACTAAAGTAGCCGCGGTCGAGTATAAGACTATGCGGCAGAAGAAATTGTAAATAAAATAAATTATGTCTTGATCCTCTCTAATTATTTTATTATATGTTAGATATATAGTATATCAATCTAATTAGAAAAGATGAACGCAACAGCAGTTTGTTTTCTTAGTTTATTAGAAGACTAAAGTAGCCGCGGTCGAGTATAAGACTATGCGGCAGAAGAAATTGTAAATAAAATAAATTATGTCTTGATCCTCTCTAATTATTTTATTATATGTTAGATATATAGTATATCAATCTAATTAGAAAAGATGAACGCAACAGCAGTTTGTTTTCTTAGTTTATTAGAAGACTAAAGTAGCCGCGGTCGAGCATAAGACTATGCGGCAGAAGAAATTGTAAATAAAATAAATTGTCTTGATCCTCTCTAATTATTTTATTATACTTTTGGTGTATAGTATATCAATCTAATTAGAAAAGATGAACGCAACAGCAGTTTGTTTTCTAAGTTTATTAGAAGACTATAGTAGCCGCGGTCGAGACTATGCGGCAGAAGAAATTGTAAATAAAATAAATTATGTCTTGATCCTCTCTGATTATTTTATTATATGTTAGATATATAGTATATCAATCTAATTAGAAAAGATGAACGCAACAGCAGTTTGTTTTCTAAGTTTATTAGAAGACTATAGTAGCCGCGGTCGAGACTATGCGGCAGAAGAAATTGTAAATAAAATAAATTATGTCTTGATCCTCTCTAATTATTTTATTATACTTTTGGTGTATAGTATATCAATCTAATTAGAAAAGATGAACGCAACAGCAGTTTGTTTTCTAAGTTTATTAGAAGACTATAGTAGCCGCGGTCGAGACTATGCGGCAGAAGAAATTGTAAATAAAATAAATTATGTCTTGATCCTCTCTGATTATTTTATTATATGTTAGATATATAGTATATCAATCTAATTAGAAAAGATGAACGCAACAGCAGTTTGTTTTCTAAGTTTATTAGAAGACTATAGTAGCCGCGGTCGAGACTATGCGGCAGAAGAAATTGTAAATAAAATAAATTATGTCTTGATCCTCTCTAATTATTTTATTATACATTTGGTGTATAGTATATCAATCTAATTAGAAAAGATGAACGCAACAGCAGTTTGTTTTCTTAGTTTATTAGAAGACTATAGTAGCCACGGTCGAGTATTAGACTATGCGGCAGAAGAAATTGTAAATAAAATAAATTATGTCTTGATCCTCTCTGATTATTTTATTATATGTTAGATATATAGTATATCAATCTAATTAGAAAAGATGAACGCAACAGCAGTTTGTTTTCTAACTTTATTAGAAGACTAAAGTAGCCGCGGTCGAGCATAAGACTATAAGGCAGAAGACATTGAAAATAAAATAAATTATGTCTTGATCCTCTCTGATTATTTTATTATATGTTAGATATATAGTATATCAATCTAATTAGAAAAGATGAATGCAACAGCAATTTGTTTTCTTAGTTTATTAGAAGACTATAGTAGCCACGGTCGAGTATAAGACTATGCGGCAAAAGAAATTGTAAATAAAATAAATTATGTCTTGATCCTCTCTGATTATTTTATTATATGTTAGATATATAGTATATCAATCTAATTAGAAAAGATGAACGCAACAGCAGTTTGTTTTCTAAATTTATTAGAAGACTATAATAGCCGCGGTCGAGTATAAGACTATGCGGCAGAAGAAATTGTAAATAAAATAAATTATGTCTTGATCCTCTCTAATTATTTTATTATATGTTAGATATATAGTATATCAATCTAATTAGAAAAGATGAACGCAACAGCAGTTTGTTTTCTAAATTTATTAGAAGACTATAGTAGCCGCGGTCGAGTATAAGACTATGCGGCAGAAGAAATTGTAAATAAAACAAATTATGTCTTGATCCTCTCTAATTATTTTATTATATGTTAGATATATAGTATATCAATCTAATTAGAAAAGATGAACGCAACAGCAGTTTGTTTTCTTAGTTTATTAGAAGACTAAAGTAGCCGCGGTCGAGCATAAGACTATGCGGCAGAAGAAATTGTAAATAAAATAAATTATGTCTTGATCCTCTCTAATTATTTTATTATACTTTTGGTGTATAGTATATCAATCTAATTAGAAAAGATGAACGCAACAGCAGTTTGTTTTCTAAGTTTATTAGAAGACTATAGTAGCCGCGGTCGAGACTATGCGGCAGAAGAAATTGTAAATAAAATAAATTATGTCTTGATCCTCTCTGATTATTTTATTATATGTTAGATATATAGTATATCAATCTAATTAGAAAAGATGAACGCAACAGCAGTTTGTTTTCTAAGTTTATTAGAAGACTATAGTAGCCGCGGTCGAGACTATGCGGCAGAAGAAATTGTAAATAAAATAAATTATGTCTTGATCCTCTCTAATTATTTTATTATATGTTAGATATATAGTATATCAATCTAATTAGAAAAGATGAACGCAACAGCAGTTTGTTTTCTAAATTTATTAGAAGACTATAGTAGCCGCGGTCGAGTATAAGACTATGCGGCAGAAGAAATTGTAAATAAAATAAATTATGTCTTGATCCTCTCTAATTATTTTATTATATGTTAGATATATAGTATATCAATCTAATTAGAAAAGATGAACGCAACAGCAGTTTGTTTTCTTAGTTTATTAGAAGACTAAAGTAGCCGCGGTCGAGCATAAGACTATGCGGCAGAAGAAATTGTAAATAAAATAAATTATGTCTTGATCCTCTCTAATTATTTTATTATACTTTTGGTGTATAGTATATCAATCTAATTAGAAAAGATGAACGCAACAGCAGTTTGTTTTCTAAGTTTATTAGAAGACTATAGTAGCCGCGGTCGAGACTATGCGGCAGAAGAAATTGTAAATAAAATAAATTATGTCTTGATCCTCTCTGATTATTTTATTATATGTTAGATATATAGTATATCAATCTAATTAGAAAAGATGAACGCAACAGCAGTTTGTTTTCTAAGTTTATTAGAAGACTATAGTAGCCGCGGTCGAGACTATGCGGCAGAAGAAATTGTAAATAAAATAAATTATGTCTTGATCCTCTCTAATTATTTTATTATATGTTAGATATATAGTATATCAATCTAATTAGAAAAGATGAACGCAACAGCAGTTTGTTTTCTAAGTTTATTAGAAGACTATAGTAGCCGCGGTCGAGACTATGCGGCAGAAGAAATTGTAAATAAAATAAATTATGTCTTGATCCTCTCTAATTATTTTATTATATGTTAGATATATAGTATATCAATCTAATTAGAAAAGATGAACGCAACAGCAGTTTGTTTTCTAAATTTATTAGAAGACTATAGTAGCCGCGGTCGAGTATAAGACTATGCGGCAGAAGAAATTGTAAATAAAATAAATTATGTCTTGATCCTCTCTAATTATTTTATTATATGTTAGATATATAGTATATCAATCTAATTAGAAAAGATGAACGCAACAGCAGTTTGTTTTCTTAATTTATTACAAGACTAAAGTAGCCGTATTTTTTGCAAGTTGAAAGTAGTACCTAAAATTGCATTTGCAACACGTGCATGCGCACTGCGCGTATACTGGTGTAAAAATCACTTGCGCGCTCGAGCTACGTAGATTAGAACTACCAACACTGGGGCAAGCGACTTGCACCAGTGTTGACAGTTGTGTGGTTAAAAATGCCGTCACTTGTACCAAATGAGTCGTCTGTATCTTTGAAACTAATTGGTATTTTGAAACAAAATTTGCAGGATACAAAATTTATGTTATTTTGAAGCTATTAATGCAAAAAAAAACAGTTTTCGTAATTTTGTTGGTTGTATCAGTATACGTAGGCCTGTCGATATATTAATATAAAACAGCAACGCAATTAATTTCAATACAATGGCAAGGGCGGGCTGCTAGTTATGTAATTAGAATTTACAATCACATTAAGGTTGCGACAAGTTTCGGATAATATTTTAGTTTCAAAACTTTTACACTTTCGTGACTGAATATTTTTTAATAACTATTAGTAATACTCCTAAACCAAATCTACTAGGACAATTTCACTGCAAATGTCCAAGATAGCCAAATTCTATGTAAAATATTTATTCATTATTCTAGAGGAAATATACATTATTCTGCAAGCGCTAATGCCTCTGGTCACTTTGCAATAACATTATGTGTCATTTAAGTAATTTTAATTACATTTCCTAAACTATTTAATAACAAAATCATACTATACTTTGTATGAAAGTCACTTTTTAAAACAACCTTAACATTAAGCGACAATAAGATTACACAAAATTCAGTAAACAAGTGCAATCAAAATGCAAGCACAAAAAAATAATATATCAGAAGGATTTTAAAAAACAATAGTATAGAAACACATTAAAGAGAGAGAAGAGACACAACAAATAAATGTCTAGTTTAACGCAAAAGCATCAAAAATACGTTATAATAAGAAAAATGCTATAAACTTTTATTCAATCTGCTATCTTATCCTTATTTCTTTTCAAGAAAAAAAATATAAGATTCACTAAAAATATCTATTTCATCGAAACAAATATTATATGACTTCTATAGTCGTTTGATTGACGCCCTTTGTCGTGTGTAAGAAAGAGGTAATAGAAAAGATAATATAAGAAGACTTAGGAGAGAATACAAAACTATTTGTAGCGACGAGATACATTCGAGTAATGATTGAAATGGATTTTCATACATTTTATATTTTTTATAATACCTTCTTAAGGCAACATTCAATACAAAAAAACATTGAACATTAAGTATATCAGTTTTTGTAGTAGCATAATTTTGTTGGTTTTTCAAAAACCGCACCATTTGAAACAAAAAATAATTTTCCAAATCGATTCAGGCGTTTTCGAGTACTTGGTAAACACATATAAAAGAAAAGAATCCGCCGAACTATAAACCACCTTCTTTTTGAAGTCGGTTGAAAATTACGATAATTCAACTAAAGCTTTTGCTATAAACTAGTATGTGTGAGTAACAGTACCTCAGGAGCCATGTAACGTTTCGTGCCAACGCGGTTGGTGGAGGGCACATCGACAGAATCGTTGGTCACGTTGTGCCTGACCGCCAGGCCCAAGTCCCCTATCACACAAGTCAGGTTGGACTTCACTAGAATGTTCTTCGACTTGAGATCTCGATGCGCAATAGCCGGTTTGCCTGGCGGGTACAACACGTATTATAATCTTCTCAAATCATTAATCTGAATATGGTTAGTGTATTACTTACCTCTAGTGCCAACGATGTCCATGTGCAAGTGAGCAAGCCCGGTGGCGACAGACAGAGCCATCTTGATGAGCGTGTTCGAGTCGATCGTCTTAACGGTCAAGAAGTCGAACAGTGAACCGTTTTCATGGTAATCGGTAATCAGCCACAGTTGAGTCCAGGTTCCGTTATCTAGAAAGTTTAATTTTATATGAGAAAACTTTAGCGTGGATGGTTCAGAATCAGACCAGAAAGTCATAGAATCGATTTGCTTATTCAGTACCAACGTAGCGTGTTTGTTAACACATTAAACATATTTTTAAATGCTGCTTTCAGTATTTCAAAAGAACCTTCAAACAAATACAATATCTAGAGATCTATTCTGCCCTCTAAAATAAAATAAAACAATATTGAGTTATTCATACCACTGTCTAGCTTAAGACATTCTGCATCAGATGAATTTAAATCAGCTCGATCCTATCTATAACGATTATTGCCTTCCGAGGGCAGTAGTATCGTCCTACAAGACATGCATTTTATAAATTTAGTCCAAGAGGCGAAAATGGGAGCTAAGCCATGATATCGAAGAGTCGGTGATAAACAATAAAAACATCGTGTACAAAACAGGCAATTTGTAAATATTTGTATCCGATTTCGTCCAGAACATTCAGCACCAATTTACATTACAAATATTATTCAAGGTTGCTATAAAAATAAAGCGTATTTGCAAGTAGTTTCGAAATATGGAGCCATGTTGAGGGACAGTGGGAGAGTGGGAGTGTAGGTTTCCACGTGGCGCCCCGATGTCATACGTTTCCTATACTTACCTGCCAAGCTAAAAGTTCACCGCAAAATGCAATTTTATAGGAGTCACAAACATGGCGTAACCTTATTGCGTATTAGGAATGGCGACATATTTTTGGAACTTTGGATTTTTTTATATTCTTAGAACATTCCATTGAATAAATTTCATATACAAAATTATGGTAAATTGGATCGCAACAACATGTTGATCTCGACGGTATGAATATGATTCAATGAAAATTATAATTTGTTATGATATGGCAGTAATAGCTTTATTTTTTCGAACGAAAACATTTCTTATTTTGGGTAGATTTCGAGACGAACGACGAATATGAAATTGAAGTGTGAATTTAACACAAATTTTAGTCAAAGACAACTTTTAGTCAAATTTAGTAAACGGTACATGATATAAATATAATTTTTATCAATTAAATACAATAGTTTTAACACCATATCCCTATATATTTTTGTAATTAAAAAAATGTTTAAACTCCAACTTAAAATTGTTTAATGCTATTAGTGTTTTTATATACGTCAAAATAGTTGAGTCAGTCAGTTTGAAGCTACCACCAGGTCGGAAAGCAATAATCTGTAGAGAAGAGCCGAAAAAATCTCAACCGATGCTCTTTATCTCTAATTGCTTTTGCTCAAAAACCTTAACTTTCAGGATGGCATTATTTTATTATTTCACATATCCCGTGTTCCGAAATACACTGAAAGCAATGGCCAGTGCTCTCAGTGGTCAGAAATGTGTTCCGTTATAACTGTCAGTATACTGGCGCAGTATCATATGGAAATCCATGACGTCATCAATCGACGTCATTTTTGTACTGAAACTACTGGAGCTACCGAGCTACAGTGCTCCCAGTGTTTTGATCACATGATCAACAGGGTCAAGAATTAATCGCTTGATGCTTGTACTATTGATAATAAATAATTATTTAAATTGTTATCTTAAGAAATCGGGCCTTATACAAAATGTAAAATCGTAATATTATCAAAGAAACCTTTAAACATGAATGACATTGACAGATGACAGTATACATACTGGTCTGCTGTTCCGTTTTAAACAGTGGTCCAGTGTAGCTAAGTATAAAGGAACAGCTTTCCAGTGTACTGAAGTGACGTCACACCCTACAGTGCTCCAGTGCATTTCGGAACATGCATAACAGAATTACTTTTGAAACGAGATAGATACGCAGTAATGCGAATTGCGAAATATTAATATTATGCAACATCCTTTGACATAATAAATTTATTCTTAAGAATTTAATTTAGCAAATGCTGGAGAAGATTGCCCCCGACAGGTCTGGGGGTAGGAAGCAATCTTCGATGTACTTACAGCTTTATCTTTTCATAATATTGTTTTAATTTATTCAGCGTGGAGGTCAAGATGGGGGAAATTTGATTACACGTCAGGAATCAGCGATCAAGTCACATTATACAAATTTGTTTACTGAAGTGATAAACCAGAGTTATTGACGCGAGCAAAATATTTTGATTTATTTAATACACTTCTCTACAAGGGTGGAACAGGGGGAAAATAATAATCTATTTTGGTCGATGACGAGTGAGCGAAGAACCAGGTCGCCACAGTGTGCTTAATTTTTGTATTTCTATACTTCTCTTTTCATAATCTTATCATTTGTATAGGTGAGCAAGTTTTAGTTTTTTGGGCTTTAAACATAATTAAATTAAAAAAGGTTATTAGGTTGTTATTTTATAACTTTTCTTGAAGCTGTTTGTTAATACGGTCTAAGTATAGAGGCATGTTTATTTAACAGTCACGATTTCACGTTTCGAGGAATCCAATATTTTAAATGTTAACAAATCACAAACAAAACTTCCTTTAAACAATATCAGCTTTAACCAACGAGGGGATAGGTTCAGATAGACTTAAATAAAGTATTCTAGTTCTTATTACTACGGCAACCTACTATTAGTACACACCAAATTTGTGTTGTGGCTTTTATTTTGAGCTATGAAATTGAGCGTTATGATTAATATAATATCGATATGTAAGCATACCTTTATTATCCGCTGCGATGAATCCCAATATGTTCTCGTGTCTCAACATGACAGTCTGGTATATCTCAGCCTCCCTGAACCAGGAGCACTCTTCCCGGGAGGAGAAGATCTTCACCGCAACGTTCTCTCCTCGCCAGCGACCGCGCCACACCTCACCGAAGCGACCCTTACCAATGATATCCAGCAGCTGGATCTGACGAGCTATCGATCGCTGCACTAGGAGTGGTAGACCTGGAATAATTAATTATGTTAACAATAAATTATTCTTGTGTCAAAAGCTCAATGAAAAAACGTACTATTTAATTTAACATTTTGCTATCAATCACTTAGATATTTGTACCTCAACGAAGCGACTCACGGAGTTTATCATATAAATATATTAATTACTAGGGACCCGTCCCGGCTTCGCACGGATGGATAATTTTTTTTTAACATTTTGGCTCCCGCATTCTGTCGCTCCCTCTATCGCCGCGTTACTCGCTGCGCTGCGAGACACCCACACCGCGCCGGCGGCCCGTCTGGGATTATTTTTTATTTATCTTGATATTTTTATTTCGTAATATCTTTTGACTGGAATGTCCGATTTCAATAATTCAAAAAGTAATTAACAGGTATTGAAACAGTCTTCATTACGAAATAATTTATTTGGATAAGAATTAATACAAAGTTATGGAAAACATGGTCTGATTTTGATAGGCTTTTTATCAACTTTTAAAATGTAAAAAGTAGTTATAGTGACGTAACTACAATAGTTGGACATATGGTCTCGCTGAGTTTTTTGTAGATATTGATACGTTCTATAATATTGTGGAACATTTTTTTGTTCTATCATCAATACTTTTCGCAGCGCATGCGATGAAAGATATTATATGGCTAATTTTTTTGCACCTTTTTCTAATTTTTTCTTGTAATAAATATAGCCTATGTTACTCAGGGATAATGTAGCTTTCTAATGGTGAAAGAATTTTTGAAATCAGTCCAGTAGTTTTTATGTTTATTCGTTACATACAAAAATACAAATCTTTCCTCTTTATAATATTAGTATAGATAAATAAATTTAAAATGTTAACTAACCAGAGCCCGATCCTGAAGTGGTCAGCTCGATCATATCCCGTAAAGAAGCCGAAATCATCGGATGCCTCGTCTCGCAGAAGGAATCTTCAGGTGAAAATAAAGACCTGGAGCCGCGCTTTATGATCTTCGGCGACTTTCTGCTCCACCAGATACTGATCACGCCGCATATGATCAACATCACGAGCGCCATTATCCATGGCAGCACTTGCCACACCACCGCTGACGTATTCGAGTCTAACACACCACGTCATTATAAATATCGGTATTTTATAAGACGGTACAAGAGAAAAGAATCAATCAAAATTCTACTTAATAAAAAAATGTTGTAAATAATCCTTTTTAAAACTAAAGCAGTCACGGTGAAAGGTAGTCTTGTTTATCGAAGTTAGAAATAATTTTAAATGCATATCTGTGTAGCCAAATTAACAAGAATAACCTTTCCATCCGGTCTGCCACCACAAATACCTCAAAATATTTCACCCAGTTTTAGTAACGGACATCGCAATTTAATACAAATAAATTTTAAGGGATATTTAATGTATGTAAGTAAACATAAATTAAAGCCATAAACCACACAAACGTTCAATGACCCAAAAATACCATATACATGCGACAAGCATAAAAACAAGCACATTAATAGCTAAGCCTAACAAACCAAAAATATACTCTCCATCTAATATTTTAATAATTGAATACTATTCAAATCTCCTTAACCTTATTAGTATTAGAAAAAGTTTGAGTACCGAATAGACCTCGTCGAGTAGGGAACAGGTACCATACTACCGATGCCAATGGTGCATGCGATTAGTAACTTACTCTAAAAACGCATGCGAGAAGAAATAGCGGCGTATGATCACTCACGTACTGGTCACGTACACTGCCCTCTAGGTATACATTACTCATATACATTATATATTGCTTCTATTTGTTTCGACACATTCTCCCGACGATATGCCTATAAATTTTAGGAAGTTACCTATCAATAAAACAGTCTAACGGACGGACAGACGGCTCACAATGCTACATTAAATTTAGCAAAAAAATACCCAATATATTCATATACTTTAAACATTCAAACGACGACACTGAAGGACGAAACATTAAAAGACACGAGCAGACTGAGAGCGCGGATTATTTATCTCCCATATTTGATTTATCCATGCATAATCATTAATCATATGATGCAATGATTGCTGTTCAATTGACGAAGTGTGGTCGAACATGACAACTTACAATACATTACATTACATTCATTACAGCTACCCATCGGCGTGCCACACCCCAGACCCGTGGCAGCCGAAACGAGGCGAGGCGAGACACATTCGTACCTGCGTGCTCGAGTAGACCGCGATTACAGAAGTCCGTGCCGCAGCAAATAATTTCCGGAGTTTCGTCTTTGCGGCACCATATGGGTCTGTCTCCCGGAGGGAAAATGGTTTTCTGGTGCCAACATCTATGCAATCGATAAGCGCAACATTAATGACAGCTCGTCAGTTCGTCGGCTCACCTACGTGATCAACGCCGGGAAAAGGAGTGGTATAATAGGAGAGTTTAGTACAATTAGAACACAGAAAGTAAAGTAATCGTTTAGCCATGCAATGTGTGCCGTAGCGGGGCGGTCTACTGTGCGTACGGTGCGTGCTAGCGGCTAGCTAGTGGCTAGTGGCTCCCAGCGGCCGGCGGCCAGCTGCTAGCGGCTAACGGTTAGCGAGTAGCGAGTAGAGCGAGAGACACGTCGACTACCTGGCTTGGTGTGTATTTCCAGGCGAAGGTCCCGGTTGCACATGTCGCGCTTACAACACTTTATCGCCACCGAGTCATTTCTATTTCTCGTCGTGGAGCAACTGAAGGGGTGCTCCGGTGGGATCAGTGCTCTATGCTCGATACAGCTGCGCCCGGGTGGAACCACCATACAATGTTTAGTACGTTAAAGCGAAACCAATCAATGCACACTCGGAAAATACTCTTTGTTAACATATGGCACATCATTCGAGCGACTCCTCGCTTAGTAGGTACATATTCAAATCACTAACTTGAAAGCGCTGGTTAGAGTATGGTAAGAGTTGGCATCTCAACACAAAACTTATAGGTCGTCAATGGCAAGGCAATTATGTCTAGAGTACATAAAACAAACTCAATCTGCACGGTCAAGTCGGAGCACACGGCCACAACGCCCACAGGTGAGAGCTTCTTACCCATGGTGACGGCATGCCGCCCTTTTGCTATATGTTCTTGGTAAGCCTCGTCAGAATTGCAGAGATCATTATTACAGCAATAGGTTCTGGGACGTCTGCATTTGACTGGATTGTCTGGAGGGAAGGCTACATGTGTGTGCAAACAGCTTAAGGCCACCTCTCTACACAAGTCAACGGTTTGACACAAATTGATTAATTGATTAACACACCTTAGCGCCACCAAAACTGAGATTTGTGTTGATATTTTGCCAATTGAGTCACTAATACATACTTTAATATATTACATTAAATATACTAAATGGTCAAAATATGTACCTTGTGTTTAACTATGTCTGCACAGTACCTTATACAAGCATTATGTGGACTTTAAAATATATATATATATATATATAACAATTTACTTTTGGAAGTTTCGAAACCCAAGTAATGTTAGTTCGTAGAAGGTACAGTCAGCAAAATTAAAATATAAACCCTTAATAATTTTGAAAGTTTTTACTTAATAATATTAAACATAACACATAATGAATAAACAGCTTTACTCACTGGTAATTGTGCCGAATGACTCCATTTTCGACAGTTTTGGAAGCATAACAAAACCCATCTGTCTCACATGTTGAGTTGGGGCAACTGGGGCTGTCACTGTTGCAGTAACACGTCAATCCTAGCATTGCGATAAAACATTCATAAATAAACATCTTTATGCACTGCATAGTAGTTGGATCTAAATAAACAACATTTCTTTATTTTTTATTAAATACTCGTAATACTTCTATTACAACAACATGACAGGTAATAATCGAAATTGAATGATTCGCTTTAAAGAACAGCCGCTAAGTAAAACCTAATGTTACAGTAATTGATGTAACAAGAATAATACGTGTAATATACTTTTGTAAAACACTAACATATATCAAAAACATTAACAGAACCATAACATAATTATATTTCTTCCCCTTTTTATGATACTCTTAATTAAACTTCTTATTTAAGCAGCAGACTAAGTAGTTAATTTTCTTTTATAATTTAACAATTATTTCTTATCACTTATCTTTCAGAAACTAAATTTCGTTTTAATTACTATCTTCCCGTGAGGAGACGGGTTAGAATACGATTCCCCTCTTCCGCCGGGACAGAATCTCGAAAGAGGCGAGAAACTTTCCACCTCCATTAGTGGTAGGGTATCTGTTCTCCGACTGACTTGCGAACACCAGCATGCGACTGCGACGCCAAGTGTCTTTGACGGGTTCCGGTTGCGCAGCATTTATGCCAGATCTACTCTCTCCCTCTCCCATCCACTCCGTTCAATATCCAAGTGCTAATCGTGGTGTGAGTGCAGGTTTTCGATTTTTCCTCATACCAGGACTGTATAGTCCTCTGGTAAGCGATTTTAACGATATTAACAAATTTAATATTTATATGAATTGTCTAATATGCCTGTGTCCAAATTCATCGTTGGCTTCTTATAAAACTCTTTTCAGCAGTTACATTTAATTCCACTCTGATATGTAAAATAAGAAGGAGGTAAGTTTACACGCGTATGAGTCGCGCAGGAGCGCTAGTAAGAAATATGGGAGCCTATAGAATTTGTTTACTTTATTTACTTCACTGAACGTAAATTATGTTATAGGATAATTTAAAAAATAAGATATCGCAAAAAAATCTCAAATTAGAATAAAAGACAAACACAGAGACTGAGATACCAACGTAGAAAAAATGATTCTATTAAATGAGAAGAGATGGAAGAAAAGGAGGGATTAAAATATCAAAAAAATAAAATAGATTTTTCCTTATTTTGTTAGATAAGTTTCTTCTTAAGAAACTTTTGAAATATTATTGTTTTATGTTGATTCGTAAACACAGTATAAAAATAATAAAGGATGATACCTAATAATATGACTTATTTTTTTAATAAAACAGTCACCTGTCTACCCGTGAGGGGACGGGTTAGAATACTATTCCCCTCTGCCGTTGGGAGAGCATCTCGTAAGAGCCGAGTAACCCAGCACCCCCTTGGTGGTAGGGTATCTGTTCCCCGACTGGCTTGCGACCACCAGCATGCGAATCCGACCGCCAAGTGTCATAGACGCGTTCCGGTCGAGCCGCATGTAAGCCAGACTTACCCCTTCCCTCTCCCATCCTCGTTAATGCGATATAGTGAACTTGAACTTTGAAGCGTCAGTAGCTCAGTGGTGCGGCCGTTGGATTTACGATCGATAAGTCGTGGGTTTAAGTCCCGGACATTGGACTACTGGCGTGGCCCACTCCTGACACAAGCTATTTATTAGCTTACTAGCAGCGGTAAAGGGAATACTAGTAGTATGTGATGCATACTGCTAGTATTCTTTTAAAAAAAAAAAAAAAAACTCTGGGCTCTTGCTCAGGGTCCGCTGAAACCGCAGCATTGTTTTCTTCACTCCACTTCCCCCTTCTATTTTCGAGGATGCAGCGCATCGGCAAAACAAGAGGGTATCTCTTGTTTGCCGATGCGCTGCATCATCACAGAATTTGTATGGGCCAATACGAGTTTACAGAGAATCATCCTTATTTTTATTATTTCTGCTATACTTTTTTTCATTATTATCTTCTTCTACCACTAGAAATGCTGTTTCATTTTCTTCTTTTATGCAACACAATAATTCTAGTTTGATGTGCTCTCTACTTAGATTCAGAGTTTTTATCATAATAACAGTTTCACTAATCTTTTCACCACTTTGTTTCCACAGTAGCAATACTATCTGAAGGTGACATTATATATCGGTAGAAACATCAGTGTATAATCATTTGGTTCAACTGACTTTTGTTTCTAAACAAATCAAAGCACTTTCACAATTCTGGAAATGAGTTTGTTTCACCAACATTTCATCGTCACTATTCAATTGATCTATAAACTTATTTTCAGCTTTTACTTTATATATCTAAATGTTTTGTTCTTAACACACATTTTATAATAAATTTCCATTGTTTAAAATTCTTTTTCATGTTTAACAGCTAACATATAATTTTTATTTCTGTTCTGCTCTTTGTTTATTCTTAAAACACATATACTGGACCCATGTAAATGGATTTATGTAAATAAACAACATTTCTATCCCTTTTTTATAAATAATATAGATTACAT
Source organism: Limenitis camilla (assembly GCA_905147385.1). Taxonomy (NCBI): domain Eukaryota; kingdom Metazoa; phylum Arthropoda; class Insecta; order Lepidoptera; family Nymphalidae; genus Limenitis; species Limenitis camilla. The sequence goes on from LR990224.1 coordinate 21,458,773, forward strand.
TAGAAGTACATGACAAACAATAATCAAAATTAAATTAACTAAGTAAAACCTTATTTTACATTGAACTAGCATGTTGCTCCAGCTTTGCACGGTTACATTCTCTATTTTAATATGCAAGCAAACCTCCCCCTTGAATCACTCATTCACCATTAATTAAAACTTCATTGCAATGTGTTGCATAGTTTTAAAGATGTAAGCATACATAGGTACAGACTGACGGGAAGTGACTTGAGTTTTATACTATGTAGTGATAGTGATTTCTTTTTCTTCAATAATAATAATCTATAATAATATTATAAAAAGATAAGGTATAGAAAGTTGCATTCTCCAATATTTAAGGGTGAGTTCTATGAAGTCATCTTATCTAAGTTCATGTGTTCATATATCTGTGTCATTCGACAGGTTTTTCTAAATAAAAATTGTCACTAAATGAGTTGCTGGTATTTTTCCTTTGCCTCCAGATTTTTTATGGGATTCTTGTATTGAACTTACTACTTGAGTATATAAGTGAATAGAAGAGTAAGAGAATGGCTGGGTTGGGTGTAAATAAATAGATACAAGGATGAGTGAATACAGTATATATGAATTCCACTTTATTAAAAATATGGTAAATGGCAACGGGCAGGCCACATTGCCCGCATTCAGGACAAAAGGTGGAGTAAAGTGACCACCCAATGAAAAGGGCCAGTAGGGAAAAGAAATGCTGGCAGATCAAACAAACGATGGGTCGACGATATCATTCAGGTGGCAGGATCCGACTAGATGAAACAGGCAAAAGAAAGGAAATTCTGGACAGGGTTGGTGGAGGCCTTTACCCAACAAGGGTCCCAAATTTAATTAAAGCAAAGTAGAATTAAACTAACAATACTAAACACTTAAAATATTTCAACAATCTAACAATACTAACCTGTAATGTAACATATTGGGAAAATAAAAAAGGCTTTTTATTATTATTAAATTAGGCAGATGAGTTTGTGAGTGGGTGATTGAAACAGCTAATTGGTTCATGAGTGAGTTGCTGCATGGTTGAGTTTTGCGAGGAATCAATTAGTGTATAATTGTATGAATGAGTTACTGTGTGATTAGGTTTGTGTTTAGATGGATGAGTGTGTAAAGTTGTTATTGAATTAATAAATAAATTCAATAACAACTTTACTAGTGAATGTTTCACAAAACAAGTATTTGTTTTTAATTTTAAAGCTAATCCTAATATTTTAAATGCTAAAATAACTGTCTGTCTGCTGCACTTTCACACCAAAACTACTGAATTGATTTAAATGAAATTTGGTATACGGATAGTCTGATCCTGAGAAAGGACATAAGCTATTTTTAATGCGAAAAAGGATTGTATGGAGTTGAAAGGGGGGGATGAAAAGTTGTATGGAAGTATCATCATTTTTAGAGATAGAAGCTGGAAATTTATTTTTATGCTGTTATTTGATAATAAATATGACATTCAAAGTTTGTAAATGTTTTACCCTCAAGGGTGTAAAATAACAATAGGGAGGGGGATAATTAAGAATGCTACCCACACTATTCCACACGGACAAAGTTGTGGCCACGGCTAGTTCTATCACATACATACCATACCTTGCAACAGAGTTATGTTGTGCCATAGCTAATAAGACCATAGCTTATGATCAAATTAGCCAAGCCATATAGAAGTGTTTTATAAGGAATTATAAATTTAAGTATTGCTAATCAGCACCTTATGTCGTTATATGTGGTCAGGACGTGGGCGGAGATCTAAGTTATTTCTAGTAATTAAGAATACTCACCATAAACATGGGTCAGCTTCCAGCAATATAGAAGGAGCAACAAGTTCACAATATGTCTCTGCCCCGTACTGTCCATATTGAACTTCCTAATAAGCAACATTTCGAACTGAACTAGTTCCTAGCTGAACACTTGTTAATGACACTCGAGTTATACAGCAATCGACTCGTTCTAAGTGATACGTGTGTCATCTTAAAGTAAACAAATATTAATTGCTCTATCAGATTAGTACGTGAGCCTCGCCATGTGAATATACGCGCTATTGATTGAACACTGGAAAATCAATGTAATTAATTAAAATTCTCTCCGGTAGATAAATACTTCGCGTGCAAACGTCACTGATATAATGATAAATTGTTGCAAGTTTCGCAACTTATATAAAGGTTTACTTGAACCAGTGTTGCCAGAAGTAAGTTCATTCTCTTAAAATTTTACCCAAAATACTTCCAATAAATTTTGAAAAAAAGGTTAAAATATTTTTTAAATATATATAACACACTATATATTAAACTTGCGTACAATTATAGCATAATAGGAATTTATTTGTAGAGATACTTCGTCTCGCACTTCGCCTACTGATGAAAATACAAAATCAGTCAAGCTTCTGTAAAAACTTCATATCCTTATCTGTCGTCTGGTCGTAATTGAACGTGTCGTAATAAAATAATGTATCTCTCATTGTACATCTTGTGTTTTATTCAATTTTGTTTTAGGTTGTCCCCGTATCGTACATAATACGACATTGACTAACTGATTTAAATAACTTACAGGGCTTTAAAAAACGAATATTATAAAAAATCAAAAATAACTTTATTTTTTAAATATATATATTTAACAAATTTTTTTTTCGTAAATATCTTTACTTTATTATATCAATATTCAGTCTGTCAATCAATTTTATCTACATTTGAATAAAAAAGATTTTTGTTCTATTTAATAGAAAAATTAATACGCACTTTTTTTTTATTTTTATAATTTTCGTTTTTAAATGCCATACCCTTGCGCCAGCTCAATTTTTAAGATATCAAGCTCACCTTTTTTTTATGTCTAACAAAGAAGCTTTTTAGATGTACTTACTCAAAAAAAAATTATTATTCTGTCACAGTCATATATATATTATGTCGGAGGTGCGAGTTAGGTTTAGGTTAGCCTTCTGTTAAGTTAGGTTAATGTTAGTCTAATCTTAGGATTAAACAGTGAAACTAAGCAGTGGAGGTAAGTGTCTCGATCGAATTCCTTAAGCCTACACCTTGGTCACAAGTCCAAGGCACCGCTTGGGTTCCTGTCACAATAGTAAGAGATCGTAACGTTTAGTTAAATCCTGGCCGTGTTGCGCCCGTAGCATATATTATAGGCTATCCGTTGTGCACATATTATGATGCTTAGAAATGATTGTACATCCCTATTTTTAGTTTCCGACATTACAGGCACAGCGTATCAGGGGATTACAAAATTTAAAAGGGGGATTAAAACAGTAAGAATAAGTAAAAAAAGAAAAATGGGCTATCCAAGGGAAAATTTGAGGAGTTACATTAATAATATGATCAACGACTCTACTCTAATATATAAAGAGGATTATATATAGATATAGAATATTATATAGATTTGATTCTTTGTATGTTTGCTTGCTATGCATAGGCTCGAAAACTACTGAACTGATTTTGGAATTTTTTTCATTTATAAAAAGCTACATCTTTTCCAGGCACAAATAAAAAGCTACATCCTTTCTGAGAAATATATGTGAGACGACCATAAACATTATACTTAGAGAAATATGACAATTTGACATATAATAACCAAGTGTGACCCACACTCTCTTTATATGAATGGAGAAAAGCAAAAATAGACACAACAAATAGACTTTATTTAAAAACCAGTTACATATTTGAATGTTCAACATTGTTATAATTAGATAATAGAATAGATATATTTAAATGCAAACGGATCTGTATTATGGATCCGGTTAACCGATGCTGTCCAATGCTTATAACATACCAAACCACTTGTACGTTATATAGTTGCCTTACAATTTTAACATACACACTTATCCAGATTTACATACGGATTGTAGCATGTAATCCAATACACACACATATATATATCCTATAATTTGTTTATCCAAACAGAAAACTTAGTCCATGTAATTGAGTTTCCACTATATTCCATTATATAGACATGCCTTAAATACTATTTATTTAAAATGTCGCAACACGCGCTCAAAGTAGATTTCTACATACATCAATTAATTAGGATAAGCAAGACTGCAAGCAAATGCAGATATTGAGGGTTCTGGTAATTTTAAAATTTATTATAAACTATATATTTTTAGTGCAGTGCAATTATTCTTAATATAATCTCTTAAATTTGCTAGATTTAATAATAATTAATATAAGTTAATTTCTATAATGAATTTGGTTTTTATTGTGATGTATCTTTAATTTATTTAGATATAGTAACATTTTACCGGAAAATTTGGCAATCCTAAACAGAAGAACAAATAGATTTGAGCCTTTAGTCACACACTATATGTATATTACATGACATGATAGAATATTCTTCAGACAACCAGACTTAGGTAAGATAAATCTATAAAGTTTTCTCATATACTCATTATAATATAATTACAGATCTAGAGTAAACAGTTCCTGTATATGTACCTTACATAAAATAAAAAATAGAAATAACCAGCTCAGACTTTATTTTCCATATTATCACCGTTCAGTCCCGAAAGGTACATCAAAATTACAGTTAAAGTCATTCATTCCGTCATATTGTTCAATACCCTTCAAAAATTTTTATGAAATTGGAAATACTTGAACATGTATAATAGGTGAGTCAGATACGCGACACACCGTAATAGCCAGTCGAGCTCATCCTCTACACAATACAAATTTATTAGTATATTATTATATTACTACACATTAAAACTTTAAAATTACAGTTAAGACTTCTCGTTACCACATATTGTTCAATACCCTTCAAAAATTCTTATGGAATTGGAAATACTTGAATAAGAATAGTTGGGGAGTCAGATACGCGACACTCCGTAATAGCCAGTCGAGCTCATCCTCTACACAATACAAATTTATTAATATATTCTTATATTACTACACATTAAAACTTTAAAATTACAGTTAAGACTTCTCGTTACCACATATTGTTCAATACCCTTCAAAAATTCTAATGGAATTGGAAATACTTGAATAAGAATAGTTGGGGAGTCAGATACGCGACACTCCGTAATAGCTAGTCGAGCTCATCCTCTACACAATACAAATTTATTAATATATTCTTATATTATTACTACACATTAAAACTTTAAAATTACAGTTAAGACTTCTCGTTACCTCATATTGTTCAATACCCTTCAAAAATTCTAATGGAATTGGAAATACTTGAATAAGAATAGTTGGGGAGTCAGATACGCGACACTCCGTAATAGCCAGTCGAGCTCATTCTCTACACAATACAAATTTATTAATATATTCTTATATTACTACACATTAAAACTTTAAAATTACAGTTAAGACTTCTCGTTACCACATATTGTTCAATACCCTTCAAAAATTCTTATGGAATTGGAAATACTTGAATAAGAATAGTTGGGGAGTCAGATACGCGACACTCCGTAATAGCTAGTCGAGCTCATCCTCTACACAATACAAATTTATTAATATATTCTTATATTATTACTACACATTAAAACTTTAAAATTACAGTTAAGACTTCTCGTTACCTCATATTGTTCAATACCCTTCAAAAATTCTAATGGAATTGGAAATACTTGAATAAGAATAGTTGGGGAGTCAGATACGCGACACACCGTAATAGCCAGTCGAGCTCATCCTCTACACAATACAAATTTATTAATATATTCTTATATTACTACACATTAAAACTTTAAAATTACAGTTAAGACTTCTCGTTACTTCATATTGTTCAATACCCTTCAAAAAATCTTATGGAATTGGAAATACTTGAATAAGAATAGTTGGGGAGTCAGATACGCGGCACTCCTTAATAGCCAGTCGAGCTCATCCTCTACATAATACAAATTTATTAATATATTCTTATATTCTTATATTACTACACATTAAAACTTTAAAATTGCAGTTAAGACTTCTCGTTACTTCATATTGTTCAATACCCTTCAAAAATTCTTATGGAATTGGAAATACTTGAACATGTATAATTTATGCATTAGATACGCGAAACTCTATAATAGCTAAATTAATTCTAATAGCTAGATCATTATATGTTTATATTATTTTATTTATAAAATATTATAGTGATTAAAAAAAAAGAGAAGTTTGTGAAGCAAGGTTAGCACATGGACAGATGAATATCACACTCGTATGTAGATTATGAAAATTTTAATTCTAATTTCTGAACTTTACAATTCATTGCACAAAAGCTCAAAAGCTTGTGTTTAACAACGGGCAGAACTTGGAACATTTATATCGGCAGAGCCGCGGTTACATTACAAATGAAGTCTTTTTGTTTCCGTCGTTAAACTTGATTTTATTTTTCAGAATATTTCCCAACCAACAGTTTTGAAATGTTTCTCAGAAATAACAGCTTCGATAATAATAATATTTATTGGTCATAAATGCAGTATTCAGCATTTCTGTAACGATAAAAATATATCTAAAATCTTATTGGTAGTCTGAGATCAAACAAAAATACCAATTAGATAATATAAGTTTTACAGTTTAAAACTGAAAACTGATAAAAATATCAGTATAATAAACTATTAATTTTTAATTTTTTAAAAAAATTCTTGTGAAACCACTAACTCCTACAAAAGATCTGTTGGAAGGGGTAGATTATACAAATTCGGTCATCGTCCTTTTGAACGATAATATGTAAAAATAACTTGATTCTGTTATTTAATTTATTCAAAGTAATGTCGAAAAATTTTCAAAATAAAGAGGACTCAAAGATAATAAATTTCTATAATTCCTTTACTATTCACAACTGTATTGTATTGTATGTATAGAATAGTTCTTATCTGTAAACTGTATAATTCCTACCTTAAGGAACGAAAAGTCCAATCCGGTATCTTTTTATAATTTCCATAATCTTCAAATATCCTGGCAATTTATTTAAACCAACGGCAACACTGGCCAAAGCCCAATATTTTGTTCAATTTGGCCTTACGCATGCGTCGCTTGTGTCGCCTAGGGGCAACCGGTGGTTGCCAGGAAAGCATTCCCTAGCAATTCTCAGAGATGGAAATGTGCACAAGCAGTGAAGATAGCTCCAATTCCTCGGAATAGCCATTCGTAAGAATAACGCTGCGGTACCCCGTCCTAAGGCCCCGCAAGGGGAAAGTTGCTTGCCCCATAAAGTTTGGATCCCCGAACATATCTTCATCCTGAACCAGGAATCTAATCAGCGCCACGTCGGGATTTAACACATCGAACTCACAAATTTCATTCCAAAATGGATTAATTCCATTGTCTGCTGCAAAAAAAATGTCATAATTAGTTCAAGGTGCACAAATATAATGTAATAAGGATAAGGGGATGTAAAAAGCACCATGGATACTCACTGACAGTCTTGCTGGAGAGACGAACGCCGCTGTCGTAATCTGCGCCAATGGTTTCGACCTCGACAAAGGGACTTGCCGTGCCTCGGCCGGACTTGCACAAATGACGGGCCCCTATCACGCGTAGCGTCACCCTCAGTGGTATCACTTTATGCTCCAGAATGTGCCGGTTGTTTGGAATGTAGCCTTCTTCGAGCATGAAATCAGGCTTTAACACGTACCCACAGCCCCCATTCATCTTAAACTTGGCGACGTTCAGCTGCATCGCCTTGTCTGGAGTTTGATAGTTCAGTGCTACCAATTGAGAACCAGCATTCCAGAAAGGCACCGGGTTATAATTGGACGAGTCTATTCGCTGTCCCTTTGGGTAAATTCGGCTCAACTGGATAGAGTGGTACTTTGTAAAGAACGCAGCCTCCGCGCTCGCCATATGTCTCTCGAATTTGGTTTCAGAGAAGGAGGACATCTCGTTGTAAATGAAACCTAAGTTTCGGAGACGGTCCTGATTAAAAGTTACGGAGCGACAATAGACTATCAAGTCGGACATTTCCTTTGCAATTCGCCAGGTGCGCTCCATTTTAAGGTGTATCAAGGACCTGGCGCTGGCACTTTGTGCTGCCTCTTTGATTGCCGAAAGCCATTCCAGAGCAATTTCCCTGGTGGGAGCAGCCATATCGAACGGCGAGCACTTGGTAGGGCTTTGTATGCGTACGATCCAGCGCGCACTTCTGCCTTCTTCCCCCACTACTAGTTCGACCACAGCTCCCAAAACATCCACCACGCCTTTTTGTAATGACCCTAAAGCGAAATCGTTTTCTAGGCAGCCCTGTTGAAGATAAATTGGTATAAGTACATTGTCTGGGGCTGTCTCGCATTCAAAGCTATTTGTCGAAGATATCGTTGCAATTTTCACGTTTAAGTCGAACGCTGAAAGCAGACTAACCAACCAATTTTTGAAGTATCAAGTACTAAGTACTTTTGTAAAAAAGTCTAATTGAGATAAATAATTTTGAGTTTGAGTAGCATTTAAAACAAAATAATTAAAATTTTTTAATGCGGAACTCAACATATTATATACGATGGGTACGAAACCATCTCTTCCCTCGTTTGGTTATAGTGCGTTTAAACGACTGAGTCATGAGTTCTATCTTTTTAACTAGCAAAAAAAACATAATCCAATGTCAGTCTGTCTTAACCTGCAGCAAAAGAGACCGCAGGTATAGGCGCTGGCTGCAACATTAATCTAAATTAACTGATCTTACTATTGACTACTTACTATATCGGGTAGATGTGGCGTTTCGATCTCTTGCACATAGTTTGCTGGGAACCAGTGGCATCTCTTCCCCCCATAGTCGCCTCTCCACCACCCCTCATCAGGTTTATTAACGTTTGTAATTATCGCATGCTTGCAAAAGGACAGCTCATCTTCTTGCCTCGCCCGGTAATCGTATAACGCCTTCGCTGTTATCTATTTTTGTAAATATTTCAGTTTAGTGGTTGCTCACGCAATAGGAATTTGTATTGAAATCTTAATAATTCAGTTTTACTTACTCTGGTTAGAAAAGCGGATGGGTCCATATAACCCGGTGTACCATAAACCGAACTGTCCTCCAGATCCTGTATAGAAATGTTAATTCAAGATATGAAATAAATTTATAAAGTATTTTGTAAAGTAATTTTCAATAATATTAATATAAAAAATTTGTGTTAACAACTTCAAAGCTGAAGTAAGATGGTTGAAAATCTATGAAGGTTAATTGTGTACAAAAACTCGGACAAGTGTGAACTCTGCGCGACTAGAGGTGAGGGTTTCTACAATTTGAATAGAGAGAACACCGTGAAATTATTTGTTTTTTTTTTAAGTACATAGATATCATAATTAGTATTGTAGGTCCATAAATATGGCAATTTATACTGTAGTCATCACAAGTATTTTTCTATCAAGGCATTCCACATATAGCGGATTTTACTAACATTCGAATGTGTTAATCATATACCTGTTTTCAACTAAGACACAAAATATTTTTAGTTAAAACTCCGGTTAACGGAGTTTAAATTAGGGAAATAATTAAGTATGCAAATATATATAATATATATAATTAAATGTAAAGTATAAATTCGATTTATTAATTTATAAAATTTTTACTTTTTGAGACAGGTTAATATGGTTACAATTTCTTAAATTTTCTAAGTTGTCTAGCTTACTATTAATCAGGGTTTAAATCTGTACCGACGACATAACATATTCGAATGTTAATAAAATTGCAAACACCGACATTTTTGTCATCTATTACCTATATTAGTCGTAAAATGAAAGCCTATAAATTCTCTTCTTATTTTCAGAAGGAGACCCAAATGCAAATATGCCCCAATGTATTATAACACTTACAGGTAAATCCCTAATGATCTCTTCATTCACGGGGAAGATCAACTTGATCCTCTTGTAAAGTGGGTTAATTCCGTAATACTCGACAAGCTCAACCAGGCTCTGAAATATGACCGAGCCGATGATGTAAAGACGACCTTCGTGCTTGATGCGGCAGTGCTTTATCTCTTGTCCCGTTCTACAACAAAGCAATTCATTACAGTACAGTTCAGCATTCAGAAACTACACACATACACACACAGACAAACACTTAATTTAACCCTTATATCCTACGAAAAATTACTTTATTATATTTATGTATTACTTTGGCACGATGCAATATGTGGTGTTCAATTTATTAAGTAAAGTTAACATTTGGTATACTAAAAGAAAGTAGTTGGCGTGACATTTTAAATAAATATTTACTATAAGAAACAAATTGTTACAGTTATTTCTAAAGTTATAAGGTATTACAACGAGACAGTAGAAGACCTAGACAAAATAATAATTATTTAAGAATTAAAAAAATCAATTTATAGATGTTGCTATGTCATCAAATTTACAATCAACTGTTGCATATCGCTTGAGTACTTTACTCCCTTGAAATGTAGCATAAAATATTTCTAATGGTATTAAATAAACCTATAATTATAATTATTCTGTATATACGTTGCTATACTTTACTATACTCTCCCTCTCTATAATGAATTTTTAATGTTCGTATCTAAATAGTTAGACCCCTAGGTGCTAAAAAAAGAGATTTACACCGGTTTTACCAGGCCGTTTACGATATCTAAGTCTTTTTGGTGACTAACCTGAAGCTAACTGCAAATGACCCAGGATCATTTTCGCTGTTTCTAACTAGGAAAGCTCCATTAGTATTGGTTTTCCTTAGCAGTTCTTCAGCATGAGCCCTTGTACATGTTGGCAGCCACCATGGCTTGTCCTTATGTTTATTGGGCTGAGGTACTGGTTGCGTGAGGGTTATCAGGAATTCCTAAGCAGATATATAATCATAAAACTTTGTCGTAATATTAATAAATGTAAAAAAAAAAACAAAACAAAATAAAAGTGGCTCAGCATTGCTCAAAAACATTTTAACTACTAACCTGACTTCGTAATGGGTGATTTCTATAATGCGTAATTAGATTATACAGGCTGTCAAAGCAGATTGAATCAATGAGATAGTACTTTGTAATATCGCGGTCCCGTTTTAACTTAATCCTGCAATGACTAACTTTTCCCTGTCTCCAGAAGGAGAGACAGTAATCTCCTACAAATGTGACACTTTCTCTCACCAAGAATGTCCCGTCGCCAAGATGTGCGTTAGCTTGAAGCAACTCTTCAGCTTCTTGTCTGTTTCCAGCAAGACGGCCATGAAACCACATTTCGCCGTAATGTAGTTCGTCTTGAGGAACATCCTCTCCTTCTGTTTCTCCATCACTTCCTGTATCTGTTTCAGCCTGAGAACTATAATGCTCTGTGTAATACAGTTTTGTTTCGGTAAGCACGAATGCATGTGGATGCCAAGCTTTATCGACCGGATCTTCCAAGAGTAAGATACCATTTTTAATTGATTTTCTGAGGTCTAATTCATTAGCTTCTTCATGACGGATAGCAAAGGAGTTTTCTTCGGCCCCGTCGGGTAGCTTTTTGTGTTTTAAAATAACTTTGCGACGAAGGTCATTCGGAGATGGAAGGCTTGTTTCATTGTTATCATGAGGTTTGACGACCAGCATATCTCCGAAGACGTCCACAAACGCAATGGCCATGCGCCTCTGTTGGTCCAAAGAACAGTTGTCCTCAACGGACAGAATGAGCGGGTAGTCAGATGCAACGAAAGCGTGCTCTTTTATGGTTCGTATAACATCCATAAATTTTATCTTTGTAGTAAGTGTGTGGCCATGATAGATGAAGGGCATTCCATCGGGGCCGTCCCAGCAATCCAGCTCGATGCACCGACACCCGGCCCTCAGACACCTCACATAGGCCTCCAGTGATGATTCACTGGAGAATTGATCACCAGTGAGGTATCTAAAAAAATGTATCAATAAAATTCCATCTCTTAATATTCTAATAGAAAAATGGTTTAAAATAATATAAAAAAAGGGAAAACTTACGTGTTGTGGGATGAAGAGATCCAGTAATGCGACAGGGGTCGTGTCATATCTTGAGTCACACTATCATGTTTACTGTCCCATATGGAATTTTGTTTTGAGAATAACATCTCAATGAACTGAAAAAGAGATTCATATTGTATATTTTCATTTTATAACTATATTTTGCAGCAGAATATACTATTGTTCAAAGATAGAAAGATGCAGGGAAGGTCACGTGGTCCGAGATGAATAATCAATTTTCCTCAACTAGTGGTTGTTGACCAGTTTAAAGCTTTAACATATATTTTTAAACTATTTTCAAGATTAGAAAAAAAAGTTTTTAGTCTCCCTTCACATTAGGTCGCAAGCAGCGCGGTCGTAGCGTCTTAAAAGCGACGGACTTCCATACTAGAAAGAACTGGCACATGAATTTTATATATAAGATAAAATAGTCTCAAAAAACATTTGATAAAGCATTTAAATCAGTGTAGTTAATTACCCCCGTGCCCTAGACCTTCGTGTACATAAAACATAAAATCTCATCTGATCAGGATTTACCTCGGTTAGCGTGAAGAACGGCTCCGAGATATCACGCTGAGGGTCTTTCAAGTAATCCCTGATGAATTGAGATACGCGTACTTCGTCCTCGCCAAGTGGATCGAGTTGCTCGACGATAAGAAACTGCTTGAATTCGCTCAGCGTTATCGTAGCACCGTTGGAGCAGTATGAAGAATACTTGTCGAAAATTTCATGGACATTCTGCAAAAAAAAAATAGTCGCACACGTTCGAACAAAACTGAAGAGAAGGATACATCAATTTATGACAGAAGACCTAGAGACCTATATCTGAGAAATTAAATGACTAATAAATAGGAAGAAAAGGGACGGATGGGACGAATTATTGGGTTAAGGCTCAAAGGAATAGCCTACATTCATAACTATTACTAAAATGGATAGGTACGAGCGATAGTCAGAAAATCACTATTATAATTATGACAGGAACCCAAGCGGTGCTTTTGACTTGTGACAAAGAATCGGGTTTAGGTTGCCTAAAGTTAGGTTAACATAAGACTAACCTAACATAAACCCGACTTGACATAAACTTAACCTACGCCTTGGTTAATATAATTAATTACATTGTAACAAATTCTCAAATTATCTTTGCTCGGAGATGCCCAGTATCCGAGGCACACCGCAACACTGCATTAATAACACTTCCACTATGATCACAAAGTAGGAATAACCCTCTAGGGGCAGGGTACTAGTAACATCGTCTAATGAGAATTGATTGCCAAACAGAAACGTGATACCAACCAATAATAATCGTTAACCAATCAGAGATTATCAAAAAGTTGAGTGTTGCAACTACATACCTAGCGGAAATGATATTAAATATAATCTTTAATGTGGCAGGTAGAAAAAGTTGATGAAACTAAATATAAACTGAGTAATTTCTGTAATTATTTTGTCTAAGTTGCTGGGTGAAATCTATTCGTAACCACCCGTAATAAGGGTTATATTATACATTAGTATTAGTAGTATAAAAGTATATACATTTTGAATAAACAGACATCAAGTCCTTTTTATAAACCTTGACCCAAACCAACTCGGAAGATTTGACTCGATAATAAATTTAAAACAAATGGCCCTATTTATTCACTGTATAATGTGTATGAAATACGAAAAATATTTTGCACTAACTCAAGGCGGTCGCGAATTCTTAAGCAGTTTTATTACCATAGTATGATTTTCAAGTTGTCACCATACAATAACAAAAGGAAACTATGACGTAAATAAAATGTTTTTGCATACGAAAACCGTTTTTTTGACAAGGAGCAGACAAGGGTGCAGCAGGCGGCCGTCAAGATCCTTTTTTACTTAATTTTTCGATTACCCAACTGAAACTGAAAGTATGTGTGTGTATCTGAAACCGTCCTATTTGATTATCTTTGCGATTATGTAAGAGCCAGAAGCCTGCGAGTGTTAAACGGCTAGGCTGGAATCAATCTTATATATTTGAAAAAGTCTCGCGACGAACATGAAACTAGGTACGATAGTTTATATCTCAATTATTGACCACAATATTTTTACTGCTAATTAGATCTTTATTATAAGAAAGGCTTGTAATTTGTGCATTCCATGAATTTCCAGGAGATTGCAGCTACCTTAGCTCTTTCACATAACACTTTTAACAGTTAGGTTAGGTATGCGTAAAATAGATGACGACGTATTAAGATTAAACCATTCGTATGTTTGACGTTACCTACAATCATATTGTTTTCTCGCTAGTGAGTAATATAAATAATACTTACATTTTCATCAAAAATTAGTTTGTGATACAACAAAGTGAAGTCATCGAAGCCTATCTCCCCTCTCTTTCTATTGTCCACGTCCTGGAATATATCTCTCAACTTGCTCATGGATATTTTACAATTTATTTTAGGCAAGAAAGTTTTGACCTCTTTCAAAGTTATTCTGCAACAAATAAAACAATTAAATAATAAGAATTAAATAACGTTGATAAGATAAGATCAAATGTAACTTACTTTTCGCTTGAATTTTCTAAGGCGTAAAACTCCTTTCGGAGCCATCTCTCAATTTGTAGAGGGTATGGAGTATTTGTGGCCTCATCTATCAAGAACTTCAGGCCTTGCTGCCAAGTTTCGCTTTCCTTATCTGAGCTGGCTGTAAGGAGAAGATCATCAACGCCCGAAATCTTTGGATTCCAGATTGCAAAAGAATTCCAAATTTGAATTTGGTACATTCAATCAATAATCCAAAGTTTTTGGATCGAGATTATACGTAAGTGACAGCGAGGTTTGGAGGGGTACTATAACCCGGCGCGTCACATTCCGACATTAAATGTTAGAAATTGGTATTCCGAAAGAAATACTTGGAGCTTCGAGTATAGCGTTGAATTCGATTTCATCAGTCACACTAAAAGTTGCTCGGAAGCTACGGATTTGTAAATCCACTAGGCATATATTATTAAGTCAGCTAGGAATATATAAAAGCGCTGAGTTAAAACATTTTAAAGGTTTGTTTTATAAAAACAAAGCCATTACTTTAAGTTAGACTTACGACGCGATAAGCTTACCAAAATGCAATAGACGAACAGAAAGAAAATCTAGAAATAATAATTTTTAGGATTCCGGGATAATCGCTTCATTTCTTCGTTCTATATGGTTAGAGAATGCCGATCAAACTCTGTCTATCTGCGTTTGCGTATATAACATTCTCCATAGAAACTTACGAATTAGTCGCGAAAATAACTGTCAACAGTTTCACGGAACACCGGCGAGTGTTTTGCCATGTTTTGTTTACCATTACTACCATTACTACTGAGTTGACTTGATATTCATAGTGATCATTCAGCTTCTAGCTGTAGGTTCTAGGTTTAGTACTTGTAGTTGCATATACATGAAATGAAATAATAATATACTTTCTTGTAAACTAAACTTAAAGCATTAGTGCTTTTTCTTATAAAAGATATATTTATAGATAAAGATTAAATTAAAGATACATATATATAAGACATACAATATATTTGTATTTAATAAGTATTAAAAATGTATTGGTGTTAATAAAAATATACAAAACATTACGCCTAGTGATTTAATTTGTTTGACAGTTTCTCTAAACTCAACAGGCGCGACGGCGCGGTGTCGGGGCGTCGGGGCGTCGAAGCGTCGCGACCTCGCTGCGCAGAACGCCACCCACCCTTCGGCAATATTTTCAGTCTAGCCCCTAAATCCACTTCCACGCCCATTATAACAGTTGGCAACAATGTTCTATACAATATTAGCTATTTACATAAAAAAATTAAAAAATCGAAATGTAACTTTGTGAAAATCAAGAAAATTAAAATTAAAAGCTTTACTTAGCTTTGAAGTAATAAACTATTGATTTAATTATTTAAATATATATTTTATGACTATAATCGGCTTTGAAGTATGCCAACATGCCTGCATGACAACCGGTTGTGGAAAATTTCAAAGTCCCATAACTCCTTAACAAGTCCTTATATTACAAAAATAATTGGTGCACATATTAATAACATGTATAGGTAGAACATATTCAAATATTACTAAAATCAGAAATCTCAAGTTTTTTTTTAATAGTCTGCTTTGCGTGGAATGCTCCCCATGCAAAGCCAGAGCAGATCAACTAGTAAAAAAATACTGTGTCATGAATTTAGATAGATCCTCTGATTCAAATATTCAATCTCTGGACTACTGACCTGGCCCACTTCTAACACAAGCATTTGGTATATGTTAAGAATAATAGTAGTATGCGATCCATACGGCTAGTAATCTTTAAAGAAAAATACTATAGTTCAGTCTAACTGGTGCTGAGAGTTATTGAAGATTATGCGAGTTGCAAACCAATAATAATAATAATGGGTGAATTATTTACGAAAAATACAGTAAAATCTGTAACTAAAATTTTTTAAAGCTGCACTATTCCAGAGTGACATATTCTAGGAATAATGTCAATATAATGCTTAAGGGAAGACAGATTGGTTTGCTAGTATAACAAGATTCATCTAGAGTGTACCATATTACCATTTTCTGAAAAGCTAATATTAAACTTTAATTCAAATTTCTTGTGAATCATGTATGTTTCGAAAACATGCTAAATGAAAATATTATGGATTCAAAGTCAACGTTGTTGTATTCACCTATTATTAACATGACCATGATTTATTGAACTGTATATACAACCTATGGATTGAAATTTTATGCATCTCATTGAATTTATGAAAAATCTACCATTTGTTATAAAAAACATGGTGAAATCATCCATTGATTGAACCATTGAAACGAAAATATGATGAAAAGATCTATTGATTGATCCTTTGAAATGAAAATATGATGAAATGATCTATTGATTGATCCATTGAAATGAAAATATGATGAAAAGATCTATTGATTGATCCTTTGAAATGAAAATATGATGAAATGATCTATTGATTGATCCATTGAAATGAAAATATGATGAAAAGATCTATTGATTGATCCTTTGAAATGAAAATATGATGAAATCGTCCATTTATTTCGTTTCAATGGATCACCATTGAAACGAAAATAAAAATTTGAGGCAACCATGATTGTAGATTGTTACCATATTGTAGGTTTTTGAGTTATTCTTAGCAAACTCTTTAATTTGAAACCCACATTGTAGGTGTACATTGAAAATAACTAGTCCACCATCTTGGGCATACCATCATCTTGATCTTGAGTCTACATTATGCCACAGAACTCAAACTTTGTGCAATATCAATTATAATTTAAATACTAAAAGAATAAGTTAAAAATATTATTTAAATCAGAGCTTCCCAAACTCATTCAATCCTTAGGGTACTAGTAAATTATTTATATAATTGGGAGGATATAAAATGAATAAAGCATTATAGGAAGATTATAGATTATGATGAAACATGGAGAGAAATGTAGAAACACCCAATTATTTTTTTGTTTATATGTACCCCTGCAAAATTTGGGAAAAACTGGTTAAAATTTTATTGTACAAACCTCCAATTGCAATCATTTGCAGCTTAAATTCAGAGCCGAAGAAGATTGTAAAGCATTTGGAATTCTCTATTTTAAACTCTTCAGGCCACTTCTCATAATCTTTAATAACCTTTCCAGCTCTTACTTCCTTTATATCTTTTATATCCAGAGCGCCATCATAGGCATGCCGTTGTGGTGTACTGTTCCTAAACCATATTAATTGATGAGTTTCTCGACGAACGGAAAGAAATCGACGGTCGGGTCGCTTTCGGTAGTAGAACTTGACGACACTAGATCCTCGCTCGATGTAGGATATTAGCTGGTCGGCTTCATGGATCAGCCTATCGTTGTCTGCGTTGTAAGAAACGGTACTCATGATGAATATTTGTTGAACAGCACACCGTGTGTAATGCTCAGACTGTACTGAGGCGAGCCATGGGGCTCTCGCTGCGACCAACTGACGATTGATCGGTTAACACCGAAGCAGTAGAAATAATTTAGCCGGGCTGCGCACTGTGCACACACGCGCGCGCAACAACACCGGGGCACTTCCTATCACATTTACAATCCAAATGAGATTTATTGATCGTACTCCTACTCAAAATGCCTTCGCATGACGACAATTACATCTGAATTAAACAACATGTATATCATCAATCTATCAATATCATACCTGTATTTTATTATTTACTACTAAATAAACGATTATAATTCAAAATTTGTTGTTTTCAGCGAACATGTTTGATGAAAAAGATTATTTTTAAGGCATTTTGATTTGAACAAAGATTCGACACCACAGACTATAGAGCTATAGAGCGCATACGGTCAAAGATGATATATGTAATATAGAACAAAACACAGTCAGTTGGACAAAAATAGACTGAATCGATTTAGAATTAATTAAAGCAAAATTTAAACAGCTGCCGAATCGTCTTAAGATTTATATTTATCATCTCACACCATCTTAGTTATTAGAATGAGCACAAACCATATCATAGTAATCCTTTCGATTACATTTATAGTTAAAATTATGATACTTTGCCCATGTTACTCAGAAATGTGTAGCATTCTATTGGTAAAATAATTGACAAAATTGGTTTATCTATTAAAATGTTGTCTTGCTGCAGCGACGTTAAAGAGTTATTTGAGAGTTACTCTCGGCACTGCTCGTGAGTAAACCTGCAAAAAAGATGGCCTATAGAGAACAATGAGCCAAAATGAAATAAATTTTACGAAATCATTTAATTGATAAGTTATAACTTGATATTATATAAATCGATTTCTGGACGTTCGATTGAATTGAAGATCGATTTAAAGAGAATATTCAGGATCGGTATTGCCAACGTAAAAATATAAATTTCCTCCATAAAATTATAAATCCAAATATGGTAAGTTTGTTTCTCTCTTTTTTGTCCCATATTTTCTCTTTATTTTATAAAACTTTTTGTACAAGTTTTGGCTTTAAAATATTTAAATTGTAAATAATTGACTATACTCACCATTATAATTAAAATATTGTAGTTTTTAAAGAGCTATTTACGAAGTAATTGAATCAAGTTGGTAGAAATAAAACACAATTAATACTTATTACTTGATTTATTGAAAAATATACACTTAATTATTTAAAAATAATCAAATTAAACTTTGTTATTAAAAACAAATTCTACACAGATCGGAATTTGCTAGTCCATTGTGATAAAAGACAAATATATAAGTTGGTATAATATCCTACGATCGAACAATAACTCGTTATTAAGAGAGTCGTGTCATATATCACCCCACCATAATTGAAATAAAATACTACCGTGTCATATATTACCCCACCATATTTGAAATAAATATCTATGTTTATATGCATATCAATCTTTAACGCATGCGTAAATAGTATATGTAGGTACTTAATGTGATAACACCGAGATACTTTAAAACATGAAGATATTACACAAATTCAGATCTACGCGAGTTGCGGCGATACAATCGGCTCCGGGCACATGCGAAGCGTTTTTTGCTAGGTAACACTGTTATGACAGCCGATGATTTAAAAATAAATGTATTTAAATATATGCTGGCTGCCATAGCAATGGTTGCAAACACGCTTACTCGGAGAATGTAGATACACATACACGACACTTATTATACGTTCGTGTAGTTTGGAATGTTGCGTTTGTCGCAGGCGGCTAGTCCGCAATGAAAAACATCAATATAACCCTACTACTTACGCGGGATAGATTATAAATGAGATCTTTTTAAACACTCCTAGTTAAAGTTAAAATGCCAGATACCGCTTCATGTGATTAATATATAATAGTAGCGAATATCTGAATATATATAGTAATGCAGTTCCTGTAAGTTTGTCACTTTTCGACAGTATTATTAAGTCATTCCATCATAATTATGTATCAATGAGCTGCATCAAAGTTCTTTACTTAACTACATCATGTATCAGAGTTACTAACGCGCGATTTTAAATCACTGAGTCACGTTAACACAATTTAAAACGGATGAGCAAAACGAAAGGGGTGCCAGGAGGGCAACATAGGGCGCAAAGGAACCGAGATGAGAAATTTCCAAAGTTAATCAAACTGTTCTGAACAAAAGGGACAACAATGTTCCCTTGTGGTCAGAAAATATAGGAGTTAGGTGGATGCGAAGGGTATGTTGTTTCTGTCGATGTTGGCGGCGGTCATTACTTCATTAAAAGCTGCGTCGAGGCAATGCTTGAGCTCCGCGTAGGACACCACCAGCACACTCTGCTCATCCCGCGACATCAGCTCTACCTGCTCATACCAAAAGCGCTTACGCATATATAGTCCTGGGGCAGCCGCGCTCATATTACCTTCGGTTCCACAATACCCCCTACGCGACACGGTCTGCTCGCAGCCATCATGTCGTCCGCTGTGCTGATATTTTGAACTGCTTTAATTTTTTATATTTGAGTTTCGGTCATCTAATCATTAACAACATAAGGCTCTTAATCGCACAGCCTGATCGTTGATGCTGCGAACCGGCTGTGTTCCATATTGTCGAACCGAATATGGGTGCGACAGCCTCAGGGATAAAGGTAAATGTACCAGAACTCAGCTTTCGTTGTCAATCTGATAACGTAGAGTGCAATAAGTGACTTTTCCCACTAATCAGACATTCTAGAATTTACAACAGTTACTATTAAAGTAAGCCCATCAAAAAATCCATACTAATATAAAACTGAGGTAATGTTTATATTTAAAGTAGTTTGAATGAAGTTCTTTGATTTATACACTAGTCAGACTATTCCCACTACATAAGGTGTACGTAAAGTAGAGAAGACTATACAATAGCAGTGAAGTGAGAAAAGGACTTTTAATTTGGTTTAGATGTTATTGCACTATGCGTAGAATTAATTTTATAAATTCAATTTTAAAGACAACGAAAACTTTTTTTCAATGACAGAGGGATATCCTACAAGAAAGTCATCTTAGCACCAGGTGACACCTGCATCATCATGCACTTATATCTATATCTACTTACCTATCCTGCAGGTGTCAGCCCTGATGTGATGAATCTGTTTCATATTCAATCACAATATTCCTGTGGAACATCCCTAACAACAATGCTAAATTATTGCATCGTCGTTTAGCTAACACTTTTTCGAACTATGGGATATATAAGCTATTATAAATCATGTCTATAGAGGAGCGCAAAAATAACTGCCCGAAATTTTTAAATAATAATTTTAAAAAAACTTTTTTCTATCGAATGGTAATGTACTTAACAAATAATATCTACGAAGCGTTGCTCGCTAATGTTAATGTAAACTTAGCCCTATTTTGGTGTAAATATGCTTAGTCTCATGTCGAGTATTGTCCTTGAATTGTTTCAGATATTGATTAAGAGAGCTGCCTATAAATAATAATCAATAAAGATGATATTATCGCGGTGTTAGACACACGACGACACAATTATATATGTAGGGATTAGTGTCGCGTTACAACAACTACTTGTACATCAATGGTGCATCACATTTATTGGCGATTAATCTACTGAGCTTATAAATCCATTTATACATCGATTTCTACCACTGAGTCAATGGTGCAGTCTCTAGAAAGACTACGTTAATAAGGTAAGGACGTAAAACATTGGAAAAGTAACGCAGAAATGAAATAAACAAAACTCGGCGGATGGAAGAGAATGGAAAATAAATACGTAGGAGAATGTAGTGTAGTGAGTTCCGTACAATGTCAATTTAGAAACAAAAACAAAAATCAAATTTTGATTTTTGTTTGCGGATCAAAATATTATCATTTGTAGTATGGTGGGGCGTTTACTCTCGACATTAGTAATGCGTGTTTTTTATATTCAAACGCCTTACTATGTACAGCTTATTTTTACAATCAATTAACATATTTATAAAGACTAACTGAGAAACAAAGAGAAATTAACAGACGCTTTAAAATTCAATAAAAAGTTAAAAATAAATACACTTAAATTGTTTTGAAGTTGCTTAAAATGGTTTATAGGCTGTCAATTTACAAAATTTGACGTCTCGCTTCAAAAACGACGATCAAAAAATGTCGATGTACAATATACATTAAATATTTGATATTAATTTTAAATTGATATCTTCACGCTTTTCTAAGAAAAAAGGTCTTGCGTGACAATCAGTCAACAAAAGTTAATTTTCTTGTGATGTAATGTAGTAGATGCAAGGATATTAATTTCAACTACATACCTCCACGAATTCCAAAGAAATAGGGTCTTGTCCGATAGACCAACAGATGGACAACGAACTGATCCTATAAGGGTTCCTTTTTCCTATTACGGTACGGAACCCTAAAAATATCAAATCGAACCAACGAAAATTTTAAAATAATGTGTCTAAATGTATATGTAGGTGAGATGACATTTTTTTGATTTATAACAAAATTTCGTGGGAGCATTACAAAATGAAACGGTAGGGAGAAGTAGACTTATCGGAGTTAATACAACATAGTAGATTAAAATTAGAAACGAAAATGGTCGTTAATTTGTAAATAAAATATTATAAATGCAAATTAAATAATTTGCAAGACGTGCAAAAATAACCTAACCAAACAGACATAATGACGAAGAAACTATCTACAAACATCAATGTCTCACATAGGCGTAGCTAGGCCTCAACCCGGCCCGTGACTCCACTGAACCAGACATCCCGGGAGAATATCTCCAAGGATACAGGACTACTTGAATAAGTTACATCTAATAAGTTTTTGTTATAGTTAAGGCGGAAATATGTTTTGGACCTTAGAAGAAAAAATAATATTTCTCTTACACTCGAAGTTATCTTTCGTTTAGCTTTTTCCGGTAATAAGTTACTCATAAACGTATACAAAGAGGATTTTATAGAGGTAGGTTTCCTTTGCTACGGCCCTATATTTAAGTCACACGTGGGTGATTGTTCGATTGTACAAAGATGTAACTTATACAAGTGGTATGTCATCTTACGTCTATGTCAGATTATACAAATGTACATTTATACATACGAAGTTAATCCTTTAGACGCGCGCACGTTTTTTTATTGTTCGTTTCCTTGGATGTTTATATTTTCGTTGACGAGGCAATTTTATTTTATTTGCCTGAGTATACCAATAAAAGTAATCTTAATAATGCAATTATTAATAAGACAGGTAAGTTTTGGGATCTGAGGTTAAGAATGTCATATTCTGGTTATGTGCATGTCGATATGTCAAGATAAATACAACAGATTAGTATTTTTTATAACATATATGTACCACTATGAACAAGTTTCGCTTGAATATTCGCTATAAGTAGATTTTGAAAGGCTATTTTGCTTTTGATTCTACAAAAGTCCGCTTCTGCAACTGACCCATGCCCAGGAGTAGGAGTGAAACATGTAAAATTGTTGGTGTGTACTGATAATAAAGAAAATGTGAGTAGTGTATAATCAAAATTATGCTCAAGCAACAAGTGAACACGCCGCAGTCACTACGAGTGAAGTATAAACTAGTAAAAACCAAATATAGATATACCAAATAATAGAAAGATCGTCTGCGGGGATTGACGTAGGTGTGAGCGGACTACAGCGGTAGGGGTGAAGCGCGTAGGCACCCGACGGGCGCGATACTGACGCAAGCGAACACGATTTTACTGTCAACGATGTTTTATACAAATTGATAATTCATTACAAGATGATTCTGATGCAAGTGTGATGGATACGGATATTAGCGGAGTTCAAAATGTATAAAAATAAAATATTGTTGGTTACCTAATTCATAACTTGAGAAATGCTAGGCCGATTTTACCTATTTCTATCAATAAATTGGCGTTATAATTTGATTTAGGATGGTTAATTGAAAAATTGAATAAAAATCCTGGAAATTATTCGAAAATACTCAATTTATATTCTTTTTAAAATTTGTAGATTTTTTTCTTACTACCTAAATGTTAATTTTTTTTAAGGTGGGGCGACTGACGTGAACACGTTGCTCGATGTGAGCACGTTACAAGTCAAATATATGGCATATCAGTACAGCGAGCGAAGCGGCTCTACGCGGCTGTCGGTTTTTTAGTGAATCTCTTTGAATGTTACATTACACATGAGTCGGTAACGCGAGCAAAGCGCCGCGAGCGCACGGGTAATCTTGCCAGTTTACTTCTCTTTTTCAAATAACAGTATCCAATTAAAAGGACGCAGTACACGCCACCTCTACGTCCGCGATTTTGTCTACAACCGGTGCGTCTATGATCACCCCTCGGACTGCCTCTTAGGCGATCTTTTAGTTGTTTGGTATGTCTATAACTATACAGAATGTCCCACGTTTCATAGCCTTCAAGCTCTGAATATTTTTCTCAGATAAAAAAAACTTCTAAATCATAAAAAAAGTTTAAAACAAGAAAATTTTCAAGAACGATTTAAAAAAGGCACTAAATAATTCTATTCTGACCTATTTAAGTCTCAATTTTATGAACATTAGAAAACAAATGTATAACATGTAAAATACTTACCTGTATCATCATAATCTATATATATATATATATATATATATATATATATATATATATATATCAGAACAAGGGTAGGACAACATATATAAATAATATAAAATAAAAACTTTTTACCTGCTATCTAAATCATACATTATGATAATGAACCAAGTTTATTGCTATAATGCATTATTTTCATTACAATGAATCATATGCAAATATTCACATTTTGGGACATTCTGTATATATATGTATAATTGTATATACATGATTCAGTCTAAACCTTACATGATCTAATAGCGGCTTACTTTTAATGCTCTTCCCGTACTAAAAGCGTATCAAACGCTACTAATGTAATTACGGTGTTATGTATAATGTAATTTTATAATAATTTAGTGCTATTTTTCAACTTTAGTGTTATGCTTGTGAAAATGAAACTTCTTCGGTAATGAGTTCCACCTGATGGCAAGTGGTCATTGTCGTACGTGGACTTGCGTTGATGGTCTACTCTACAAGACCCACCACAACTTTGTTGAAATGTTGCTTAATCAGTACCTTTAAGCACCTCAAAGAAGTTTATTTCATTTAAAATAAGTGTACAGTAAATCAGGAAAATTGCACCTCATTAGACAACACACATTTATCATGATTTTGAGACTAACCTTAATTGGGGTGCCAGCATCAAGATGATTGAGTGTATTAACCACATGAGCTTGATCAATCCAAGGTCTACCATCATTAGTTATCGAATGGAATATATAATCTCTGAACAGTTTGAGCATATATCTGTCACCGGTCTCGGACCAGGTTGGGTCCATGTTGAGCCTGCAACCACGTTTACAACTTAAAATGATAAATAATCTACATATAAGATGTTGTCGCATATCAATAGAGTAGGAATAATAAGCGTAATGATTTCTGTCCATTATATACTCGTAAACTCACTCTGGACGTTCGTTGACGACACCCAATTTGACTAGGATGCGCAAGAGCCGACCGTTGTCTATCTCCCGAGCGAGCTGGTCTTCAAATGCATCACCTCGACGTTGGAGAGCTTCCACCTTGTGGTAAGACAAAATGAAAATTTTCCATTCAAGACAAAACGAATCATAGTGAATAAAATGTATTATTCATACCATATTACGAAGAACAAAAAAAGGGTCGAACATAAATTCATACGCAAAGTATAACTTCTGCGCTTGCGCAGGTGGTTTAACATATAAAAAGGGTAGTGCTATAAATAAATCTGAATTTACAAGTGTAAATCTGTCGAATAGTTAACAAACGATAACACTTAAAACTGTTGATTTTAAAATGTTTCAGATATTAAATAAAAAATATTTATCTAAGGTAAAACAATCTTTATCCGATTTATTGTTCAAAGTTTATCGAAAATTTTGTATAAAAACAAAAAAGCAACTTACTTGTGTATAGAATCTTGCTCCAATCATTGGCATGAGATCGGTGACAGAGCGGCGAGTTGTTGATGACGACAGCAAATATCTGTCCAATTATTTCAGTTGAATACTTTATGTAATATAAACTAAAGCTGAAGAATTTATATATTATTATCTATAAGCGACGCACTCCGGCTTCGCACAGTTACTTTATATACTATAATATGTAGGTTTTATACATATAAACCTTCTTCTTGAATCTATTAAAAAAAACGCATCAAAATCCGTTGCGTAGTTTTAAAGAGCATACAAAGGGACAGACTGACGGAATTTTGACGGATTAGTCAATAAATAAATAAAATTTGATTGGACAGACAAAAGTCGTAGGTGAAACTAAATCATATTCAAAATATGAATTTATCTCACAGGATCAAGTTCTTCAGATCGGGCGAGTAGGTGCGCGAGATGAGGTCCATGCAAGCAGGCAGATTTTCACAGTGGATGCTGCGGCAAGCGAGGGCGAGCGCCAGACGTCCAAGAGCGGTGAGATCCTCTTGTTGGGCCTATATTGTAACAAATACACAACACGCGTTTTGTCAATCAGTTGCGGAATGTAAATATATTTAAAACTTTCCGTCTCCCGGCGCAAGACTATTTAAAATTTAAATGTGTTTGTTTTGACAGGCAATGTATACCGGATAACATATTTTGTTGTTTGATATACAAAGTAAAAACTCAGTTACAATTTTAAATACGACGGCGCGACGTGTGAATATCTTTTCGATTATAACTTTGTACCTTTAGATGTGTGGTTACCACCACATCTGTACATAATTTAAGGAACGATATTTATATAATCTCGGTATAAAAGCATTTTTTGTATTTTGATAAGAAATATGAGAAAATCAATACTTATTGTAGGAAGTGTGTGTATGAACGTGTACCTAATAAATAGAGCTAGTATAATGAAGAATGTAAAAAGCCATAATTATGTTGAAACTTAGAATTATGTTGAAAGGGGAAACTAAGTAGTGGAATGTAAGTGTGGTGGTAGTTAAAGAGTTTAAGGTAGTCTTGTGAATTATAATGTTTCTATTTGTTACAATTTTAAACAACGGGTAAGATTGAGATCCTTTAATTTAGTAACGGCTACCTTGTACGCACTTATAGCAACCACTAAGTTTACAATACTTAGCAACCGCGTAAGACACAAAGTCTATACACATAACTTTTGCTTTTTAGTCTATAGATACGTAAAGGTATAGCTTTTCATGAAATACATAGCGATAAAATAACGATTGTATTTCTGATAAACCTTTTGTCACTGTTTACATGCATACCAAAACCAAAATATGCGCCCGCGCACCCTAGCGCTATTTTACATAACAGATGTGATGGTGTAGGTGCTATTTTAGTGTTTATATTAGAATCGCGGTGTAAGTTCGACGTGTATATATATTTTATATTTTTAAAGTGAACTAAATATATAATTCACGATGACAAAAAAAATAACTTTTAGGGTTAGTGTTAAAGAGCCTAATTCTTCTATTGAGAGATGTGTTATCGCGATGTTTTTCTATAGTTATCTTTTGATCATATGTCTCAAACTATTTATCTAAAATTTTTAATAAAGCGTATTCAAAGAAGTAGTTTTCTTACAACCATTCTTGATAAGAAACTTTGGAATTTCTTAGCAAATGATCAAATTCTTAGTTTTATGATAATACCTACATCTTCTTAAAGAAAATAAAATGTTCTACAAAAAAAGGTATCTTAACCTTTTTCGTTAAATTCCCTAAAGCGTGACATGAGTGATAAGAATTAGTGTGCAATGGTAAGAGATTATTAATGTCAACATCCATTATTTTATTTTTGGTTAGACATGTTATATTATAGATTTATTGCTAAAAAAGGTGTACAGTCCTAGGTCACTCATGAACATCTGCAATACACAAGGAGAGGAGGAAGAATCAATCAAATGGTGTGGACGGAATCTGTCCCAGCGGCGAAGTTACGGTGGCGGTAAACGGCACTAATTCGAATAGTTCCCCATTGTACAGGCGGTAGAAAACACACAAGAAGGTCTTCTAGACCGTCTGTGAGCATTGGATCGTCGATGATACGAATTGAGCGGCGTTGGGTGGAGCCAAGTGGGAGCGATTCGTATCAGGCGCATCAGCCCGAACCTGAGATTTGTAAAGTACCCTTAGAAGATCTACGAAGGGTTGAACTGAATGAGATTAAGTTCACCCCATTCGGAATTATTTAAATTTAGGAAATTGCAACGAATGAGTACCTGTGTTTTATTTCTTTTTTATGTAATATTTAAGGAAGAAAAGTATTTTGTACTCAATACGAAATATATTATTTCACAACTAGTTTTATGTTTTTAGTATACTTTTCAAAAACGATAATGGGTTTTGATTAAACTCTTATCTATTATAGATTTATTTTAGGTTAATAGGTAACAAATTATATAATATTTAAAGTAAGTAGTTACAATATTATTTTTGATAATAAAATAACCGCAAAGGCTCTCAGTTTTTATTTTCAAAATATAATTTAATAAATACCTGAGCGATATCGATATTGTTGTGCTGGACAGCGTCAGCGATGCCGCACCAGGATATGCGGACGCGACATCCGTTCATTATCACTTTAGTTGGATCCAGGGTCCTAACAGTAAAAAGTAGATTGATAGTACAAAATCAATACATATATTATTAAATTATTTGTGTTATACGCTCAGGTACCTGCACGCCATCCCGTTACTGTGTATGGCGCGAAGTCCCGCAGTCAGCTGCACCAACATCGACCACAACACTGCCTCCGGCAGCAGGGCGCCGCATGCCACTGCTCGTAGCATTGCGTTCTTCTATATTTTGTATAAATTAGTTATTTTATTATATTATAAAATTAAATCGGGAAAATTTTTTCTAAGGAAAAAATTGTGGGCACAACCCACCTGGTGCGTGTAAGGCCTCGGAGCGTCCGGGTCCGAGGAGAAGGGATCGTGAAACGCTCCATTGCCCTCCGATCCGCTGCCTGGTGGTGCGCCTGACAGGTACTTGCTCATTAATGTACTCGATGCTGGGTGGTAGTCGTACACCAGGACTAGCGCTGGTTGGACAAAACACAATCACTTCAGAGAAATTTCGTCGTCATCGTGTCTTTAAAAACTTATAATTCAGATTTGATTATAACATTTGATAGGTCGTTAAACGGTGAATCTAACTAGTAAGAGGTGAGTGTTATTGACTTAAATGGATCCTGTTAAACTACATCTTGATTACAAGTCCAAGGCTCCACTTGGGTTCCTGTCATGATTGCAAAATAATGATAGTTAAATACAACGTATCTATTTGTAATGTGACACATTAGATTGTGACTATCTAGATTTCTATGCCCACATTTAATTAATTTCGTTTCTATATATGGTTAATGATATATTAACATTACTCACAATGATCCCCAAAGGACTTGGTCGCAAACATATTGTGCAGCCTCACGACGTTGGGATGGTCCACATTCATCCAGACATCCATCCGCTTGTTGGTGCCGGGAGGTGGAGCAGTGCAGCCGTGTAGACGACGTATTGCGTAGTACTCGCCCGAGGAGCGGTGGGTAACGCGGAACGATGTCGCTATAGCGTGAGGACCACCAGGTTCTAGAGGAGTCAGGTCTGCGTATAATTCCAGTGTTTCCGGAATATCTGTTTGTATGCAAAAATAATTTAAATTAATTAAAAATACGTGTGCGATGGAGGGACTCCATCAGGAACGAAGTTCCTTAACTTCTCTCTTACCGTGGTAATGCCTCAGGTCTGCTTGGAGGAATTCCGCCCCGTTCTTGTTGTACACCTCTGTTCGGATCGTCTCCGGCATGTAGAAGGAGGCTGCCAAACCTTATCAGCAAATATTATAAAATATAATATACATAAATCATTAGGAAGAAACCTATTCCTTAAATTAAGTATAACTACATATTATATAAAAAACTATATAATTTATAAACTATTTTGATAACTAATGTACGTAAATTTAAATGTTTATTGCAATTGTTCCATAATTAAAAAGAAAAAATAAGTTTATTTAAGATAAATTTTAAACCTCAAAATAAAAAATAACAACAGGAACATCGAAGATTACTTTGACTGCTCCGTGGCCAATGAGCTAGTTATGCGATTGTTTGCCACACAGCCTTTTTAACTCGACAGCGACGATGAAAGAACTATTACTTACTAATCGTTGATATTATGACAGACTGCATTGACATTGGAGCCTTTTAATAATTTGTCCAAATCCACGTGGAATTAATTTTATACGATTATAAAGAAGCTAATGTGATAGCGCTGAGATTAAACTATTTTTTT
The DNA here is from genome assembly GCA_905147385.1 of Limenitis camilla. Classification (NCBI taxonomy): domain Eukaryota; kingdom Metazoa; phylum Arthropoda; class Insecta; order Lepidoptera; family Nymphalidae; genus Limenitis; species Limenitis camilla. The sequence continues at coordinate 21,488,806 of LR990224.1, forward strand.
AATTCTAAACCATGAATATATTTACATTCACATTCATTATATCATATGATGAACTAGTAACCACATTCGCAATATAAAATTTAATTTAATATAATTACCTACGAGACTTCAAAAGGCATTTGGTGCCGTGCGCAGAGCATCGTTTATTCAAAGTTGAAATAAATTCTAAGTATATCATTTACAAAAATTAATTTCAATCCTATTTTCATTATTCCTCTCTAAGTTTATTTTTATAAATAGGAGTAGCCAACTTAATTAAATTAGCAAAGCTTAAGCTTGTACAAAGGCACAAAGGTAAAATTTATTGCTTTTCAACATAAATATTTTAATTGCAAAGCTTGTGTGAAAATTCGTACTAATATGCTCCTTGAAAGCCTTAAAGGACAAAGTTCAAAAAAAAACAGGTCGCCATAACTCGCGGGTAGAAATAAAATATTACTTAGTTTACACATTCGTTACCGAGGTAACTCACAATAATAATGGACAATCTCAGAAATTAATATTTCACCAAACGAATTACCCGAGCCGGCTCTGCCCACGTGCAATTTATTAATCATATCATAGTTACTAATAACGAACGTAACGTTCGAAATGTTACTAATGTTAACTGACTTACACCGTTACACTGTTACAAACTTATGCAAGTTATAAAAAAACCCTTTGTACTACAAATGTATTATTTGCGATAGATACGAGGGTGCGTTTTTAAGTTCCCGGAATGAGAGGGTTGGAGGGAGGTGATTAGGCTCATAAGGAACGTAACGTGTTCAGTGACTCATAATTAGTATAAATACGAGGTTCCATTGTTATTAGACGATTAGTCTTTGAGCTACCATCAACTAAGCAACATAATCGGGTATGGAAGAAATCAAATACCGTGCCGTTATGTAGTTCCTTACCAAGCATGGAAAATCAGTTGGTACCATAACGAGATGACATTGGTTTACGGCGACTATTGTCCAGGAAACCATGGTGTACAAGTGGCACAGTTTATTTAAACAAGGAAGGGAATCCCTTGAAGACGACCCGAGGCCAGGCATTTTTTCTTATCCCCCATTCCGCGAACATAAATCCTCCTATTGATTGTATATCAATGCAAAATTACATCAAGATTCGTGAAACATCGAGACTCGGGTTCGAGGACAGATGTATCGCAAAGACAAACGCACAGGAAGTTATTTAAACAATTTAATAGCATCAGTTTTAAACCTAAATCAGATATTCTAATAAAGTGGAACAAACAATTAGCTTAAACAGTTATACTTTATAGATAATGATACATTTTATTTAATTTTCAAAATTCAATGCTTACCTGCTTGTTGCCATTCATTATCTATTTTGAAGCGAGCATGTAACAAATAACGTAATATATAAGCATTGTAATATTGTATTATAGACGGCAACTCTTCATATAAATATAGTTATAATGTCTGTTAAAGGCCGGTCAGGCTTCACAGATTGTGACGAAACCCGGGTTAACTCGCAACAAGGTGATGCTGTGTGTGTGGTGGGATTGGAAGGGTTTTATTCATTATGAGCTGTTACCACCAGGCAGGACCATCGATTCTGAACTCTACTGCGAATAACTGATGAGATTAAAGCTAGAAGTTGAGAGAAAGTGGCCGGATTTAATTTTAAACAGAAGGGGTTAGACCTCACACATCTTTAGCCACTCAGCAAAAATTAAGAGTTTGGCTGGGAGGTGTTAATGCACCTTCAGATTTCCACCTGTTTCGGTCTCTTCAGAATTCTTTAGGCAGTGTCAGGTTAACATCACGAGAGGACTGCCGAAACTACTTGTCGCGGTTTTTTGATCAAAGAGACTTTTCCAATTTTAAAATCTAAAAAGATATGCGCACGCGCAACTTATATCACGCACATATTACACATTTATACGAGTGCTTCCAAGTCAAACAATACACATACCATTTTTTTTTAATTTTTAATTAAATATTGAAGTCTTACCAGGTGTTGGTGCGTGTATTGGTGGCATGGGCGCCGGCGTGTACATCTGAGTCGCGTACGGTGATACACCAATACATTCTGCACCTACTGTTAAATAATAAATAATTTGATATCTAGTAATTTTTAGTAAAAATATGCATATTACAAGGCTTACCCATAGTAGAGGGAGCGCTAAGACCAGTCGAAGCAGCGAGAGTGTCAGAGTTGGTCGGGTAGAAATATGTGGTGCCGCCCACATTCTCCTAAAATTTTGTATACAAACTAATTAAACGAACATAACGATTACCAAAAAATTAAAGTTTATTACAAAAAAGGTGTTCGGTCGAATGATCCACGGAAGAACGGAATCTCCATCCCCATCCATGCTACTTTTTCTTTCTGTTTCTCTTTCCGTCACTCTTTAATCCGTATAATTATTATCAATGTATATAATGCATAGTAGGTAGAATTTTCATTGTTCTATTTTGTTACCTGGTGTATTTGAGTATTAATTTGTAGAGGCAAATTAGTCGGCGGCGAGTTTTCTGGCGACTCGGGCAACAACGCTGGCGTGAAGTAGTTCAGTGGCACGAACTCCGCGATCATCACCTGCAGTTATGAGAACCCCTTTATCGATATTTATGGAAACAAGTTGCCCTTTGCAAAATAATAATCCCCACCTACGTAACGATGCAAAGCAGACTTCGTAGAATTTTATTTAAAGGTCATCTTTGTCAAAATGCTTTGTAAATTCAGCAGAAAGAATGTTTGATTCTACACAATAAAATACCTAAGTACCGGTTCATAAAAACAGAATTTAAAATACTATTAGATTGATGTACGTAGCAAGCAATCTCAATATTATTCTATCCATCCTACAATGTTTAGTTTACTAAACACTATATTCTATATATACTCTTTTAAGAGTCAACATATCCTAAGGATTATAGCAAGTCACTTCTATAATTTTTAATATGTACCTCATAAAGTAAATTAGTTTAGGGACTGTTTCTTGTAGTTTAAAAAAATGTAAATCAGGACTGCCAAACTGAGATGTACCGATAAGAAAAGTAGGAAGGGAGAAGAGGTGTGTTGATATATATGTAAGGGTTTTGATGACTTCAGCTTGACAAAAAAGTATATAAGCTAAGGAATATTGGGTTTTTTGATAACGATTACATCCATAATAATGGAGCAAGTTACTCAGTGGTGCTAGATATGGTGATTGTGTAACAATACATATCATAGAATTAAAATTGCGTTATCGTCAACAGAGTATAATATGTCTCGCAACAAGCTCTGTAAGTTAGACATTAGTATTAAGGGTTGTAGTTTAATCAGCTCTTGCTTGTCATGGGCCTATGTTAAAGGGAGGATGTTGGAATATGAACGTTAGCCATAAGAACTTTTTGAAATTGATTTTTATATTATGAGTTCTTATATATTTCCTTAAAAAGTAACGTCAGCTTTTATAAATATCTAAGTAGAATTTAAATTTGCTGGTTTCAATATTCAATATCATTTTTAGTATAAAATGAAGTACAAAACTACTTCCTCTCGACCCGATCAGCAATTGAAATATTAAATGTCATCATTGAAATTGAGGATAACACCCCAACACAATACGCGCATATCGAGTGTTCCCACGTGCATCTGCATTATGTGGGCGTTGCATCAGGGAGAGGTCACTAATCAATAACCAATCTAGAACGTCCCAGGCTGTATCTAGGACCTACGTGCGTAATACAGAGGCGGCATGGCGCATGTCCGGCCTCAGGGACCTTTATAGATTTTATATTAACTGCAGACGTGGGCAGTAGGTAGCCTTCACCTGCCCGCCTGCGTCATAAATGAAATCTTAATTTTATATCTACCTATGTTTAATTATTTAATATGCAGCATATTAAATATTGAGCTTTTTAATTATATTTAAATGTGATTTTATTTAAAAATTTTCTTAACAATTCTCAAATGATAAATTACTTAAGCTAGACACTACCTTTAAACATTTTAAAATACATTACCGGATGAGCTGGATTGAACATAGGCTGCATGCAACATGAACAAAACATTTATATTATCCATTTACCTACATTTTACATATTTCATTAAAAAAATAAATTATATATTATGTAATTACAAAACTATAGTATTAGTCTTAATGATTGTACAAGTTACCTGTTGACTTGGACTGAACAGCGCCGCCTTAAAGCAGCATGACAAAAAATTGTATCAATTGTTATAAAAAATTATTATTCATCATACATCTAGAAACATGTTTTTTTTATATAATCAAAGCATGTGTGTATACCTGTTGCTGAGCAGCGTTATAAAATGCCTGCATATCCAAAGAAAAAGACAGATTTTAATTTTGTTAATCATTAGGTATAGACGGATACAAAGCGTATGTATGTTATAGAGAACTGTTGCTGATTAGGGCTGTATATCGGCTGCATATCCATAACGAAATATATAAATATTTGACATGTAATTGAATCTAGCCTGCTTGTCTGTTTGTATGTTAGGTTTTTAGAGTGATTGTTACTTTAAGTAAAATGATTTGATAGTAAAAATAAATGATTAAATACACGAACCTGTGGCTGGTTAGGACTAAACATAGTCTGGATATGCATGTACAGAAGAAACAAACAGATAAAGGATATGAAAATTATAAAATTAACCTCATCACTTAGACATCACAAAAGACGCTAAACAAAATACTCCATAAAGAAAAACTAAAACTACTTCCATAGTGACTGTAGTGTACTAACCTGCGGTAGATTCGGACTGTACATCTGCACATTCATAAAAAAAAATAGTTATTAAGACCAACATAGTTTTATTATAGAGGAAAAAAAATTGAAAACATAGCAATGATAAAAATAAATGTGTAGCTTTGTCTCAACAAAGGTATTTATTTCATGTGGTTTGGTTTTGTAGCACATTCACAATATAATTGCACAGTCTTTATTAATATTGCCAATTGAACAATTCTTAACTCAGATTTAAATAATATTAATATGCAAAAGGTTTATTTCTGTGCAGGATTTTTTAGAGTGATTATCAATTTAATTAAATGATGTGATAGTAAAAATAAAACATTACATACACGAACCTGTGGCCGGTTAGGGCTAAACATAGCCTGGATATGCGTACAGAAGAAACAGATGAAATCAGAAAGGATATGTAAATTATCAAATTTAGACCGTATTTTAAAAATGTGTAATTAGTGGATTGTTTGATCTTGAAGCATCAATAAATTTAGAAAAACTAAGAACCCATCTCCACACTACTATAATAAAACATCAATAAATACTACAATTATGGGCGATTCTCTGTAAACTCTTAAATGGCCATCCGGATGAAGATTACAAAAATAATAAGAAATTAAAATACAACCATGCCTCTCAATTAAAAAACTAAACACTGAACTTCATAGATAACATTCTAAAACTGACTAAGACACAGTGGACTGTTTTACGGATACCCACTTGGAATGAACATTTAAAAAACTGAACTTCATATCTAAAAATAGAATAATTAATTTGTGATAAAGTCATAAAAAAACTAATGGTCTACTTTCTGATTTTTTAAATGTAATTGTGTCATAATAAAGTTGTCCAAAGTTCTCTTAAACAGTCCACTGTCAAAAAAATTAAAGCTTAAATAGAAAAAATTGGTTCAGTTTGCAAACTATTTTTAAAGTGAAATGTGACGCAACTAATGTAAGGTTATTAACATTGCCGAGAACACCGTCGAGACGCCATTAAGTTTAATATCTGATCGGGTGTTAGTCGTTTCGTCATACAGTCTTCTGGTAAGTGATTTTAACAATGTTAATAAATTAAATATTTATATAAATTGTCTATTATGTCTGTGATTTGTGCCCAAATTAATCGTTGGCTTCATATAATATTGTTTTCAATAGTTTTGTAAATATTAAACCAAAATACAAAGTCTCCTGGCTAATGTCCTCTGTAGTTTGGTTGGCCCGGCAATACGTCAATTAATCACTCATAGAAGATTCATTCGTATTTATATCTAAACAGATAACTAAAATTCAAGTGTCTGTTTTACTAAATGCATATGAAAGTTTATTTAATATAGGTATATCAAATATATTGTTAATTTTTTTTTTAAATAGGGAAAAATGTAAGTTTACACTCGTATGAAGTGGTGCAGGTTAGTAAGAATGAAATGATAGCCTAAAGAATATGTTTCGTATTCATTTACCTCACTGAACATAAATTATGTTACAGGTTGATCTCATAAACCTAAGATGGCTCGCAAAACATAAGATATTGCGAAGGAATTCTTAGAAAAAAAGATAAGCAGAGAGACTGAGATACCAACGTAGAAAAAAATGATTTTATAAAGAGATGAGATGAAAGAAAATAAAAAAAAAGTTAAGTAAAGATTTTTTCTTATTTTGTTAGAGAAGCTATTTCTTCTTCAGAAACTATTGAAATGTTATTATATTATGTTGATTCGTTAATATGGTTTTTCAACGGGTCCTCTTATGTACTAAACGTAAAAGTTACTTTTCTTAAATATATTATATTTAAAAAAATGCCAATGCAAAAATTTGTATGGGCCAACACAAGTTAACAGAGAATCACCCTTTTTATAAATAATAGGTTGGGGAAAAAATTTCTTTGCATTTTTTAAGAAAATTCAAAACTTTTTTTCATATAGTTTATTTACATTTAACTAAAGTATGTAGGTACCATTTTGCTCGATAACTTTTTGCCATCTTGTAGGTAGGGACATGATCCCATTGCTATAGAAATTTTGGGGCTTCTGATCAAAAAACCGCGACAAGTAGTTTTGGCAGTCCTCTCGTGATGTTAACCTGACACTGCCTAAAGAATTCTGAAGAGACCGAAACAGGTGGAAATCTGAAGGTGCAAGGTCAGGACTATACTACGGCGGATGCATTAACACCTCTCACCCAAACTCTCTTAATTTTTACTGAGTGACTAAAGATGTGTGAGGTCTAGCGTTATCATGATGACAAACCACACCCCTTCTGTTGATTAATTCCGGCCGCTTTCTCTCAACTTCATGCTTAAATTTCATCAAATGTTCGCAGTAGAGTTCAGAATCGATTGTCCTGCCTGGTGGTAACAGCTCATAATGAATAATGCCCTTCCAATCCCACCACACACACAGCACCTTGTTGCGAGTTATCCCGGGTCTCACCACATTCTGTGAGGCCTGACCGGCCTTTGACCACGACCTTTTTCGCACGTTCTTGTCGTACGTGATCCACTTTTCTTCACCAGTTATCAGCTTCTTCAAAAATGGTTCGGTTTCATTACGTCGTAATAAAGAATCACAAATGAGTAGACGGTTTATTAGGTTTCTTTCAGTGAGCTCGTGAGGTACCCAAATGTCGAGCTTTTAAAACTGTTTGTGGTCAATTCCCAGTTCTTCAGCTACGTCGTAACTATCGATATGCCGATCTTGCTCCACTTTTTCAAAAATGGCATCCATTTTGTGGTGCATCTTTGACATCAAAATTGATTGAAAACGCTTAAACCAAATTTGTGCTACTCTCACAGAGACTGCACTAGGTCCATAAACATCGCTAATTTTTTTCGCGGCTTGCGTTGCATTTTGTATCTTTTTTGTAGTAAAATTTTAAAATGTATCGAGTATCTTCATTAGATTCACTCATCTTCACAGTACGGAAAACAAATAAAAATCACACATTTTCCTAATTTGAATTTGGAATTATCTTCTTTAAAATGTAAACTTTGAATGATACCAAAACCAGCCAGATACAAATAGTATAGCCAGAGAGATTTTATTACAAGTTCATACATACTATAATACGAAAAGACTTTTTCCCCAACCTATTACTAATTCAATAAATTATAGACATCTCAAAAGATCCTAAACAAAATACTAAAACTACTTCCATAGTAACTGTAGTTTACCAACCTGCGATAGATTCGGACTGTACATCTGCACATCCATATAAAAATTAATATAAATATTAAGACCAACAAAGTTTTGTTATAGAAAAAGAAAAACATTGAAAACATAGTAAGGATAAAAATAAACGTGTAGCTTTGTCTCGGCAAAGGTATTTCTTTCATGTGGTTTGGTTTTGTAGCACATTCACAATATAATTGCAAAGTCTTTATTAATATTGCTAATTGAACAATTCTTAACTCAGATTAAAATAATATTAATGAGCAAAAAGTTTATTTTTATGCAGGATTATTCAAATGATAAGAATGACTTTATTTAATTTAGATATTGTTGCCTCTTATTTATTTATTTCAGGTTGACTTTTAGTGTTGAGTTATTCTCAGATATAAGAAGTATAAATTATTTTTCTCTATAAATATATTATTTATTACCTGTGGTGGAGGAGCCATCAGCTGATAGGGCAAAAAAGATTTTTTTTAATAAAATTGTATTTAAATGAAACAAATATCACAACAACCAACATCACAAACATACCTGTTGCTGTGATGGTAAAAAGATATGCTGAGGCAGCACAAAACAAAAGAAAATATTTGTCAATCATATAGAAAGGAGAAGAAGAATGAAATCTCAACTTCATAAAAAGTTACTGTTGTATAGATTCAGCAATTTCATTTATGAGTCAAAGAGTAGAAGACAAAATGAGTTAAACCTAATGCAATTTAAGATAGAATATAAACTTACCGGTGGCTGTTGAGGAATAGGGATGAGGGCCTGCAAAAATACAACATCGAGTTATCAATTATGAATCTATGACAACGAGATCCTTTTAATTTAGACTGCATTTAAAGTAACAGTTTTAATTGACACAAATGTTCTATGGTCTGCCCACGACAATAACTGTGATCAAGAAAAGTCCTGGTCGCATTGTCATTGTAATTGAATTTACATTTAAAGCTAGTAAAAATATTGTATATTCTCACCTTCTTAGTGGAAGTTGGTGATGATTCCATGGTGAGTTTGCTCATGGATTGATCGAGAGTTCTGCTCTGTGCTGATGCAGAGCGATTCTGGAACATTTTTATATTGAATAAAAGTTCTATATCTTTATAAAAACTTATATAATGCTAAAAATATTTACCATGTATGTAGCCAGTTTGGACTCTTGTGGTAACCCATTAGGGGGTGAGTATGGCACATAAAGTGATGGATCCATGGTTTTCAGGAGTATGGCGGCCAGCTGAGGTGAGAACAAAACAAAGGATTAGATGAAATGGTGGATTAACGGTCTCGTGATTGTGACTTCACCTTACTTACCTGGTGAATTACTGGTTCATCTTCTTGCCAACAGTTCAGAGTAACACTTCACTGACTATAACACTAAGCACAAGCAGCTCGAGAGCGACTATTTCCACCGAGTACATGGTACGAGTAACGAAACAAAGCAGGACCGATAGCGTTTATTGCTCATGCGCTTTCTTATGTACTACCATTGATTTATTACTTTATATTGTATACAGAGCTAGTTTTCAACCTCTGACACGAATACATAAATATATAATGTAAATAGACTATAGATAAAATTGTATACGTATTAAGTTTGTTTTTTTTTTTAATTTGTTTATTAGCTTGGGAACAAAAGAATTAAGCCAGTTGAGTCCATTGTTACCAGATAAGCATTGAAATTCCCCATAATACATAAAATTCATTCTTCTCTATTTCTATCATGTGATATTAGATAAATATTTTGTTTACTATTCTACTTATATGGTTTATTAGGTATATAGTGAGATTATCCGATAGTGATAGGGAGTGTCAGTGGCAGCCAACGGACCTATTCCCTAAATTTTTCCCTAAAGTTAGGGAGAAAATTTCTATATCTGTTTTTTAAAGGGCGCTAAATTATTATATATCTATAAGAAAACCTATATAAAAGCTTGTACGGATGATTGAAAGTCAGTCTAATTCTCGAGAGTGAAGCAGTGCAGAAAATGAACCACGCATAGTCAAACTAGTGGATCATTGTGAAGTGTATACTGTATAGTGACAGACAGCGGAGACAATAGTGATTCGGGTTTAGTGCGTGTAATAAATGTGAAATTGCATATTAAAAATAAGGACTATAAATAATGGAGACGTGTCAATAGCGCGGAATCGTAATGTAGGAATATTTTTTGTGAAGATTTAGTTAGACTTTTTGAATAAATCCTTTACCAACGAAGCATCTATCACTTTATTCCAATCCGGAACTCAAGCTCGTAACATTATTGTCTTGTTACTGTGCGGTATCGGTCCGGGTGACTATTAGGCGGAAGATTAACAACAATTTTTGCAGTGTCTCAAGATTCTTATTGATTTCTAAAAAAAAATTAGGTCAGAATGTTGGCAAATTTGTCAAAATTTTTGGCAAAACTTATAAGCAAGTCAAAAAGAACATGTCCACTCGAAAATATTACCACAATTGCGAAAGAAGATAGATAGATAGACAGATAAAATCTATAGAAAAACTGTTTCAACCGTTTTATATGCGTTTGAATTGAGAGATTTCCAAAATCATGAAGGAGTATAGAAAAACACGAAAAGTGTATAGAAAAAAAGAGAATTTTATTTTGCTTTGATTTTCTGTTATTTTTTACATTTATCAGTTGCTTACTATATATTACTGCAGTAAAAATATTATATAGCTACAACCATTTTATTAAATCAACTTTAAAAAAAAAAAATATCAATTTTTTTAGAAAAATTTTATATTGCAAACTACTAAACTCTGTGACTGTCCATATATTTTTATAATCATAATCAATACTGAAGTAAGCGTTAACATTTTATATTTTTGGAAAAGATACTACAAACTCGATGATATGTTTCTGTTTCGGTAGGTAGGTAGGGAGTTTTTTCAGAACTTACTGGCAATTGTTGCAAACTCTCGGATTGACAGCAAATGTCAATGTCACTCTTGGTGTTAGTAGGGATGTGAAAACATTGATGTTTCTGTGTTTAAAAACATCGATGTTTTTATAACAGACATCGATTTTAAGAAAACATTTGTCATTAAAACGATACCTCTGTTTTAATATATTATCAGTAATCCCTTCGATTTTAGTAAGTAATCTATGATGTCATAATTATCTATTGCTGGCAATTTTGGAAATGGTAATGGTTGTCAAAAAATACCTTCGTATAAACAATGTGTTCGTATAAAAAAAAATGACAACGTTACAACAAACATGAATAAGGAATAGATTAGTTATATTATCATCAGCCTAAGACTAAAAACATTTTTTTTTATAAAAGTGTAGAGGTGATAAATTAAGGTTGATAGGAAACAGTCAGGTCTGACATCCTGGCTGTTTCGTATCAATCTTACAGATAAGGGGCAAACGAGCAGACAGTCTACCTGATGGAACGTGGCCATCGTCGCCCATGGACATCGACTAAACTAGAGAATGTCTCTTGTTTTGTCAATGCGTTAGCGCCTCGAAGATAGAGTTAGGAAGGAGAGCGAAGAGAAGACTGCTGCGGTTTCAATGGACCCCGAGCAAGAACCCGTTATTCATTGGAACTGCAGCAGTAAAGGGATGGGAAAGGGGGAGGTAGATCTGGTTCACATGTGGCTCTGCCGGAACGCGTCAGAGGCACTTAGGGGTCGGATTCGCATGCTGGTCGCAAGCTGGGTTACTCGCCTCTTACGAGATGCTCTTCAAATCAAATCAAATCAAAATTATTTATTTCAATTAGACTTTTTTGAAAAGTACTTTTGAAACGTCAAAAATTTGTCGGTCAGTTAGTTTGTCTGAAGCTACCACCAGCTCGGAAAGCAGTTTTCTGTTGAGAAGAGCCGGCCAGAAACTCAACAGTCGCTCTTTTCAAAAAGCCATGTTTACATAGTCTGTTATACAAATCATTTAACTTGAGAGTCAACGTCACTTAGATTCCAAGCATTCTCATCATTTAAGTAATCCTGTACATTATAGTATGCTTTATATATTAATGACTTCTTGATACGAGTTTTAAATTGTTGAAGTGGCAAGTCTAATATAGGCTGTGGAATCTTATTATAGATGCGAACACCAAGCCCCATGAAGCTATTACTCACTTTGTGGAGACGATAGTATGGCGTTACTAGTTTATTTCTGTTTCTAGTATTAACATTATGTTTGTCACTGTGTTTTGAATACAAATGAATATTCTGGTAAATGAACAAAATATTACAATATATGTATTGAGATGGGACTGTAAGAACGTCTATTTTTTTATATACATCTCTAAGGGAATCCCGCGCTCTTAAGTTATAAATGGCCCGAACAGCTCTCTTTTGAAGAATAAAAATGGATTCAATGTCCGCGGCCCTACCCCACAGTAAAATGCCATAAGACATAATACTGTGAAAGTAACTGAAGTAAACTAGCCTAGCAGTATTAATATCGGTCATTTGTCTGACTCTCCTTACTGCGTAGGCAGCTGAGCTGAGTCTTCCCGCTAGAGATGATAAATGGGGGTTCCACTGGAGTTTTGAATCTAAAGTTATACCCAGAAATACCGTCGAGTCCGCCACATCTAAAATTTCATTATTTAAACGTAGGTTAAATTTTTGTTTTTTAACATTAGGTAAAGCAAGCTTCCAGCGGCAGAGGGGAATTGTATTCTAACCCGTCCCCTCAAGGGTAAATTTTCATATACGTAACAGATGATGTAAAAACGTTTGTAGTTACCTACATTACAAAATAAAAAAAAGTTTTACATTACCGACCGCGACCCATGTCGTTGCTGGGGGACATCAGTTTACTGATGGCAAATTTCAATTTGTTCTTCATTCCAGTTTATGTTTTGTACTGAACCAGTTACGCGAAATCCAACTCGCACTTGACTAATTTTTTTTCCCTTTAGAGTTGTTGATAGTTTATAAAAGTGGGAAGAGTGGGCGAGATCAGTTACTATATTTTTGGTGAGTTGGCGTCGTCAGGCGGGGAAGAAAATCCTTAATATTTTTTAAAATTATATTTTCTTAATCTCACATTTTTACTACATATCAAAACTAAAGAAAGCGAGTGCACTTCGCAAATTGGGGACAGACACTGATGCCACATGCTGCCGATGCAGCAGATTCTAGAAGTGAATGATGTTGATATTTTTGTCATACAGGCGCCGAATCTATCGGCGATACATCGTTCATCAAAACAACGATTTCTTCGGTGTTTCCGGTCACAACCCTATCCTATCCGTCTTTATTCTTTTGTCATTCTCATAATCAGATTAGTCTCATAATAAATTTTGATTTACGTTTTTAATAAATTTTTCTTCTATATATTTTATAATAAATATAATTTTTTTGTAATTGATAGAGCATAGTTTATACATTTAGTTTAAAATATACCGACAGCGTCAGAATTAAAGTAAGTGCGTCACGAAGTTCTGATACAAACATTTAATTAGATTAATAGGGAGTATAATCTAATAATTTTAATACGTAGATAAGGTGCGAACAGTATTCCGTGTATTTTTAACTATAATCATTTGTAGCAGGAACAATGGAAACTTCGTACCAGGGAGGTGTGACGTTGGACGACAACGACAGATTTAAGCAACTCGCCGATACAATAGCTAGCAATATCACGAAGATATCTCATAATGGTGCGTTACTGCTTCTTTGTTCATTATTATTCATTGTATACATTTTAAAGTAAATAATTGCAAAGTAGCCAATTCAAAAACTCTAGTATTGTTGTTTCTTTATTGCAGTATCATCAATGTCAAAAATGGTCAACCAACTACAAACCCCACAGGATTCGCAGGAACTCAGGAATCAGTTGTAAGTTCATCATTTAATATTATAAACTGACTAAATGTCATGTTTATGTTTAGAACTTACTGATGCAACGAAACGGCAATTTGGCAATAATATAGTTACAATACATTGTAGATTAAATATGTATATTATACCTATTGCAGGCGACAAGTTCAAAACTATACAAAAAAGATGGCTAAGGATACATCGGCAATGATTATGGAGCTCATGAAGTTAAAGACAGACATACCTGCTAATGTCCTCACAAGAGATAGGTTGAGCGATGAGTATATGGCTACTTTGAATGCATTCCAGGTGAGCCACAAACCAAATTTTTGTGTATTTATATTATTATGGAGTTTTAGATTTCTGTTTTTTTATTTAATAATCAATACTTCAACTTGCTGCATTAGAACAGGCAGTGGTTAGTCTCCCAAGTTGATTCAGCCATTGTACATTTCAGACACTAATATATTTGAATTTTATGAATATATCTACTTATAATTTGGAGATTTTATGGTATAATACTTCTAGTGAACCGATAAATAATCATATATGATCTCTTATAATTACAAGAGAAACCTAAGCAGTGCCTGGACTTGTGACCAAGGTGTAGGCTTTAAGATGTCTTGTAACAGAATTCTAACACGGCGAGTATATAACCACTGCTAATGCTCTCAAATTTAAGCCTAAGGATAAACTCACATTAAATTGATGTAACTTAAATGACCTTCATTGGACAGCACTCCCAGCACAAACACAACATTGCACTTAAAACTTTTACTAGAACTACCCAGTTATCCACTACTTGAGTGACCTTGAGTAAAACTAAGCTGCAATCGCAGCTGCAGTAACTAAGTATCAAGAGTATATAAAGGGTCCAAAATGGCAGAAGTGACTACTCTGCTCCAGCGCCATAGATGGAGATGACGATTCGATTATTCAATAATCGTTTTCTATTTTCTGAAATATACATATATCAACTAATCATTAAAAAGTTAAATATTTATAATTATATTTTTAATGTACTTGCTATGTATATGTTTGTTCTCTTATAATTATGACACTAATTTACGACAATGTTGTATATTTATTACAGACTACACAGAAAGCTGCGGCTCATAAAACCAAAGATGATCTACGTAAGGAGAAAGCTCAATCATTTCAACTTGGAGATCCATTTGCTATGAGTGGTGAGTTTTTTATTCTATCTAGATCATTGATAGCTCTTTAGCTATCAATCAATAGAGATCCCTTTGGATCTCTATTGATCTTCACGGATCACTGAAGGGTCTTCATGAGTCTTCATGAATAATCCTGATTGTTTTAAATAAGGTTTTCATATAAACAGTCATCAGAGGTACACTACCTTTTGTGTAATAATAGGCAGCATGATAAGATAGGTAGTTTATTCATATATTAGTAACATAACAAGTGCTCTATGCTCTTCATTCATATTAAGTTTGGGGATTTCATATCCTGAAATTATGTGGAGGTTAATGGAGACTATGTTTTCTAAAGATAATTTAAATGCCTATGATAACTCAATGGTTGTACCTGTATGTCTTACTCGGGAGGCCGGAATTTGATCCTAGTCACACACTTCGTGCTCGTGAACATACGCTCCTATTGGTCTTAGGGTGAGGTTATATAGCCTTCCTCGATAAATGACCTATCAAACACTGAAAGAATTTTTCAAATCGGACCAGTAGTTCCTGAGATTAGCGCAAACAAACAATCTCTTCTCATATATTTGTATAGAAGTAATCATATTATTTTATAAAAAATAGCAGGAAATTCTAGATTCCGTTGGAAATTCAGCTAAATAGTGAAAAGATAATTGAAATGTATTACTGATTAGAACTAAATGATAAACTTGGTATATGTGTTTATTAGGGAGCACCCGTGAGCCCGACCGTGAGGTCACCAAGCAGATGCAGTTGACTGCGCAGACCGAGCGCGACCTGCAGCAGCTGGAGGAACGTGAACGCGACATACAGAAGCTTGAGGTATAACTCATACAAATGGTTTTTACAATTAATGGAATTCATGATGATAAAAGTGTGACTCATGATTGTGCAGAAAGGCCTTATCTTTTTAAATTTATCACCAAAACTATCTGTATGTATAATTTAATTTGTTCATACTTTTTAAAGTTGAAACATCTTTAAAATAAGGTAGCTATTGATACTGTCTTATTTTGCTTTAGCTTTTTTTTAATTAAATAATACCATATCCATGGTGTACAACAATAAAACAGTAGTTTCCTATTGCAACAATAATGGTTGTTCTAGTATTTTCTTCTATCTTTAGAAGCATAATTTTTCTAGTTATGAGTCTTCAGGCAGTTGGCCTGGTTCTATTTCTGCCACATGATTTGGACCAGCTCTATATATCAGTTTCTCTTTGGACCAATTTCGACCAAACTTTGCTAAAGTACTTTTAAGTATTATTGATTCTGAATGAAGGATTTTGATTTTCAATTACAACTTTTTTTAATTAAACAAAAATAAAGAAATTTTAGTAAATCCCAAAATTCCTTGATTGCACTGTTGCCAGAAGATTAAATATGAATATTTTGTTAATTCCTTCTTTCAAATTCGAGATAAACTTATGTACTAAAGAAACCTTTTTCATTTTTTAATTTCTGACAAAGCAATCATGAGTTATCCTGATGATTAGAAGCAACTTTTTTTTTATATGACTCTGATCTCATCATTACCAGTGGCTTATTTAATTATTCTAAGACTAAAGCTTAATAATGCAGCAAAATTGAAAAAGTATTAATATATAAGGTACTCCCCCAAGGTTAAAAAAATGTTTGACTTATGTTGTGTTAGCAAGAAATAAGTTTGTACAACTAGACAAAAATTTTTAATTTTAAAACGTAACAAAAATTTAAAATGGGGGACTATAGCTGCGTTTCCACCAGAGATGTGCGAGGCTAAGTAGATAAAGCGATTTTGTTGGTTCTTAACAAACATATTTTAAGCTAAACACATCTCTGGTAGAAACGCAGCCTTATGCAATTTAAAACTCGAATAAAAAAGTGTTTAGTAAATAAAGCTTACTACTCTGTACAAGTATATGTGAATGATGACAGCTTGGATTCCAAATGACGTTGATGCTCAGCTGAATGATTATACCTTTGTAACAGAATACAAACAGACTGATGTAAACAATGGCATTTTGATGCGAACTGTTCAGTTTCTTTCCAGTTCTTCTCATCAGGAAACTGCTTTCCGAACTGGCGGTAGCTTCAGGCAAACTGACTGACTGACCAATTTTGACGTGTCAAAAGTACTTTAAAAAAAAAGTCTATTTGAATAAAATATTTTGAGTTTGAGTTTATGGTGAAAAATATTGAAAAATCTCTGTAAAGTAGAACTCTAATTCAAAATATTTTATTCAAATTAGAGTCAGTCAGTTTGTCTGAAGCTACCACCAGCTCAGTAAACAGTTATCTGTTGAGAAGAGTCGCCAGAAATTCAATTCTGTAAACCGTCGAGTCTGTTATACAACTATAATAAGTAAAAATACAATTTATGTATTCTGAAATTCCAGAACGACATATTGGACGTGAACCAGATCTTCAAGGAGTTAGGGACCATGATCCACGAGCAAGGCGCTGTTGTGGATTCCATTGAGGCCAGCATTGAGTCCGCTTCAATGGATGTGGAGGCAGCAGGACAGAATCTCTCGCAAGCTGCCACTTACAAGGTAACTCGTACACTAAATCTACTTATAAACTTCTACCCACGACTTCGAGTTATTTATTAATCATACCTAATGTGTAGAACTATGATGCCCATATTGAGGGAATCATGAAAAAAATATGTAATTCTCCATTTTGTGGTAGAGGTCATCTCAGATTTTAAATTTGTCATAGTGTATAGTATTCTAGTAGTCAAGCCATGTCCACGGGCGATGGTGGCCACTTACCATCAGGTGTACCATCTGTTAGTTTGCACCATAGCTACTATAAAAAAAATCAGTTTAAAGATTTGAGAGAGAGATTTAACCACATAACTGTGGACCTTAAACAATTAATTTTTATCAGTTTTGGCGCCGATTACTATTTATTACACTAAACTAAACTAAATTTAAAAATGTCTAATTTTATAGATAGCGAATTGTAAACCCTATTCGGTTTTCATCTATCTCTAAACTAAAATTCTCTAAAACAGTCACTAAATTTAATTCAAACTATTACCTATAAAAATACATAATCATTGCTCTAGCTGTACAAAATTCAATATATTTCCTTGTGAATGTAAATTATAATTTTAAATGTTGATTAGTTAGTTATATTTTAAATGTCAATTGTCTAAATATAAATAAATATTTTATCATAATATCAAAATGAAACACTTTATTTACAATGTATCTTTATAGATTATGAAAAACAATAATCTCTCCGTCATGTTCGGTTTTGGCTGGAGGGAAATCTTCCATCTCAGGAGGTTGATCTGTATCATCTGCAAATAAATACATTATATAATTTTTAACTACAGAAAAAAAGTATATTCGTTCAGGTTAACTAATTAAAAATAAATATTAAAAATTATTATTATTATTATTGGTTCAACATTATGCAGAACATTTTGGGTACTCAGACATAATTATTAATTACTAAATCACTTAAAGTTCTGCATTAATTTATAGACTTACATTTTAGCTATGTTACATGAACACATTAAACATGGTATATTAAAACATTGTAGGAAATACTATTAAATGATACATATAAATCCACTGTCAGGAAACTGTTAGGAATAGTAAAAGATTTACACTCCGTTAAAATTTATGTATGATTAAATATCCATCTTACCAGTAAAGACGTCTAGGCACATATTGTATAGTACAGCAGGCGAGTATAATCTTATAATTATATAAAAAAAATGTAAACTACAAGAACAATTGTAAAATAAAAAACTGAGTAAAATTATTAAAACTGTCATTTGCTCCCAAAAGTTTAGTAGAAAAATGCCTAGAAATTAAAATTTATTTATTTATCTATTCACAAACATGGATTTAATATAGTATACAGTTTATAGAGTCATGAAGCAGATCTGCGATGTTTGTGAGAGACTGGATGCTGCACTAGGAGACCTGTGTGACAGACCACCAGGCTCCCACTCCTAAACTAGTTGAACAATTCAATATTCGAATAAATAAAGTATAATTTAAGGAAAGACAAACAATATTATATAGAGATGGCCTGATTAATAGTCATGTAGAGAATATCACCTATAAAACAGAAGAATTTTTAAAAATTAAAATTTTATTAAATAATTTTAGAGTATGCGGAATGTCCCTCGGGATGTGTTATCATGTTAGAATGGTTTTTAAGTATTGTACAGAGTACTAATAAGTGTCGAACAATTAATAGTTTGGTCTTTTTGTGTAATTCTAAGGTTGGACAAGAGATAGGTAAAGGATAGGCTACTTTTAGGCTCTTCCGGTCATTATTAATGTTGGTTTGTTGCACCACCCCAGGCTGTATTACAGTAAGTTGTAATTGGCACGTGGCATAATATACAGTTGTAATGTGTGGCTGAAAATTCATTTGATTATCAATTAAAACTCCTAAATATTTTATTTCATTGACTGGAAATAAATTTTGGACAAGAGCAATTGTTACGGTCATGAGGCAAAGAAGTTTGTTGTTAATGTGAAGGTCAGATATTTAGTTTTAGTAAATAGTTGTTATCGAGTCATCTCACAACTTTGTTAAAATCTTCTTGAGTTATGATAAACCTCTTTCCATGAATCTTTGCAGATCAAAAGAGCGGTATCATCGGAAATCGAGATTTTTTCCATCTGTTATGTATTATTCGCTAAACAGTAATAATAATAAGATTTTTAAATGACACACCTTGATAGGCTTAAGAGTTGGGTCCCTTAAGTAAGAGATTATCCACCAACGAATTAATCAGAATTTTATTCCGTAAAACAAAACAATTAAACGAGATTACTGGGGTACTAATAAAATCGTTATTGAGAATCAATTGAAATCTATACTTACCGTTCTGTCGAGTCAAAAATAGCTGCAATAACGCAGTCTTCCACTTTAAAACGTTTTTTTTAAAGAATATCACTAAAATAATAAATATACTTGCATCAAACGGTGCTTTTTAAAATTAAAGGAGACCTGTTGAGGATATCTCTAGTTTTAGGTGACGTTACTAAATTTTAGTGATAGATGACGCACACAGAATAGCATTTAACTCTCTAAAGCTGAATTGAATACTTTAGTAATGCAAAAAACCCGATTTTAGTTGACACACGTCATTTTAGAGAATTTCCTGAATAGACATTCACTAAAGACTCGCTAAGTCTAAAATTAGAGAATTTTAGTTTAGAGAAGTGACAACAGAATTAGCACCAATATCAAGTTGTTAAAGTTCTATCTAGTTAATATCTTAACTAGGTCGAGTATGATAGAATAAAGTCAATAGTAGAAGTATTTGTATGTTTTGTGTGTTTCCCAAATAAATAAATGAGTATATAATTTCAGAACAAAATCAGAAAGAAGAAGGTATACCTGACGCTGATCCTGATCATCATCATCTCCATCATTCTGATTATCCTTTTCCATAATTAATATATCAACATTGTACGGTACGCCCTTTATTGTAAATAGTTTAAATATTAATTGGCAACACAGATTTGTATGTAGTTAAAAGCTTTCAATACTTATTATGCGACTCTATGGTGGATTGCTCTATGCTAGAGTGCACAGTTATTTTTTTATTAGTTTGGTGCATTACAGCATAAGAAATCCAATCAATAATGTTATATAGTTAGGGGTCACGTTGCCTAGATGAAGGGGGGGTTACGTGACACAGTTTCAACCAAATTAAAAAACTGAATTATATTTTTGATTAATATATAAATGAATGTATTGAGGAATTATTTTATTGTTAGATTTTAACCGTTTTATTTGTATGATAATGATAATGTTTACAATACGTCCATTTTAATTTAATATACAATAATAGCAATTTTATCATAATTTAACGTTGATTCCATTTTAATACATTAATTAGTTAATACATAAGGTTATTTGCGTAAGAGCTGCGTCCGAAACGAATCCGTGACATGTCGTCGTCGGCGTCGGTCCGTACTGTGACGTCACAGCGTCGCCTCGATATTGTTATTACAATTTTACACACATTTGCAATTGGATCGAATATAATAAGCATTACGATTTGGTTCAAGATTTTAAGATCCATGATCCATACCAATCTCAATAAGAAATCTTTAGTCAGTGGGTGAGTGGTCCAAGCGTTGGATCCACGATCGATAGATCGCCCCAACACACAAGCATTTGGCTTACTTGGAGGGGTTAAGTTTGTAAAAAGTATTAAATTTGAAATGTATTTTTAATATGTAATACAAAATCTTTGGATAATAAATCGTAAACGAATTTTTATACACAAATTTGAATTGGAACATATTTTCAATCTATAATCCAAAGGTTCGTATTGAGATTGGTAATAAACTTCGGCCGATATTTTCACGAATTCGTATCGTACGCAGTTCTTAAACGTTTTTAATATTGACTTATTAAAGTAATGTGCGCATTTGCGAGTTGTTTTTGCGATTGTAGTATTATATAGTTTAGAGGGCGCTGAAAGTATGTTTACAATTTGTGTACAGTGTACTGCGAATATATTCTCTACATATATAATATATATATTTTGAGTCCCTTGCGAAAATATTTTAATATCATCGGTTTGATGAAACATATGCGTCAAATTATTTTTATAATACTTGAAAACGTCGTTCAATAATTAAATATTAATTATACAGATATAGAATAATATTCTGTAATTCGGTCTTAACAAATATTTTTATTATATTAAAAAAAAAACAATTGGTTTAATGACAACGCTATACAACATAATAAACGAATAAATTCACAAGAGACTCGAAACTCAAAAATTCGAAATCATTTTTAATGCCTGTACTAATTATGGTAGTGTTCTAACGCATCCTTAGAATTAAAGTGACTTAACTCAGGATTGCAATTTGTGGGGATTGAGCGAAAAAAGGTTTCCCCCCAACCTTTATGACCAATGATTCTATCTCTTTCTTTTCCTTAGAGATAGCCCCTTTTTTATTTAAGGCTGTAGGCATTTTCAATATCTGATCAGTATAGATTTGGGTTATAGATGAACTTTCTATGAGCGCTAGTCGATCCGCGCGATTTCGTCTGCATTACATAAGAAAGTTAATGTATAGTACAATTGTAAAGGAGTTGAAACTTTCTTTTTTCGGAAGGTTATCGATGCTCCGCTCCTATGGGTCGTAGCGTCACGTTATATAGCTTCTAGTTAAAATTGCAATTTGTGGGGATTGAGCGAAAAAAGGTTTCCTCCCAAACTTTATAACCCACAACTCGGTGTTATAAATAAGAATTGTGTGTTAAGTCACTTAATGCTAGAGGTGCGATGTGATGCTATACTAAGATTAGTGTATATTATATAATGTCGTAGTATGTAAGTTCGCTATGTGCCGCTTGAATTGTAAATACAATAACTCAATCCTGTAGGCTTTAAATAATATATTTTGTATGTTCAAATAGTAATTCGAGTTAAGAGATGTATTCAATAGTTTTAAACAAGTATATGTCGGTTCGGTGTGGGCTGATCTGTTTCTCGGTGTTGTAACTTGAATTGGATAAAAGGAAAGTAATTATTGTCATTTAAAATGAATACCTGTATTAAGAAAGGTAAATTAGTTGAATAAGGTAAACGATGTAATAAGGTGTTAATTCGTAACTTTACAGTAGTGGCTATTAATACATTTTTTATATACAAAACATATTTTATATACATACATATATTGCCTTCGTTTTGAGCAATATATATTACTTGATATAAGCTTTACTTGCTATAGCAAAACAGTGCTCTAATGATAAAAATTGCATTTCAGCGTTACCTAGTGCCTGTTCTGTCGCAAAATATAGCTGGAGATGATTAAATTAATTATTATATTACATTAAATGAATATTGTCAACATTAAAACACCCAATGTCCTAATAACAATTATATCATCCAAACGGATCGTATAATGTACTGAATTTCATAATAACACTCCAATCCCTTCTGCGCAAAGGGTTCACTCAACAGACAGCTACACCCTCACTGCTGAATGTGATCTGTGCGCGCGTTTCACTATCTAGGACGTCGTGCGACTTAAAGAAAATATGATATTCGAATCCCCACCATTTTCTTTGATATTTTTATTGTTTTGTTTACAAAAACAATAACGATTGCCTTCCAACATTAAAGAACATATTAAAGTCAACTTTAATAATAACACATACAGTAAATGATTGTTCCATCAACACTCAGTGATGGATGACGTCAGGTGACTGGGAGTGGCTGTCTGTGGAGTGTTAATGTTGCCAGTAAGCTGTTTCAGAATCTTTTATAGAGGATTCAATCATGGTTGTAGATAAAGTCTTGTATGTGTCTATTGATAATTAGGTATTAATACCCCTTATTATACAACAGTTGCATAAATAACTATTAAACATATTTACACAAAAATAGGTAGTAAGTAATTAAAATAATTTTATTATTTAATTAAAAATATGTTCACATAAAAGAACTAAATATTACTCAAAATTAAATTATTTTAGAATTAACTTAACATTATTTGTGGTGGTAGGGGATCTGTTCCCCGACTGGCTTGCGACCACCAGCATGCGAATCCGACCGCCAAGTGGCCAGACTTACCCTCTCCTGCTCCCATCCCATTAATGCTGCAAATCTAGTGGACTGTGGCCTCTTGCTCAGGATCCGGTGAGACCGCAGCATTTTTTCTTCACTCCCCCTCCCCACTCTATCTTCGAGGATGCAACGTATCTATGAGCGATGGTGGCCACTTACTATCAGGTGGACCATCTGCTCGTTTGCACCTTATCTACCATAAAAAAAAATTTTACACAAAAAAACTTAAGTGTATTAAGGAAAAGACTTAAAGCGTGTTAGGTTGAAAAGTTGATTGAAAAAGTGGCTAAATAATCTAGCCACTGTTTTGTTTGTAGCGCATGGATGTGTAAAAATAGGTCTCTAGTTACAAAGTAGATAAGTTGGGAACACTGCTTATACAAAACTATATACTAACGAGAGAATGATCAGCGAGATATTCCTTAGCCCCTCCAACTAAGCTAAATGCTTGTGTTAGGAGTGGGCCACGCCAGTAGTCCCATGAGTGGGATTTGATCCCACAAATAAACAGTAAATGCTATTAAGAACATGATAGAATAGTTTAATTAAAGTGTCTTAGTCAAACTGCCATTAAGGCCCACACCGACCTTACCGACCTTATATATCGACAAGTCTCATAACTCGCATTACAATACAATTTGTTTGTGTTCTCTGTATATTTAGAGTATTGTTATATATAATGTTATTGTTCCGCGTTCGCTTCCCCTTCTCTATTTCATCGTTCATTATATAATATAAGTATGTAAATATAATAATTATTTAAAGCCCAATTTTAGATATAGGGTTGCCAATTTAAAAAAACAATGATCGAACTCTCTCCTTAGTTGCAAGAAGAGAGTATTATAAGTTTCTGATAAAGTACTTCATAGTCCAGTACTAAAGCGTTATGTGTCAGATAACTATCACACACTTTATCATAAACCGGTGAAGCTGGCTGAGAATATATTTCATCTAAAACTACCCACTATTTGAAATTGTATTGTAGTTGGCAACCCTCCTCGACAGTATCGTATAATCATAGATAGTTGTTAGTATAAATGTATTCTTCTGAGTAACGATTGCAATAATGTAAACGTTTACAGTCTTCTAATTTTTTGTATGTACCCTCGATATTGAATAAATGTCATTGTATTAGCTGTGCCTTTTTAATTAATACCAATCTATACTCGTATATACTGATTTTGCTATGTGGATGGCGATAGATTTTTATTTTAATTATTATTTTTAAAATTTACCGTAAATTTTTAAATACCGTTAGATTATAATCTGTATCGCGATATTGTAAACTGTTGAAATATTGTGAATTGTGACGCATTAATTTGTGATACAATCTGTCGAAGTAAAACCGTCAAATTGTGAATTGCATGAATTAACATAGAGTTACAAAACTATTATATAAATAATATTAAAACTTAAAGTAGCAAGCAAAAGTATTAAGTAGTTATTAATTTATAATGGGTGTTCTTTGTGAGGCATGTAAGTGCAACCTAAGTGTGACACAGAAACGAATAAAATGCATTTCATGTTCGCATACATTCCACTCCGAGTGTGTTAATTATTCTGAAAATTTAAATACACCTAGGACCCAATGGCGTTGTCCCTCATGTATAGCTAGTACACGTAGAACAGGAGATAACAGTAATACGCCTGTGAGGAGCTCAAAACCACAAACTCAAGTAAGAGAATTGGTGAATGAAGCTGATGTACTTACAATGGAATCAGATAACAAACAGTCCCCTACCGAACGAAGTTCTTCATCATGTTTAAAATCGGAACCTCAATTTCAGTCACAGTTACTTCAGGAATTTGAAAAAATGCTGGACAATAAACTAAAAGAAATTAAAAACCAAATAATTTCAGATTTAAAAATAGCAATTTTAGAAGAACTTAAGTCTGACATGGACTCCTTCTCAACAGACCTGAAAAAACTACAGTACACATACTGCGACCTCCAACGTGAAAATGAAAATCTTAAACAAAATTATATTACACTTGCAACTAAGATTGATGTAATGGAGCAACAGTCTCGTCAGTGTAACATCGTAATCTGCAATATTCCAGAACGCCGTAATGAGAATTTAATCCAGATTTTGGAACAGCTCGGTTCCATTGTAAAACAAACAATAGCTCCCAGTGACATTATATCTGTGCATCGTGTGCCCCATGCCGACATGAAAAGCAAGCACCCAAAGAATATTATTGTTAAACTTAATTCCAGAATTCTCCGTGACAACATACTGTCTGCATCACGACTGAAGAAAGGATTATACACAGATGATCTGCAGATTAACGGCGAAAGACGTAGAATTTTTATCAACGAACATCTTACATTGAAGAATAAACAACTATTTAAATGTGCACGTGAGACAGCTAATAAGTACAATTTTCGTTTTACATGGATCAAACATGGTAATATACTTGTGCGAGAGTGTGAAACATCCCGTGTTATTGCTATACGCTCATACGATGATTTATCAAAAATTAAACCATCTAAATAGGTCAACAACTAACATGTTTATCCGATTAATTCTTAATTTACCTACCTCCTTTTTGCAAAGTAATATCTTGTCATCATTTTATATGGTTGTTTACAATAATTATTTAAATTTTAACTTTGTGTTTAATTCTCACATTACATTATGTTATTTATATTTTAATAAGTGGTATCGAGTGGTATTGTTTAATATAAAAATAGCTTTTAGTTTACACATAATTCTATGTAATAGATTTTTATTTAAAATTATAAAAGTATACAATATTAAAGTATATATCATAAAACTATATAATATAAAAATATATATAATATTATATTTTATATATGAAATTATCTACCAAATATTATATTTTACAATATTATTATTACACTTATACAATCTATTAATAATATATGTCCACGTAACAAATATCTATACATTATATTACCGTCCAAATATTATCGTAATATTCTGTTGTAACACATTGTCTTGTCTAGTGGCTGGTTTATACCTAAATCTGAGAATTAAAATATATGTCATTAAGTACTCTCATCTATATTCGGTAAATAAGGATGCTTGCACTTTGTCAAATATTAAACGAATTATTTTATTACATAAATATTATACCGCAGATAAAGCAGTTAATTTTATAGCAAAATTTATATACCCACTACTCAATATTACGAAAAATTGCAATGTTAGATAACATATCGATTTATTATCAAAACTGCGGTGGAATTAAAACTAAATTAAACACAATTTACATAAACATTTTAACATATTCCTATGACATAATTATACTAACTGAAACATGGCTAGTTCCTAATATTTTGGACAATGAATTTATAGATGATAGATATATTGTATTTCGATGTGATAGGGATCGTGCAGCCACTGGTAAGAGTGATGGTGGAGGAGTTATGGTAGCCGTTCTTCGGTATTTTCGACCTGTCCGTCGAACACTCCCCGGGACTGTTCCTTCAGTCATAGACTGCGTCACTGTCGAGCTACCGGGCGTATCGCGGGATAAGAAATGTGTTATTAATGCGGTGTATATACCTCCAAATCAATGCTCAAATACTTACGTTACTTATTTTGACTTAATTTGTGACTTTTTGTTGTGCAACCATGTTGCTCATTATATTTTGGCAGGCGATTATAATCTCCCTAGCCTCGAGTGGAGGATTGAGGATGGAAAATCTATACCATGTGTAAGAAGTGACACTTTATACGCTGGTAAATACCTTGTTCAAATACTGGGACTACTGAATGCAACTCAACATAATATTTTTAAAAATAATAAGAATAGAATTTTGGACTTGTTCATATCTAACTTCTGCTGTAATTGTCTGGCACCTCCTTCACCTTTATCCCCAGAGGTAAACCATCATCCTTGTTTTTATATTATTGGTAAAATAACATTAGTAACTAAATATATTCCAAAACATTCTCGGCTCAAACTGTGTTTTAATAAGGCGAATTACACTAAAATTAATCAAAGTATAATAAAAGTAGACTGGCATAATATTTTACTAGGTTCAGTGAACGAGATTATTGACAAATTCTATGAAATATTATTCTGTGTTATTAAGTCGTATACACCGACTACAATGATAAAAAATAACAACTCACCTCCGTGGTTTACTCCGAGTCTTCGACGTATATTTAAAGCAAAAAACAATGCATGGATAAAATGGAAAAAATTTAAAAATATAAGTGACTATGAAACTTTTACTATATACAGAGATAGATTTAATACAGAGTCTAAAAAATGTTTCGATAGATATATACGCAGCACTGAGGAAGGTTTAGTTAAAAATATTAAAATATTCTGGAGTTACATGCACAATCGCAAAATTAAACCTGGAATTCCTACCACTATGTCTTATAAGGGTATTTCTTCTAACGATCCTCAAACTATATGTAACATGTTTGCTGATTTTTTTCATTCTGTGTTTGAGCCCTCTACTCTTAATATAAACAATTGGGAACCACTTGAATGCGATATAGGCGACAGTCACATTAATTTATGCTCCCTAATATTTGATATAGATGATGTTCGCAAAGCCCTAAGATCTTTGGACTCCAATAAGGGACCTGGACCTGATACAATACCGCCGAAATTTTTAAAACTTACCGCCGACGTCATAAGTCTCCCGCTTACAATTATATATAATAGGTGTATACACGATGGAGTTTTTCCAGATATATGGAAAGTAGCTAATATTACACCGGTGTATAAAAGTGGTGATAGACATGATGTTGAAAACTATCGACCTATCTCAATTCTGTCAACATTGGCTAAAGTATTTGAACGGTTGGTGCACTCGCAGTTGTATCCTTGTATCCATAATCAGATTATACAAGAGCAACATGGATTTGTACAACGAAAATCAACAGTTACTAACTTAATGCTATACACAAATTATTTATTCGAACACATGGATAATAGAATACAAGTTGATGCTGTTTACACAGATTTTCGAAAGGCTTTTGACAAGGTAGATCATGAAATTCTTTTAAAAAAACTTGCTTTTAATGGTGTAAGAGGTAATTTGCTTAGATGGTTTGCTTCTTATGTTATTAATAGGACTCAAAAAATAGTGGTGAGAGGTTTCGAATCTGATATCTCTTACATTTCATCTGGCGTACCCCAGGGATCAATATTAGGGCCATTACTATTCATAATGTTTATTAATGATATCAATAATTGCTTCAAACATTGTAAATTCCTTTTGTATGCCGACGATCTCAAAATGTATTTGGGCGTTAAAAATGTAGCTGATTGTATAAATTTACAAAATGATCTTGATAGACTTCATGAATATTGCATTTTAAACAAATTACATCTTAATCTAAATAAATGTAGTACTATCACATTCACAAAAAAAATAAATATATTAAATCATCAATACTCGTTAGGTGGGACTTGTTTGGAACGTCTTTACCACATACGTGATCTTGGGGTCATTTTGGACTCACAACTTCATCTTGATCTACATATAGGCAGTATTGTCAGCAATGCATTCAAAATATATGGATTTGTAATGAGATCTGCTAAAGATTTTAAAAAGGTCTCCACATATATTTACTTATATACAAGTCTTGTAAGACCGCAGCTTGAATACGCACTACAAATCTGGAATCCTATTTATAATAAATATATACACCAAATCGAAAATGTACAACGACGGTTTCTTCGTTCGATAAGCTATAAATTTTTTCATATAAATGAGTCGTACTCCCAGCTACTGGATCGGTGCAAATTAATGAGCCTAAAATCGAGGCGCAATTTATTAAGTGTGATGATGCTTTATCATATATGCAACTCAAATATTGACTGTCCTGAATTGTTACGAAATTTATCATTTTTAGTACCTAACAGACCAACACATCGTATGTGTATTACACCACGACTTTTTGCTACAAAGAAATGTAAAACGAATGCTGGCAAACGCTCACCTCTATACCGCTTGTTGAACTTGTATAATAATAAGTTTCCTACTGCTGATATATTTGCACTAAAGACAAACGAATTCAAAAACAAAATATCAAAATTAATACAAGAGCCACGAGTAGATTAATTAATGTAAGATGACAAATATGTATATGCCATGTATTTATCTGTATATGTATATATGTTTATATATGTATGTATGCATGTATCTATGTATAATAAACATAAATTATCTTTTATAATAATTGCTTATTGTTTTTGTTTGCCCTGATATACTATTTTAAGTAAGTTATAATTGTTAAAGTAATTAGTGGATAACGGTGTGAATTGTACATATACCAGTTTCTTTTTTACACTGTATACCTTACCTACTTTAAACATTTGTACAATTGTTTGTTTTCCCAAATAAATAAAATAAAAATAAAAAATTACAGTGGGTATAATGAAAATAGTTAAAAATAGAATGGACAAAGTTAACCACTTCTGTGATATCTCTGGCGATGTGAAAAGGTTAGCCTTAGCCCTCCCGTAACACAGTGCGAAAACATGAGCTTGTCTTCGCAGCAATCTATCGACAGTTCACAATATCGCGAGATAGATTATAATCTAACGGTGTTGACAATTTTGAGGTAAAATCTTTATAAAATGAAAAATATATTTTTTTTAAAGTTTTTTTTTACTTTACGTTACTTTTTTTTTAATACAGTTGAAATAAAATAATGAATTAATGCTTATCATAAATAACCATACCATAAGAGAGAGAGAGAAAGAGAGAGTGTGACGTAAGCACTTATATGTAATACTATTTCTAAAGGAGCTAAAATTTTCTTTGATGATTTTCGTTATGTGAACGCAACGGAAGCTCATCGATATTCCGCTCCTATGGGTCGTAGCGTGATGTTAATCAATCAAACAAATAAATTCTTCAGCTTCATAATATTAGTATAGATTAAATAGGTGAAGGTAGATAAATAAAACATCAGTTATTATTAAATCACAGTGTAATATAGTAATAATCACACAAATAACATGAAATGATATTGATATTCTATAAAGTAATGTTATAACTGTACTACGAAGCGACCGGTGGGGGGAGCCGCCCCTCCCCTACCGAGAGCTACCTACGGAACATCTACGAGAATATCCATCATAATCATAATCATTCCTTCGCTCAGAGCGCTTAGAGCAAGCGGTGTGAAATAAAGACAACTACTCGCTTCTATACAAATCAGTTACACGTAGAATAATTCAGATTTGGGTTGCCAACTCTAAAATCTGGTAAGCCGGACAAGACTCGGACGTGTCTTTAGTTTTTATCTTTTTTAAAAAGTTGTTTCATTCACAACATTTAGTAAATCAATAAACAAAATAATCTTTCTCTCTTCAGAAGTTTAGAACCGATTCTGTTGGAAGGGTTTAATGTTTAGTGATTGAAATACTATCAAGTATTTGGCAATACAATTAAAGGTAAGTCAACGCAATCAAAAGTTACGGCTGTTTATGGTGTTATTCGAAAAGGAATGAAAACATACGGACACTCAATTTGTACAGAAAGAAGCAGCAGTATAAACATATATGAAGAATGAAACAATACTTTGGTCGTAGCATGATAGCACCCAGCGACAAACTCGCAGCCCCTCTAATCATTAATCTATCATCGCACACTCGCCTGCAACTCACTCTAGTCAGCGCCATCGGATATATTGGACATATTATTACGGAAATTTTAAAAAAGTAAATCTGCCTGCAAATGGACAAATTGATAATATAGTAACTATGCTAGAAAAGTACAATTACCATTTTTTTTAATTGTGTAAAATTGGGCGCGGTGATCCAAGGTCATATGTAAGTCATAGAGAGTGTTGCAGACGCACGTCACGATGGTCTAAAAGTTAATAATAATCTACTTGAATACATGATAAATGCAGTAATAGTGGTTCTAAATAGTTAATATCATAGTGATATAACGTGCCTTTGGCTCGCTGCTCACCCTCCGACATCACGGGGGTGATAGACACACGCACACGTGTAGTGGCATATACTAACAATAATATTGTATGATTACTTCGTTGTGTAATAATATTGAATACTCCATTGAGCTTCATTATATTTAGCTAAATTAATATTGACGTTAGTACGAGAGCAACAACTTTATATATATATATACTCTCAAAATAGTAAAAAAAAAATAAAAAATCCTCGTTAGCATTATGTAAAATATGCATATGTACTTTTAGATATTAATATTACCATTCATTGAAATAATAATAAAGGTAAGTCAATTAAAAAAACAATGCCATAGGTATCTATTACACCTACGCATTTCACCCAAGCAATGACGGCCCAGTGGTTGAGACTTCAAGTCTTACTCAGGAGGTCCTAGTTCGATCCCCCACACACGCACACACCGACGACTCGAGTTATGTGTGTTTGAGGTAATTAAATATCACTTGCTGTAACGGTGAAGGAAAGCATCGTGAGGAGACCTGCACTCCTGAGAGTTCCCTAAAAGTTCTCAAAGGTGTGTGAAGTCTGCCAACCCGCACTGGGCCAGCGTGGTAGACTATGGCCTAATACCCTCCTCATTCTGAGGAGGAGACCCGGCTCAGCAGTGGGTCATTGACGGGTCGTGATGATTTCACCCAAGATTTTTCAGGAGCGACTGTTTTGACATAATATATATATAAAACGATATACAAGAGTTACAGGTTGAACAATCATCAAATATTGTGCTATATTATCATAGTTGTGGAGGTGGAGCGCCCCACACTAGCTTACATGTAATTGTGCTTTCTTATCTAAACGTAAGCATTATTGCACAATATGTTCAGTTCTTATACACCATTCTGTACCTCCCAATGGATTTTTTTTTCATAATCATAATATAATTTATTGCATAAATTGTAACAGTGTGGCATATCACGCACACACGCTTGTAAAATTTCGACGTCACGATGACGTCATTGGTCATTGATGGATATGGATCATGGACGTCAGTAGTCCAGAGAGTGGTTCGAATCCCACTCACTGGACTACTGACGTGGCCCACTCCTAACAAGCATTTTAGCTAACTTGGAGGGGATAAGGATACTAGTGGTATGTTATCCATACTCCATTATTACACAACAAAATGATTGCACATTATCATTGAAGGTGTACAGCCTACTAATATGATAAGTATGAGAAACGTATGTCCATCACCCCCGCTCATACTCCTAACCTAAGCTGTTGCCCTTCTAGATATGTACACTTACAATTATTACCCGCCATGCCATTAGGATTCGTTTGTCTTATTCAACAAACGGCCACAATGTAACTTTACTTACAAACCTTACCGTACACTTTTACCCACCAGGGAGCGCTCAATACTTAGACTAACAATAAATATACAAAGCTTAACTCAAAAACTCAACGGCCGTATACAGATTGCTTAAATTAATACACAAGTAACATTAATTGACAAATAACAGATATGAATAAAACATTTTATATAGTGTTCATATACATTATTAGATTAAAGGACATCCGCCATTTTATTATACTCCAGGAGCTCAGTTTTATGACGATTTTAAAGACTAATTATTTATGTAAATTTTTTTTTGAATTATTTGATAATTTTATTTTTTTAACGTTAAATTCCATATCGACCACGAATTGAAATAAAACAGCGACCCCAGATATTTTGTATTTTAACTTTTTTTTTTTTTTTTTGAGATGACTCGTGAGCATTATACTTTTTGGCGGATCTCCTCTAATATGAATAATGACGTCACAGTTCGTTAATTCCTAACAAATCCAATTTATAATAGAATTTGTGCGTTTCAAATTATTTTATTTTCTTTATGAACACGTCTTACAACGGGTCAGTGAGCGCGAGCCGGTGCGACGGGGGTAGGGGTATTGGGGAGAAGGAGTGGGAAGGGGGGGGGGGTGTCACTTGCTAACTACAATATGATATCTATGTAGATGTGGGACATTAAGCTAATACATGTGTTGACTTATGAACTAACAGTAAACAACAATGATTATTATATTCAATAAATCGATTCTACTAAACATTTAATTTAAAAAAAAGTTACATGCAATATTATAAACTATGCCTCGCTAACATTGTGTACGTGGTGTTAGCGAGACTATACACTATACCTAGTGTTGCCATCCATTCTATAATCATACTATATTTTAGTAACTTTTCATTTCTTATCGATCAGGTTTCATCATCAGATCATCTCATGGTCATGTTTGTATTATCACGGTATTTATATAAGTATATCATAAAGGATACCAGGAAGTGGTTGACTAATTGTTTGCAAAAAGGATGGCAACTCCAAGTATACCCACCCTAGTGTAGTGTAGTGTAGTGTAGTGTAGTGTAGTATAATATAGTGCTATCAATAGATGATCTTAGTGTAAGTTAGCGTGCAGAGGACATCGGGTAATTGTAGCTAGCAAGTACGCGGTCGGTCGGCCGAGGCTGCTTAGCAGACCACGGCCTCAGAAATGGGATTCTCTGTGATGCGGATCACTGGGGAGTGTAGACAGTGTCTCCGCGACTCCAACACGCTCCGGAACAGCACAATCTTGGTTGGCGACAGTGGAGCCACTGGAATGTTATAAATATTACATTACAACTAAATAAACTACCAGTAATGGTGATGTTTGTCTCTTCGCATCCATCTCTGTGAGAGCACAACTCTATAATGTTGCGTCCACATTTTTTCATGAAACCAATTTTGAGGTCAATGTTTATTCTAATATTATTTAGATGGCGATTTACGAACTCATCTTTGGGTAATCATTTGTATGATAATTTGTCCGAAAATATTAAATTCATCTCAGATAAGCGAGATCCAATCGGCTAGGGTCACCTATATAATGCGGCAAAATTTTACAATTTTTCCTTAAAATATAACAGATATCTGATGATGTTACAAAAATCAAAAAAATTTTCTATTTAACATGAAATAATAATTAGTTCAATCAATAACAGTTCAGTACCTTTTTCTCCTTCGTCAACCGATTCCCTTCGTTTGAGTGATAATAATGAGTTTTAGTGTAAATAAAGTAATTACATTAGCTGACTGTTCTGAGATCGAAAATAATAAGAAATATACAAACTTACTGCACTAGTAGGCGGATATGGAGAGCAGCGAGGTGGGCCTGCTCGTGCTCGCGATCGCGTTCGCGCTCGTGCTCGCGCTCGTGCTCGTGCTCGCGCTTTCACTTACGCTCGTGCTTGCGTTCGCTCGCGATATTTTGTGCAGAGCTAACACAGCTACGTAAACATATACCGACTTACAGGGTGTACGCATGCGCATTACACTACACTATATACATACTTGTTGATTGTTCAAGGATATTACATTTAAAAAAAATAGTATCCTTTAGTTCACAAATTACTTTACAACTAAAATTACTAAAAACCAACAAAGCAACAATTATTATATGTATATTAAAAATATTTTTTTTTTGTAATAAAAATTCTTAAATTTCCACATTTAATCTTTAGATGCAGCAGTGATGGCCCAGTGGTTGAGACTTCAAGTATTACTCGGGAGGTCCGAGGTGCGATCCCCCACACAGGCACACACCTCTGACTCTGAGTTATGTGTGTTTTAAGCAATTAAATATCACTTGCTTTAACGGCGAAGGAAAACATCGTGAGGAAACCTGCACTCCTGAGAGTTCCCTAAAAGTTCTCAAAGGTGTGTAAAGTCTGTCAACCCGCACTGGGCCAGCGAGGTGGACTATGGCCTAATACCCTCCTCATTCTGAGGAGACCCGGCTCAGCAGTGGGCCATTGAAGGGTCGTGATGATGACTCGTTAGATTGCGTTACTAAAGAGATAAAACTTTTTTAATATGATATAAAAAATGTAATATCCTTATATCAAGAAGTATTATTAAGCCTCGTGCACACAAAAAGTATGTATAATGTTTGATGATACTGTGCACTTAGCTTATGAACAGCAATAATAAAAAAAAATGAAAAAAATATCACAACTTCCCTTAAACGAATAATCAACTTCAAGTTTTCATTTAAAGGCAATTGTTTATCAAATAAATAATAAACATAACGTAAAAAATCTACATCTATAATAATAAACATTTTATGTATGTATGTCAGATTACTATCAAGAATCAATGGTAAAAAAATTATGCTTGTACATAAAAGCTAAAATCTATCATGACGCCCAATGGCCTATGGCCATAGCGGTCATTTTGATTGATGTTCAAACGACAATACCGTCTTAATTTGGCATGTTGATTTAATAAATATTTATTTAAATATCTTTTACCATGAAAAAACTTAGAAGTAACAACCTATGGTTTACAATGCTTCGGACCGAAATCGGCGATACTTCCATTTTAATAAATTATTTACATTTATTAAGTTTAACAATGAGTGTACTCGCGGTGAGGAGACGGTAGGACCTCACTGAACTTAAAGCGAACTAAAATTATTTAAATAGTGCCAACTATTCGACACGCGTTACTATTGTATGAATGTAAATGATACCGAGTACGAAAAGATCTCTATCTTCTCTCTACAAAGCTATTTTAAAATAAATTAACCGAGTGCGAAACGAAATTTCATACATTTAGTGAAGAAAACAAAATATTAGATTTTCGAATAAAACACTTTATGCTTTATTTAAAATGCAATAACAAAGACTAGCGCTGTCTCTAGGGTTGCCACCTCAGTTTTCGATATATATATATTTTTCATACTATGTATGGATTTGATGATACTAAAGGAAGGACCATGCTAATAAAATGTCAAAAAAATACTTGAGAGTCTAAAAGTCGCCAAATACAAAGGATTTCTTTTTATTATCTATTTTTTTCTATGTATTTCTTAAGCAACATTTATTATACACAGTTTTTCATTTGATTATTTTAACATTTCATTCTGTATTATCTGCCGTGCTGCCATTGATATTTAATTCGCGGGTAAATTTGAGTACTTGCCCTATTTACTGTTAGTAATTCAAGTAACAACTCTTGTTAAGCCATTCAATTCGCGACAATTGCGCTGCTCAGAAGCAGCACACTTCCATACCAGAAACAGCTGCGCGACACTTGGATTGTCATAGTGGAACCGGTTTTGCAAGCCCAAGTATAAAAACCAGCACAGCAGCAGAGAAAGGGATGAAGATATTTTCATATGACAGTTACTTCTCATCATCACCCCGTTATGACCCACTACCCAGCCGGGTCTCCTTCTCAGAATGAGGAGGGGATTAGGCCATAGTCCAACCACGCTAGCTCAGTGCGAGTTGGCAGACTTAACACAGCGACAGCGAACATGGAGAACTCTCAAGATATTTAATTGCTTAAAACACACATAACTCAGAAAAGTCAGAGGTGTGTGCCTGTGTGGGGGATCGAACTTGGACTTCCCGAGTAGACATCAACGTCTTAACCATCAGGCTATCACTGTTCTTATTTAATAAGAAAATATTTTTAAATTCTAGACAGCCGTAAGCATTTCATTGATGACAAGCGACATTGCCGTATTTAAGGAATGGTAGAAAGAGACGAAAATTTCCATTCTTACATAAAGATACTTGACAACAGTGTAATATTATTTTGCTAATCAATAGTTCTATATGATATGTTTATTAAAACGATGAGCCTGCCCGCCCTCTCTGAGGTACCATAAAAAGCAGGAGCAACAGTAATGTTTCCTCGTCATAATCCATTATTGTAATGGGGTGAGCCACCCCAATCTAAGCAAGTCGCGCGTTTGCAGTCGTTGTGAGGACGCATGCGCTGCTGCCGCGCCGGTGCCGCGCCGGTGCCGCGCCGATCGCGACCTAATGTGAAAGCTACCTTATAGCGATCGAGTCGTTTCGTTAAGTTTATATCAACGATTGGTTTGCACATAACTTATATAAAATATCAATTTGAAAATTATTAACGATGTATCGAACTCCGAAACTTGGACCTTTATATTGACATCAAAGTATGAAAGCCGATATTTCGTTTTCCGCGACAAAGAATAACGACGAATATTAATCAAGATACGCATACTCGAAATTTTGAAGATCGACACTTGGATTTTTATATCGAAATAAATATCGATATTTTTTGGAGCTGCGTAAGTCACGCCTTATTGGAGAGGCGCCATTACTTGTTGTATTGACGTTAGTACGCTTGCTCACTACTTCGTTCCCCCGTCGATTCTGTTTGGTTCAGGACTCCGCTCTTGCATGGAGCGTGTTTGGATTGTGTTGATTGTGATTTGTTCCCACCGATACGATGGAAGGTCGCGCCACACCCTCACACAACTCAAATATCTATTGTGTAAATTGCAATATGTGTATCAATTATTTGCCCAAATATCCTGTCTCACAACTTAATACGAGAGCAATAAGTGTAATCAATCGCTGGGCTCAGAATCAGGTACTAATAGCTTAAATTTTATTTACTGTTTTAGTATTATACAAAGAAATATTTGAAAGTGAAATATCTTTAATATTTGGCATCTAGCACTTAAAAATACATTTATTGTAAAGGAATTGTAAAAATTAATACATTATAATAAAATATTTTACATGTCAACATCTGTTAGTCCTATTTTTATTTTTGTAGACTAATGAAGATGATTACATTTGTGAAGGATGCAGAGATCTTGCAATATTAGAAGTGAATAAAAATTTGCAACAAATTGGTGGTAGTAGCAGTAGCAGTAGCAGCGGAGATCAACAACCAGGCCCAAGTCGTCAAGGCCAACTGTGTCTTATTTGTGGTTGTTCTGTCGTACGTAGACAAAGCAGTTTAATAATTCAAGATTATAGCTCTCACCTTCATAAAATCATGATTGAAATTGTTCAGGACAGAATAGCACCAAGGCAGGTACGTATTGTTGGGATCTTAATTCATTATATCATAATATTTTTTATAAGTATCAGCTATCTATTGAATTCTTCTGATTTCAATGTTAAAATAAATTCAAATAAAATATTCTTTACTCTCTATTATTTGATAGTAATTCATATTATTTATTTTTAGATATTAAAATCTGATCGTATGTGCTATCCATGTTGGCTACGTATCCAGAGGCAGGCCCAACGAACCAAACGTGTCGATAGTGCTAAATCACACAAAGATAAAGTCGATGAGCCAACTGAAAATCTGTCGAAATATCAAGAAAATTTTTATTTCATGCAAAAAATAGATTTACCACATTATAGAACAGCGTCTAATATTGACCATAATAAGTGTCTGTTTTATAATTGTAAAAACACCACCCTTGTTAACATCTCCGAAGGATTGCGTATACCTGTTTTAAAATACCACAAATATTATATACCGCTCAAAGTTCGTGTTTGCACTGAACACATGATGACCAATTCTTGGGAGTTATTATTTGGTTCCGTTGATAGTACTCAAAAATTCAATGTACATCAAATAGAGCACGTATTTTCGCTAGTTAACGAACTCTTTCATTAAAAAAAAAATTAAAACTGGAGATCCTGATGAAAGCTTACCCTAGAGGGTTTAATGAATAGTGTGAGAATTTATCTGAACGAATTTGTACAAGAAATCTAGGAATAAAACATTTACGAAGAGAAGAGTTATTAGATTATATATTAACTGTACCAAACGGTTTATTTGGCAATGAAAATATACACAAGAAGTCAAATTATATGTTCCAAAAGAAAATTATTCCCTCCAAAAATTAAGGAACTTACTAAAACCTGTTTTGAGTGTTGCCTCTGATGTTGATATCATGTTTGGCATTTTCAATTCTACAGAATTGACTTTAATATTATATTTTGGAGAAGATCTCCTTCTTTTTTTATTATAGACTAGTTTTACGCGGTTATTTCCAACCGCGTGGCTTATGTAGGATAACTAATTCTGTCAGTGACAATTATTAATAATTTAAGTTCCGATCATAAATGTACATTAATGAAAACTATAGTTTATAAAATAGGCAAAAAAAAATTTGCCGCACTAAGACTGTTAGCTGAACTGAAAAGCCAGAAGAACTGTATAAAAGACTGTTTAATTTAATTAAGTTATGGTTTAAGATTTCTTTATTTCTCAAAAGAATTGGTACAATTCACTTAAAGAGGAACAACTCTCTTATAATTATTATTGCTATCAGAAAATAACACTTTTACTATTATTCATCTATTTATTTTAAATCTGTGAATTGAATGTAATTTGTTTTAGTTTCATAATACTTTTGAAGTAAAAATCTTCTATAAAAACTTAAATTTTATGATTGGGTAATTGTAGGAAAACAAAAACGAAATAAATAATTACTCTGTTTTGTTTTATAAGATCTTCAATTTAACTGTTTATTTTAAAATAAATTTTACGTTAAAAATATAGAACTGATCTTACATAACATTTTTTCAGTTATATACTTTGTAATTTATTTGCCGTGTGGGAATAGGTTAGAATATTTTATAAATTTTCTTCTGTTGCTGGGAGAGAATTGGTAGGGGTTCTGTTCCCCGACTGGCTCACATCACCAAATGTGCATGGCGCGTTACGGTCGCGCCGTGTGTGGACCAGACTAATAATGTATATATCTATATATGTATACTAGCTGACGTGGCAAACGTTCTTTTGCTATATAAATTTTAAAAATTCGGTTAGAGCCACCCTTATCACTTAGGGGGAAGAAAAATAGATAGTAACCGATTTTCAGACCTACTGAATATGAATAAAATTTCATAAAAATCGGTCGAGCCGTTTTTGGAGGAGTATGGTAACTAACATTGTGACACAAGAATTTTATATAATAGATTAGATTATAATTATCTTCTATCTCGAAGTCGCCAAATTTGTGGATTTGAATAAATGTAATTTGATAATTTTCAGCTTTTATTTCTTTGTTCACCTTAATTGAATGCTTTATACTTCTTATTGCAATCCTCACTCACTGACTCTCATACATATCAATCACTCTTTCACTCGTACTAACATTATTTCCATTTTCACTCTCACGATTGGTTCAGAAACAGTCAATGAACAACATATAGCAATTCATTTATAATATTAATATATTTAGAGTCTGTATGGTCCGATTCCGATCAATTGAGACATGCTTAAGAGTTGTCGCTCTATTTCTTTTTAACATTGTTTTATATAATTATGTTTTACTATCGTCGCGTAGATTACAAGAGTGAAGAGAATAGGCAAATGTGTTAAAACATATGGGCTTTTGACATTTTCACAAATAATTTTAAGATTGAAACACTTAATTGCTTGCTTGCTTTGAAGTATTTTTTCTACCATAGTTTCTGACAACAATATTTTTACAACCCTCGATGGCAACCCTAGCTGTCACACTAATTGCTAAATGAAACGATGTTGCATAAAAACCTATAGCATCTACGTTTAAACTAAATACATACTTTACGATACATTTAACGTGAATAATAATAAGCACTAACAGTTTCGTCTTACCATAACCCTCGCCCTGCAAGAAGAGGCGGAAAGCCTCAGAAATCTTCCCTGGCTGCTCTTCGAGCACCATAGCGGCATCAGAGATCTGGAATATAGCACGAACGGTCATTCAATATATCTAGAACCGTGTTATTATTATTAACGTCGTCGTAGCGTCAGTAAGTCAGTGGTTCAGGAGTTGGATTCCCGAACAATAGGTTGTGGGTTCAAATCCCAGACATTGGACTACTGACGTGGTCCCCTCCTAAAACACAAGCATTTAGGTTATTTGGAGGGGTTAAGGAATGCTTGTAGTATGTGATTTATACTGCTAGTATTCTTTCAAAAAAAATTGCTACAACTTGAGAGAAAGTTTAGTTTTATCTAAATTAAATATTTATTATGGAACATACGGTTGTAATTATTTGTAAGTTCTCTTTAGTAAGTTTTGTTTTTAACTGGTGGCGGCGTAAGATAGCTTATTGACACTACACTACAATGACCTTTATTATCTAGGTTTGGTAAGCATCCATTAAACGCCGAGTTAATATTTATTCGTTAAAAGAAATTACTGTAACGTGGAAAAAGAAATAATAAACCTTTACAATAGAATTACGATATAAAAAAAATGTTTTAAAATATCTGTCGAAACGTTTTCAATGCTGAGCAGTAAAATATTGTATTTTTTGCACTTTAAATACAAAGAGAGTGTATATATTTGAAATAATTAAATCAAGTGTCATACACTTATAAATGCGATTGTTTGTTACTTAATCACACTAAAACATTTCGACGAAATTTATACACACAGATACTTTATAACCAGGACTAACATATAGGCTACTTTTTATCCTGAAAATATTCAGTGCCTGTGGAAATACATGATTAAAAAATATTTTTTTAAAACCTAATTAGCATCTTTGTATAACTATATAAAACATTATTTTTTTCTGTTAGATTTAAGTACCAGAGTAAAGCCGGGATAGATCAGCTCGTTCTAAAATAATAAAAGAAATACTTTTATACTAATATAGGGTCACTGAAGTTTAAGTAGAGTATTTAGATTCTGCGATTGAAATAGTATAGTAAAAGTAAATTTTGATGTAAACCAGTGTATTTTTATGCAGAATATACAATATATAGAGTTTAGATATTATTACTAGATATATTTGAAGCCTATGAGACTATGTTATTTTTAAATACACATACTTATATACACTTAACTGATTGTTGATTTAATAAATTATTTTTCCTAGTCTTTTGTTTTCCTTATACCTAATTTACATTGACATATTAAAGCAAACACAACAGTCAACATGCAATCATATAGTAAATATACCATATAATAGTAAAATACAAATGTATATTATTAACAATTTATTTTCTTCTTTAAATAAAATTAATGTCATATTACATTGTAATTATAAATAAAAAATAACATTGAAAAATAGTGTGACCCTCCATTATCTTTATATTAAACTGTAGATGATGATTTGTGACCACATGGTACTGGATATATTATGAATCCCTGTAGAGAATCTTCATCACAGACATCGATTGACCAAGACATCTGTAAGTCAAAGTTCACACGTTTATATTAGAGTTATAATTTAGAAAAGCTTTTATATATGAATGTT
This sequence comes from Limenitis camilla, assembly GCA_905147385.1. Lineage (NCBI taxonomy): Eukaryota > Metazoa > Arthropoda > Insecta > Lepidoptera > Nymphalidae > Limenitis > Limenitis camilla. The sequence continues at coordinate 21,531,197 of LR990224.1, forward strand.
TAACATGGCAATATTTTATACAACATCCAAATGATGGCTTATTTAAAAAAAAATACATTTGTTATAACATAAAACTTACTCTTCTTTCATCAATGCTGTCACCTTGAAGATTTAAAAGTCATGTCGGTGTTCAAATCAGCAAATAAGGATCTTACGAGATCAGACAGATGACCGGCTGCGGTTCGACTTCAATTCGATCGACAAATAGCGTTCGGTTATGGACTATCGTTCGACTGAGTTAGCAGAATGCGATCGCTCATTAGGTTCGATAGATCCGGCTGCCTTTTAGTTGCGTTAGAAACAAAATGTACTTAGTAGAATTGGCCCTAAGTTATATTAATCAAATCAACAATTGAAATAAAATAGGATAAACTTTGATAAAACTCTTCTGTCTCCTTTAGAATCACAAAGTTTGAAGTTAACTCTGGCCTTCTCAAGCTGAGTCAGGATGCCTTTTGATAAAATCTTAGTAAAACTATTTACCAACTGTTTTCTTGGCATCATTTAATCTGTGGTGGAGTTCAAAAGTTGAATTTCCAAGTTTAAAATTTCTCTGCGAGATCAAAAGCCAACTTCATACTCCACGGTAAAAGTTGGGTAAAATCTCCCTTTTTTGACCACCACTTAATTAATTGCATGATTAAATTAAAAATCTTCTACTTATTTTAATTTTCAAATGTAGTAAAATAGGATCCTGTTTGGTCCATTGTATACTTTAGAGAACACTTTTTGACATCACCCTAACTTATCAGAGGCTTTTATTTAATATTTCCTGTTTATTCTCACATTTTCAGGTTTATTAGTGTTGAAACTAAAAAAAAAGAAGAAAATAATTAATATAAGAAAAAAAACTCAAAATTTATATTATTAATCACAAAATATCATTTTAGTAGCGTAACACTAACAATTAAGCATACTTAATATCATTACATACCTTAAACACAGTTTACATACCCGAGGATATTACATCGGACAAAACTTCAAAATTTTGCACATCACTCCAGGACAAACGATTCAGCACTAGCTGGTACGTGTCCCCCCCTGCACTTTGGTTGGGGGGTAATTAAAATTAGCTTGCTTTTTTAAATGGTTTCATATTCTGTTCCGGGTTTACGGGACTTCCACCTCTTTTATATCGTCCTGAGTATGCTACTATATAGTTCAACGTTTTAATCGATATTTATAAGGTTGCTAAGCTCATTCAACTGAAGAAAGTAAGTAGTTAAAGTGAATTATATGAGTGTATTGAGTGTAAGCGAAGGAATGGTCTCTACTCAGTTTAATAATATAATAAAAATAAGAACATTTTACGGGAGTGCCCTCACATGTTGCAGCCAATATACCTAAGTTAATACTATTTTATATTGTACTCTATGTGAGATGCTATTTTCTAAATTAGCATTAACATGATGAGAAACACAATTTACGTCACGTCGTGTACGCCATTATTGTTAAAATAGTCGAAGGACAGAGCAAACATAATATAATATAAGGAAGTTCCACACGATGTGACGTCACTCAAGACGCCATAACAGTTCTGAGAGTTCTTAACAATAGAGACTATAGATGTCAATGTTGGACAGGAATAGAAGGTGGAAGTGTCTTGTAAATAAAAGGGATGGAATGACATTCTACTCGTAGAAATGTGTAGTAGCGTTAAGAAGGCTTGACATTTGGAATCTTCAACCTCTTCTTATATATAAAAGTGAATTGACATTCATGTTAAACCTTTAAAACGTGAGAAAATATAAAACGATTTTTGCAAAAGTTATACCCTCACGGCCGAAATTAATAATCAAACTCTTTGGAATTTTTTTGGATTGAGATTGATTGTTAATTTCAACCGTTAGTTAAACACCTCAGTGAAGCGAGGACGGGATAGCTCGTAAAATATATAAATTGCGGTGAAGTGTTCTTAGATTGCATATATATGTTAGCAACACTGTTTATAAAGTAGTAGTATCGGGTAGATCATTTTATATTATTTCAAGTATACCGACGGGAAGACAATATATAACCTTTAGTGCGATAGATTAGCCTCAGTCTGTCTGATGTTTTCGTGCAGTGAACATGGAAGTTAGTGTTATAGTGTCGTGATTAAGGTTACCCTTCTCGAGGTCCACGTGAGTTTACTTAATTATCTGTTGTCGTTAGCGAGGTCGAGTGGTGGAGGTGAGAGTTAATATATTATGAAAGAGCTCTTTAAACCTGCTCCTGGGTCTCAAGCCCTCAGTCTAAATCGCATGTGTATACGTATTGCTGTACAGTAATGTGTATCATATCTCTCTCATATACTTAGCATATATTAATTTAAATGAAAAAAAGTGATTACTCTCTATTAGCTATATTTCATAGCTCAACTATCACTCTGTTGGAGAAACTATTTGAATAAAACCACTACATCAATCTGTTGTCCGTTGGTGTGTAAAATGATAAATGTATATCGTTTATAATATAAGGTGAACGCACTGGTCTGGTCTGGTCTGCTCTCTGGTGGGGTAGTGAATCAAATTAATCTCATGTCGTACATGAAGTGCGGCGTGTGAGGTGCTCTCCATGCATGCTCTCCTCATTTGCATTCGTCAATGTCACTTCACTTAATACACTATTATTAACTAGTATCAGCCCGCGATTTCCCCTGCTCATACACAGTAACATTGAATATATATAAATAATGGGGAAATGCTACCTAAAATATCCTTATTTCTATATTACATATTAAATTACTCGTATGCAAAATTCACTTAAATCTTTTTTTGTGAAGTCTCTTTTCCTACAGGATATTGATTGTATTTTATCGGGATTAAAATTAGCCGATGATATTAATCCAGGCACAATCCAGGTTATAAAGTATCTGTATGCTACATTTTAGTGAAATTCGTTGAGTAACAGTCTCATTTTGTTCTCCATATAATATTATTGTATATAGTACTAATGTACTAGAAAAACGTCTTACTTTGATAAGATATTTTCTAGAAGTAGTTTGCTGTGACAGAAAGACTACAAATCGTATTTACCAACGTAAAAATGGCAAAAGCAAACTTTATTATTCAAAAACAAATATTCTGATTCTTTTCCATGTATAAAACTAAGTAAGTTACAACAAAGAACAAGTATAATATAATATCTAATATCATATCAACACATATTCCAAAGTTTCTAGTCTATTTTACAAACCAACGATTCCTGAAATATTATATTTAAATATTTATAACTTTAAAGAACCTGTGTCGTTGTAACTGGTGATAATTTTGTGGCGTAATTGCAGATTTGGTGGTAGGGGATCTATTTGTGGACACGAGCCAGACCAGTTCTCTTCCATGCCATCAAAGAGTCTAAGCAGTCCCTAGTTTTAACTTAAAGAAAACTGAAGCAATTATTCTCAACACAAGCATGCCAGTCTTACTGATGTTCTCTACTAGTAATAATAATTTTGTAAAATTAATCTCAAAAATGCACTCCTAAAAGTTCCAAAAAAAGTTCTCAAAGGTGTGTGAAGTCTGCCAACCCGCTGCTACTTGTAAACCAATAGATAGCGCGCGAGTTCAATGCAGTGTTAATATTTTTATTTGATTTAATATGATGATATAATTTGAATTATCGATGTCTACAAAGGGGTTTCTTAGTAAAATGTCACTAAGTATACCTCGGTTAACATATCACGTCTTGAAGCCCAGGGTATTAAGACTCCTCTGAATATTGTTGCCAGATATGAAAGTTATTAATAAACCTGTTTTTTAAATATTTGTGAGATGCCAATAGCAAAGAATAATGTACACCTGGAAAGATGCTAATGTAGTCGCGATATAAGTATTAAATGGCATACGATTAAGGCGAGACGGAGGGGGGAGGTGCTCCCGCTCTATACCTCATTTCCCGACTGCAATCAACTGTCGCGTTTACTATAAAAATACGTGATGTAATAGCGCATCGAGTTACGGAACCTATCAATTTTTATTTACATAATAATACACGAAGGTCCGGGTGAATCTGCTCGGAGCACGTATTCTTTACTTGGGATTACGTTCCAAGTGCCCCGTGAAGTGATGTTCTTCGCACTAGGAACGTAGTCCCAAGTAGAGGATCTCAATCTTATTTAACCCGTAGTCCATTTAGAATTTTTTTCACTGTACTTCGCGTAGATAGAAGATGTAGATGTACGTACTTTTTTACGTGTATTTTCTGTGACTCATCCTTGACGTAGTACGACGTTGATCCTTGGAGAATTATACATAGACGAGGGTAGACGATATATGCCACTTTGGGAATCGGTGGTGAACACGACAAACACCTTTAAGTACAGGTGATTATAATACCAAATGTCAGATTGCAATTGAAATAGATCCTCTATTGTGGTTTTACTAAAATCAACCTAAAATATATAACCTAAGAAATAAACTTATAATATTAAGTGGTGAATTGGAAATAATATTTCCGGAAATTATATTCAGTAGGATATAGGTACAGTTTGCCAAACGATGAATTATAATATGATATGGTGACGTCAGTGGTCACGTGTCCCACAGTTCGATTTTAACACATTTATTAAATAATACAAAAAATATTTTGTATGAATAATAATTGGACTCGTCAAATAGCGACACAAACTTTGTAAAGAATTAGCCAAGAACGCTCAGAAGTGACGCTCAGCATCTGTATATATATATTTGTTAATTGCATATATTTTTGACTTTTATATCTTTTACTATCTATTAATGAGGATATTATTATTTATACTTAATATTTTAAAGAAAATTGAAAATTTGAAAGAAGTCTATTAGAAAAATTAAGTAATGTAATAATATAAATAGTTGTGGAATTCTTCATGAATATCATTATATCATTAGAAAAAGTCTCTGGGATTACAAGGGTATAGTTTAATATATGATCTGTGAACTCACCTTCATCCAAGTAGAGTTAGTTGGACAAAGCCTGGCATTGAGGGCCACAGTCTGATCCACGTGAGGAGAGAGAGATGCCGTCAGATTGAGCACAGGAGCGCGGATCGTGGTGGACTCCCTGGCGATGCCCAAGTCGCTGCGACGAGCATAGCTTTCGATCAACATGGCCAAGTTTCCAGGGTTCACGTGGCGACGGAAGTAGGTTCTGTACATTTGGACCAGGTCCGGGTTGCGCTCCTCGGGGCACTGAAGTTTAAAATTCTATTAGTCCAGCTGAGCCACTAAAGATTCCTCTTAGCATGTGGGTCCACGTCAAATCAACCCCTTTCGATTTCGACAAATTTTGGTCAGAAGTTTTCTTTTATCCTATAACGAAGTTCCGCCAAAGGAAAAAATATTAAAAAACATTTTTTTCAAAAGTTATGCAAAATCAAAAGTTTTCACTATTTTCCATAATTTTTAAACTTATGTGTTATTGCTATATACGCTTAAAGTAACTTTCAAAGGGGATAATAAAAAAAATCCGAAAAAGAAATGTTTGAAAATCAAATCGGAGGATTTGTGAAATTTTTAATTTTTCAAAATTTACGATCGACAATTAAGGTTTTGGCTCAAATTTTGTTGTATACGTGGTACCAATATTATAAAATCTTGAAATTTTTGGAACTGAGTTTTTTGTTTTTTCAAAAATTTGAATTTTTGAAATTTGTTAAAAACAAAATCTCAAAATTTATTTTTATCTTAATTGAGTTTGGTTAATCGCGTAATTTATTGATATTTTGAACAATTGAAATATCATTTAGTGGCGTAATGATAAGAAAAAAAAACAAGAATGATATGTGTAAAGTCTTATTTTTATAAATCCTTATAATATTTTTGCATTTCACAAAATGCTACAATTAAATCAAATTTTACGTTCAAAACAGTCCAATAATCAGGAATAATTAAACTCTGAAATGATATAAATGAAAAGCAATCAATAATGAAATGCCGTCATTCCACGATCAATCACGAAATACAATTTCTCACTTGGTTGAGTAATAATTAACTATTTAAATTACTACGCTGAAATATTTTCGCCAGAATTTCTATATAACATACGCATACTCCACTAGAATCACCCAAATTCCCCGCTTATGAAACGGATTCCATTGCAAAATATAACCCAGTAAAGATTTAGGAAACGTCAAATCAAAATGTCATCAATCTAATCAAACCGAAAGCGGGCTAAAAGTGCAATTAGGAGCAGTATGTAAATGTCAACGTGATTAGTCGGAACCGCAGTATAGTATAGCTATGTAGTCGATATTCGCGTTGCATCAGCGTAAAAATTGTATAGTGCATGTATTTTACATTACAATGCTATTTAGTTTATGGCCCATAATAAGATATATACACGGAATATTTTATTGTATCCTTGATACCAGAGATTTTTATTTCACGTGCAAAATCTTATCAGATGCTCAGAGATTCGCTTGCGCATATTTTAATAGTACATGAAATTCGACTAACCCTGCCAAAGTGGTACCACATCAGATAGTCGATAGCTGCAGGAGCCATGCCACGAGAGCGGAGTGCGCGCGAGTTCATCTTATGGGAGGCCCACTCAATCCAGCCGGCTTGCGTCGAGGAGCAGTTGATCAGGGTAAGCGCATCCACCTGGAACAGACCACATCGTCACATGTCACATCTTATCTAGTGGCTCTCTATCTCTATTCACATGAGATGAAATGACATTGAAAGTTAAAGAAAAATCCTTAACTTACAATTCTGTCTCGATGTAGTTTTAATTTAAGAGATACTCAGACATTCTTGATATTAAATTGGGAAGCTTGCTCTATTTCAATGCTTAAAAGTTGACGGACTGACCACTTTTAGAATTAAACAACGCTGCTCAAAGGTCAAGTTATATCAGATCTCAGAATTTGATGTCCAAATATTTTTAGAACTTGTGATGATATTTGGGTCAGATGTACCTAAATGAAACTCTGAGATGTGTTTATAATCATATAAAATATCAGTCTCAATTGGGGTCGAGAGTTCATATCGAGGAAGTATGAATCAAAAATATTAAAACTATTATCTACACTAACTAGAGCGTCCGTAGCTCTGTTTTATGAATCGGTGACCTGTCTCGCTTCTTTTATGTTTTCCTGAAATTCGAGAATTCGTGCTGTTTTTCATTTCAATGTATTTTTATGTTTCGTAAATGGATAAAAAATGCGAAATATACAGTTGCGATGCGTACAACCACCTTTATATAAGTTTCCTACAACTACTTTCTAATATTTTCCACATAGATAACGCTAAGAACTACTTTGAGTTATGTAAACTGTCTCGCAAACTTGTTAAGATCCAAACAAAATGACGGCTGTTTTGAGTTATAAAGCTTTGACTGCTCTTATGTAGTGACTTTTTAACTGACTTTTAAAAGAACTAAGAGAGGTTTACAATTTTATTATATATATTTTTATGTATGTTATTATTATTATGTATGTCTTTTCCAATCACAGTGACCCGGACCTTGGAAGGCGTGCGCGGAGTCGTAGCCAACACGTAGAGGCCCTTTAGACAATTTAATTTAATATGAGATGTGACACAAACCGGCGACTATCCCTGTACGCGCACTATGAAAATGCGACCCAAGGACAACGCTCCCCGGCTTGTGTAGGACTATGGCAATAAATGGAAACTAATAATGCTGGGCTATGGGTTGGGGTGATAGTGGACTCGGTAACTAGTGCTATGAATGACCTATGCCGTCTACCCGACAATATTTTTATACATTGGTAAAATGGGTAGACTCATCAATGGGCCCCAGTGAAAGGTCGCTTATACGTTGCAACTTGGGGGCATCATTGGTCCAGTAATAGAAAACGAGTAATTGAGATATTGGTTCCCTTATGACAATCCGATTCAAGTTATTTTTTGCTTTGTCTTAAAATGAGAGAGAAATGATACCCATTACCGTACACCAATAGTAATGCAGCCTGAGGCTTGAGACCCTGGAGTAGGTTTAAAGAGCTCTTTCATAATATGTTAACGTCCACGTTAACCACGTCACTATAATACTAACTTCCATGTACACTGCGCGACAAAACCAGAGAGACAGACTATAATCTATCGCACTAAAAGTTATATATTGTCTATACGTCGTTATACTTGAATAGTATAAAAGAAACTACCCGCGAATATTAATTTAAAATGCTTGCGCAGAAGTTGTAATTTCTTTGGCCACATTGCCAGGAAGAAAGACGACAACATCGAAAAGCTGCTGATAACCGGCAAGGTGGGTCTGACAAGATCCGTTCCATATTAAATATCTCCATTTGAGATGCTTTTAATGCCGCAGAAGATACAGAGAAATGGCTAAAGATAGTCCAGGAGAAAGTTATTCGGAAAGGCCACGACCCTCAGCATTGAGGATAAACTACGCTAGAAGGAGAATGTTATTCCTCTCTAAAATAAAAAACATATTGAATTAGATAAGCTGTCTCTAAACTAGTTTCTTTTATATTATTGTTTATTAAACTCATGTTAGTGCTGAATAAAATAGCTGGCAAATAAAATGCAAAGTAATGAGGATGCTTTTTTGTAAAAAAAATGTTTGCCATGGCTTTGCAAAACCTCTCGTCTAGTAACGAACAGATGTTGTGAAAAGTTTGAGAAGCAATTAATTTCATTGTCTTTTTTTACATTTTTACTGGAAATCTCTGAACATACTAGATTGATGTTTAATTTTTAATTACTGATTCAATGATTTTTTTGCAGATTTTATAATTTTTCACGTAATTATACAAATGTGAAAAAGGAAAGATACCTTTTCAGGATTGCTTAGAGCGAATCTGGCGAGAACGTTGGCACCAACGCCTACTCCAAATCCGATGAATGTCTTGATGCCAAAGTGCACCAGCACGAAGTTGAGCTGGTGGGCCAGCTCGTCCATTGTTGGGTATACATATCTGTAACAAAGAAAATACTTATTGTGACCCTTATTCAGATATATATTTCTAAAAACTGCTAAGCAGAACTGATTTTTTTTGTATACTAGCTGACCCTACAGACGTCGTCCTGTCTTAACTATGAATATTGGACAAATGACTGATAGTTATGTAAATGTTAGAAAAGTTTATATAGTCGTTAACTTTTCTTAAATTTTATAATTTTTCGCGCAACTTTCTTAATTTTTTCTTACATAAGAATCTTCTCCTGACAATAACAAACACAACAAATAAGAAATTAGCATAATCGGTCCAGTCGTTCAGGCGTGATGACGTGACCAAGGTAAATAGGGATTCATTTTATATATAAAATGTTTGTTTCTTGCTTGAACTTATAAGATAGGATATTTCTTACTAGTAAAAAAGGAAAAATACCTCCTTCGCACTTTTCCCTCAATAAAACAAGGATGATTAAGCTGTTAAAATTGTATGGAGGTAAAGCTTATAATTTTGTTTGTAACAGTTGACTGAAATACGCTATGCATAGGACTTTAAAGTGTAGTGACGAAGCGAGGGTTCATCGGCATAAGACCTGGATCTCCATGTAACTAGTGATAGTCACAACTACGACCGCTGTACGCTGTACGGCACTGTTACGTAACACTGCGCCACCCGCCGTACCTACTATGTACGAGTACGTACTACCTGCGCGAACAATGTGTATAGCCCTATATATTTATTCACTTTACAATATATTGTGATCTATCAGCTATCAATACCTTTTGCCAACATGAAAAATTAATTGTAAGTTTCAGAGCTTTTATAAAAAAAAAAATTAACCCACAAACACATTTTAGATTAGGCACTATCTAGAGTAAAATTTCAACTTAATACAAAACAATTATTTGTTGTTTTGTTTGTTACTGGAAAATAAATAGTGAACATTAAGAATATCAGTTTTAGTGGTGATATTGCGTTCAGTTTTGAAAGTACATGCATGAAAAGGGCAAGTAGCATAGATCTCTACCGAAGCAAATATTGGAAAACACCACATAGTTTGAAGAGATTAAAGCTTACTATAGATACGAGTATGTTTGATGCCCTTATGATCAGTAAAGTCCTCTTCTAAGCAACTTTAGATAAGTACCTCTACTATAACTATTTTCCCATCGTTTCTTTATACAATACTACTTTAGCTCAGAATCAGATACATTACAAATAAAACGACATTTATCCTGTCTGGTTAATTAGGGTTTGAAATTTCTAGAAGTCTTGTAAGAAAGTTGGATATCATTAATTTTTTAAAAGTGAACCTGACGGAACAATGTAAGCATACAAACATCATTTTAATCCCTAAACAGTAAAGAAAGGGGAACACAATTTTCCGGCGAGTGGTTCCTCGTCCTCGATCCTGCCAGACGGCGTAACTCGAGAGTCAGTAGCCACCGTCCCGGAGGCTATCGAGCGGCAGTTACGTAACACTGCGGTACCAACAACCACGACTACCACTCCATAACAAAACAATTTCTTTTGGACCCCCACCCCTCCTTCCGACCTAATACAAATGTCTTTGGTTGTGACGCAGACAGAACGCACGACGAAAAATATTGACTATCGATTCTGATGGAACGCATATATAATGGAAAGGCCTTGATAAAGAAAGTTACGTAAAACGGTGCGAAGGTATACCAAAAAATGCATATCAAATGATTTTATTGAACAACGTAGTTGGATTACGTAAATTGTACAAAGTTTCCAATTAACATTTTTAAAAAACCTTTTTCCGTTTCAAATTATAACTATTGACAATAGTCGTACTCGTACATATAATATATTCATTTATATAAAACTCGATGAGTGTATGAATATTTCTTATGTATTCCCAATTTGGAGCCTTGGTTTACTGTATCGATTTTTAGGTCTTTTTCAGATATACTTCTGATCGATTATGCTTAAAATTGGTATAATATCTATTTATATATTACATAAGCGGCCCGCTCTCGCTTCGCTTCGGGAATTTTAAAAGAACTATATTCGATATTAAAAAAAGAAAGAAACAGAGATAAAGGAAAAGCGAGAAAAATAAAAGAAAAATCATGAAAAAATAGGATAGAGACTGAGAAAAAAGGGAGAGCCTGTGGGAGTTACAAGGAAATAAAAAGAGAGAGAAGGGAATAGTGTACAAACAATATGTCCATATCCAATTACTAACAAAATATAATAAGGCAACACCACTTGAACTGAATGTCAGTGAAATTATTTTCAATCAAAATCGTATTATTAGTTTCTGAGATTGCCTCCGTTATTTAAAATGTCAAGTTAATATGTGTCTGCACTTTAAAGCATTTAAATTGTAATATTTATGGCAACACCACGTAGCCTGTACTACGTGGAACGGATACAGCTTTCTATAGGCGAAATAATTATTAATATCGGTTCAGTGGCCATACAAAAAATGAAATCTTTCCTCTTTCTATAATAGTGTGGATGTAGATGTAGATATTACCTTTTCATCTTATTACTGTTGTACAATAGTACCGAAATTAGTTTCATTAGGTAAACCATTACACTATGACTATGCTACAAAAAGCGTACATTATCACGCAATGAAAGCTAAAACCGGAATCCTAATACTATCGGAATATACATATGCTACTAGAGTCATCATGTGATACTTAATGCACCCTAATAAAATAGACAAACAAATTTTATTTATATACGGAGAAATATATTTTTCTTATTAAATCTCTGCTCGAGGCAGAGGAATTAATATGAAACTACAGAAAAGGGAAAAATGAAGTAGATCTGTTGTGTTGCTTAGTTTAGGGTCGTGTAAACGTGGAGGAATAATATCATAAATTACCAAATTTTGCTGTAACAATTAATTTTGTAATTTAGGGTCTAATTCTGGGTTAGACTATGTAAAAATTGCGGTGAAAATGTTTAGAAATAAATATTTTTTACAATCAATTCATACTTCAGTCTAAAAAGAAACAAAATTCACGAACAAAGCAGATTTAATGAAACTTACAAAGTAAGACATTTTAAAATTTGGATTTAACGTTTCCAAGATTTGCCAAGGCTCGAATACGTCCACAAAGTATGAGTTTATAACACGAAGTCAAATATGAATATATTCTATACTTTAGTGTACCAGCGATGAAACTTGAAAGCAGTATAAGACCTTCATAGGTAGTAAATGTTTAAATTAATTATTCATATAGTTTTAGGGATATTTTGCAAAAATAAAAGATTTGATATTTATTTTATTAATAACTAGCCGACCCAACTTTGCTTTGCAGTGGTGTATTTAAACCGTACACTTATTCACTCACACACTCATTAATTCATTCATACTCTGCCATCCACAACTATGAATATGCTATTTCCGTTGAATTTCTATTCTATAATGCACTACGCATTATAGAATAGAAATATTGTCACAGATTTGCATTGGACACCAACATCTCACTGACTGTCTTCTGTCTCACTCACTTTTTCTTTTATACCAACCTTATCCTGACATATAAGTAACACAACAAAAAAGAATTATCCAATTTGACGCAGTCGTATTGAATTTCTGCGTTTACATAAACAGAAGCGATTCATTTTTATTTATATAGAAGAAGTTAACTCAAGCAATGACCGTAGGCAGTGGATATTCTTTCCATTATTGTTACGAAATTATGTACAGGATCGGCTCGAAAGATATTCACTGGCTTAAGGTGACTATCTTTCCTTCGATATGCAATATACAGTCGTATATCATTTACTGGGCATTTCGTCTGACTCTCTTACACTCTTAATCTCGATTTTCCTATCCTCGGTTCACTTTGACCTCTTTGCTGTCAAAATTAGTAGCTTGTTCTCAATAGTCGTTGAAAGGAGCGAGACTTTAAGTTGAGGTGTTATGAGAATTTTTCTAAATCCCACTTCTGAGGTTCTAAACTCGATGTGTGTATATTTGTACAGGCAGTCGCGGATAAATGCTAAATGTGACATACATATAAACTCGTCGCTAGTGAGGCGCCAGACAGTCGCGCCGCGCCGTTGGCCTATTATTGCAGTTTATTCACCTACCCTCTGTAAAAATTGTTTGTTTTGTCAGCTTTCGAATGTCATTGGTTTTATTGACGAGACAAAATACGGTTTCCGTCAATTTACCCCTAATGAAGAGCAGCATATCACAACTGCTGTGCTGCTATCACAAATGCAATAAATTACTCTACAACAAGATGCATACTTATATAAATCCGAGCAGTTCCTGGGATTTGTGAGCCAAATACAACTATAACGAAGTCTTTGAAATGATCACTACACACACTCGATAGCTCATATGCTCGATGTGGAAGACCTAGCAGCACGTCTGTAAATTTCACTTCTTGCACTACATTAGAAAGGTGAATTAAAAAGTAAGTTATAATATGTAGGGAATTTATTAATTAAAAAGGCAGGGAATGAATACCAAATAACACTGGAAGTTCCCTAAATCCTTCGACTGATCGGTAGATTTATATCTAGTTAAACTTTAATCCCAAGTGCACGTCAGGTACAATTAATTATTCCGATAGCCGGCGTTGATTGGCGGTAGCCTGTAAGGCCAACTTGGAATAGCCCTTCGCAAAATTTTCCATACAAATTGCGTAGTAAAGAAAACTCTCGTATACCTTAAAAAGATAGATCTACCCACCAATAGACACAAACCCAACCACTCGTATTACTTTAAACGATGTTCAATGTAATAAACAACTATGACGAAATAAGAAAAGAGTTGCTAACACTAGAAATAGAACAGGATTGTTTTTTACGTTTGATGCAACGGCAAAATATTCAAGTGTAAATAAAAAGTAAAATCTAAAAATATTACAATAAATTTAAAGTGTTGCATTTAAAAAAATTGCTGACACTATTTTCTGAAATTCGCTCGCAACGAAATTCTTTATAAGAGTAACCGTGCATGTTGGTCTACGCATTTGATAGACAGACATGCTGTTTTAACCAGAACTATGTTTATATATATGTATAACAAAAAAAGATCTTTATTACAACATCTACATAGCGTAGATCAAATATTAAATTGTTATAAATGATACCTATTAATGTACAGCAATACATGTAAACTTATACGTGAGGCAGAAAGCCGTGAAATCCCTGGATATTGTGACCCTTTGCAGGTTTACGAGGCCCTCTCATAGAATTCTCTCATTTACTGCTCGATCACGGCACTTAATAATAAAATTAATTAAACTACACTAGTTATACTACTTCAGATAAAGTCTACATTAAGAAATCAATTGTTAGACTGCCTCTATTCTTACCGATTTTCGAACAAGGGGAGTCAAAGTCAACGGCTACAATGTGTTGCTAACATCAATAGGGGAAAGAACAAAAAGGAGAGTGCAAGATTCGTTCAAAATCTATCAAGCCCTTAAGTGCATGTAAATTTCCAAACTCCATACAATGTATTTAGTAATAGATACAGAATAAAAAGTGTAACTACTAAAAAATACTCTGAAGAATGCGACAAAATTGGAAAAGTTACCAGTCTCCGGTGCGCTTAATGAGTTACCTCCATTGTAGCCAAAGACGCGAAACAGGGATAATACCTATTGCTTCCCAAACTTTGTTTCACCACGTAATATCCAGAAATTCTCGAATATTGTAACTTTCTTTTTATATTTCAATAGTGACAAATTTTTTAAAATAAATCAGGCACAACATTATCTATTTATAAAACTATTTTTTTGTCCGATTGATTTTAGATGAATATCCAAGGACTTATGATGGTCACCGCAACTGGAACTAGGAACAACTGGAACAGCTTATGAAATTATACATTTTTTTTTTCAAATTTTTTGACTTCAAATCAAAACATTGTGAAAATTCTCATTTTTATCATGTCTCTGACTACCTCTAACCCTTACTGTACAGTATACTCATAGCAACCATATAGATAATATTTTTAAAACCAAAAGTATGAATTTATATAAATTCATACTTTTGGTTTTAAAAATATAAGTTTTCAAATGCGTAATGTTCGCTATATTTTTATTTGTCTGTGTATTTATAGGAGCTTGGATATGGTTTTCATAGTTGTATTCGTGTTACAGATTAGCTGAACTGTTCACAACCAATGTATATTTAGCCTTTTTCATTATTCACATTATTACACATAATCCGAATATTGTGGATATATCTTGTCGAGTCGAAACCTTTAATTAAATACGTTCTTTAATTCCGACTTTGTTTTACATATGTATATAGATTTTCAATACCCCCTCGTATTTGTCCCACTTGTATAAGACCTAATTTAAATTCAATTTTGTCTTCAATATTGCCACTGAAAAAAGCTGGTAAGATGTCTGAATTCTTGCTTTAAAAGATTTTTGTTTTTGATTTTCTATTCTTCTATTTATAGTATATAGCTAAAATATATAACAGTCGTATTATCTCTGATGCCTATGGGGACGAGTATCAGTAACTTCCTAAACAGAGGCTATTCTAGTGGAAAATCAAACATCGTAAAATACGTAGATTTATGTTATATGAAGCTAAGCTCCATCACAATAGAGTAATAGTGAAAATAAACATTGCCGGCCCAACCCAGGACAATGCTTTCAACACACACGCTGTAACCGACTTCTAAAGAGAAGGGTTGGTATGTGCTACCTCTCTATATTTCTACCAGATTCCCAAAATATTTGTATTTAAAATTAATAATGATAACTAAAACATAAATTAAAAGTTTTAATAAGACTCAATTAATCATAAAATCCGATATACAAGTCAGGCTCGAAAGATTTTAATCAGCCGTAAAGGCTCATTCAGCTCTCAAATTAGAAATGAGCTAATAATCTTCGAACGGGTGATTACTTAGTGGCCGAAATTAATAAAATCGATCTCAATCCAAAATCTTTGGATATTAAAAATATATTAAATACTAGCGGGCTGCCCTCGCTTCGCTCCGGGTATTTAAAAAAATATTATAATTAATGTCCTTAAATTGTCACTCTGTAATTTTTCATTATTTGAAAAAAAAGAGAGTGAGAAAAAGTTATAATAAGAAAAATTATAGAAACAACAATAAAAGAAAAGCGACAGATAATAAAAAAGGGAGGACAGAGCAAAAATATCACTTGCTATAACGGTGAAGGAAAACATCGTGAGGGAACCTGCACTCCTGAGAGTTCCTTAAAGTTCTCAAAGGTGTGTGAAGTCTGCTAACCCGCACTAGGCCAGCGAGGCCAGAGGAGACCCGGTTCAGCAGTGGGCCACTAATGGGTTGTGATGATGGAGATGAATGTTTTGATTTAATTTCTGACCAGGTTTGGTCAAAACCGCTTTTTCTTAATTTCTTTCGAATTCTGCTCATATAAAAGTTCGAGGTTCACCTCAGCCAAGCGAGGGCAGTAGCATCTAATGTAATACAATAACAAGGCGTTTATTCTGCGTTGATATGAAATAGGGTTGTCACTTAGCAACAGGCGCGTAAACATTAACACTGTTCGTAGTATATAGATTTGTAACAGCTCAGGTCAAGCTAAGGCTGAAATATTTTATTAACTATCAGCAGTTTTTACTTCAATATGCTGAATTTAATACGAATCCATTTTCATTATATAAAACGCTGATATCCGTAATTTAAGCTTTGTTATTATACTCAGCAATATATTAACATACTTAAAAAAAACTATGAGGTTTAAATAACTTTAATCAAATTACTATCATTCATATGATTTTAGGTTATACCTAAAAAGTAAGTGAAAAATCTTTTAACATTTATGATAATAGTTTTTTGATTTTGAGGACATCAGGAATATTTTAAAAGTTCAAGGTTGATGAAGGTAAAATTGGCCTACCCATAAGTATTCTCTTTCTTCACCTTACAGATGGTTAACATCGTGTAAGAACAAACTTGTGGGCACAATAATAATAAGCAATGAGATTGATTCTATCAGGATAAAATATACTTACTAACAGTATAAAAACAAGGTAGAGAACAGACGGGCTCATTCAGAGCGCTCAAAGCATTATCAAGGGGTTTGCTGGAGGAATTTATTTATCCTTTAAGCCGTCTTCGAGATTTTAATCTCTTCGGGAAACAGTGGACTTATAAAATGGATTAATATTAATATTTTACTATTAAATAGTTCCAAGATCCTTTTAAACTATTTGCTTTGGTGACCAATGTATACCGATTAGAAGCAAGAAGGAAAGAAAGAAAAAGCCCTTTATTTTCAGATACATCACTTATTAAAATATATGTCGGAAGTGTAAGTTAGCCTTAGGTTAGGTTAGCCTTGTGTTAGGTTAGGTTTATGTGAGTTTAACCTTAGGTTTCAACAGAGAACCTGGGCAGTGGAGGCGAGTGTCGTGATCACTTAAAGGATCTCCTTAACCCTACACCTTAGTCACAAGTCCAAGGCACTGCTTCGGTTCTTCCCGTATAGCGTTTGAGATAGGCCATCCATTCCATTCCTCCTTTTAATTGTATCCGACATCAGAAGTGGGATAGACCTTCGCTTCACATGGGGTCTATCAGCATTCTCGTTAGTAGGTTTTGACGTTGAAAGATTTAAGAATTTAAGAAAATGCGCGTTAAAAAAAAATGGTTGTAAATTGTGTACCAGTTGCAGTTGAAGTTAATGGTGATCATGATTAGTAAAATGGATTTGGATGATTTAGTTGTTTGAGTAATACTTTGACACAAGTTCCTCTAATGCTTTTCAGTGTAGAATAATGATTAGTTAACTGTCCAGTAATTGGTGTAGGGGTCTGGTGACCTAGTCCAGTAAATGCTGTAGGAGTCTGATGACCTAGCCCAGTAAAGTGTAAGCTGTAGAGATTAAGATAATTTGCCCGAGAACGTGCGAATATGCGTTGAGTAGACTAATGTCAGGAAGGACGAGCGAATGTCCTTGTGATAGTGCGGTTTAAATATTTAGTAGTGTTGCGCCCGTGTAGCTTTTGAGGTAGGCCATCCATTCCATTCCTTCTTTTAATTGTATCCGATATATATATTAACTGTGCAACTCACGCACTGAGAGTTCCGTACAATTTGAATTAGGGTACAAACACTATCAAATTTTGATTTCGGTGTGCAGGTGCGGTGATACGTAATATTGTGGGTCGTTTACTCGCAACATTAGTAATGCGTGTTTGAATATAATCAAATGCTTTTCTATGTTCAGCTTATGTTTGCAATCAATTGATATACACATTTATAATCACTTATTAAATGAAGTTAAGAACACATGAAAAAGTATTTAACCTACTTCAAACTCTGAAAAATGCACTAAATAATGTTGTGTTGGTGAACATAAAAAAGTTTTGATTTTTTCAGAGCTTCAAGGGGCCGCAGGTCTGAGTATTTACTATTGATTTAAACTAGATACCTCCTCGCGAACCTGAGAAAAAGGGTCGTGAAAGACAGACAGACGGACAACTAAGTGATCCCATAAATAAGGGTTCCATTTGTTCCTTTGTAGGTACCCTAAAAAGTGGATTACGGTGTAGATATTTTACTTGTATATAAAAGAAGCGATTACAAAATAAATTACTATTGTATAATTCTAAAGATTTCCTTTTTTTGTGAAAGAGTAGCAAGAGTAGCAACCATACAAAGAAACTTTTTAAATAATAATATTAATATAATGGGCGTAATATAAAAAGCTTTCTGTCCTTCCGCGCATAAAGGCTATCTTGGAACATAATCCGAGAAATTCCTAGGGGAAATATTGCGATAGCATACCGATACACTATACATCCCTATAAATATATACTATAACATTTTAAATTTTATAATCAATTCTTTTAAATACATCAAAACGATTGGTTCTTTCTGCTTCTCTTTTACCTAAAATTGTTTGGTAAGAAGAAATTTGGTGAGAAGTCTAATAGAATATAATAATTATTTTTTATACCATCCCTATATTTTGGCGAATGAACAATAAAAATATGAAGTTTGAAACTATTAATCAATCGGCTGTTATAATGTTATATTTACAGCGACGTATCCAAAATCTAGAGGCAAAGCGAATTTGATTATTACTTAATATTCTCGTGTGCTGTTTTAAATTAAAGTCCACATGCAGACCATTCAACTGTACCTATTTGCCTAATATTCATTTACATATTGCAAATGATACTCCAACTAATCAGTTCACATACAGTAACTTTAACTAGTAATAATATTAAAATATAGATATTATTTGTTATGTTGTATGCCTGTATTTAATTAAATCTTGCAAGTTAATATTGACCTATTTTTTGATTGCTGGTATGGCGTGTATCTAAGGTTGTCCCGAAAGAAAGCTATGGAATGTAAAATTGTCCCGTTTACCGTAATCGCGCCATAATGGCCGCGTAGCCGGCAATAAGACAGATCGATCCCTATAGCATAGTTATTTTTTTTGGAAAATAAATTCACCTACCAAATGGAAGGTGATCATGAATTTATGATTATTATTTGTTATATTTTTGGTGAGACTATCGTCGTCACTATGACTTGCTTGTCACAAATACCTAGCCGGCAATAAGACAGACCGATCCCTATTGCATAGTTATTTTTTTTTGGAAAATAAATTCACCTACCAAATGGAAGGTGATCATGAATTTATGATTATTATTTGTTTTATTTTTGGTGAGACTATCGTCGTCACTATGACTTGCTTGTCACAAATACCTAGCCGACAATAAGACAGACCGACCCCTATAGCATAGTTATTTTTTTTGGAAAATAAATTCACCTACCAAATGGAAGGTGATCATGAATTTATGATTATTATTTGTTATATTTTTGGTGAGACTATCGTCGTCACTATGACTTGCTTGTCACAAATACCTAGCCGGCAATAAGACAGACCGATCCCTATAGCATAGTTATTTTTTTTGGAAAATAAATTCACCTACCAAATGGAAGGTGATCATGAATTTATGATTATTATTTGTTATATTTTTGGTGAGACTATCGTCGTCACTATGACTTGCTTGTCACAAATACCTAGCCGGCAATAAGACAGACCGATCCCTATTGCATAGTTATTTTTTTTTTGGAAAATAAATTCACCTACCAAATGGAAGGTGATCATGAATTTATGATTATTATTTGTTTTATTTTTGGTGAGACTATCGTCGTCACTATGACTTGCTTGTCACAAATACCCGAGGAGAAATTGGTTTTGTTTGATTTGCCTCCCTGTAGGCATCTGAAAGACACCGGTCCCCTGTACCGTTTTGAGCGAATATAAAAATGGTCACTTTACGCATATCTGATGATGGAGCTAGAAGATGGTCATGGGAACTCTGTAATAAAACGGTACATCAAACAATAGAGTTTGGGCTCTTTGGTTTTTTTTGACAAATATAAAGTTTATATTGGAAAATATTTACTTATTTTTGGATGGCAAATGTATTCGTAATACCGAATAAGTTATGGGAGTTGTATCTGTATAAAATGGAGCAAACCTGGACAATAGAGTCGTCAGAAAGCATCATAGAAAATTTTGCCTTGAATTCCGGAAACGGATGTCTCTATGGCGGGAGGTCTGATTGTCTCACTTGGCGAGACCCAGTTATTTATATTATCTACGAGGTAGCCATTCCACTAAACTCAATGGTCTGCTATCTCTTTCAATGCATATTGCATATAGCATATAAAAAAACAACAGATCAATCAGGTGAATGGGTAGGAACAAATAGACGAAAAACAATGCAGTAAATATATATCTATCTAATTATACAAAATTAAACTATTTAGACTACATGTCAAAATAGACTACTTCTTGGCTGTGATACTAAGAATAGTGTAGCTCCTTAAGCAAGATTTTTTAAACGAGTTCAGTAGAGATCGTTAATAAATTTTTATCATCTTTTTATTCGTAGTAATTCTACGAATAAAAAGATATTCTTAATGAAAATATTAACCAGATTACTTTCTGATGTTGATTTCCTAACCCTAATACCTAAGTTGTAAGAGATAGACATATAAAATAAGTAAGTGATATCTTTTATTAATAAATAAATTACGGTGCACGTAAGAAGGAGATTCGTGTTGTAAGTTGTGCAATAATTTACCTCGGATATGTATCGTTAATTCGCTACGACAGAAATAGTCTACGGTAATAAGCGAATTTACGATCGAGGCCGACAGCGTCCCAGCGGAGTTCGGTGGAGCTAACCAACTACCCAGATTGCTTCAGTAATGCTCGAATTTGCTTAAAAGCGTCATAAATGTCTTAGTTCAATGTCAAGGTCGAATAAAGTTATGATATCGTTGTCTCGTATTGAACGAGCTAAAAAATTACTAGTAGGTAACTAGAAGGATCCCTATAGCGATACAATTTATCATGTTATAACCATAATTAATTTTATGCATAATTTAAAAAAAATATTAGCATTCTGCGCTCCTTCTCTACAGATATAAGTGTGGGAAATTTCATCCTCCGACCGCACTATTTTCGTAAAAAGGGGTACAAAGTTTTTGCTTCACGTAATAATATAGGTATAGATAAGAGGTAATAGAAAAAAGAAAGAATATTAAAAATATTTGAAATCTTTCTATTGAATGCTAAACATGTGTTGTGTTAATAAATTAAATTACACCACCATCTGTTAGAAACATATTTCAAATAATTACCAGGGATTGTTTCAGAATAAACTAGCGAACCTAGTTTTTTATTACTTTCTTTACTATAATATGTATGAATTACACATATAAACCTTCCTTTTGAATCTATTAAAAAAACCGCATCAACCGTTGCGTATTTTTAAAGATCTAAATCATACATAGGGACAGACAGACGATTATTGAAGATAAAAATCATCCTATTTCTCAAGTTGGTCCAAATAACACAGTGTGCAATGAAGAGCTGTGTTAGTAGTTTCAGAGTTCAAGCGAACAAACATCCGAGAGACATCGCTTACATAACATTGTAAACTGTTATATCATAAATACAATGAAATGGAACTTTGAACTTGAAGTAATTATTGAGACGCTACTATCCACTTGAAAATATTATAATAAATCATTTGTAACAGGAACTAATCGAAAACAAATCGAGGCAAGGACAAATCAATTCGTTGTTATTAAGACTCATACACAATGCATTTATCAACACATGGTTTATTACATAACAGTTAATTGTATGTATCTACATAAGGATCACTATTTTAAATAGCATCTGCATCCCATTGCATAACACAATGAAGATATTATGCAATGTTTAAAAACTAGCCGACCCGCCCTCGCTGCGCTAAGGTGTATTTAAACTGTTTACTCACTCACACAACTATGAATAAGACATATGTATCTCTTATCGTTAAGGCAGCGTTCGTAACAAAGGTTTTCTTTCGACATTTTTATTTTCTACTTACTGCAGACATTCTGACTGCCGCGAAAAAGTCTTTTCATTTGTTCGGGTTGATATATATCCTATGACACTCACAAATAATGTGGCTGACTATTGGTAAAAGAATTTTCAATATCGGTGAAGTAGATCCAGAGATTACCCCCTACAACCTAACAAACTTTACCTCTTTATAATATAAGTATTGATATAACCAATCAAGTTAAAACTCCAAAAGTTTATTAAGAGAACAAAACTTTTCATTTTATCTGTACTATTTTTTAAAGAGAAAGGAGTGACAAGCGGATTAATATTATTTATAATTTGCTTTTTAATAAAAAAATCTTTTAGTTCTTCGGGTCACATTGCATAATGAACAAAATAAAGAGATTTAATTGACTGTAGACTTTGAACACTATGATACCGAGTGAAACTGAAAACGGTTTAATAGAAAATACATCTTGTGTAATGGAACGAGGTTTGATAGACATATTATATCAAAATGTTCCTTTCAGTGGATAAATTAAATTGCTCCTGTACAAGATAATATTTTAGCAAAATAGTATATTTTGTAGAACATCTCAGCGAAGCGACAACTCAAAATTGTTTATTTAAAAAAATTTCGATAAGCTCGTAAGGGGAAGGGGTGTCTCGCATGTCATCTCCGCAAATAGAGGTGTACCCGGAACCAACCGTACCTCCGGCCGCTGGATCCCCCTGGACTTAATCGCCGTCTGCGACGCCCAAGGATCGAACAAACGAACGTTGGAATTTTTGGCCCGCACTCGTCACGCCGGCGCTCTGCAATCCTTGGCGAAAACCTCCGCGCCGGCCGTTTGACCGCTCCCCCCTATCCCGGGTGACACTACACCGAGACCAGCGTCACATGACGCCTTCACGCCCCACGGCATCAGACATGTCCGACTGTCCCCCCAATCATGGAGCCCTGCTGCGCCACTGAGTGGCCTCCTCACGTCACGAACGCGGGCGCAGAACTGACTACTATATCAAAACACAGTCCAAACTACTGTGACTTGAATTTGTTGTGATTGGAAGATTTTTTAACATTGTAGGTGAGCGTTTAAGAACGAATTTCAAAAATTTAACTTCTAAGGTGGAGGAAAAAGGGATCAAAGTATGTATAAAAATCTTTTTTTAATCCATTATACTGTTGTTAAATGAAGCAAACATAATGGGACATTATTATGACACAAACGAAGGCCAAATAAATCAGATATCAGGAAAAAATATTGTAATTTGGTTTACATAAAATAAATTATACATTTGTAGATCAGACTGATGTAAACAATGGCATTTTGATGCGAGCAACTGTTGAGTGTCTTGCCAGTTCTTCTCATCAGGAAACCGCTTTCCGAACTGGTGGTAGCTTCAGATAAACTGACTGACCGACCAATTTTGACATATACTTTGGAAAAAGTCTAATTGAAATAAATGATTTTAAGCTTGAGCTTGAATGTTTTTAGCCCAGCGAAGTTAGGGTTGGTTTCACTAAAATTACAAACGAAGCGGATAAATACGTAATGTATTTGCCTTTGGTAATGCAGTCAGATATTTGGGTTGTACTTACGGTTTGTTATAATTGAGTTTACAGTTTATTTAGTCTATTTTAGTTTCTCGAAGAATAGTTAACCTTTAGTTTTCACGGTTTTCACTAGTTGTAGAGATATGTGTTTGAAAGTTATATTTCAGGCGCACATTGTTTCACGAATATTATATTAACCATGTTTTAGTTATATTATATGTTGTGTTACTCCTCAAACATCTTTTGTTCTTTAGAGTTAGAATGATTTGGATAATATTTTTTGATGTTTGGCTAGTAGATTCCTTAAAGTGAATATTGACTTAATATAGTGAAGAGTAAATCGGTTTTCTATCTGGAATGTTATTGTTGTTTTACACGTGTTACTGTGCAGCCAATAATTATGATTGTTGTTACAATAACATCAAGAGTTCGTGAACTTCGCAAAGAAGTGTTACATCTGTGTATCTAAGAGCGAAGTGATGACACCATCAAGTGTTCTCCAGGTCACGAGGCTCGCCTCGAGAGCAATCTTTATTTATAACAGAGGGCAGACTGTTTGTGGACCGGAGTGCGGATACCTAGATCACTTTAACCGTAAACTCGCTTTGATTATTCGTTTGCTTTCAAGCGCAAATAGAATTATCTCTTCACTCTCATGTCTGAGTTATTCGTACATTATTTTAGACATGATGCAGAGCAGCACCTGAGGCTTGCAAACCTGGAGCAGGATTACGAGGCTCTTTTACGGTAACAATTCCTATCTGGTACTTTTAATATAGATCTATCTATATATATTACTATAATAAAATATTTAAATAAAATAGCTTAGATAGATTTAGATGTTTTATAGGTTATGTGCATTGAGCAATGTGTAGTTAAGACCCTTTTGAGTTTTGAGTAACGCTCAAAAAAAGGAAAGACTCAAAAGGAACGCGAATTTAATTTCACTTCATATCACTACAAATCACAAAGACTAATACTATTCAAATTACTGGCGCAACAAATAAATAAATTTAACAAATCACGTTTACTTGGTGTTGCCAGAAAAACATAGTAAATGGAAGATCTCCATGAAGAGTAAACTCTTACCTTCACTACTCTACCTCTTTACTCAATATTTAACTAACCTAATTTAATAAATATATCAATGCTATGATAACTAGTTAAACAGACGCGGATCTATCGTAACAAGAGTTATATATTTCTGAGTTGGTGGGGGTTATCTTTAATATAAACTAATAGAAAGTACTAGAAAATCAAATGCTATCATTGTTGCTAGAATAACAAAATATTTCGTGAGAATAGCAATTAAAATAAACTTCTCACCAACAAGTGACGCCGAGAATTGAAGAAGTTAAGTGCCTTACAAACGATATTTGGTGATATTGTTCTTAGTTCTTTCTCAAGAATACAGCCTCATTTGGCTCATTTAGAGAATGTCCGTCCATGAATAAAAGATAATAATGAACCGCTTTTTGAATACTAATGAAAGAGATTGTTATACAATTATATAAACCGTCTGAGATTATATTTCTTGCAGTTCTTGATAAAGATTGAAAAGATCAAGTCGAGTAATTAACATGACAGACAATAATCGGTATTATGTTCAGCAGATATAACTTTTCTCACACTTTATCACTAGTAATATAGTTTTTTTTTTAATTGTTCTAGCCAATAAAAATTTATTGTTTATTTCTCGAAGTAGATTCAATAATTGGAGTCATTTTCAATACACAGTATCAGTTGAACAACTATTACAACTAGTCTAAAGTCTAAACGTCTCAGATAACTATATATAACTAACTGTATGTTAATTCTTTGGTGTTAATCCTCAGCTAAAGAAACTAAGTGTTAGTGAATCTAGGTCTGTTTATATTTGAAAATAGCAAAGTAAAAAAATACAGATGACCTCCAAATTCGTTTATTGATAGGCAAACCTGCCCATCCCGGGTTATTAATACGCTCGCTCTTTTCAGCGAAATCAAAAAAATTCCGCGTGTTAGTTTCGAATATAGGCCTTCACTGTTTTACTTATTTAAAAACTGATGTGTTACAACCATTCAGTTATGATAAATCAATAAAAACAGACGAATCATTGTAAGATCGATACTAATAAAACTGACGTTGAAGTTCTACTTAAAACAACAAATCGATGTGTCGATTATCGCTAAATACTTCTTAGAACAAATAAAGTTGTAACTGCCTTGGTTTATTTATCAATTAAAGTTTTTGGTAGCCAATTTGAATTAAAATCTAAATGTATTTTTCAAAGTTTTGGAATAACTCCTCCTCCTCCTAAAGTCCCCGGTACTGAGAGTTATTTCAAATCAGGTGTGGGTTTAAGGTTATTTAATTCAAAAACAAACAATGAGTTTAAAGTAAGTAGCCAACATGATGTTAGTAAATAAAGACAAGCCTTTAGCATTGCGCGTAGGGTCTGCATTTCGGGAGATAAACTAGTAAGAGTAGTCAACTGGAATAAATCTTAACTATATTTTATGTTGGACTGTCATAGGATATTGGATACTAATGAATCATTACATAAGATTTTGACTCTCGCAAACTAATAACAATAAAAAAGCATAATACAAATGGTATGCTGGCGGTCTGTGGCGGACGGTGGCGCGTGGCGTTCAAAAAAATCAATACTACCATCATGCCCCGACTTGCTCGCAAGGACATGAGGGCAACAACTTCAACTATCTTTTGCGATTGACATATTTTTGGTAGTATGACAAAATCAAACGTTTCTCAATCCGTAACAATTACACGTCGTCACTTCGAGAATGGCTATAATGTAATATAATGGCTACTTATAATAGTCATAGTTAATACAACAAGTATTTATTATTACAGTTTGTTGTTATATACTACTTTTATTAGTTTCTTATGATTTTAACCCATTTAAGGACCAAGACGGTTCTACTATATACTTCTATGTACGCAGAAGACATAAAGATTTAGAAGGAGAAAAACACCAATTAAAATTAAGTTATAAATAATTCTACTAGTTCTAGTAATAAATATCCTAAATATAGGTGAAGATATTAGGTGCTACCGGCTCGGTCGGTCTGTCCGTCGGCAAACACTTCGCTGCGACCACATTAGGCTTTTAATAAATTGCTTGCTCAAGGGTTGTCGCAGTTGTACACTAAACATTTATACTGTTCATTACAATTGTCAAAATTACAATTTTGGATTAAGGTTTTTAGCCTGATGTAAAGAAACGACATGGTTTATATGGCAAGCTTATAGGACCTGGTTACTCTTCATTTGAAAACACATCATTGTACCTATTAGGAAACATCGACTCCGGCAGGTTGTTCCACATTTCTCCCCGTGAAAGTCCACTATGTGCAGGTGGCACTTTGTCGGGTTTGTCTGGCTGTCCAATAGAAAGTAGTGAGGAGTATTTTAATTTAAAAACTTCTATCATCGTCACGATCATCGTATTCACCCATTACCGGCCCACTAGTGAGCACAGGTCTACATCTCAGAATGTGAAGGGCTATCTTTTACCAAGCAGGCCAAGTGCGGGCAACTCACACATTTGTAAAGTTAATTAAAAAAGGTTATTGTGCTGTTTGTACTGATGGAAAGACAGTGAAAAAGAAGTAGGTGTTACAATTCGGAAAAATTTGATAGTGGCATCTGAAAAATTAAGAAGTTTAATGTTTCATAAGTTGGGGAAAAAGTAGTAAAATAAATGTATTAAAATTCAAGAAGGAAAATATTATCTATCTTTGCACATTGTGAGGACACTATGGATTTAATTGCTTAAAACAAAAAACTTCGAAAAGTCACACAAGTCGGGCTTGAGACCAATACAGACAGACTTACTGATCGACCTATTATTGACGTGTTAAGTACTTTTGTAAAAAGTCTAATTGAAAAAAATATATTTTTAAGTTGAGTTGGATACGGACTTCTCGAATAAGTCACCTAAATTTTAACCATTAGGCCAAAAACCCCCGTAATTTTAAATGATCCGGGATATATGTAAAAGTGAAATTGTTACAAAAAATTTTGGCAATATATTAAAGGAACGATAACCCTGTGCAACTATAGGAGCGTCGGCTAGACGGCATGGCGCATGTAATATTCAAAGGGCGGACTGTCGGATAAAGCCTTCACTTATTTTCACGATTAGTTCAATCAATGATTTGTTTCTTTGGATCTTTGACTGTAGACAGACCTTTAAGTATGAACATAAACTTTTTCCTATACGAAAGTATGACATAAAATTAAAAAAAAGGAATTTTAATCACAGCACAACTGTAAATAAAACTACTATCTACTCTTCAATCCTCTTGTCCAAGTAATAAAAAAATTATTTCTTTTCAAATAAAATAACTTAATAGGTTGGGCAATAAGTCTTTTCGAATTATAGTATGTATGAACTTGTAATAAAATCTCTTCGGCTATACTATTTGTATCTGCCTGGTTTTGGTATCATTACAAGTTTACATTTTAAAGAAGATAATTAAAAATTCAAATTAGGAAAATGAGTGAGTCTAATGAAGAAACTCGATACATTTTAAAATTTTACTAAAAAAAATTTGCGATGTTTATGGACCTAGTGCAGTGTCTGTGAGAGTAGCACACATTTGGTTTAAGCGTTTTCAGTCCGGAAATTTTGATGTCAAAGTAGCGCCTTGCTCTGGTCGCCCTATTAGAGATTATAAGATCAGCATATCAGTAGTTACGACGTAGCTGAAGAACTGGGAATTGACCACAAAACAGTTTTGGCGCAATTGAAAAAAACTGGGTACACATAAAAGCTCGATATTTGGGTACCTCACGAGCTCACTGAAAAATTTGTGATTCTTTATTACGAAGTAATGAGACCGAACCATTTTTGAAGAAGCTGATAACTGGTGATGAAAAGTGGATCACGTACGACAAGAACGTGCGAAAAAGGTCGTGGTCAAAGGCCGGTCAGGCTTCACAGAGTGTGGCGAAGCCCGGGATAACTCGCAACAAGGTGATGCTGTGTGTGTGGTGGGATTGGAAGGGCATTATTCATTATGAGCTGTTACCACCAGGCAGGACTATCGATTCTGAACTCTACTGCGAACAACTGATGCGATTAAAGCAAGAAGTTGAGAGAAAGCGGCCGGAATTAATCAACAGAAGGGGTTTTGCATCATGATAACGCTAGACCTCACACATCTTTAGCCACTCAGTAAATATTAAGAGAGTTTGGCTGGGAGGTGTTAATTCATCCGCCGTATAGTCCTGACCTTGCACCTTCAGATTTCCACCTGTTTCGGTCTCTTCAGAATTCTTTAGGCAGTGTCAGGTTAACATCACGAGAGGACTGCCAAAACTACTTGTCGCTGTTTTTTGATCAAAAACCCCAAAATTTCTATAGCAATGGGATCATGTCCCTACCTACAAGATGAAAAAAGTCATCGAACAAAATGGTACCTACATACTTTAGTTAAATTTAAATAAACTATATTTAAAAGTTTATTAATTTTCTTAAAAAATGGGAAGAAACTTTTTCCCCAACCTATTATATATATATATATATATATCACCGTATAAATGTCACCACAGTTAAATTATAATCTATCTCGCAATATTGTAAACTGTCGATGGATGGAATGTGAACCGAAACTTACTGCTTACAATTTAACGAATCAATTTTGCGTAATTATAATATTATATCGAAGTGAAACCCTCGAATCGTGAATCGGGATGAATTTACTATAGAGTTAAAAAAATATTACAGTGGTCATAATGAAAATAGTAAAAAATTAGAATGCACAAAATATTGTCTTGTCTATTTTTTTTACTATTTTCTTTATACCCACTTTAATAGTTTTGTAACTCTATGGTAAATTTCACTTCGATAAATTAGACTAAACAACAAATGCGTACATTTAGTCACAGTTGTTGAAGTGCATTTATTTTATTTGACTGACACCTGTATTTCATTCCTAAATCTGGACTCAGAACAGCCTACTCTAAGACCAAACAGGACCACCTCCATCAGTATAGTCTTACGGTTTACAATCTACCGACAGTTTACAATATCACGAGATAAGTTATAATCTAACGGTGTTGACAAGTTTACGTTGACATATACATAATAGAAAAAACTTAAGCAGGAAACGCTAGGGGAAAAATTAATGAAATTGTTAAAAAACGTTTGGTCAGTTTTACAAAATTAATATTTTTTTTTTTGATAGAAAAAAAAATATTTTAATAATCCGCCATTTTCAAGGGACACTGAGAATTTAAGAAACCTATGGAGTTACTAAAATTTTTATTATTTTTTAAGGTGATTCAAGTAGTGTAGTTTATTTAGTAAGAGGATCACGTGAGTAATTTTATTACTTTGAATGATAAGTGGTGGGGGTGAGACCTCTTTGGACCAATTCCGGAACCAGAAGTTCCAGGTATAACTCGGTTTTCAGGCTAAAATGATTGTTTATACATACTGCAGTACATAAGCACGTAGAGTAAAAAAAATTGAGGCTTCACTGGTATCATCAAGACCATGGCAAAAAATAACACAAATATATTCATATGCAGAAAAAAGGGGGTTAAGTCAGGTTAATACTTGTTGGTGTGGAATGTGTAAAGAATACTTACAGTACCAGTCTCGTCACTAGTTTCATGTTGTTAGGAAATATCTTGCGATAACGACGGAAATGACTTTGGGCGCAAGCTACTGGGAAATTAAACGACGAATATTTAGTTTACTACCTCTTTGGTGGGTACCATAAATGCAACTTCAAGATTTAGAAGGATATCGTGGCTTAAGAACTTGCGCCAGTGGTTCGAGAAGAGCACAAGATCACTTTTTAGAGCAGCGGTCTCAAAAGTTGAAATCGCCCTAATGATTGCCAACCTTCGTAAGGAGACGGCACATTAAGAAGATGCATTTTATTATTTATCGTATAATAAATATATTACCTCTAGAATCTAATATAATATTGGTTTGTTTGTAGGGAAATATGGAGCAATTTGGAGGAGGCTTTCACTGCTACAAGTGACCCTTACATATAATGTACTTACCATATACCACATATTTATTAAGTCCGTACCTTTGGAAGACGTGCGCGGATAATTAAAAATGCGAATGTGACAGTAATCGGCGATTATCCCTGTATGCACTATGATAATGTACCCAATGTATGGCAATATATGGAAACTAATAATGCTGGGCTATGGATCGGGGTGACAGTGGACTCGATAACTAGCGCTGTGGATGAAACTATGCCGCCTACATGACAATGTTTTTATAAATTGAAAAATGGGTAGACGGAGACTCCCAACTCATTACTGCCCCTTACTTCTTCACTGTTAAGGCAATCGAACTCGGACCTCCCGAGTAGACATCAACGTCTGTCATTAAAACGTCAATTCCCTACGCATTTATTATTATTATTATTGTTTTTTCATTTTAAAATATACTTTAAAAAGAAAATAAAATACATTTGAATATATAAAAAATAGAGACGACCCCGGCAGCGGGAGCCTACCAAACACAAAAAATAAATTTCCAATTCGGTTCATAAACGACAGAGTTTTAAGGTAACAAACATAAAAAAAACATACAGCTGAATTGAGAACCTCCATTTATTATTTTTTGAAGTCGGTCGAAAAGATTGTAGTGAACTCAACGGCTAGCATTGTTATTTGCTCGGTCACGTCTGTAAGGAGCATAGGTGTTGGACGCATAGGGGGTTATTCTATAAAAGGTTTTAAACCCTTTGACGCGTGATGCCAGTTAGGTAGGAAAATCTTACACCTGGTTTTGCTGTCGGTGCGGGAAGACGTACAAATAGTTAAAAATACATATAGAGACTCATTTAAGTTACGTAATAGAGGTCTTGTAGTTTTCTTCAGATTGATTAAATATGTAACAAAAATATTACTTAGCTAAGAAATGTGTTGTTATTGTGGTTTATTATTTAAAACACAAATTCCTTTTTTTTGATACTTAGACCCTATTTAATTTCTGATATTTATATATATATTAAACCCAGACTTTCCGAATTTGAACAACACCTCGAAATTCAATGGTTGTTACATTTAAATAAAAAGAAAAGCAAGGCAGGTAGGCAGTAATTTTCATCTTCCAACGTTTCAAAGTACAAAACAAAGTACCATCCGGATATAAACAGAACAGCTTTCAAGTGCATTTAATGAGTTTTTTCCGATGCCTGCAGCGACACCGGGAACCTTTAGAGATTGCACCTGCTTTTATATAAACTGTGTCTAGGAGTAAACTAAATTGTTTCATAATATTTTGTGTAGCTTAATTGTATTGTAAGATATTCTATCTACTTATGTATGTAACGAATAAACTTAAAAACTACTGGACCGATTTCAAAAATTCTTTTGCTATTAGAAAGCTGCATTATCACTGAGTAACATATATAGAGATTCAATAACTGTTGATTACTTTTGAATTATAATTGTATTGTAAGCTACTCCAGGCATTTTTTATAAAGTCGCTCTCTTTTGTGTAATAGTTCATTATTTTATTCTTATAATGAAAAGCGAAAAGCCAAAGAGAATAGCAACTAGTTAAACACTTTTTACATTTTTATAAAGCTATATATCATCATCTTCAGTATCTATATCTATTTGGGACTACATTTTATTTCATTTAATTGTTTAGAAATCAGTATCAGTACAGACTAGGATAATCAGGATTAGCCATTTTTTGCAGAGACCATCAAGGTGAAATACCGCTCTTCTATGCAATAGCTAATAGAGATGTGAGATCATAAAGCTATTGCTAAATAATCACTAAAAAATTAAAAATAAATAATAGTGTAAAATAAACTAAAACATACGCTTTTATAGAAAATCTAACTAAAAAATAAATAATAGATTAAAAAAACTAAAGAAATACACTTTTATAGAAAATCCAACAAAAAAATAGAAAATAAATTTTAATAAATTTGAATTAAAAATAGTGTAAGAAAAAATGATTTTATTGTAAAAAAAAAGCGTGGAGTGCTTGTTATCAATAGTTTTATTCAGCTCGGCTAAAAAAATCCTATAACGCTCGGATTATGTACTAATTTATATTTTAAGATGATTTTTGAATAGTATTAGAAAACATGATAATTTTATATGGCATCCGTTATTTAAGACTTTTAGGCGAAGAAACAAAGTATGTAGTTCAAAATAATACGACTTCATAGACTTTGCATTTAAAACTGCATGTATGATAATAAGAGGTCAAACAGGGATGCGCCGCCCATACCGGCAAGGCGGTGCGGCGCACGACGGTACCAGAGCAGAAAAGGCGCCTTGTCGCTGTTAGGGTCTCCAAAATGAAAATATAAGAATTCGAATTAAAAAGTATCCAAAAAGCACACCTAGCGAAGTGGCTGCTCAACAATTGCATTTTTTTTGTTTTTTTTTTGCTCTCACTTCATTCTATATATGACTTAAAGTCATTTTTGAAAGGGACGCCAAAAACTACTGGAGGAGCGCAATCGGATTATTGTATCATTGTTATCAGTTTTTTTTGGTGTTCTTAAAAATTAGGGTTAACAAAAAAAGGCGCTCATGAGTAATTGGCACGCCGGCTCAGAAGATCCTTGACGTGTCACTGAGGTCAAGTCTTGTATTTATAGAACATGTCCTCAAACCAACTTCTACCAATGTCTACCATTCTACTACTTTCTACCACTGTCTACCATTTTCTACGAAACCGCCATCCGGAATCTGACTATTTGGAAATATTTTATTCAGCTGCCAATTGGATGAGATTTCTAGTATTTTTTATTTGAGTAGCGCCCACCTATTTTAATAACCTGGCCGTGCTCCATCTCAGATGAATTTGTCAGAATTAATGTTCTTCTATGAACC
Organism: Limenitis camilla; assembly: GCA_905147385.1. Lineage (NCBI taxonomy): Eukaryota > Metazoa > Arthropoda > Insecta > Lepidoptera > Nymphalidae > Limenitis > Limenitis camilla. Next base: position 21,564,774 of record LR990224.1, read on the forward strand.
ATATCAAAGCCTTGCATAGTTTCAATATTGTAGTCTCTTTAATATATATATTTTATGTGGGGAAGAATAAACTCCGCCATCTTGTATTTATTTTCTGTTCATCAAGTAGACCTTCATACACTGATCATCTTTTCCAGAAAATCACTCTTCCATCTTGTATACTTTCTGAGACACCGACGAAATTTGCATGGCCATCTTGAATCTGCCATTTTGGTTTTTTTAGTTCCCTGCCAATTGAAAGAGGCTTTGAAGGATTTTTGTTTAAGAACTCCTCACCTATCTTAAATACCCTGTTTAGAATGATATTTTTACGAGCACCTTCCACCTATCTTAAATATCCTGGCTGTGCTCTTCCCCCGCCTCTGAAACCCTCACTATACGAAACCATGAGTGAAAAATTTTTTTTCATACAAAATTTTACAGGAGAGGTGATCAATCAGTCAGTGAATCAGCACAAGCAGCTATATATATATATGTCGGGGTATAGTGAAGGCTTGTCGGGCTATAATAGGGTAGAATAATGATTAAGAAAATTAATTGTCACTTCCGTAGCGATTTTTATATTTAAAAATTTTTGACAGCCTCAAACGAGTAAACGATTATCGATTAATCGCGACGCCAGCGCCATTTTTCCTATTTCTTGATTTACTTCGGATAATAAAGAAAATTAATCATCACTTTTGTCATGTCATTTTAATATTCAACGATTTTTAACAGTCTCAAACGAGTAAAAGGTTATCGATTAATCGGGATGCCAGCGCCCTATTTCCGTTTTGTTGATTTACTTCTCCCCACTAGTGGATGGGCATTGCTACCATTGTCTAGTCCCTTTATATTCCCCGACTGACGCAGTACATTTTACAACACTTCTCTCGACAAGTCTCTTTGAGTGAACATCACCTGGAGTTGAAGTGTAACAAATAGTGTGTCGCATCACGGATATTGGACATATCGGACTAAGGATGCATGTGAGTTCTTACGTCTTATTTATTATGAGTCCCTACATTGTATTTAGATGTGTTAACAAAACCTTAGGTTAGGTTTAGGTTAGGTTAGCCTTAGGTTAGGTTTATGTTAGGTTAGGTTAGCCTTATGTTAACCTAATCTCAGACAAACAGTGAGACCAAGCAGTAGTGGTGAGTGTTATGATCATTTAAAGGAGCTCCTTACGCCTACACCTTGTTCACAAGACCAAGGCACTGCCTGGGTTCCCGTTCAAAAACTACGGAATCGTGATATTCGATTAATTCATTCATCCAAATCTGACATTTATAATATTAATGACAGAAAGGTATAAAGTTAGAGCAATAATAAATAAAATATGAAATCGTTTTAGTTTAAAAGCAGCAAAATTTAATTTTGTAGTTTAAACATATAAGAGCATTTGGACTTTGAATTTGCTTTATAAGATTGTAAGCGGATTGCCGCGTTTTACGAGTGGATCCCGTTTGTAAGTGAAATTGAAGAAAATATTATACATGTAAATGGATTTAAGTTTGCTTTTCACATAGGAAATAAGCAAAATTTACGTAATAACTGAACATTATTTATTTGGGAGGAACTCATTTACTGCAGTGAAATTAATAATTTCTAAGGATCCTATTAAATGATAAAACTTTCTGCGTCAGCCCGGTCCTTACGTCAGTTATATAGAGGCAAGTAGTACAATATACAACTTGTGAGAACTAAATGGACCGTCGAGTAGCCTGCAACACATTGATTACCTTCCGATTTGCTGCACATTAAATCAAACGCTCGAATTGTTACGGTTTTAAGCCAATTACCCACAAAAGCGGCACATATGTACAAGCCATGAAAAGCGTTGAGCAAAAAAATCGCTATTTACTAGATACTTATACATAAATCATAAGTCATAAGTACATCACCCACGACTATATGTAGACAGGCAGGCTAATCCGCGTTGGTTCTAAAAATTACGGATTTTCTTTCAACTCCTTATTCTCCGCGTAGGAGCTAAATTTTCAAATATCATTTCGTAGTGGACCTAATAAGCCTGTCCTAACTATGAATATTGGCCAAATGACCCACAGTTATGTCAAACGCCAGAAACGTTACATCAGACATTTTTCTAATGCAATACAATGTATACATTAGAAAAATAAATATGGTCATTAAATTTTCTTCAATTTTCTAATTTTCAGCGCTACTTTCTTAAGTTTTTCTTACACAAGGACCTTATCCTGACAATAACAAATACAACAAAAAAATAATTATCAAAAACAGTCCAGCCTGATGCCATGACTAAACGAAATAGGGATTCATTTTTATATTTATAAGTTTGGATATAGGTTACATTTTTTTTTTGTTTTTAAAGATTACTAGCCGTATGGATGGCAAACTACTACTATTTCCTTTACCCCTCCTAGTAAGCTAAAATGCATGTGTCAGGAGTGGGCCACGCCTGTAGTCCAATGTCCAGGATTTGAACCTACGACTCCGACTCCAACGCCCGAACCACTGAGGTACTGACGCTTCAAATATGGACAGAACAGCAACAGATTTGAAATATTATACAAGCGGAATGTCTATTACTAAACTCCATAAGCCCAATAAAAAATCTCAGAGCTATTATAGCAAATCCCATGAAAAATCTATGACCTACTTAAAGGAGCCTATATCAAGCGTGAAATAGCTCCCTAACTTCATTAAGTCAGAAGCTAAACGTTATAGCTGGTCTGAATGCGTGGGAATATCGAGCTTAAATGAATTTATATGGATAGCTTATACAATTAATTCACACAGTGTGCTAATGGTTAATAATCCTACACGGTGTGGTGAAACTTGGACATGGACTAAGTCAACTAATTTGTCAAAAATCAAAAGTTCTGGTTGGTACCTAATTTAACATGTTACCTAATATCATTAACTATATTGACCGATAACACGTAAAAAGATAGAATAACATGCACTTTAAAGTTACAACTTTGAATATGATATTTAATTGTAGAAATGAAATGTGCAACGAAAATGTATAAGTAGATTGATTTCAGCAATAATTCCATAATTTTTGTAGATGAAATCTAATTTAGTCTTTTGATTCATTCATTAATAAGTAAGATTAATTATTTTTAAGAACTTTATTGTTATAAATATATAATATTATATTTTTTGCTCAAATACTCATAGGATATAATAGGAATCTATAACATCCTGCGAGTATCGGTGAACCTGAACTATCGGTTAAGACTGAAGTTAAATTATTAAATAATAATTTAGTTTCAGCAGTAAATATATAATTAACGATTTATTTAAATTCTGATAATTAAATTAAGTTCTATTTTCTTAAACTGTCGTATAAGTTTTTAAATCATGTTTTGAATACTTCATAAGAAAGCTGATAACAATGCAAAATATAGAATTACTTCTTAAAAGAAGGTTTAAAATAAAAGTTTATTAATTAAGAAATTTTATACACACAGTCGGCGGAACTTGTGCTGTTATTAATAAGAAGAGTCAAAACAATCTTAGATTACCGAAACTCTTCAATACTAAACTTACATTAACAAAGGTGCGATGGCCCAGTGGTTAAGACTTGAATGTCTTGCACGGCAGGTTCGAGTTCGATCCCCCACACATACATACGACGACGATTTGCTGGACTTATGTGTGTTTTAAGCAATTAAATATAATCCGTACATTCTCTAAAGTTGTCTGTGTGTGAAGAGTCCTATACCTCAATGGGCCAGCGTGGGCGACTATGGCCTAACACCCTTCCCAATCTGAGGAAGATACCTGGTTCAGCAATGATCCATTAATGGTGTCATGATGATGAAAAAAGAGCGATAGATCCAGAAGGTTAGGTGGGTTAAAAATAATAGGGTGTTTGGTGTACAACAAGTAGCAAAGTGATTTTAAATTCTAATGGAAATAAAACCTATAGCGCAGAAAGAAGAAAATCTAATAAAGCTATTCAATAACCAATCAAGATATCGGATGACCTATTGCAGCGAGAACCTTTGATTGCTTTGATAAATTAAGTAACTTATAATCTGAAGAAGATTGCAAGAAAATTCAAATGAAACGATTCCTATATAAACATTCTGATGAATTAGAGTTGAAAATGTTGAATCTGTTTAAATTAGTTTATCTAGTTAGTACATTTACATAATTGTGTAACTGTGCATTAAAGTGTTAGAGTAAATGAAATCTCCGAATTAATAATATTAATGTACCAATCTGAAATAGATATGGCAAGGACGAATATCCTTAAATGCTATTCTTCGTAATATCGCTACTGTAGCTGCAATAAATACAAAAGACAAGAGTAATTCACTCTATTGTCCTCAGGTGGCTGTCTTAGACGATAGACAGACAGCAGGCAATAAAAAAAATTAAAGATTAAGTAACCTTAAAATAGGCACTTAAGGTCTACTACCTTTTTCAAATTATAATATATCAAGCATCATTGTACCACGCATTATAATAACAATTTTAACATTATTCAAATCCAATTTAAGTTTGAGTTTAGTAGCGTTGCAGAGTTTAGTAGCGTTGCAGTTGACAGGACATGCTGTGCTGCCATCTTCTGACATAAAGCTTTCATAAATATTACGAAGCTTCTAACAACGAACTTCTTAGCTGTATGTAAGTAGTGTATCTTGTATGTATAATAACTTCCTGTCAAATATTTGAGACATGTTTCGGTTGTGTCGAACGTAATCCAAATTCGTCATTTATGCTAGTGACACTAAAGACATGATAGTAATCATAAAAACATTACTAATCCGTAGCTATGAACGTCTCTTCCGTCTCAAATACAGGATCTTCCACTATAGCACCAGCCGACGAAGCAATATTTACACATCGAAAACGTCTGACACAATGTGAATGTTAAACAATGCGTGATATTACAGAGGACCCATCTAGCGGACGCAAAACCTAATTTTTGTGTCACTTAATGGGGTTCGAACCCAATACTTCTCGTTATTTAAAGAGGCAGGCCAGCTGCAGATAATTTTAATCAGTACTGTAACAGTATTTACAAAGACATTTGTGCGCTTTGCGTAGTTTCTTTCAAGCGTAATCGGTATAAAATGGTTTCCACTGTCTAATTAAGGTTCCACGCTTGTATTTAACGCTATAATTGTCGCTATTTTAGTCGTGTTAGTTTCTTTCTGAATTAGCTGCGTTTAATATATTGCTGCAAATTTTATAATATAATAGTTTCAGCTACATTATAGTCACCTATTATCTCGAATCCTAATACCATGAATTTATTAAGATATAATTAACGAATACAATAGAAATAGTAAAATCCAATACAAATAATTGTAGAAACATTTTCTTCTAATAATTTAACCAGAGCATGAAATTCAATAAATATAAATGGACATCCACAGCAATGACATCTGTACCAGACAGAGCTTTTCGATTACGATCAGAAAACTAATAGAGCAAGATATACCCGCAATGTTCTGCATCTATATTAATTTCAATCAGAATCTTATATAACCAATAGCTTAGCGTACAATTTCAACTGATGACTACATTTAGTGCGTATTTTTTAATTTACTATCTTTTATACTTATAAAAATGAAATGCAGCTCGTTTGTCTCGCCAAGACTTGACAATGACTGGACCGATTTATATAATTATGATCTTGAAATATTTAGGAAGTTTAACGAAGGTTTAAACTGTGAGAAATGCTAAAATGATTTTGATAAAACTTTAATATGTTGTCCAATACCTCTTCGCGAAGCGAGGAAGGTTCTGTTAGTATTATGTGATTCCCAACATTTTTGAAATAATTGGATATGAAGAGAAAATTTTACAGAAAATAATCACTTCTTGGTTCAATCAGCAATATTTCTTAAGAGTTAAAAAGTTTAGAAGATAAATCAAAATAGCATCATCAATGCATTCTTATAAAAGGTATTTTGATTAGTTAATGAAATTAGCCTGTTTATAGCTTTTTAAGTGATGATTGGAAGCCAATTAATTATTATCCTTATGTGACATTTTTAAAATTTCAAGGGTCAAATCTCTATAAAGACTTTATTGAGATGAAGAATCAACTTTTTATTTGTGTTATTGTACTTACTAAATGAAACAATAAAACGAATTCACTGTTACCAAACAGACAGCATCTACAACTTTCAGTTAATATAGTTTGCAGGCTCATAATTAATTTTAATTTTGATATTTTAACAGTGAAATAGTTAAATTTAGAGATTATACTATCAGGACTCGCGGCATGAGCTAGTTGGATGAGGTTAAATTAATTTTTTAATTAATAGACGGATTGAATATTCCTTATTAAAAGTCGTTGAGATGAGCGGAATAATGGGATTTCCTGCACCGGGGTAGAGTCAGATTCTAGCTCTTGATGATGTGCGCTCATCCACCTTTAGCTCACTAACTTGGGAATTTGGTTTCACTTTGCTATATATATTAGATTAAGAGGTTATAGAGATTAATTGCATCAAGTGTCTGAAACCGTGCAAAGTGGAAACTAAAATACTAAAAACAAAACTATTTATATCCTGTGCAGTGTAGTTATAAATGACCAAGGAGTTGCATGACACGTGTAGTGGAGCACTAATGAGCTAAGCGTCAGTGAAGGGCCCTATCTCACGAGCAAGCGCCTCGCATCCTTTAAACATTAATAACACAGCAGTCGCACTCGTGAATTCTACTGTTTGAAATTTGTTTAGATTGTCATTTTAAGTTCTATCTAGATATTTTAAGACATTTAGTCCATTGAAATGTTACAATTTAAAGACCGAATATTGCATTTTTTAGAAAAAGGAGTGCATACACATTTTTCGCGATATCTCGGAAACTATGAGTCTTAACAAAAAATCGTAAAGACATAATTTGTAGCCAATTATTTTGCCTACAAATATGTTCATATAACTTTTTGCTTTAAACTTTAAATTAAAGAAGTTATCGGCAAAAAAGTGAGAAAAATTTTATAAAAATATTCTTTTTTGTTCTTTAACCTTTTTTCAAGATGGCGGCTGGGTACATGGGTGGCGACCCCGCAAACTTAAGGTTAAGCTTCTATTTGATTGATCCCCCACACATGTCCCAAAAATAAAATTGCGCCCTCTAAAAAATGCAAAGCTCATGTAACATTTCAATGGACTAATTATAAAACATGGCGACATAGACTATTACTAAACGTCAAAAATATTTTTGGACACTTTATAGTAAATTTGACCAAAAAACATTAGGTAAACTTAGGCCAAAAAAAATGTTCGGCCATCTACGAGAGCTCGTTTTGTTGTATAAATAATTTTTCCGTAAAGTAAATGTCTATAAATGTGTAACAGTTGACAAAGTTGACCTATTTTTTTAACTTAAAAGCAGCTTGGTGACTTACCTTAGGGTGGCTGACCCTTAGTAATGGAATATCAGAGTTGAAGCGTCTCATCTGCGTGATCTCATTCAGTGCCAGCCGGTAAGAATTATTATTAAAAAGGGACAAACCGCTAACCTTTACTATACTTGAAACCAGTGTTGCCAACTGACCCATTATATTTTTAGCCAAGCCTGTTGCAAGAAGTAGCTAGAGATTACTAAAACTAAAATAATAGTAGCTAAATATATTTTGAATATATGTATTTAAATAAAAAATAGGTATTAAGTAATAAAATCAATTTAATCATAATTAAAATTATATTGATTGAACTATTTTATTCTAATCATTTAAATTAATCGAATTTTAGAATTAATCTATAATTTTTTTTAACAAATATTAAAAAGTTGTAAATTTAAATAAAAAGTCGCTAAATAATCTAGCCACCATTTTTTTTGGTTTGTAGCAAAATGTGCATTGATGTGTAAAAATAGCCAGATCTAGCTATAAAGTAGGTAGGTTGGCAACACTGGTTGGAACAACGTTTTCAACACTTTTCTTATAGAACCGATTTAGAACATCGACAAAGTAAGACTCTATTTTAATTCAAGTTATTAACAAAATTGCCTTTTAAAACTACAACCGACTTTCAAAATGCCTCGATGGAGTTATAGTTTCACGTCGTTCCAAAGGTCACAAAGTTTAAGTCTGGTTCACTTTGTACTTAACACTTTCGAAGGTATTAAGTTATTCATTACTTCTTGCAAGCGCTTGACATTAAATGATCATTCACTAGAATTCACTAAATTTTCAACAATTTAACTATAAATACAATTTTGATTTTTTTTAGAACTAATATGATAAAACCTCTCTCATTGATGACAAGTCGGTTATCTTAATGCCAACTGAACAAATATTGTCATAAATAAAAAAATATCTATATAAATGAAAATAATTAATTATAATATACTATAGGATACAAAATTGGGTTATACACTGGGTTTGTATTAAATTTTCCTTTTCTGGGCCTTCTATCCAGCCTTTCCACCAAAGTAAAGCTTGGACAGCTTTCGTATTGATGTGACATACATGCAGACATCCATACGGATTTTGGCAGTTCTCAAGATTAAAAAGGCAAAATAAAGAGTTGAAACAAAAAAATCAAATCCAAGAAACGAAATCTAAGACTACTTGAAAAATGCTAAGACATCGGATACTATCGTCTCCACAAAATCAGTAATAGCTTCATGGGGCTTGGTGTTCGCTTCTATCATAAGATCCAACAGACTATATTAGACTTGCCACTTCAACAATTTAAAACTCGGATCAAGAAGTCATTAATATATAAAGCATACTATAATGTACAGGATTACTTAAATGATGAGAATGCTTGGAATCTAAGTGACGTTGACTCTCAAGCTAAATGATTTGTACAACAGACTATGTAAACATGGCTTTTTGATGCGAGCGACTGTTGAGTTTCTGGTCGGCTCTTCTCAACAGAAAACTGCTTTCCGAGCTGGTGGTAGCTTCAGACAAACTAACTGACCGACCAATTTTTGACGTTTCAAAAGTACATTTAAAAAAAGTCTAATTGAAATAAATAATTTTGATTTGATTTGATAAACAGCGTAATACCAGCAAAGAAACATGATGTTAGCGATAAATTGGATTTATCATCCTTTTTGAATCAAATGTCAGTTACTTTATTTTAGAGAGCATTGTTTATAAACCGACGCTACAACGAGCTGCCTCACATCACAATATTAATATATCGACAATTATAACAATCTTGTAACCATGGTAACACACTCATACTGCTTACACTGAGTGTGAGTGTAGATGAAATTTTGTATTCAACTACAATACAAAAAATCGACTTATACAAGTTAATATCGATTATTCTAAATCGATGTGTATAAAATAAGAGTTTTAATCGGGGGTAAGATTAATTTTTAATTTAATAGTTGTAGACTGTTTTAAGATGCTACCAATTAGAAAATAGAAGCAAAAATAGATATTGTTTTAATAAAGCTTAAACAGTTCTCTTCTATTCTTAATTTTAATATAGTTATTAGTGATATCACTTACAGTTAAAAACATCAAGATATTCAGTGATCTACCATATTAATATAGCAGGCACTCTGGACACTCTAGTCCAATCTCGGCAATAACAAGCACGAGTAATGACAGGATCTAGACAAGACCGCAGGCGAGACGCGCATGGAGCGTCAGACTTTAAATTATACATCTTGTAGAGTTAGGTTACACACGTTGTACAGTCTAGACCTACATATATTTAAAATCTAAGAGCCCAATTGCTACGAATTACATAATCGGTTCAGTTTACCTTAAGGTGTAATTGTTATATAATTTCACGATTTCTATATAAACATTGTCAATTTTGTTTTAATTATTAAAAAAAAATTCTACATTATCTTCGTAACGTAGAGTATTCAAACGAGTTAAAGCTAGTTAAATTAATTAGTTAAAATAAACATTACTCCGAACTGAGTTACTGAAATTGAACTCAGACTTTCTAAGTTACACACCAAAGTCTTAACCACTGGCTCATTTCTTGGATCGTTTAATTCGTCAATTCAGTCATATATCTGTTTCTGCATTGGCACAGTACAGTGCATATGGTTAATAGATATAAGCGTACCTATAGATAGATACAAGTATATTGCTATAAGATGCAACACCTAGTTTAATCGCATCCACTGGTGACAGGGGGGCTGGCACGTCGCCCGTCGCAATTTAGCTAGAGAATTGCTGCACTGTTCTCAATACAGTAATACTTTTAGTACATACATTTGCACCATTTAATATAAATATGTACACCATCGCCTAAAAGAAACAGCGACGAGATAAACCGTTTGTCGACTCTCAAGTTTCAATAGAAAGTGATTACGGCAAAATCCTCCTAACACATAAAATTGTACAAAGAGAAGTAAATGTAAAAAACAGGTATTCATATTCATAATATTGTATGTGAATGTTATTATGAACAAAATTGAATAATAAGATCTGTATTGCCCTGATTACTTTTTGCGCAGTAGTCGTACTTCGCAAATCATCGGATGGTCGTCATTAAAGGTGACCTTCAAGTGTATCAACACTTCTCGATTAAGTACTATTATATTAAGTATTAACTACTCAATTAAGTAATTATTGTATTTACTGGTGTTTTTCTTACGCAACTTCCAAATTTTCGTTTTGATTTGCGGCAAGTTTTCGCTCCAGTTTGTACAATAAATAAGTTATGTTCCGTTCATAGTTTTAACCCAGTTCGAGCTGCAAGTGGGTCGGATTCGAGAATAACACTAACTATATTTCGCTTGGACTAAATATTTAATTACGCATGATAAACCAAGATTTGTTATGGATACTGTAAGATGTTTTAAAAATCATCATAAACTAACAATAATTTATTAGTCATAGAGCCGCGAAAGACCTTCCATCTCCCTCTGTTTGTTTCCTAGAACGCTTTGGTTTAAGTAACCTTACAATTTTAATAATATAAGTAAATAAAATTTATATCTATCATATTTACTCGAATCTAATTTCTAGGAGAGTTAAAATGAATGAACCATCAGAGATAATAAGGGCCCGTATTTTCCACCACCATCACCAAACATAGTATATTGACCTTTCTATTAGAATTTAACTGTCCTTACGTATAAACTATAGGTACATATGATGAATATATCTGAGCAATTAAAACGTCGGGAGCTTGAACGTTACGTCATTAGGAGACAAAGTGGGTTAGGCTTCATATTCACAATGACTAGGCCAAGCCTCATCATTAAAATTTCTACGTCTTTATAGTAATTTTAAATCCAAAGCGAAATTTGGAGTATAGTAAAGTATCATTAGTCATATTTGTGTACAGTCACCATGCCATTCACATAGGTAAAGGAAAAATTGTGTCAGTAACATGTATTTAGTTGACTGACATTTTCCAAGACTTTAGCACTTACTTGATTGTATTATGCATTAAAATTACCTGAAGTTTTTAAATATAACATTACTGTACAAGTGATTAGAACAAAATTTATAAGGAAATAATTTATAATATAGAAGCCGGTCAAAAAAAAACATAAAAATTAATACTTTTAGTGATCACTGATAATCTCTTTTAATCTATTCTGAATTGTCAAACGAACAATCGTTATCACTATAATATAGAATAGATATTTTGGTAGAACTATTTTGATCTGTGAAATATCATCCCAAATGTGTGTTCCGGCTGCCAGGTGCTCCACTGATACGCACGTAACAGGCATAAATAAAAATGTTTTGCTAGATCATCGGTATTGCATCATTTTGTATCGTATTTTATATAAAACTATATTTGATATAAAATAAATAAGAGTATGATTGTACCCTGCTGCTGGGAGAGCATCTCCTAAGAGCCGAGTTACCCAGCACCCCTTTGTAGGTAGGGGATCTGTTCCCCGACTGGCTTGCGACCACCAGCATGCGAATCCAACCACCAAGTGTCTTTACCGCGTTCCGATCGCGCCAGATCTACCACCTCCCTCACCCATCCCATGAATGCTGCGGTTCCAGTGAACACCGGGTTCTTTTTCAAGCCCATATTACAAAACTAGCATCAAGGAAGAGATAACTAATGTACACATTTAAATCCCTGTGGCATGTTGCTTATTTTAACATAATTAAAATGATCTATTTCGCTATGTGCCAATCATTATGCATCACGTCTTGATGATACCACCCGGTATTGCTAAATCTCATATGATTAAACAAGAAGTAGCCCAACGCGCTATTCTTAAATAAACGGCTCAGTATATCAACAGTAAACATTAGATGCTTATATACTAAAACAAGTTATTTTGTGTAATAATTATGAATTCGTACGTATATTACTGGTGTGTGGTCCCTCAGTGCAACAACACATCTATAAAAACTCCGAATAAGCTATTTGTTTACGTCCCAAATAAAAAAACAATGTGAAATAAGTGGTTGACCCTTGCACGGCGAAATCCAACAGCTTTAAGTCTACAACTTCAATTTATTTCTGTGAAGATCATTTTAACGTAAGTTTGTACTTATTTCGTAAATTCTAAAATGATGTGTAAGGTCACACTGTAATTGATATCTAAAATTAATCACATCATCACGACCCTTCAATGGCCCACTGGTGAGCCGGGTTTCCTCCTCACAATGAGGAGGGTATTAGGCCATAGTCTACCACACACCTTTGAGAACTTTTAGGTAACTCTCAGGAGTGCAGGTTTCCTCACGATGTTTTCCTTCACCGTTAAAGCAAGTGATATTTAATTGCTTAAAACACACATAACTCAGAGTCAGAGGTGTGTGCCTGTGTGGGGGATCGAACCTCGGACCTCCCGAGTAAGACTTGAAGTCTCAACCACTAGGCCATCACTGCGATACTGGGCCAGCAATTTTTATCTTAATGAGTACTTTAATCATTTTCCAGTTGCCAAATGATATGGACAATTATATGTAATGGGATCAAAAACAACCTTTTTTTGTAAAAAATGCAGAGATCGCGTAAACGAAACAAAATGACGTTTACTGAGACGTGACGTATTTCGCTCTGATAGGTGTTTAAGCTATCATGGCAGATTGTTGTATTTTGTAGATTCATTTTAACAAATAAATTATTAAGAGAATAAATAAATTTTTCAAAATATTTGAATCCTATTTCATTAGATCAAATAAATATTTTGACGACACTTGATTACTGTCATCATGCCTATTCAAATATAGTTACATCTCTTCACACTCACACTTTACTACGATAGTCAATATTTAATAGAAGAAGCAGGGAACAATTTTCTGACCAATTAGTTTAGTAAGTAATTCTGTTGTTTAGTTTAAGAATGTAAAACCTTAGGATGTTTCTAAATTCTTAAGGTGCTAACAATCTTAATGTTCTGTATGCAAAAAGTTCAGGTCGAGGGGCAGGGAGGTGTGTAAAGGTGGCGTGAGGTTTCTACGAGGAACCAGTACGTGTCACACGTGCCGCATACAAGATATATTAGGTTGATTTGTATTTGTTTTTGTACATGTTCATAACTCCTAGTAGTTTAAGACCTCCATATTGTAAAAACGTAAATCCACGCGCGCCACGCCACGCTAAATAATGTTCAAAGATTCTACGATAATATTTTAACATTTTTTGAAAAAAAAAAAAAATGTTTAAATAATTGTCGCTTCGTGGAGCCATTCTTACTACATACATACTTGACAAGATCACGCTATAAAAGGTAAAAGAAAATATTATTAATATTTTCTTTGTTTATAATAATTCCTTGAGAATTCCTCTTCGAGAAGCCGGTCTCTTAGTTAATGTGGAGAAAACAACCTGAATACGTCTCAAAAACAAGACAAAATACATGTGAGAAAAAGGTTACCTTAGGTTACAACACCTTTGCAACTGTAGATCATTTTGTTTACCTGGGCTCGGCGATAACAAGGGAGAACGAAATATCAGCTGCAATAAGAAGGCGAATAATAGCTTCAAACAAGTGTTATTTCAGCCTCTTAAAATATTTCCGTTTCAAGGTCCTAACCAGGAAAATTAAAGTACTATTGTACAAAACACTTATAAGACCTATACTCACTTATGGTTCCGAGACTTGGCTTCTCACTAAAAAGGACGAAAACGAACGCCTAATATTCGAGAGAAAAATCTTAAGGCGGATATTTGGTACAGTGTGCGAGGAAAATCGATGGCGGAGCCGTTACAACCACGAACTTTATGACCTCTATGCAGAACCACATATTGGCAGGCACATTAAGCTAAATAGGCTGAGATGGGAAGGCCATGTAGCTTCGTTGGTTGGACGGCGTAAACCGGGACGCGAAGAACGTTGACATAGCTAACTGGAAGACGGTGGCCAATGACAGTCCGTCGTGGAGGAAATTGCTAGACCAAGCCAAGGCTCACAAAGGGCTGTGGAGCTACTGAACGAAATGAATAAACAATATTCCTTGAATTTTTCAGTTTTTATGTTTTAATTTAATTACTTAATAGGTGCTTCAATAAACAGTCTCCATTGAAACACCTATTCAACATCTTTGATTGCCTCTATGTTAGGCATCTTTACTTCTATAGTAAGGATAAGGATAATTTCTTAGTAATATCAAGCTTAATGTCCATTAGTGCACTATTTAGAATCACTTAGCGAGCTACGATAATATTAATGAATGAAACGTCTAGCTTCGGTATAACTCCATTTGTAAACGCGACTAGAAACTTAATTCTGAAAATAACTCAAATGTGAATAAGGAGTACTCACTCATCAGGCAGAGTCGGGGCACCTTCCTCCTGTCCTGGAGCGTTCACATGGTACACGCAGAAGTTCTCCAAAAGCGCGCGCATGTCTACATAGTTGAAGAATGGTTGGAAGCTGGTATCTGGAACAAGGAAACAAACATTTGCAAAAGGAATAGGTTAAAGTTTATCCCCCAAACACACAGGTAGAATTTATAGTTGGACCGCAACTATTAACATTGTTGATTCCTACAGTGTCTCTATCAACAATTAGAGGTCGACAGTCCACGATAATGTGTTTCATTTTTGCAAGCCTCACTTTCCATAATGATTTCATTATAAGTAAGTTGTGCGAATGATTAAATGATTAGCTAATAACAAGTATGAGAAAGCAGGGGAATCTGTCCATTAGCGAATAACATGGCAAGCGCCTGCGGGACAATTAAGTTTGATTTTCATTCATGAAAACTCATTATTAGCCCTTATAATGATGGTATTGTTTTAATAATTTTACTTATCTATGTAGACATCGGTAGACTGGTTTTATAGTATGCACCGCTTTTGAACACTATCATAGTAATAAAACATTACAAGATAGCACTAGTATAAACCAAAAAATTAATTGGTGTTTTAAGTATAAGTTATATAAAGTTATAAGTAAGAGTTATAAATACGATCCTGGTTTGAACTATACATATTTAAACATTAACCCGTACTTAAACTGAAATATGCAGTAAAGTACAGCCATTATATTATAAATTATATTGTGCATAAAGGCCTTAGGGTATTTTCTTCTGTAAGCACTTCATCAAATTTGTGTTAATATAAAGTAAATTAAATCCAAGAATTTAATTATGATTTCGCAATGCGGACTAAGTGTATGGGCTGTTTGGGCAATCGCGTGGCAAATTGCAGTTCGCGCCGGCTTGGTTTAATGGCACTGAGCCCTGGACAACTGTATATTTAACAAAACTTTCATTCATATACCTTATTTTAACTATTTTTTTAAGTAGCTCAATTTTCGGTGTCCGCCGTGCCACCTATTATGCAATTTATTCGGTCGAGTTGTTACGATGATAGTGTATATCATATCATCATCGGTGTTATATTCAAATTCTGTCAAGTTATTTCACATAATATATTAAGTAGTGCAAGTAATGTAACTTCGAGGATAGCGTGAGTTATTAAAGTCTGAGTCTTAAGCCCCAGGCACAGTTCTGCTTCCTGTCTAATCTAAACGAATCAGCCTGTCTTACCTCTAACAGCCAAAAAAACAGTATTCAATTTCAATTAACCAAAGCAACAATACAAATAAAACAATAATTTTATTCTAATATATGTAGCTTAATTATTTAACTGTTGTTCGGATGAGTTTGAATAGTGAAGGTGAACGTCAATGCGCATTATTAACCTACACCTAAATCGCAACTCCTAGGAGCTCTTTTTAGAGTCGAGATAACTGTTTGTATCAAAAATAAGAGCATTTGATGATAATTAGATTAGAAGTTCATTGTGTATTTGGCTAAGTAATAATAAGTAATAAAGTTACCGTACCGTAAAATCGATTTCGACATTTCATATATCTGCATGCGGTAAACTTTAGCTTTCTAAAGACTAACTTAGAAACTGCCTTTTGTTTAAATAACGCTCAGCAACAAAATCATGCAACATCTTTAGATCACATATTCAACAGAGAGAGAGAGGGGGTCAAAGCCAATTTCTAGTCCTAATAATAGGTTGGGGAAAAAGTTTCTTCGCATTTTTTAAGAAAATTCAAAACATTTTTGACACTAAAGTATGTAGGTACCATTTTGTTTGATAACTTTTAGTTTTGGCAGATCTCTCGTGATGTTAACCTGACACTGCCCAAAGAATTCTGAAGAGACCGAAACAGGTGGAAATCTGAAGGTGCAAGGTCAGGACTATACGGCGGATGCATTAAAACCTCCCCGCCAAACTCTCTTAATTTTTGCTGAGTGGCTAAAGATGTGTGAGGTCTAGCATTATCATGGTGAAAAACCACACCCCTTCTGTTCATTAATTCCGGCCGCTTTCTCTCATTTTCTTGCTTTAATCTCATCAGTTGTTCGCAGTAGAGTTCAGAATCGATGGCCCTGCCTGGTGGTAACAGCTCAAAATGAATAATGCCCTTCCAAACCGACCACACACACAGCATCATAAGTCTGTGAAGCCTGACCGGCCTTTGACCACGACCTTTTTCGCATGTTCTTGTCGTACGTGTCCACTTTTCATCACCAGTTACCAGCTTCTTCAAAAATGGTTCGGTTTCATTACGTCGTAATAAAGAATCATAAATGGGTACACGGTTCATTGGGTTACTTTCAGTGAGCTCGTGAGGTACCCAAATATCAAGCTTTTTTGTGTACCCAGTTTTTTCAAATGCGCCAAAACTGTTTGTGGTCAATTGCCAGTTTTTCAGCTACGTCGTAACTACTGATAGGCCGATCTTGCTCCACTTTTTCAAAAATGGCATCCATTTTATCCGTAATAGGGCGACCAGAGCGAGGTGCACCTTTGACATCAAAATTTCCGGATTGAAAACGCTGAAACCCAATTTGTGCTACTCTCACAGACACTGCACTAGGTCCATAAACATCGCAAAATTTTTTCGCGGCTTGCGTTGCATTTTTACCTTTTTTGTAGTAAAATTTTAAAATGTATCGAATTTCTTCATTAGTGAGTCTAATCTCATCTTCAGAGTATTAAAAACAAATAAAAATCACACATTTTCCTAATTTGAATTTGGAATTATTTTCTTTAAAATGTAAACTTGTAATGATACCAAAACCAGGCAGATACAAATAGTATAGCCAAAGAGATTTTATTACAAGTTCATGCATACTATAATGCGAAAAGACATTTTCCCCAACCTATTATAAGCGTTTGTTTTATTTGCTCCGTTGGTTGTCAGATTTTTAGACTAAAATTTAATTCAATTATTAACATACACTTATGATTTACACGGTTATGTGACATCATTCTAAATACAATATGGCGGACTCGCAAAGATGGCGAAACTATTATTAGATGGCATTGCAATGTTGGCTAAGTGATATCGTCCAATTTCGCGGGCAGGATGACACGCATATTATTTAAATGTTTTTCTGAGAAGATGACGAAAAATTTTTCTTTTGGTTCACTTAGCGAGAAATTACCTGATTAGCCAAAATCTAGTAAAACGGAGATGGAAATATGATTTACTGCTTACAAGGATAAAATTCTACAAACCTATATCCCATATCTTGTTGAAATGAAAGTACTTTTATCCACATCCAAGCAGTAAGGATATGTAATATGCTCGTTCTCCTCGGAATTCGATAAGCTCCACTTCGATAAGGATTTGATTACAATCTGCGTACTGGATTTTGTCGGAAGGAAAACTCATTATGATATTCTCATATACATACCATGATTACTATGATTCCCGTCTACCCTCTGCCCAGCTTATTGCCAGGTCGTCTAGGAAATAAAATATAAATACAAGAAGCGGAGATTCGGCAGGTGGATGTCGTGAACGACGGACGTCACCTAGTCGTGATAACAAAAGGACCTCAAGATAACTCTTCTTCTAGGTGAAAGGTGTAAACCTTAAACACGACACTATAACATTTGTACACTGTACATGTACACTGCGCGAAAACACCAGAGAGACTGAGACTAATCTATCGCACTAAAGGATATATTTTGTCTTCACGTCGGGATACTTGACATAATATAAAATGATCTACCCGCTAATACTACTTTATAATCGGAGTTGCTAACAATCGAGTAATCTGTTTGCTTTTTTTATTAAAAAAAAGATTACTAGCAGTTTGGTTTGCTAACTACTAGGTTCTTAATTCTATTAACTAGGCTAAAATGCTATTGGGCAACGTCAGTGCTAAAATGACTGGGATTTGAACTCACGGCCTATCAATCGTGAGTTCAACGCCTTGACCGCTCACCTGCTGACGCTTTTAATAGTAGAATTTTGATAAATCCAGTTGCTTTTTCAAAAATTCTATAAACTGTTTTCTGTAATAGCATTGTCAACAAAATGCGTCGAATCTTCATCCGTCACACAATGTTTGATTTTAAGAATTAAACAGCAAGACAAGTGTTTTAAATCAGATTTATACCTTTTAAAGACGAGCATAATGTGGTAAAGGAGAAGCCTTGACGTCTATTATGTGTCATGGATGTCTAGCATAAACCACATTATGACATCAATCGTACAAAACTAATAATTATTTCATGCGATGGCTGTATTGAAGTAGATCGCATGTACATTACAATGACTACCCCTGTCACTGTAAATTGCTTGATCTAATAACAAATTCCGAAGAAATTAATAATATTTCGATTATCTGATATGTCTGTAATCAGAAATGAAATGAAATATTTATTTGTAAAAAAACATGGTACAATGGTTGGATTAATGCTAAAGGTTCCACATGTTTTGACATACAAATATTTGTTACAGAAAATTCATTCATAAATTATATTAAACAATGTCATGGATTCGTTATAGTCATAATTTAATTAAAAAGTGCTAATTTAGTTATACATACAATGTTATAGATTTATTTTAAACATTACATTATATCAAATTCTTTTAGGTCATAAAACATTTTTCGACTAGCCATTCTTTTAATTTTTTTTTAAATTTATTGAAAGGTAATTCTCTAATATTTCTTGGTATCCTATTATAAACGATAGCAACAGATACGGACCAATTTTTTTTTTGCCAGCGCAGTCTTATGGATAGGTACTTTAAGACGCGTAGGGTCTCTATTTGAATATGTTTCTGTGTTAGTAAATAGCTCAGGATGCTCTTTTACAAAAATACCGGTTTGCATTATAAACAAGCTTGTTAAGGTGAGTATTCTCAATTTTTTAAAGAGTGGTCGACATGATGTTTCTGGGCTTAGCCCGCAAATTGCATTTCTTTTGAGTTAAGAATACTTTGTTAATATTAGTAGAATTGCCCCACAGTAATACGCCATACCCGAGTATAGAAGCAACATACCCATGGTAGGCTGTTAATGCAACTGATTCACCAGAAGTTATCCTCAAACGCCTTAATGCATAAATAAAATGGTTTACCTTTTTTTGTACGTAATCTATGTGAGATTTCCAATTATAATGTTGGCCAAGTACGAGACCAAGAAATTTGTGTTCTGTTACATTTTCTATCAACTGATTATTATTTTTGACTGTATATAATTTAGGATTATTATTATAATTTTGAAAGTTAATAAATTTCGTTTTACTTATATTTGCGTTAAGATAATTATGATGTAACCATTCAAGTACCTGTTTTACTGTAATATTGAGATTAGCTTCATGATATTTTACAAGTTTATTACTGTTTTTGACAATAACGGAAACGTCATCAGCAAACAGTATACATTGGTGTTCTATAGCTGTAGGTAAATCATTAATGTACATAAGGAAAAGAATAGGTCCAATTATGCTTCCTTGCGGGACTCCTGATTTAATTAAACTGTAGGAAGATCTATATGACGTACATTCGCGGTTATTATTTATGTAACTAATTTCAACACATTGTTTACGGTCTGAAAGATAACTAGTAAGCCATTCAAGCGCAATTCCTCTGATACTGTAGCTTTCGCATTTTTTGATAAGTAACTGGTGATTGACAAGATCAAACGCTTTGCTCATATCAAAAAAAATTACGGACACTAGCTCTCTTTTGTCAATACTTTCAACGATATTTTGAACCAATGTGAATGCTGCTAAAGTTGTTGACTTACTTTTTTGGAAACCGTTTTGTTATTTTTTTATGATTTGAAATTTATTTAAATAGTTCATTAGACGAACGTGCATTATTTTCTCAAAAATTTTTGAAATATTAGAAATTAAAGTTATAGGACGGTAGTTAGATACATTGTTTGTGTCATCTTTTTTGTGAATAGGTTTTACTATCGATAATTTAAGCTTTTGTGGAAAAACTCCTAGACTTAACGAGAGATTAACTAGAAATTGTAAAATTGGTGCAATTATGTTTGCTGTTTCTTTGAGAATGTGAGTTGCAATACCATCGAAACCAACTGATCTGGTATTGTTTAACGACATTATGGTTGTGTAAATTTCTTTTGTACTACACGGTTCTAAAAACATACTTTGGCCAATGTTCGGTACAGTATTTGTGAATTTTACTGTCCGGGATTTGTTTTGTATATCTTATGCTATATCAATAAAGAATTTATTAAAGGAATCGGCAATGTCAGAAGGTTTGTCAATAATTTTTTTGTTGATTTTTAATGAGATTATACTATTTTTTACTTGAATGTAGTCCGTTTTTTCTTTTATAATCTGCCAAGTCGCTTTTCCTTTATTTTTTGCATATTTTAAAGTTTTGAGATTGAGTTGTAATTTAGACTGATTGATACACTTTTTGTAAATCGTATTGTATTTTATCAATTTTGATTTATCATTCTCGGTTCCAGAAATATAATAACGAAACCTCAGTAATTGTTTTTGTTTACTCGATTTTCTAATACCGGTTGTGAGCCATTTAGGTGACGTATTATTAGACTGGACTATTATTCTTTCGATTACGAAGCACAGATTATACATCAGACAAAATGTCTCATGGAATAGATTGAATGCTGAGTTTAAGTTTTTTACTTTCATAGACTTCAGTCCAACTTAGCGCAGAGATGCTACTTATAAATTTTTGTTTATTAGCTTTACTATAATTTCTTTTGTAAATATACCAACTATTTAATAAATTAGTTTTTTTGTTTACTTTGAATGACAAAGTCTGGCCAGTATTATGATCAGAGAGAAATAAGTCATGAACCTTACCTTCAGCATTTTTTATATTACTTATAAAGTGATCAATGCATGTTTTTTCCCTAGTTGGTGAATTAATATGTAGAAATAGACCAAAATTTGCAACGATCTCTTTTAAACGTGAATTAATTGTACTAATTTTAATAGTGTCTATGTTCAGGTCTCCAGCTATTATAATTTTTTTGTTAATCTTATAAATGATTTTATGTAATAAAATTTCAAATTTATAGAAAAACCTATTTATATCGCTATCAGGAGTTCGATATAAACAGATTATTATACAATTGGGGTCTAATATTTCAATAGCACAACATTCGAAAATTTTGTCTACGGACATAGAATTGGCCGAAAGTAATTTTTTACATTTTGATCCATGTCGAGCAAGGATACAGACTCCATAAAGGATACAAATATTGAAGCTTAAGACTCACGGCCGTCACAGCAAACTTAGCGCAATGCTGATTGCCATGGCCGATGGCCATCATGGACTCAGCCCTCCATAAACATCTCGAAATCCAGCCGGCAGTTTTCTAATATGTATTTAAAATATAATATGACAGTAAACATCAGCAATAGGTATTTGTAAACCTTTGCGAAGTTTATGTAAATTTAATTCTTGGCTACTAGTGTTCTTGGTATGTCTTCAAAAATATTTCAACAACTATGATAAATATTTGTAAGAAGTCGATAGCATTCTAATAGGACTCTAGTGTCCACTTTTCCACTGAGAGTACTTAGTAATTTATTAAGACTCGACTCGCTAGAGAATGCTTCAGAATCTAGAAATACGTATAAGAATGCAGAAAACAGCGGATTAAAAATGAATTGGAAATTAATACAAAATATGTCAATGTACTATTTATTCCTAATTTGATTCTATATGAAAGTATTATAGCTGAAATTATAGAAGTTAATTTAATTGGGACAACTATTCAAATAAAAGATAAAAGTAACAAAGAAGTTTTTAAAGTGTAAACTATGACCTAAATATAAAACTATAAAAATTAAACGGTTGTAATGATGTAAGGACACAAAGGGAGAGCCCTGGGCAACAGTTGTAAATATTAAATCTATAGATACATACATTAATCTGCAATGTGTTTTAAAATTTATTCACCACACTTAATATTGGTTGTTTCTCACGTAGTTTTCTCGTGAAAACCAAATCAATGAAAAGCTGTATTAAAATCCGTTCAAGCGGAGTCCTGAAGAAAAGCCAGCTTTTGGGAGCGTTTCTAATAATGGCAATTCACTTTCTAAAAACATCCATTCTTGACCGGGATCCAATTTAATTTTTTTATACGTGTTAACTCTTGAATAGAAAACTGTCTGTTAATTGTCCTTTTTTGTTTTGTTGTTTTATAACAACAGTATAAACGAATATATTAATAAGTTTATTTAATATCATTGGTCTCTACACTATGCATGCTGAAATTCAAATTTATTATTGCGAATGTAGGTATCATACAAATGTAAACATATACAATTAATGTTATATTAGATATGGTATAATATAAGTCCATCAAATATAATTTAAAATATAAGAATACAGAAATTAATATCCAGTCCATTACATAAAATTAAAAATTCATAATTTACATTTTGTAGTCTAAATATTCATTAATGTCATAATACTCTAAAAATTGCTAAATTTCTAGGCGATTACCTATAGATGTTAATTAAATTGTGTAATTAGATTAAAGGACTACGATAATATTATAATTAAATGAATTGACGTAGTATTATTAATAATAATTCGTACGTAGGGAATTGACGACCCCATCGCCCGGTAGTCATGTAGCTTGCATGGACCTGTGTGCCAACTAGTTACAAGCCTGCTGAAGTCAGTCATTGACCGACCTCGATAGCGACCCCACGGACCTGAGTGCTCGGGGTCGAATACCTGATGCACATCCTTTAAGCAAATGTTGCTCCCTAGTTTCAACGTATAAGCGACACTTCACGGAGGTCCATTGATGAGTTGGCGAGTCTGCGTCTTACTATTTTTCGATGTATAAAAACATTGTCGGGTAGGCGCTATAGCACTAGTATACAAAACTGCGTCCACTATCACCCCAATCTATAGCCCAGCATTAATAGTTTCCATATATTGCCATAGTCCTACACAAGGTACTACATCAATACTCAATAACGCTTGTTGAAAAACTAAAAATGTATGGGATTGACATAAGGTTAAGAAAACGTCACGTGACTTACAATCGAAAAACGAAAATTGATAGCCAAGAATTGGTTAATGTAGGCAAACCAACTGAAAGAAAATTTTCATACAAATACGTAGCAAAGTGACTTTTTTGACACTTGCTGTCGCTTCAAGGAGTTTGCCACTTTGCTAAGCTTCCATGGGCGCATTCTCATAGTACATACAGGCATAATCGCCGGTTTGTGTCACATCTCATATTAAATTAATTCATTCTTGTAATAAAAAGTTCCGATTATGATTATCACTCTGGAGCGGACTCGCCAGATTTTCCGTGAGATGGCTTATTTTTATTCCTACTTTTTATCCATACTTCTTATCCGACCTCGCACATATGGACGGCGCGTAGTAAATGTGTTTCTACTGGACTGTTGAGACAGATAACAGTTCCAATGAATGCAAAAAATGTAAATAGTACGCATAGAAGATCATAGTCCTAGTGAGTCATAAATATAATATCTAGTCATACTTATCCAAAGTAAGTAAGAAACAATTTCATATCAAAGAATTGTATTTATTATTTAAGCTTTGATGAATGTTACATTATTCATCAGACGAACGCTTTCCTCGAATGCAGCAGCTGCAGTCAATTTATTTATAAATAATTACCAATAACCAATAATGTCTGCTCATTTTTTATTCTCCATCCACCCGTATAATGGCTGCAGTTTTATTTATACTCTGTATTATATTTGTGATGTACATCTGTAGATTTTATATGTACGTACCTCATGGATTTAATTGTCATTGAAAATAAGTTCCTTATGACATTATAGGAATCATGGCGTTACCATTGCACATTTATATAAAAGAGTGTATATTAACGGACACACAAATATTAGTATTAGTAGAACTAATTGTCTGCACTCAACGATATTAATGAAGAGACAGTAATAGTATGGACTTTAGACAGAAATCCGAAAAATTACTGTGAGTGAGTGAGGAATTCCCTGCATCCAAGTGCAGGTTTTCAGTCTTTTTATAATGACCCAAACAATCGCTTTTACAGCTCAGCAACAGCAACTAAACTCAGTAATAAGCTTAGGGTCTCACATCATTGACTGTAGTTTGACATAAACAAGAGTACTACTTTGACAGTGACGAATCATGAACCGTAGTGAATTGAACGAACTATATATAAAAAAAGAGGGAGACTTTATAACATATTTTGTTTTTGACGTATAATCAAAATACAAAAAGAGTTTTCAAGACTATTTTCTTACTATTGCATGCAAAATTTATCTTGGAATCACAGGAGAAAAAACCTTTAAAATTAATCTGAAGCGTCAGTAGCTCAGTGGTTGAGGCATTGGATTCACGTGTCGTGAACATGGGTTCAAATCCCAGTCGTTGAACTACTGACGTGGCCCACTCCTAACACAAGCATTTAGCTCAGTCTATCTTTCTCATTCTCAGTCTCATTTTGAATGTTGTAGTATATGAGTAAAAACCGTTAGGTCTGAAAATTTATTATTTGTTCGATATTCTGGAAGACTTGGTCGTTATATACTGTGTCGTCTCATCAACCCTGAGGGTTGGTAAACATTGCTTTAGAGGAACTGAGATCGTGTAAGCAATTACTATACAATGCGGTTACAAAGGAAATTTTCTTGAAGGTAATATAGCCTTTTAATTTCTTACAAAGGTTAGAAAATAAAATAATAGCTCAGGAAACTAGAGCTTGTTACTATAATAGGGAAAATAATTAAGTAGAGCAATTTTTATGTAAGAAAAGTGCATCGAAAATTGCGTAATAAGAATAGCGATACTACAGATTTTCTAGTTACCTCATTAGACCATTTTTTCAGCTGACATGGACTTCATCTTGATTAATGACCTCTATACTTTTATAGCAAATTATAAACACAATACAGCTACATGTTTTGGTTTACAGGTTCAGTAAGTTTCTATGGTATTATAATATAAATTAACTTGGATAAAATTATAATATAATTTAGATATTTTATAAAGGCTACTTTTTTTTACAAGCCAAGTCTACAGATTCATTATTATAAGTTTGTTTGAGACTAGTCAAGATCAAGTGAATTACTTAACAAAGAACAGAATAAAGAACTTGGAAGTGCTTCCAAAGATTTTTTAACGACTTTTACAAAATGTGGCCAAGAGTTATTTGTGCTGAAAGATAACTTTTTCATACCATGTCGCTTTGGAAGTGATCGAACTAATTGTTGTTGTTTAGGATTTCTAATGGTAATTTAGCATTTAATTAGAGTTCAATATTATTCAATTTTTGCGTTCTTTGTCACTGGTGGTTAAGTAACCATCTTTAAAATACTGGAACTCTTTACTGGAATTATTAAAGGTATGGAACCCACTAAAATGTAAATGTTTCAGTTTTTTATTATTTTAAAATTGCTAAAATAATATATTGAATGATATAAAGGCTCTGTGTAGAACTGTCTGTTATTGAGTCCGTAAAAGTGAGCGAAAAAAGTTTTAGTGAAAGTTGGTGTATTATAAATGTGTTTTAATCGACTCTGGTTCTAATTCAGAAGATTCAGCGGGCAGATAGTTTCCAATATAAGTTAACACACCTTCAGAATCGGTTAGGTATAGTAAATATCAGACAGTAAGCCCCAGTAAATGCACAACGTAATTAAGCCCAGCAAAGGCAAACGTAAATCTGAACCATGACATTAAAATAAATAGCCTACTCAAAGGCAGTAACAGGCAGGCAATTTGAATCATACACTCGCTTTGACTCGATTATCGCACGGTCGAAGAAACTCGCGAACACCTGGTTAACTCATGTCTATTTGTCATTATAAACTAATAACTACCTCAAGGAATGAATGATAATAATCAATTATCAAATCTTATGTAGAGCCAAGCTTCGAACTCTACAAGCCCTCAATTCACAAACCCTACAGCTTAGCCAATATTGGCCGTTTCGCTAACGTCTTATAGGTACATACATTTGTCGGGAACGAGTAAACGATTATCGATTAATCGAATCGTCATCGCCATCTATAGCGCTAGAGTAAAATAATAATCACTTCCGTCGTTTTGACAGTCTCGACTTTATATTACCTCGACAGTCGGACTGCAGTTTTAGTCTTACGCGAGGTCTCTCAAGGAGTGGATATTATCTGAGTAGTCCTAATGAAAGTGTTAAGTGCCGTGTTGTGTTAGTGCTGCCCAATTAAGGTCACGGGTACTCCACTGTCTCGGGTACTTCTCTGTTTCCAGAGATGACTTTCGAGGGATCTGATCTCGAGGGTATGTGCCACTTCTCCTCCTCCATCTCCTCACAGTTAGGTGCTAGGTCTTTGGTCTTGGTCCGGAGTAGTATGCTAATCGTTCCTGCGGTACCTAACATACGACATGGACGGTGGTGGGTTTTAGTGCGGTAGTCCTGCGGCATCCAATGTGCACATACGATGTTTATTATCCAGATGTAAATTGTATATATGTATCATTCTAATAATTGCACTGTCAAAAATACTTTAAAATGGAAATGATAAACAATCATTTTTTTCCCACGTACGTTACTATTCAGAATTTGGTGCCATACTAGGTTCTGCCATGAAAAAATTTACGAAGTGACTAAAATGGAATTGGATCTTATTTATTCGACTTAGAATATTTTTTATGAGAAATAAATTTGCCGCCCATATAAAAGCAAGATTATATACATGTTCGTAAATGAAGATATAAGATCCGTGGCTAATTGAAAGAAAGAGAGCGAAGCAAAGTACATATTGACATGACAATAAGTAATGATGAGAGAATAGCCGCGCTAAAATTTTATTTAAATTACATTCAAATTTGATATTTGCCTACAGAATACTCGAAATTCGATATTTACATACATAAATTATTTTATTTGTGGTTTTCATTATAATATTGTATTTCATTTCGGTTTACTAAGTTTAAAATATGAATCAATAACAAATAATAGAATACTCGTATCTCAGAACCAGAAATTTTGCGTCGTCATGAAATATTATACAATTTAATGGTAATTGAGAATGAGAGAAAGTGGCTGAACTTATGTCTATCAGAAAAATATAAAAGCTAAATAAAAAACAAACGAAAGTTGGTTTAATATACTACTTACGCCACCTATCGAATAATAGATGGTTTTCCTGTCTGTTACGCAATCACGCTTAAATCTCTGAACCTTTTTTTTGAAGTTTTAATGAAATTTGTTACACAGTTAGACTAGCTTGGGGAAGGAGATAGGCTATGTTTAATACAAACTACGTCCATAATTTTTTTTTCTGTGTAACACAAACATGTAACTTTAGGGTTAAAATATATAGACACTAACTTTTAAGTTAGCTTGCTTTTATATTGGCCTACAGTAGATCGCCTGTAGACATATTTAATAATTTTATGAGGTAGTCATACTAACATCCCCCTTTTACTCCCTTAAGGGATGATTTTCG
Organism: Limenitis camilla; assembly: GCA_905147385.1. Classification (NCBI taxonomy): domain Eukaryota; kingdom Metazoa; phylum Arthropoda; class Insecta; order Lepidoptera; family Nymphalidae; genus Limenitis; species Limenitis camilla. The sequence goes on from LR990224.1 coordinate 21,592,817, forward strand.
AAAAAATATTTTACAAACACGTGTAGAATATTTTTTGACTTTCAATGAATAACTTCAAAAACGGCAAAGTTTCATACTAACTTCGCACCCCTGTTTTACCCCCTTATGTGGTGAATTTTCCAAAATCCTTTCTTAGTGCTTACTTACGTTATAAAAGAAACCCCTGTACAAAATTTCAATTTTCTAACCCTTATAGTTTAGGCTCTGCGTTGATATGTCAGTCATTAAGTCAGCTTCTCCTTTTATATATATATGTCGGAAGTGTAAGTTAGGTTTAGGTTAGCCTTGTGTTAGCCTAACCTTAGTTTTAAACAAAAAACCTGGGCAGTGGAGGCGAGTGTTGTAATTACTTAAAGGGATCCCTTAAGCCTACACCTTGGTCCGGTCGTTATAGGCCATCCGTTGAGCACATACAATGCTTATAAAATGATTGTATCTATTCCTTCTTTCAATTATTATATTCTTTTAATATTTGTATGATTCTGTTCCAGACCTATAAACTATTATAATGTTTCCATTATAATTCAGATTTTATCGCTTCAACAATACAAACTAGTTCAAGAATATATCTGTCAGTATCATAAATTTGATGTACAGATATTTGGTTTTCTTCATTGCGAACTCTACCTGCCTGTAGAAGCCTCAAGAAAGTCGATCCATAGTGTTTTATTAGCTGTCTATCATCAAACAGATACATTATCACAAGAATAGAAAATCCTCGCATGTACGTATGATAGCTAGGTAGATACAGATACGTGTCTGGAATCTCTTGTACGCTTATGATTGATGTTCGCGATCATGATATACTAAGGCCCGAACCTTATTGTTAATTACTCACATTATTAGTAAAGAAAAAGATTTTTTTTTAACGGCTGAACAAATATCAATTATACTTTTGTCAACTGTTACGGATATAGCCATACTGCACAGCAGCACTCAAACTGTCGCAGATTTATCGTAACAGATCTTATAAATTGTAAAGCTTATACTCGTAAATAAACCGCTACTATAGCCTATCAAACGGAGTATGGGAGTTATACAGCGCAGTAACACTCCTACGCTTGGGGCTCGGGACCCAGAAGCGGGATAAAAGTCGTCTTCTACTATGCACAACTCTCACTCACCTCTACCGCTCGACCTCGCTACCGAATATTAAAATAATAAACTACATTAGACACGTGCTCCTCGATAACGAATGCCTAGCACCAGGCCACAACAACACTACACAATTAGTCTCACTACTTTAATATGTATGTCACTTGAAGGAGTGGCACAATCTTATCGGAACAATGTATATATTGTTTACTCGAAATAAGACAGATGATCTACCCACGAATACTAATTTATACACGGTGGTGCTAATACGAGGGTGCGTTTTTAAGTTCGCGGAATGAGAGGGTCGGAGGGGGGTGATTTGGCTTATTAGGATGCTTCATTTGGTTATACAAAAAAACAAACACAATTCACTACATGTAACTAGTTCCAGCCAAAAGAATATTCCAGAAATAAGAAATAACAAACGGGATATATAAAACAGAGGACATATTAAATATGAAAGACGTAGTATATATATATGGGGTTTATATCAAGATCGTTCATATGTTCGGGTATGCGCCAAAATGTTAAATGAATTTATATATCTATATAAATATAAATGAATCGTTTGTATGTATGTACACGCATAACTTCAGAATGACTCCATCAAATTGGATAGTTATTATTTGTTGTGTTCGTTATAGTTAGGGCAAGTTTTGATCAAAGGAAAATTAGAAAAAAAATTCTACAGAAAAGTTTTAAAATCTCTGGTGAGTCAAAGAATGAGTTAAAATATGAATAAATTAACAAGTAAGGGAATACGTGTGCAAGTAGGTAGGCAATAGAGTTATCGAGTGTGTGTTAGTACCTACGTGAGGAAGTGAGCGAATAAATGATTTAAATAAAACATAAATAAAGTATTGTGCCTTAAAACAGAACAATTAGCCGTTGCAAGTGCAGCAAGCAAAAACTAAGTGAAAATAAAACCAGCACTATATATATACATATATATATATATAAACGAGTACGGCTAACGGCTCAGCATAACAACTGATGCGCATGAAATGTGGACAACAGTATCTTTAGGTGACACAGAGACTCACTAATCAGGTAGCAATATAGTGCAGTCATTTTGTACTGAAACAATATTTTCAGTACAAAATGACTGCACTTCATACAATATTTTCACTTCGCTGAAGTATGTATTCTTTCAAAGTTCATTCACTCACCATTTTCTTTCGAAAAAGAGGAAATACATTTCTTGGAAGCTTAGCAAGAATTTCCAATATCAAAATTCGACACGATGCACGATGTAACGGTGATAAGGTGAGCTAAGTAAGAGAGAGAAGTTACGTAAACGTCCTCGGGATTTGTAAGGAAAAAGGTAACCTTGATTTTGTGTACTTAATTGAGTTATTTATATGTACTAGAGATAACAGAAAATGCAATATTATAAATGCGAAAAATTTTTTATTGGATTGTTTTTCCTTTAGGCCGTAATGAAACGTTTACACGTGGTGGACATCATGGCATAATAACTAATGTTTTTCAAGTATAAACATTTTTGAGCTTACACGAGAAAAGTAGTTACAACTATGTTTATTACCAATTAAAATAAAATTAATGTAGGTAGATTTAATATTCATACGCTTACACGGATATATAGCAGACACTTTAAACTAGATGTGACTTTATTTAATTAATTTTTTTGTATTATTTATTGTTATTTGTGTTTTTAGATAAGTAAGATTTTAGTAATGTTTTAAATGTATGTATGGTTTTACATTGTCTAATATCTTTCGGGAGATTGTTACACATTTGAGCACTCTCTAAGGTGATGTTTCTTAAACCGTATTGAGTTCTCACTGACTCTCACTCCTTAAACGTCGTAGCTGTGGATGTTTATTTTTAATAGTAAAATGTATATTTGTGTGTTATTCTATTTCTTTTGTTAAAATTTTACGAATTAGAATACATGTATAGTATTTATAGGTATTGGTTATGTCCATTATTTTTGTTTGCTTGTAAACTTTTTCGGTTGAGGTTAAAAAATCATAGTTAAACAATTTTTATTAATTTATTTTGTGCTATTTTCAATATTTTTAGATTTATTTTTGCAGCTGACCCCCAAATAGGAATAAGGTAATCTAAGTGCGGCTTATCTAAAGAGTTATATATATTACTAGGAGCCCGTCCCGGCTTCGCACGGATGGATAATTTTTTTTTAACATTTTGGCTTCCGCATTCTGTCGCTCCCTCTATCGCCGCGTTACTCGCTGCGCTGCGAGGCACCCCACACCGCGCCGGCGGCCCGTCTGGGATTATACAAATCTTTCCTCTTTATAATATTAGTATAGATGTAGCGAAGCTTATGTGGTAGGTAACGTGTGATGCTGCGGAGAGCTCCAGTGAGAGATATTAACTTAGATCTTATATTTTTAATATGCGGTAACCACGTCAGCTTATTGTCTAAAATTAAGCCAAAATATTTTTCGCTATCGGATCTATTAATAACATTATTGTCAACTCAAGTAAGAAATCATAAATTTTTTGTTGTTTTTTTTGCGGGAAATATTAGATAATAAATTTTGCCTATATTCAAAGTTAGTAAATTACATTTATTAATGAAGTAACAAACACACTTTCGCAGATATATTATATGGACATTTTGTATGGGAAAACGTTTTTCATTTAATTTTTTCATCGATTCTCCAATGTTTTTAATAGTTATTCTGCTATTCGGGAGTCGGTATGGAGACAAATACAAATTCGGTCCAGCCGTACTCGAGTTATAAGTGTTCGAACAAAGCCGACTTTATTACATACTAGCTGCGTTCTGCGGTTTCACCCGCTATATTTTAGATAATTTAGACTATATCATTATAAATTATAGCCTGTGTTATTCTGATGTGTAAGCTATATTACTGCAAAGTTTCATCAAAATCCATTCCCTAGTTATTGCGTGAAAGAGTAACAAACATAGATCCAGACATCCATACATTCTTACAAACTTTCTCGTTTATATTATTAGTTAGATATGCAAATTTTATTAAAAATAGAATAGTACAACTAGCGCATTGAGGGTTTAGCACAATTTCAATAAAATGACAAACACTAGCAAATTTTGATTTCGCTGTGGGGGTTAAAATATCATCAAAACTAGTTATTGTGTGCGTTCACTCCCGACATTAGTAATGCTTGTTGTAATTAACATATTTATAATTACTTACAATAAGAATATAAGAAAACATGATAAAACATTTAAAAAAAAAAATTAATCGACTTCAAACTGAAAATAAAAAGTAAAAAATAATTACATTTAAATAATTTTGAAGTCCGTGAACATCAATAATAAATATCGATCGGAGTCGATTAAAATATTTAACAAGTTATCATTTAACAACATGTCATGTCGTCAACAATGGTTGCTAGGATATTCGCTAAAATAGCTATAGACTCATTACACACGATACGACAACAATTTCACTAAATATATACATACATACACGTCTTCGGTACAGATTAATACCCTGATTAACTTTAAGCTAGAAGGGCTTGATAATTTAAGAAACTGGAAGAGGTACTTTAAACCTCATTGACCAATCTAAATATTAAAAATTTAATAAATTAATTATTGGAATTTTAAGTTTACAAAATAAACTTTTTAAATACATTTTTGCCTTAATATTTTTTTTATTATCAGAATAAATTTAATTGAAGTTTTTAAATTTCAATTTCATAAAATTAAACTCGTTAGCCAGAGTTTAAAATGTTAAAATGTTGTATCTGTATCGAGGGGAGGGGATATATTGTAAAACATATTCGAATATTTCTTGACTTTTTTCATGTCCGCATATGCGGAATGCCCTATAGAATTATTTAAAAAAAAACCAATGCGCCAATATCTACCATCTTTATTAAATTTATTGAAGAACTGATAAGATAGAAACAAGATTTTAATTTGAATATTTTATTATGGTTTTGAATAATCTTAGTTGACTTTAATATTAACTTCAACTTGATAACTTTTACGTATTCTGCAAATAATGCGTCAAAACTTAAATATATAATACCTCTTTTTTTTTCAGATGGAATAACAAATTGCCATTTTTTGGGATTTTTCTCCATACTAATGTTATAAGACCTTGCTTCTTACCAAAAATCATGGTCATCGGTCAAAAGACAAAGCCTGGGAATTTGGATTCTTGTCGAATATCAAAATTATTATTTATTTGTTTAGCATTGAGCTAAATTTTGTGGTCCTAGGTTATCGGGAAATACCCTATAGTTTTTTGAATGACCACATTAACGGCTATATCTTTTCAACGCGTGGACTTGGAGGTTTGATTGTTTGCCAGCCGCAAGGGACCGCAGACTTGAGTATTTGATACCTCCGCGCAATCTTGAGAATAAGGGTCTTGACTGACAGACAGACAGACAGACAGACAGACAGACAGACAGACAGACAGACAGACGGATAACGAAGTGATTCTATAAGGGTTCCTATATTCCTTTTAAGGTGCGAAACCCTAAATATATCATTTATTTTAATATTTTTGATCATTACCATATAGCAAAGTGTTCAATGCACACGTTTTATTAAAGAGGTAAATAGGTAATTATAAACATATAACACTGATCCAATAAACTAAATAAAATCTAGTCAATCTAGATATTGAATAACATAATGCAATCCAATAACAATATACGCATCGCATTGCATCCAGATTAGGTGCGAATGCTATCTGAGATAACAACTGCACACAGAAGCATTGCATATAATATATACTAGCTGACCCATACAGACACTGTCCTGTCTTAACTATGACTATATATATATATAGTCATTTGACCAATAGTCACTTCTCGGCTCCGTCTAAATTGCATGTTATTATCATATCTTGAGTGTTACTGCGCAGTATCGCTCCCATACAGATCCCATACAGGGGTAGATTAAGAATAAGTATAAATCCAGTTCTTTTGGATGGGGGTAAATTCGTTGACAAAAATATTTTCTTTGAGACTATTTTCTTTGGCTAGAAAACATATCACAAAGTTTAATCCTCCATACATTTCCACGGCTATGCGATTCGACGTAATTGACAGATGGGTTGCTGGTAATCTCAGGTAGTTTCCCGATCCCCTGGGAACACCTTTATTTTTATATCTTCTTTTTCAACTCACGTTATTTATCTTCTTCACATTATTTCAAGTTTAAAATAAGTAATAAATAATTGTTTAATTTTATTTACATTTTATATCAAGCTCAACATTGTTTATTTCATTCAATTAGACAAGTTAAAATAGCTTACAGTCAGTTTGATTATCTATTGCAGAACCGGCAAAGCAACAATGTTGCTAGCATGTAACTTTCAAAGTATTAATCAATAGGGATTAGGACAAAACTTATTACCTAATGTAAAATCTATTTCCCTTAAGCAAAGCGAGACTGAAAAGAAAAATAAATAGGAATATAAAATAATAACGTTGCAAAAATTAAATATAAGCATCACTACATAGTATAAAACAAAGTCGTCCCTATATCCGTATGTATGCTTAAATCTTTAAAACTATTTTGATGCGGTTTTTTTAAATAGATAGAGTGATTCAAGAGGAATATATATGTATAATACATATATAATATAGTAGAGAAACACTGATACTTGTAGAGGTTTCTAATGTGATGTCGTAAATAAACACATTTTTGCGCTCACATTGCAAACGCTGGCTGAAACCTTCGAAATAGATCAAAATAATGTACTACAGTATTGTACACCTTAAAAAGGTCTACAAAAAGTCCGCGATGGTAGATGTCTACCTCTTAGGGATAACCCACAATAACCATTTATTATCCTTTACTTTTTACAAAAAAATATGGTTTATTTACGAAGCGATTTTAAACAATACAGCATTAATCCTTATCCAATTAGGTACCTTAAGTACATTGTGCATTTAATATAGATCAATATGGCTCTTTACAACATGAAATTTAAACGAATATTTTTGAAGATATTACAGATTTAAACTGCAGGGACATAGCGGTTACGGCTAAATACACGTGTTAATTTGCACCCGGGCGAAGCCGGACGGGTCGACTATTTAGTAAATAAAATAATCCCGCAATAACCGGGTTGATCCGATTACAACCAGAATTTGAAAGGTTTTCAGCTTTAGGAGTAACGTTGGAAAACAACAACAGATTTTTGGTAAATAACAAGCTAAACATGATTTGAGAAAAGATTTAATATAGGAAAGTGGTAAACAAATTATATTTTTAAATTCTCTAAATTTGTTTTTACTCAAACTCAATTCTATCTCTATCAATAAACAACATATGTGAAGAGAAAGTTTTGTTTTCCTTCTCAAGTGCATATCTCACATAGTTTTAGTGGAGAAGGAGAATATGGAGAAGAATACTTATTATTATAAGTATTTCTATTAGTTTTAAATATTTTTGATAATATACCGCGCAGTAACAAGAAACAGACAATAATAAAATTCAATCTAGAAAGGCTTGGGTTGAGACCCAGGAGCAGGTTGGAATTTGCAATTTACGCATACCACTTCAACTTTAAACAGGGTTACACTTCACTATGATAATTTCAACATTCACAACACGAAATTACTAGTCATATTGCTGCTACACTATCAAAAGCGTATAATAACTGCCGCCGATCACGCTATTTTGAAAATAAGCTAAACAATATAGCTATTTATTCTAAATATCTTCTTATATTAACTTTATAACTAGGCTCATATTTAATCAAGTATATTTGGAAAAATCGTAAAAAAACTTCAAAGTAAGGCAATAGTGGAGATTTATAATTATTGCTTTGGATATGTAATTTTCAGTTTACATCAACAGAGATAAATAGAGATCAAAAACTTTAAAATCGTGAACTTGACTTTTAAAATAAAGGATATATTATCTAATGGCGAAGCTAAGGGTTAAATTTCAGAGTTTTGCTGCTGTGTCTAGATCATTCCAGGACTTTGACACAAACTATTCCTTTGTTTAGAAATATAAATTTTTTTGTAATTTTTGGGATCAAGATTACAAAGTATGAATTTAATTCTAATAATAATAGTTATACTAATTATAAAGCGTAATTTACAATTAGGTTAAACAGGAAACCTGAGTTGTAATGTGTGTTTTGATCAGTGCAAAATGCTCCTGGGTCACAAGCCCCAAAACATTGTTTGGATTCCTATCAAATTCTGAATGCTCATAATATTGAAAAACAGAGACTCAAATATCAATGACATGACATTTTTTTATTATTAACTTTTACTTTTACACAAACATTGACTGCAACTATCATGTACGTAAAACATTAAATTATCAGTATGGATAAAACACAAGGTAAATATAGTAGATTGTAAAACATTAGAGTATATCGCTGATACAAGTAGATTACGAAACCAGCCAACTGCGAGTCGGACTCGCGCACGAAGGGTTCCGTACCAATATATGGCAAAGTAACTTGTTTTGAGGTAGCACGACCCGCCTTTGGTTGTAACTTTCAGATATCTACTCACTTTTCAGAAGATTTTGATAAAGTATATTGCTTAAATTCTAAATTGTATCCATAAAGGTCTATAGTAATAGTGCACAGTATGTGTCAGCATTCAAGTCAATGTTACTGAACACTACTTCTATTTAAGTATAACCCGTTACGGTAACAACAGGAGGAAGTTTTGAATTTAAATCAATATCCTCAAAAAAATTTGTATGATAGCCCTCCTTAAATATTTATTTTATTTTATTCATTCGTCTACCTGTTGCCGTTTAAAATTATCACGTTTGTTGTATGGGAGCCCTTTTAAATATTTATTGTATATTTATTATAGGCAACAGAAATACAACTTTTGTGAAAATTTCAACTGTCTAGCTGTCACGGTTCATGAGACATCCTGGTGACAGACAGTCCCGTTTTTACCCTTTGTGTACGGAACCTTACAAATTGAATATCAAAAGTTTAAAAATCATTAGCAATAAGAGTTAAATAAATCCAGGCAGAAGACGGTCGAGTCCAATAAGCGACTGCATTTAACGAAGTGTAAATAATTGCAAGGCCTTCCCGGCGCTTTAAATCACTTGTGAATAACTTGTGCAAAGTGCCAAGGAAAATAGAAGTGCATTAACTAGTGTACTTATCGCTAGTCGACCTGCCCTACCCTTGATTGTCGATAACTTTTTCTCGGATTTCTACATAAAAAGTTTATGTTTTAAGTTGGATGAGCAACAATACAACTGTCGATATCGTATTAAAGGGGAATATCCATTTGTAGCTCTTTTTGGAGGACAGGACGCTCAGCTAAAAACAATTATACCTAATATTATGTTTGAATAAATAGCGCCTCTAGTCGATTTTTAGTAGTATCCATCTACAGAAAGAAAATATTAAATTAATGAATATGTTAATTAATTTTTTGGCTTGTAATTGACATTTTACCTAATGTTGGTAAGAAATCATTCTGATTTCTTTGATTTCTTACCAACATTAGGTAAAAAAATAAAACTATTCGATCGTCTTAAAATCGATTTCGTTTATTCTTAATTACTTTAATAAAAAAACATTCGTAAATAAAATAATAATTATTTAATAAATTAAAAAAATATATGCCAATAATAAACATTATTTTAAGTAAATATAATATAAACTAACATGCAATATTATCAACCATAATAATTACATTAAGTTCAATATTATAAAAAAGCAATCGATTTATTTGGAATCGATTCTTAAGTCGATAATCTTATTTAATCTATGGAGCTGGGACGGCTATTTGTATTTCAATTGTCCAAATCAGTAATCACATTTCATTTCGCTTTCATTGTGATTGAACTTTGTAGCTTTTTTTTTGTAAATAAACCAACTATTTATTTTTTAATGTTTAAATATGTATTGTGTGTATTTTATTTTAATTAAATAACATGGTGATCCGTTCACGGACTGAGTTAACACTTACGGACAGTAATTAATAGTTTATTCTATTTTATCATTGGTATCTAGTTTCTGAGTTGGTTTAATTCATTTATGCTATTACCTTATTCCTAACTAATATATCTATTACATTATATAACAGATTAATAATGAAAAGTTAATTTCTTAGATTTTTATTGTTCAAAAATAAGGTTCTAAAAAATTATATATTTTTTTTTATTTATATCAGCATACATCTGCCTCATGCCAATCCTCATTATTAATTAAGTTACACCCACATATAAATAGACAAGAATATACTCACATATATATGAATATGAATGAAATTTGGTACACGTAAAGGTTTTAATTTGAATCTAAACATAGAATTCTTTATTCCCGGAAAAATTATAGTTCAGTTCAAAGATCTTTATTCTCAAATAAGACACAAGTCACTTCCATGAGAACAACACAATAAAGTTAAATAAATTAAAAGGCAATCGCCAGGTACAGAGTATATAAAAACCCCCTCAAAGCATTCATAACATTAAAAACGAGTTATCAGTAAATATATATTAGAAAAATTAGTTCCTGTGGAATAAGGGTTATTATTCTTACAAGGACAGCTAAAGTGATAAGAATGAATAATTGTACACATATAGTTTGTACATGAATAAAGGTATTCTATACATTTAACTTATGAGAAACTTCGCTCGACGTGGACGAAGTCATGCGGGTGGACTAGTTATAGTCAAGATGAAATGAGTCGATTTACATTTTCTTAATTGCGTTTTAATTTTAATGGCATGCAGCATAAGCTTGTGTTAGCATCCGTTTAAATTTTATCTAAATTGTTGTTATATGTTATAATTTAAATGCACACGCACTCGGTATGTTCTGCGCTTAACATATAAAGTAAAAATACCTCTTTATTAATAATCTGTGTTAGCATCCGTTTTAATTTAATATAAATGGTTGTTATATGTCCGTACAATGCTTGAATATTATCTATGGTATATGATAAATTGTTTACCGACAGGAAATTAATTGTCTATGAGGTAGATATTAGTGATGAATTGTCAGCATTGATACTGTTTCCGTTATTTTTTTTAGGCTAAGGTAGGATATAAAAAGATGATGCAAGGTGACAGAGTGCAGTATTTCTTTGATTTTTGATGTAATAAGTGCTATTAAAGTGGTTATGTGTGAAAGTGCTGGTGTTTTTCTTACGAAATATCTGTGTTAACAGTTCTAGAGCTAACACTTGTTATTGCTATTGTGTTTAAGATATGATTCTTTATAGATCTTTATCATAAAATTAGGTGATTAGTAAAAACAATCTCCACAGATATCGAAAGATCATCGTAGTGTAAGCTCGCACTAAAGGGATCTACCAACTATAAATAAAGATTAATTATTTAAACCTTGTTTTTAAAAAAACTGTTGTCCTTATTTACTCTGATGAATGAGCGTCTGGCTGCAATAGATTGCTTGAGGATTTCTATTACAGTAAAATTTAATTACAATGTACAACCAAAATATTTAAAAAAAATGCTTATTTTTCTTTTATTAACATTCATATTTATTTAGGTGTAATTATTTTTTTACTTTTTATTGACTTTTACAGAAGTTGTTAATTTTTTTTGTTTCTCACATATTGAAACACGCATTACTATTGTTAGGTCTTATTATAATATTAAATAGAATTATTTAATAAAGTAAGCGTTATTATATTATTTAAAGGGATCAAAGCAACATAGGCCTACGACCCTACCTGTCATTATAGTGAGAATAGATGAGGGGGGTATTTTGTATTATTAAAAGAATGATTTCCACGCAATAAAGTTTAGTTGCTCTCAGAACTCGTGTGACTTTTTGAAGAAGTGTTAAATATTAGAGTCAGGAGGTCAACCTCCTCCTCCTGCACCTGGGATGCAAGCCCCAGGCACTGCTCGGCTTCTGTCAGATTTGTGTATTATTGTAGTCTTTTGAGTATAGTTGTGCAGTCTAGCGTGTAGCTTTTACTATTGTTGAGAGTAACACAATACCACTTATGATGATATTTTGACCCGCACACGAAAATCAAAAAAATTATTCATCCATTACTTTAAATAGTAAGCGACTATAAATGCGCGAGTTCCACGCTCGCACTTGGCCCAATTATTAAATTTTAATCTAAATATATCCACACCGCAGTTATTTTTTGTAGAGCAACATGATGGGACACGAAAACTATAGATGAAGTTTGTTAAGTTTAGCAGCCACTTGTTGTTATTTGTTGAATGTTGCTCATCATATCCACACAACCAATATAGTGAATTTACCAAACATAACAAGGAGTGTAACTTTGACCTGGAAACGGACGTGTATCACTATAAAGTCTATAATAACCAATGTTATAATTTTAATGGTAAAACTTATAATGTTAATGACTATTTTGACGCCAACAGATACTATCATTATTATTTTGTTTTTATTGACATTTTTTATTTAGTAATAAGTATCTTCTGAATGAAATGTCTGATTTCGATAATTCAAAAAGTATTTAACAGTATTGAAACAGTCTTGAATACGAAATAATTTATTTGGATAAGAATTAATACAAACGTATGGATCACAAGGTCTGATTTTGATAGGCATTGCTATCAAGTTGTAAAATGTAAAGAAGTAGTTATAGTGACATAACTGCAATAGTTGGACATATGGTCTCGCGAAGTTTTTTGTAGATATTGATACGTTCTATAATATTGTAGAACATGTTTTTGTTCTTTCATCAATAGTTTCCGCAGCGCATGCGATGAAAGACATTTTATGGTTAATTTTTTTACACCTTGGATTAGTTTTAGTAAGAATTTCTATTTTATTTATGTATAGTCTTTGTATGATGGCAATACAGTGTCTAATATATAGTCTACGTGATGACTATTATTATTTTTATAAATCATTGTAAATAAAATAAAAGTTGATAACTTTGTAAAGTAGTTGTTTTTGCGTTGCCCTACAACAAGTATTTAGTTGTGAATGCATCATACACATGGTTATTTTTAAAACGTTTAAATATATGATAATATTTTGTTTCGGTTTAGTCTACTGAGATGATTTTAATGTGAATAGACCGAGAGCGATCCTAGTACAAATGCGTAACACTAGTTTAGTCTCGATCTATTTTTGTACTTCATTTATTCGCCTCCGACGGACACGTAACCCCAATAGGCATGTATCCTAGAATCCTAGTTGATCGCCGGATTTAGTTTGAGTCACCTTGAGTTATAAGACTATATTTCATTTATTAGCTTTTATGAAACACTGATATGATAAATAAATTACCTTAACTCGGTTTATTATGACCAAGAGGTAGATTTATTCTATGGAAGTCTTAGCACCATACGTCGAAAACTGTCTACTAAACTTGTACAATTATATGAAACCGCCGACGAGCAGTCGAACAAATGAACATGATTTTCACTTGATTTGTTTGATAGTCTTAAACTTGTATAATATATATGTATATATAATATAAGTTAATAATATGTACAATTAATATTTACGTCACAGTTAAACTAAAAGTAAATCCGTTAAATGTGTGTATTTTGATACTGTATATCACTTATTTTGATATTAGATTACTATATAGACTTTTTATTTATATATCTACCAATAATTTTAAAAATATATATGTTCTTAAGTGTATTTTAAGATACTTAGATATATGTGTGTGAAAACTTGTAATTGGCATTAAGCAACTTTAGTTTTGTTATGTAATTTTCTACAAATAGCTGTAGGTTTTCCTGTAATAATAAAATAAAATAAAAATATAAATGGCCTGAAAATCAAATGTATCAACTACTTCGACATTGGAGTCACGCATTTTTCCGCAATAATGTATTTTTTGTCCTATAGTCTATTTCTGTAAAAAAACAAATACACGCCGCCATATCTATATATATATATATATATAAAAATGGATCCATATTTCCCTTGGTAACGGCATCACGATGTTTTGAGAGGATATAAAAAAATTGACAACAAAAACGAGACGGACCCTAAGTAAAATTTTGAAATGTTGTATATGTTTAGGTATGGTAGGCTCGGTGTGGAGATTATCAAAGAATTATTTAATTTTTCGTTCGTCCTGAAAGATATCTTAACAAGAGTGGTGTCGTTGAACGGGTGATAAAAAACGCTATTCAACGATATATAAACGAGCGAAATCGGATAAACTAATATTACTATTGTCTACTAAAAACTTGATTTTTGAACCAAATTTTGTTAAAATTTAATAATTTTACTGAAAATTTTGATAAATTTTACTATAAAACGGGGGTAAAACTACTTTAGAATATAGGGGGATGATGTACGTATAAGATAGGGAAAGTATAAAACATAAATATAAAGTGTCTTGACGCAGACACTCCGGGTCTCAGGAAAACAAAAAATCGCTAATCCTGATTATCCTAGTAAGGATTACGGATCAAACTGTTTAGAATATTGAATTGTCATCGATCATAAGTATGCCAAATTTCGAACCAACCCGACGTTTTGAAGGGGGTCATAATCATGTTCAAAGATTCCGTTACATACATACTAAGATACGTATGAAGCTAATAAAAGCGTATTAATAAATCCCTATTTCCCTTGGTCACTGCATTACGGGTTAATAGCTGGACCGATTTCGCTAATTCTTTTTTTGTTGTATATGTTATTGTTGGGAGAAGGTTCTAAAGAAAAGATAACTAAGCGGCTTTATTAACTTTTATAATGTAAGCTTTTGACAGGCAATTAGAAATTCAATATTCTTAGTTAAGACAAGACAACGTCGGTCGGCTCAGCTAGTTCTCAATATTAGTATAAAATATAGAACACACGCTTATAATGACTAATGAATTAATAATAATGACTCACTCTGAACTAATGATAGGTGTGTCAATATTACGGCAATTTAAATAACATGTACCCTGTTCGAATTCAATATGCTAATCCAGTGTATCAGTATGCGAAATAAACTATCCTCAGGCATTCTCTACCTATTGGAATAAATATTTAAAAATAAATTACTCCGTTGTCTGTCTGTCCCTTATAAAAGATCCTTTTTGTTCAAAAAACGTAAAGGTATCATATTAAAATCCTAAATACTCAAGACTGTAGTCTCTAACGAAAACATAAGCTTTTATTTCAACACAATCAAAAGATTCTGCCTTTTTTTGACGTTCGCAAAAGAATGAAACGTTAAAAATCCGAAACTCTAAATTAAAATATATTTTTTGCAGTTGGTAAACCTTATATTAAATAATCACTTATTCAAATTTATTTGTATGTCGGAAGCGTAAGTTAGGCTTGCTTTAGATCGGTGTTAGGTTATCCTTATGTAAGTTTAACCTTAAGCTTAGACGGAGAACCTAGGCAAAGGAGGTGAGTGTTCACATACGTCAGAATAGTAGGATACCGTAATGTTTAGTTATCTCCTGAAAGTATTGGTCGGTAGAATGCGTATACCGATATATTCGAAATTCCCTTGTAGTATTTTAAAATTTACTACGCTTTCTCCAACAAGTATATAGAGAGATTAGATTAAGTAGAGATTATATCTCAAATGAATATAACATCAAATCTCAAATCCACTATTATTAAGTTTCGTTGCCATAAACTTGATTGTGTTTCGGATAAATTGAAATGTATCAATCAATAAAGTTGAGAGTTTGCAAGTCGCAATTCTAAGACAAGATCTTAGCTGTCTAAGAGTAATTAATTTAATTAGTCCAGCGGTATCGTAAAGTCTTCAGCTTGCAAGTCAGGTTGCTTGCAACTTGTAAACTATTTCTCGCCTTAACAATAGAGGTAACTCAAACTCTAAATGATGTTGAAACTTCAGAATCATCGAAAGTTTATATAGAAACTGCCATGAGCAATAAATGGCTACTACTTTTACTGCAAATGTTAGCATGTTCAGTTACGTATAGACTGTAGTATCATTAAGTATTATTCATTTCTAAGAGCATGAATTTACAAACTTTCTAATAATTACAAACTGTATTTAAACAATTATCAGAAAATTCTACTAATGTTATAAATGTTAAAATTTCGATATGTTTTTTGGCAAGCAATTTTGAATTTTGGCAAACAATAACAAAATAAGCTGGATTAGTATAAACTACTTGTTATCTTGGAATATAAGTGAGTTAGTTTTCACAAGGTAACGTAAATACTGCTATTCAAAAATGTAGCCATTTTGTATTCAAAGTGGTATAATGTATCATCAAAGCGAACAGAAATATAGAGACACACAAATAAACACGCTGAATAGGGACACGTCAGGGCGAAAGCGGTGACATTATTGGAGAATGGTCTGTGACAGTTGAAATGCAGGCAGCGAGCGGCAGGACCGTTGAGCATCGCACAAGCGTCCATGTCGAATGACATTCGAGGCCTTCTCCTACGCTACTGGTACGAGCTCAAACTTCATTTACACAAAAGATATACCTCACATTTTTCGCTATATTTTTCAAATTTCTTTGCACATGAGCTCATGCAATATTTTCCCCTTATTTTAAGTTGAATGTAAGTCTACACTAAAAAATTACGTAAACTAGAGAGTTGCAAGGAATATAATAAACAACGTGTCTTATATCATTTTGCTACCACTGTCGACAATTTTTTAAAGTTATGTCATGTTATTTAACACGGCAACATATACTAACAAGATTTTTTTGAATATTGTCCACTAACACTTGGAAAGATTGTACTTTATTATTAGTCCACAATATTATATATGAAGAGGAAAGATTGTGTGATTTTTTTTGTATGTTGCGAATAGGCTTTAAAACTACTTAACCGATTTTGATAAATCTTTAAACGATAGAAAAATGTGTATTGCCTTAAATTTATATAATTAAAAAGATATGTGTAGTGTTGCCATATTTTTTCCTATCTATAATATATGTTGTTTGCACCGATTTTAAAAATTGTTTAAAGAAGTAAAATATTACATTTAAAAAAAATGTAATTAATTTGAAGACTTAATATTTTATTTTAAATTTTCTACCTTTATTATCGAGATGGTGAGGTACTCCTAATATAAATCTATAGGTACCACTAAAATGCAATAAATAAATAATTTTGCTAATAAATACAAAAACAAGAACAAAATCAGTGTCACTCTAAAATGTGTTGTAAGTGACAGTTGTTATATTAGAAGCCCCAATTCGACCTACATCAGAGAGTGGACTCGCGCGCGTTCGTAGCTCGGCATCATTACGTAAGTGTTTACCGTTTACAATCCTTAAAACATGACTGATTACCACGTTAGTATCTACAATAGACGCCTCAAATAATCATACTAAATGTATATTATATAAAGCTGGGGAAAAGTTCAACGGAGCCAATTAACATCGCCTCGCGCTGTCATTGCCGCTGATTGACGTCGCACATCGAACATAATCTATTTTACGATTTCGTTTCATTGACGATACCACATGTCAGCAGGAAAATAAAACAACCCTCGTTATTAACATTCTCGCTATTCATATCCACTATAAGTTACTAAGAAATTAAATATTATTTGCTATAACGGTGAAGGAAAACATCGCGAGGAAACCTGCACTCCTGAGAGTTCTCCATGTTCTCAAAGGTGTGTGAAGTCTCCCAACATCCTAACAAGCCGTAACGTTAAGGGTCGGGCTTAATGGGTTATGATGATGATGACTATAATGGATCCAGCATCACGACTCCATGCTATTGCATAGACTCCACTGTTTAAATCAAACTGTCTCAAAACTATTGGAAGATAGATAATTGTATATAGTCTACGCGACGGTATACTTGAAATAAAGTAAAGGAAATTACTCCCGAATCCTAAGTAAGTAACAGTGTTGCTAACTCACAGAAATTTCCAACATTCATAATTATTATGAATATACATATCGGTAAACATTTAAAAATAAATTCGGTTAAATGTGATTATTTACGTTATGAAACGCACATGACTTCACAATTGCCGAAACACTGTCCTCAGTATAAGCAAAAATAATGTAACTGAGCGAACTGAAGATGAAGTCGTGAAGTAGCTCAGTGGTTCAGGCGTCGGATTAACGATCGATAAGTCGTGGGTTCAAGGGAATATTAGTAGTATGTGATACATTCTTCTAGTAATCTTTTAAACAAAAAAAAAACTAAATAACTATTGCCATACTAAGACGACTTGCGACTGTTCGCCACGTTATGACGTCACCCAACGTTTACGTAGCAAGTTTAAATCAGAATCGTTTTTCTTCAAAATGATTTTCCGTAGTCAATTGAAATGCAATTTACAGAAGACATCTATTTGTACGTCTGTACATCAGCTCTTAGCGCCACTTTATAGCTACAGACTGTATAATAACAGTTAATTAACGTTCTGACTACGTTTTATTACCTTCAACCAAGTCGTTAACAAGAGCTTTACAATTCAAGATGGTTCATCAACAATTTAAAACAGATGAATCTTCTACAAAAGCAGATTTGCAGTAAATTGGATGAAATCAAGGATTTTACGAAAATGACGTAAAATATGATATACACCGATTATAACACTCATAATTGTTAGCAATAACGTTGATACATGATCGGTAGATACAGAAAATCCTCAATCGCTTTATAATATTAGTAAAGAAAAATCTATAAAATAACTAAATGTACTAGTACCGTTTAAATTAACTTAACATCCAACGAGAAATAAATTGAAACTCAAAAGCTTTCAAAGTAGCCAGTACATACTGCATATGTAATTATGTAGTGTAAAGGTCAGCGATAATTTTGCAACTTCCACTCGCAGGACATTATTTTTTTACTATCCCTAATGCATTTGGTTTGCAAATTGAAATCTCTTTGACGAGTGATGTCGTATAATTCATCAAGTAATCAACTTCAATTTGGAAGGTTATAGACGACAGTAACTGATTCATAAGAGATCGCTTTCAATTATCGATAACGTCAATTAATAATTCAAATATATACATACCTATGTATAAACAGAAATCTTCCATATGCTAATTCTTTTATAATTAATTTTTTTGAAAACTACCTAGGACGTTCACATTAGACTAATTTGAGCTTCTGTTATTGATGTATCTATACTAATATTATAAAGAGGTAAAGTTTGTGTATTTGTAGGAGTAATCTCTGGATCTACTGTACCGATTTAAAAAATCTTTTGCCAATTATTTGTGAGTGTCATAGGTTATATATTAACCCGAAAAATGAAAAGACTTTTTCGTGGTAGTCGGAGTTGCAAAGTAAGCCAGAGAAAAAACGGTCGAACGAAAACGTTTCTTACGAACGCTGCCCTTACGATGAGAGATATATGATTCATAGTTGCGGGTGGAGTGAGTGAGTGAACAGTTTGAATACATCTCATCAAAGCGAGAGCGGGTCGGGTAGTCCATAGATATATATGCATATGTTTGAATTGAGAATCTCTTTCATTTTTAGTTCAGTCATAATTAGAAATAAACTATACAACCAATTTAACAATTGCATGCGAATAGTTAAGAAAAGTTAGCGGCAGTGCTGTAGGGTACAACGTTGATACATGAACGGATCCCCTATTAGCTCGGAACTTCGCTTACTCAGTAATTTATTGACATTGGAGAGCCACTGTATTGAACATTGGCCAAATGTAATAACTTTTAGGATTACACTTTATAGTTTACTACCATATTATATAGAAACTAAATTACTAAGCTATTAGTACAATACTGCAACATTAAACTGTTCTGAAACTCGTTCGGCACGTAGAAGTTAATCTTCTCTGATACCATTCTCTCATATAGTGAAGAAAAGTTACTACTTGTAGGTATTCATATTTTACAATATTTTGTAGACATTACTAATAGTCAGACAGGAGCTCGAAAAGTGCAACTTACTCGGAGCTTACAAACCAGGCTCTGGTTTTGAGGAATTACCGTTACCACATCTACCTCACAATAGAAAGTTAATTAGACAACAAATTAGATTTATCTTAACTCACATTATGATACGGTTCTGTCAAAGGATTTTTTTTTTATTTTTTACCTTTCCACATCCAAATATAAAGGCGTCGATTCCAACCATTGGTCGATTTGACATGGAATGACTCTTATATAAAATTATACAGGATATAAAATTACTAACTTTTAATAATAAGAGTAATTCGGGACAGGCTCCAACAGGCGAGGGAAGATCGCCAGTAAACAAACCAAATTTTAAAGGGCCGCCCTAATTTACTTTAAACCTTCGTCAATCAATGTTTAACTTAAAGTTTGATTTTAAAATGTCTGCAACCGAAGTAGTTATATATGATTCAGCAAAGACTTAAGTTGACGTGCACTTCGATCTTATTATGCACGAGTTAAGTGTTTCTAATGGAGCTTCGAATATTTGTAGGGGGAAGCTTCAAGGATTTGCTGAGTGCTTCATATAATATTAAGTAGTCTCGGACGTTATTAAATGAATGGAGAATTCGTTATATATACAGCACAAACACATTGCATCCGTTAGCATGACCAAAAAATGACAAATAATCTTTCAAAACTTTACAAAAATCAGAATTGTGGGAAATATAAGTAGTATTTTGGTATAAAAATAATGAATTTATGTTCGGCAGTTTTTCGTTCACAGCCAAAGGTTTACTAGAGACAGAAATAGGAGGAGCCAGCGAGCAATATCCAGTGGCGACAACATTCCTGTGAGCCTTAATAAGTGACAAGTCGAATAGTGAATTCAGCAGGATCGGCTTTTATTGGATAATGTTTACAGGATGCTAAACGGAATCGTATTGAAAAATTCTTGCAGAAACCAATAAAATAATTGCTGCATAATACCAATACAATAGTACAAGAGATTTCATGTCCATCACATCTGTAAGTAACGGCAGAGAAAAGAGGATTATCCAGTTAGTTAAGTGTGATCAAGTAAAAAACCTGTCTTTCGAAACTAAGAAAAGGGCTTTATATAAAACCTAATCTCGATATCACAGCATAAACCTTTGCTTACAATATATCAACAAAAAGCTTATCGCACACGTATTCTATCGTTACATGCGAAAGCTTTTTTGCCCGTATCGAAATATACCGTGTCACTTACTGGATATTGACAATCAGTAAGTTAGTAAATTTTCTTAAGTAAGTAAGTTCGTTCGTAAGTTAGTTAAGCAGTGTATATACTCTATTATAATAGATCTGCGACAGTTTAGCTACTAATTTAGTGGACAAATTGAGTTACCACGGTGAAATATAAGTTATAAAAGAGTGAGTCTTTGTTATGAGGTCAATGCATATTAATAATGTCATAATCGCCGTCCACGGGTACAAAATCGTAATTTAAAAGTAATTTTTGTAGGGTAAAAATATCTGAATAAATAATGTTTTGATAGTCCAGAGTTGCGAAATAGCTCAAACCCACGTTTTAGGGACAAGTCGTCTTGGAATGCGACCCGCTTGGTAAACTACTAATTAGTTTTTGAGATAATGACGAACATGCAGATGTATATCACTATAAAATATATTTGTTAAACAATTAAATCTCAACGTGAATATAATAATAGTAATTACTTTTATCTACAACTAGAATCTATGTATGTTTGTGAGCATTTTTAGATGCAAATCATTCACTGTTTTAATATGACTAACTTGCATAATATAATTTCTTCTACGCTCTTTACAATATTCTTCACGGCAGACTTGTACTGCATGAGGTGAATTTTAAATGAGAAAGCTTTTGAAAAACTAATATGTTAATCAAAGTAGAAAAGGTGTTCTTTTAAAATAAAATGAATAATATAGTGTTGTTACCAGAAAATTATCAATATGTATTACAAAAATCTCAAACATTATACTTTTTCCAACTTCCTTATTGTTAGTCCAAAGTTTAAAAGGCATCCGAGAATTTTCGTAAACATTAATCTATATTTACGAAAACTATAACGATCTATATATAAAGCTGAAGAGTTTGTTTGCTTGAACGCGCTAATCTCAGCCGCTAAACTACAGGTCCGATTTGAACAATCCTTTCAGAGTTAGATAGCCCATTTATCATCACGCTAAGACCAAATAGTGGTAGGTGGTAAGAGGGAAAACGTATTTAAGATCCATACGGCCCCAATTGTCAATCTCACCTGCACGCACCTACGGTGCTTTTTGACTGATGGCGGCGGCTGTAACAGTGGTGTCCCAGATAACAGATGAGGCTCCAGCGACCTATAAACGGCGGCATAACCGTACTTCTGGCTGGGAAACAGGCTGCAAGAGGCAACAGAGGCCTAGGAGGACTAAATCTCCTCTGAAAAGACTGGGGTGGAAAGGAACGGTAATCTACCGTCACCATATCCCAATAAAACCACCATGCAAGAGTCAAAAAGGAAATGTAATTCGTCATGCGATCCGACTGTCACTCGGCGCCAGGACGATTCCTTGGTCTCCTGGTGTCTAGTTGGCTACCGGCTGTAGTGTAGTTAATAAGCAGGCTACGTGCATAATTGGACTACTGCTGAACACAATGAAAATATTAGACACTTAAGCCCTAAACACAAGCTTAATGTAGGAACTTGGAACCCGGGGGCTTATCGAATCGGGTGAAATCGAAATACTTTACAGGGAAATAGATACTTGCGGCCTTGACGTACTAGGTCTAAATGAATCTCATCTTAGGGACTCTTGACACCATATCACACGATAATGAAAACGTTGGTTTTCTAATATCGAAAAACATTGCCGACAAGGTAGATGGTTAGTTGGTAGCTATTAGTGACAGAATAATTTCACTCGAACTATCTGCTCTACCTAATCTCATTAACATTGTACAAGTATATGCTCCAACCGCCAGTTCCACCCAAGGCGACATAGAATATTTTTACAATAGCCTAGAAAAAGTTTACAAGGTATCCCTAAGAAAGACGTTACTATACTAATGGGGGACCTTAATGCTAAAATATAAACCCGATGTTTGATAATCCCCTCCGTAATATAGTCGGCAAATATAGATTAGTGTCGCGCAATGAACGAGGACTGCTTCTGCTCAACTTCTGTGTGGGAAACAGCATCACATTATTGAACACCCGATTCCAACACCATCCGAGAAGGTTATAAACATGGACATCACAAGACGTACAGTATAGAAAACAGATTGATTACATCATGATAGGAGAGCGATGGAAATCATCAGTGTTGAATGTTAAGACTAAACCTGGTGCGAACTCTGGTAGCGATCACCAACTATTAGTAGCCCACATCAAAATTCGTCTCAAGGCAATCAAAAAAGAGAAAACTAAAAATATTGTTAATCTATCATGTGGCAAAAGAGGTTTTCGACGAAGTTGAAGCTGCAGTCAATAAATTAAAATTAAAGACATGTGGAGTGGACTTTCTTTCTCTTTTCTATTATTAATCTATACTAATATTATAAAGAAGTAAGATTTATAGGAAGGGAAACGAGCAGTCGGGTTACGTGGTGTAAAGTAATCACCGCTGCCCACGGACTCCTGCAACAATTGGGGAGTTACAGAAGCGTTGCCGGCCTTTAAGGTGGAGATATACGCGAGTTTTGAAGGTCCCCATGTCGTAGTGTTCTGAATATACCGCCGAAGGTAGATCATTCCATAAGTTGATTGTGCGTGGAATAAAAGTTCTAGAAAAACGCACTGTTGAAAAACGCCACGCATCCAGATGATGAGGATGATATTTAAGTCTATGACGTGCAGTGCGATGGTGGAATTCGGCGGCAGGGATCAAATGGAAAAGCTCTTCGGAACACTCCCCGTGATATATGCGATAGAGGACGCACAATGAAGATACGTCTCTACGCAGTGCCAGAGGGTCCAGCCGTGAATGCAACACCGGGTCCTCGACTATCCGAGCAGCCCTTCTTTGAATGCGATCAAAGGGTTCAAGCTGATACTTAGGTGCACCAGCCCAGAGATGAGCACAGTACTCCATATGCGCCAGTCGGTGCTGGGGCGTGAAGTACTGTCTGGCTCGGCTGATCACACCAAGTTTTTTGGAGGCCAGCTTGGCCTTGCTTGCCAAATGATCGCGAAATTGACAATCACTCGAAATGTCGAGGCCCAATATTGCAATACTAGGCGAGGCTTTAAGGGGAGTGTTATCGAAGAAGGGAGATACGACGAATGGGGTTTTTTTAGTGGTGAACGCGCAAACTTGTGTCTTCAGGGGGTTGACCTGGACCAAATTGGATTTAGCCCATTGCGAAACCTCCCCCAAAGAGATGTTAATAGAAGACACAAGTTTAATTCGGCTCTCATCGACGCTTTCCTGAGAGAGTCCTGCTCGGCCGGTATAAACGGCGTCCACCGTACTGTCATCTGCATAGCAGTGAATGTTAGGATGATCCAACAAATCATTGATATGCAGGAGAAACAGTGTAGGGGAAAGCACACAGCCTTGGGGTACGCCAACATCAATGGGCTTGGGGTCAGAGCAAAATCCGTCGACAACGACACGTATGCTTCGCCCACTGAGAAAGCTGGCGACCCAGTTGCATAAATCCTCGGAAAGCCCATAGGCTGGAAGCTTAGAGAGAAGGGCCTTATGCCAAACGCGATCAAAGGCCTTTGCTATATCCAAACCAACTGCCAAGCCCTCTCCTTTGCTCTCAATGGCAGCCGCCCACCGATGGGTAAGGTAAACAAGAAGATCGCCAGCAGAACGACCATGACGAAAGCCATACTGGCGGTCATTAATGAGCTGACGATCCTCCAGGTATCCCAAGAGCTGACGGTTGATGAGCGTTTCCATGACTTTGGAGAGCAGAGAGGTGATAGCAATAGGCCTGTAGTTGGCAGGATCAGAGCCATCGCCCTTTTTTGGGATCGGATGGACATGCGCCAGCTTCCAGCAGTTCGGGACTACGCCTCTAGAGTAGGAGAGCCGAAATAGACGCGTTAGCACGGGAGCTAATTCAGGAGCACATACACGGAGCACAATTGGTGAGATGCCATCCGGCCCGCTCGACTTGTGAATTTCCAAGGAAAAGAGAGCTCGTCGCACAGCCTTTTGGGTAAACCTTATAATAGGCATTGAGCTCTGACACCGTGGGATGGTAGGCGGTGTACATCCTTGATCATCCAGAGTTGAGTTTGAGGCAAAGAGAGTACCCAGAAGTTCGGCTTTCTCTTTTGCCGTGTAGGCCAGAGTGTCATTCTCCATGCGCAGCGGCGGAAGGGTAGGCTGGCTAAAATTGCCAAGGGCAGCTTTAGAGAGGGCCCAGAACTGGCGCGTTCCGGACGAAAGGCCCTCTAGCTTCTCGCCGATTTTAGCAACATGCTGGGACTTTGCTCTAGCGATGTGTCTCTTAAAGAACCTGGAGGCTCGGTTGTATTTTCTCTTCAGGAATTGGAGGTTCGGATCCTTAGTGACCAGTGCTTCAACCCAGGCTCGGTAAGCGTCTCGTTTGCTGATAGCGGCTGCTTTACAAGACGCACCGAACCAAGGCTGTGATTTGCCACCTATTGGCACTACAGAGCTTGGTATGAAAATATCCATACCCTGTAGTACCACATCGGTGACAACTTCGGCACAGGTACTAGGATCATGTGAAGAGAAACAGACCTGCCTCCATGGGTAGGATGCATAAAATGATCGCAATCCATCCCAATCTGCTGACTTGTAGTGCCAAACGCGGCGGGTCGCGGGTGTTCTGTGACGGTGACGTTCCATGGGCACTACACTCCGTATCAGGCAATGGTCGGATGACCCCAAAGGAGCTTCAACCAGCACCTGATACTTTTCTGGATGCGTAGTCAGCAGGAGGTCCAATAAAGAGGCATTGTGGCTATCCACATCCGGGAGTCGCGTGGGCTTCTCAACCAACTGGGACAAACCATTCGCTATTGCAAAGTCAAAAACAGCTCTTCCTGCATAGTCAGTGGAACTTGACCCGAGCCATTCGGTGTTATGGGCATTAAAGTAGCCTAGGACAATGACTTCAGCAGAAGGAGTCTGTGAGAGCATGTCGTCAATACCCGTTTGAATGTGCTCCATGAGCCGCTCTGTTTCTGCGTTACCACTATGGGACCTGTAAAGGCATGCATAGACTCGGATGCGGTTGCCAAAGCCTACGCGCAGCCAGATGGTGGACAGGCCCCGACCTTCAAGACAGTTAAGGCGACGGTAGCAGATATCCTCCCTAACGAAAACGGCCACCCCGGCATGAGGCAAAAAGCTGTGTTCAATTTTGTAGCCGGGGTACTGTAAATAGGCAGTGTCGTCCGGTCGAGATATCTGCGTCTCTGTCAAAAATAACAAGGCCGGCCGTGCCGTCTCCAGATGGTAGTGAACGGCATTCAGATTGGAATGTAACCCCCTTATGTTGCAAAAGTCCACATCAAGAGTGGAAGGGGGAGCCGTAGAGAATTTGCCTCGTTTGCCTTTAAGTGGTCGCGTATCCTTGCCCTCCCCAGAATTCGACGGGCTGCCCGAGCAGACATATTTCTGATTTTGCACGGGGAGGGATTCTCCGATGCCGTTGGCACCGGTACCCTCCTGGGGTATAAAACACGTTTTGGGAGCCGCTGTCATAATTGAGAAGGGAAAAGGGGATCTAAAAGATCCGAAGAGGAGGCGCCGGAGCTCACACTCACCAATGCGAAACGCAGCGACACTAGGTCACTACTTAACGCCGGTTTTCTGTATGAGGGTGGTAGTGATCCGGTCGAGTCTGCCCGGTGTTACCGCCCAGAGACGGAACGTGACTCTGCCACACGTACTTTAGTCGCCTTATACGACACCACCAGTACCAGGGTGGACCTATTCTAAGCCGGGTCCACACGGCTATTTTTGTATGTAACGAATAAACATAAAAACTACTGGACCGATTTCAAAAATTCTTTCACCATTAGAAAGCTACATTATCCCTGAGTAACATAGGCTATATTTATTACAAGAAAAAATTAGAGATCCCCAGAAATTCTCACTAAAACCAACACAAGGTGCAAAAAAATTAGCCATAAAATATCTTTCATCGCATGCGCTGCAAAAAGTATTGATGATAGAACAAAAAAATGTTCTACAATATTATAGAACGTATCAATATCTACAAAAAAGTCCGCGAGACCATATGTCCAACTATTATAGTTACGTCACTATAACTACTTTTTTACATTTTAAAAGTTGATAAAAATGCCTATCAAAATCAGACCATGTTTTCTATAACTTTGTATTAATCCTTATCCAAATAAATTATTTCGTATTCAAGACTATTTCAATACCTGTAAATTACTTTTTGAATTATTAAAATCGGACTTTCCATTCAAAAGATATTACGAAATTAAAAATATCAATATAAACAAAAAATACACGACGACGCGACGGGCCAGTATAGCGACGCAGCGCAGCGAGTAAAGCGGCAAGAGAGGGGGCACCGAAATGCGGGAGGGCCAATATATTTTTTTATAAATAATATTCCACCCGCGCGAAGCCGGGATGGGCCGCTAGTAATTCATAAAACTAAAGATTAAAGAAAAGCTAAACTATTATCGAGTAACAATTTAAGCATATAGATTTGCTTTAAATAACCGTAGCGTAGGGAAGGCGGGCCGCTCATAAATATATATTTTCCTGACTGGCTAACAATGCACATTCGACAGCTAAGTAGTTTAACTTGAAGTGGTTTGGTAGTGCGGCATGTAAGCAAGATTCCCATGACTCTTCTACTTAAACAATAGTTATGATTTTTGAAATAAACGCGGATGTTGGCGAGTACGAAAGTTATCTTATTCGTCTCGGAAAGGAATTTTGAAATTAGACGTGGATCTCACAGATAAGTACTGGTTAGAATTTAATTTAAAGCTTTCTGCATTCATTTGCAGGAAAGGAAAAACGAATATAACAGACTTATCCGAAGTTACACTTTATAATTAAAAAATACATTTGCTTTGAGTTTAATTAAACTTTATCTTAGGCGAGTAATATAAATATTATAAATCTCATTAATGCAACGTCCAGTATTTATGTCAGAAATAAGTATTTCTCTATTTGTTATATTTCAAACTGGTCCAATATCCTAGTTGGAGAGTAATACTGAATTGACTTCTGTAGATTGGAAACATCCGCCTTTTTATCATTGGATCGTGAAATTTGCTACTTTTTATAGATGTAGTTCATAACTTCCTATCCTAAGTCAGATTTATCCGAAATGAACGATCAAGTGATACAAAAAAACTATAAACCAATACGTAAAAATGTGGTCTAAAAAGGACGAAACAAGAAAATAATTCAGATAGAAACCCAGTAATGCATACGTATAAAAATGGTCAAGGTAGAACCGTGGTCGCACCCATGTATACCTACTATGATTATATATATATGATTAGAAGAACACTACCATGAAACAGACATGACAGATATTATTTCTTTGAAACATATCTATTATAGGTGCAGTAAGTATAAAAGCGAAAAAAAAATAAAAGGAAGTATTTAATCGTCATAATGTGCGAATAGATCGCATCTTCATAAATTCTAGGGATGCTTGCGGTTACATTCTTTTCATATTAAATGTTCTGTTGATTTTATAATGGAACATATACTGTAATAGATGAATGAGAGGGGATGATACCTTTCAGAACCCGCCCGCTTAATTGATTTTAAAAATAATTAGTCAATATTTATAATATGATATTACTAAACATAAATTGTCGAATCAGTTCGGGTATTTTTAAAATAAAATATGTAGAAATCTCTACCCTATCCAACACTGACTAACGTATAGCAGCAATACATTTAAAAACCGCTGTAACTAATAAAAAATCAAAGCATTTCGATGCTTATATCTGATGATATACTTGTAAGTTGTGTCGCTTTTACATCTACAGCCTTAACTGCTTCGAAGAGTCTGTCTCTCTCTATAACTGTTTCTATGGCTCTGACCTTTTATCTCCACAGTTAATATTTAATGACAAAAGCCCTGTAGTTTTCATAGCATATTTTTTATCTTGCTAATTTTCGAACTCTCCTATCAAACATTTTAAAAATAATAAAAATCATTCCAAAATAGATTTTTAGAAATTTGAAACTGACTCAGGAGATATGGAGATGATATTTAATTATATTTAATGATATTAAATTGAAATTATTGAAATTTCTATCAGTAAATTAAACATGTTATCTAGTATTATTAAATAAGTTGTACTTTAAGAATACTGCAAATAGAATTAATGAGGAAATTATGCGTTTTAATATTAAAGCTTTCACCCAAACGCGAAACTATTCCACACCAAAAAGACGATTATGTGAATTATGTCTATAAGTAAATGTATAAAGATTACTTACAATTCAGGCCGAGGTCATGGTAGGTGATGATGGCCGGTTTGGAGCGATCTCCCTGGATGGCCACCATAATCTCGCCACGGTCAGTATGGACGCGCATCTCCTGGCATAAATTGTCGCTAAAGCGGCGAGCGCTTGGGAATTGGAGCTGGATGTTCTTCAGCTCGATGTCATCCATGCTGTCGATGGGCAGCAAGCTGTTGAGAGAAACTTTCATTATTATATGATAAGGCACTTCAAAACACCTCACAGGTTTTATAAGTATCGTCCCGGGTGCAATTTCCCCTCTCAACATGTGTTAACAACATACAAATGTATCTTTCTTCAAAGTTCTAACACATTTTGTTTATTTTATATATACAGAATATATATAAAAAAACAGTCAGGGTCTTCATACTTCATAAACATATTTTATTATTTTTTATATATAAGATTTTTTTAAATAACAAGTAAGCCCATAAGCTATTTTATTGAAAGAGTCACGACGATCCATCAGTTTCTTAGCGTGATTTTCTAGAACTGGACAAACCAACATATAAACTTTATTTTATTTATAGTATTAATTAAGTAAATTTGCGAATGTAAAATTTACGTTAGGATACAATAGGGAATATACATAGTTTTTTTTTTATATTTTAATTAATTATTTACGTCTTTATAACGTAGAAATAATTAATATCCAAATATTTTTTTAATAAATTACAAATATTACATAAATTTGAGCAGCTCAAACGTCTCCATTATGGATGCACGTGTTTTGGCTGACACACATTGAAAAATCACTTCACCACCATCTGTTGAGAGAACCGGTGTACTTTAAGGCACACCTCTCACCTCTACCTCCACAGTGAGGTAAGAACTAGATTCTCAGTTTCAGTCATCGTCCTAGATTCATTACAAACTTAGTCTTAATACAAGATTCACACATTCTGATATGTAATTTGAGATAAGTCTTATTAGCAACACCGTTTATAAATTATTTCAAGTATACCCACGTGTAGACAATATACAACCTTAAATGCGATAGATTAAAGTCAGTCTCTGGTGTTGTCGCGCAGTATACATGGAAGTTAGTGTTATATTATCGCGGTTAAGGTCACCCTAATCGAGATTTACGTAAGTTAACTTTAGTATCTACTGTAGTTAGTGTTCGGGAAGCGAAGAGGATTGTTATAATTATATAAAAGGTATACGTTAACCTATACATTGGTCGCAAGTCCAAGACGCAGCCCGGCTTGCATGTGTATTGCTGTAGTATGAGTATCATTCCTCTCTCATTATATGACAGTTTTGTATGTCTGCTATAAATATGGAGAGAAATGTGGTACCCATTACTGTACAGCAATACGTATACACATGCAATTTAGACTGAGGGCTTGAGACCCAGGAGCAGGTTTAAAGAGCTCTTTCATAATATATTAAATCTCCACCACTCGACCTCGCTAACGACAATAGATAATAAAGTAAACTTACATGGACCTCGAGAAGGGTAACCTTAATTACGACACTATAACACTACCATGTTCACTACACGAAAACACCAGAGAGACTGAGACTAAACTATCGCACTGAAGGTTATATAATGTCTTCACGTCGGTATACTTGAAATAATATAAAATGAGATACCCGATACTACTACTTTATAAACAGTGTTGCTAACATGTCGAAGGTAATCCCTGGAATTGCTGATACAATATAGAAAAATCATTTTATATTATACAGAAAAAGTAAGTAACCCATTCATCGTAAAATAAAATATCGCCAAAGAGAACTTAAATTATAGTTTGCTACTCCAAACGGAGACTTTATAGCTACATAATCTTCATTTGTCGCGATGAGTCATCTTGGGCTGCAGTATAACTTTTAGTTTAAGATTACTCATCGCGTCTCATTTCAAGTTGTATTTTAGAGTTGGTATTATAAAGACGTTTAATTTAGGATTTTGTTCGTATATTTTAATACGAGATAAAAATGATAGTTATGATCTTCTCACTTAGGTCTATGAGTACAATATCGTTAAACGGAAGCGAAGGGAGACCAGGTCGCTAGTACCGCTATAAAAGACAAATTAATAAATATATATATGACTAGCTGACCCGGCAAACGTTGTTTTGCTATATTAATTTGGGGTGGTCCACCCTTATCACTTAGGGGGATGAAAAATAGATAGTAGCCGATTCTCAGACCTACTGAATATGCATACAAAATTTCATAAAAATCGGTCGAGCTGTTTCGGAGGAGTGTGGTAACTAACATTGTGACACGAGAATTTTATATATAAGGTAATAAGATATCTTAAGTCAAAGTTAAATTTTTTTATTCAAAATTGGAATTTACATTTTCTTATTGAATGTCGGAATCTACCACCCTTCGGAAACGACCTAACCTAGACCTAAGAAGAATGGGCGCAAGAAACTCAGCGGCGCAAAAACTCTTCCGTCCTATTTTCATGATAGTTGCATTTGAAATATTAGGGGTTAAAGTATGAAATTGCCGATTTGCACTGAAAAATTGAAATTCATTTTTTTATTTAACATATTTATTTAATCAAAATAATTACTATTATTATCTATACATTGCTGCAATCTAATAGGATAGTCATTTATGCCTTTATGATAGAACTCTGGTAATCTAAATTCGACAAACTGTGTGAAAGCATTTTATACTGTCTCCTGAGAAAAAAACTTTTTATTACGTAGAAAATTGTCCAAATCACGAAAACAATGGTAGTCCGTTGGAGCAAGGTCTGGCGAATACGAAGGGTGACGAATGGTTTCTAATTGCAGTTCCTGTAGAGGTGAAACGGTTTCTCGTGCTGTATGAGGTCTCGCATTATCGATTCATGAGTCGGGGCTGTTTCGATACAGTAGACATCTGCCGTCATTACTGGACCAGATCGGAGAAAGCTATAGTGAATAACACCATGCTGAGATCACCAAACAGTTACCATTACTTCGATCGACTTCCACCATCTCTTTCAATTCATTGTTATTCTTCCAAGTCCAAGTTCCAATGGGTCTTCCAAGTGGTTCATTCTTCAAATCAAAAAACCCTCTCCATACGCAACATTGATATTGCAAGTTTCGCGTCGGAACTGGTATTCATAAATCACTCGAATTTTCGAAGTATCCATCTTTCTTGTTTAAGCTGAATAAAAAAAAACAACTGAAAGTCGATTATCAAATGTTGCACATTTTTTAAAAGAAGGTAGCAAAGTTTCTCTCGAAAATCTCAAACCATGAAGTTTCTATGTGAATTCGAATTTGACTACACTTTGTATAGAGAGAGATAAATAATATTTAATGCAAAGCAAATATTTGTATCGGAAAATAGAGAGACAGTTTTTGTTCTTTACAAACTTTACACCTTAATCAAAATAATATGTGGTTTGGCCTTTTCGTTACTACAAGAAATGTTGTGTAACAGAAAAGTAATAAATTGAATATATATAAATATATACGACGTTAGTAAAACGGCCAAGCCACATATATTGACTAAGATGTAAAGTTTGTGAAGTTCGGGCTTGTAGGGCTTTGCTCTATATCTGATAACTTTTTGGCGTATTTTTGAAGTATTGCGAGGTATACGTGGGACACTCAGAAAGTTTTGAGGAACTAAAAAACTAACTTCTATTACATAAAATATTTTAATTAAATCTCAAATCGTCTGAAGCAATTTTTGAAACATTTGTTCCAGTCCTCCGCAGACACTTCTTTCACGGTTTTCTCTTACGCTGTTAGCTCGCGTCTTCCGGCGAACACTGTGACAACTGTATACCTTTCAGCAGAATTTTTATTTTAGGGCAGAAAAAGAAGTCACACGGTGCCAGATCAAGACTGTAAGGAGGGTGACCCAAGACTCTGGCTAGTGTGTTGTCCAGGATATCCTTCGATTTGAGCGCTGAGTGCGCTGGCGCGTTGTCATGGTGAAGCAGTACCCAGCTGTGACAGTCCGGTGTTCGGCCGTTAGTTGCTCATTGCTGACAAAACTTCTGGCAGGCATTTTGTGGGTTACCAATTCGGCGTTATGCTGCTTAGATCTTGTAATGGAATTAAAACCAGATACCTCGTTAAAATGAAGAAACTAGCGATCACAATTTTCCCTGCACTTCTCGATCGCTTCGCTTTCGTAAGCATTGGTTAGTTTTGAAACAGGCAAAATGTCGACTGACGCTTTGTTTCTGGATCGTATTGATCAATCCAGGATTCGTCACCTGTCACAATTTCGTAAATGCACCGAGACGAGCGTGCTTCAAAATTTTTAATCATATCACGGCACCACTCCACACGATTCTACTTCTGAGCTTGGGTAAGCTTGTGGGGTTCCCAGCGCGAAACTATCCTCCTCACGCGAAGGTGCTCGTGTAGAATCTTGTGAACGCTTTTCAAACCAATCTGCAGTATATGTTGAATCTCTTCGTAAGAAAATTGTCTGTATTCTTGAATTAAATTTTTAACTACCATCACACTTAGCCGTCGTATTGTGGAAGTTTCATACAAATTTAACCTAATTTTACCCCCAAACCCCTTAAATTAGGGGATGGCCCTAATTTAAGGTGTTTGGGGGTAAAATTTCAAATTTTTAGAATTTTGTGTATTAATACTAGCGTACAAAATTTCAGCTTTCTAGGACTTCAGGAAGCATCCGAAAAATTTTGATGATCATCAGTAAGTCAGTGACGAAAACAAGTAAAATTCGTAAGTCGAGTAATGCTGCCACAAAATTATTAATAATAGGTGATTATTCAATGAGTTCTGCAACTTATAATCAGAATGAGCCAGCATACCTGTTTAATATTAATTGTTCCGATAAAGTGGGTGAGACTGATAATATAGGAGTTTTGGTTGTCTTGAAGTATTATTTTTTTTTTTGCTTTATTATAAATTAGACTGATGTGTGTTTAAAAACAAATTTTAATTCAGTGATTGTTCCTTATAAAATTAATAGGCTTTCAGAGTCATATACGAGTTCTTATTGTACTGTCAATAATTCACGATAACAAAAAACACGGTCAATCTCATATTTTTATAGTAATCTAGCGCACGGAGTTGAGTTTGATTTACCTCCTCGATTAAAAAAAAATCTTAAGAATTTTCGAGCGGAAATGCTAATAGAAAAAAAGAGTACTCTAAGATAATATCGTTGTAACTTCAGAGAAGGTAATCGGTCATACTGAAAGTTGTGTCAGATATTTTACAGAATAATCTGCATTACCTTAGCTTGTCCTCTTGTTTGTCTAGCCACCTGCGCAGCACTGCTTTCCCAAACATATTCGTGCGCACGTTGGTAAGTGAGCGCCTACGGACGGAAATATGTGTAAAGCAGTGACATCCATTAACCTGAAGGCTTGAAAGAATATAATATATGGAATGTCCTGATGGAAATAGAATCTACTTTCTACGAGTTTCAAACAGAAGTTGTTACAAATAAAGAAAGGTTATATGAACACGTAGTAAAAACAGCTCATTCTATACATTTATATAGAAAGCAGGTATATTTTAAAATGGTAGAAACAATAGTAAAAAAACTGTTATAGAAGTAAAATATGAATTTCCAAATAAACACACTTAAAAGTTCACCTATTGGTGTTAGTCTGGTCTACTGATGAAAGAAGGAAAGTATCAAAGAGAAGGAGTTCTATACCAACATACAGATTGAGATTACAATCTTCAATTTGCTTTCAGTGAAATCATCAAAAAAGCCACTTCTATAAATATCGACGTGCTTTATATTAATAACACCGAAAGGAAGCGAGGGTAGCTTAAAACAAAGCTTAATAGTACCGACTGTTTTTATTCTTTACTGTGCTGTTTATTACCATTTTTGAGATAGATCAAATGGTCCAATTATTTCAGAAATCATTCTAGTGCTTATTGGGGCTAAAAGTAACTAGTGGATACACAAACAGACAGACAACAACATTACATTTAACTTGATGCTAAAATTAATAAAAAAAGCGTTCATTATAACAAAAAATATTTTTAATGTGTAAGAAGGACATAACTTAATTTTTAATTTTTTTCGTATGCCTTAATCAAGTGATTCGAGCTTTAATTTAATGGGAATGGGTGGAAATATCTTTGTCAATTGATTGATACTAATACTAGAATGACCATCTTGAATGTTATCGTTTAACATCAACTCACATGCTTGCGCTGAGCAATTACAAAGATAATTAATCTCAAGAAACGCATATTTAGTACTAACATTTTCGTAAAAAAAACAGATATTATTTTAGTTACATATAAACATGGTGATCAAGATTCTTTAACCCCTTAGGGCAATTAACGAGAAATATTCTCTCTAGACTCTTGATCTATGTAGTAGCATCTCTGGTAAAACACACAGGTTTAGCCTGAACTATTCAGATAAGCGATGCTTCCAAATGGAAAACAATCAAGAATTTACACTATTTTGCTGAAGTATTCACAGCGGAGGTTTTTTAGTAATTTAGACCTAGGTTAACAATTTAAAAAAATGTTCAAAGCAAAAAACACATATTGAGTAAACGTATTGTTAGGATCGGAACTTAAATCAAAGTCTATTTACAAAAGCGCTTTAAAGCTTCTATATACGTGGATTACAATAGAAACTCACAGCGCGTCTCGCGGCTGCCCGTAGCTTTTAAGTTGATTAGAAGAAAAGAAATTGGTGGATTTAGGTCATATGTGTGTTGAAACGCGTCTTCATAGAGCTGGATCTTTAATGAGTCTTAAGAACTTTAACTTTTCCAAGTCGCCAGTTTAGTTCATTTTATATATTTATGTTCTCATTTACATTTATAGAGAAAATAATATTATACACTATAGAGCAATTCTATTGATTTTACGCTTATACTGACTATCCCATATAGATGTACACGACTGCACTTTAGTTCTATAGATATGGGACTTACTTTTATAAATAAAAAAATTATTCCTTAGCAAATTCTATAAAGTTGAGACGTGACTATCTAAGCAACAAAAAGCCGTTATGACATGAATATTATTTTATTTATGTAGATATCAGTCCTGTCACACCCTCGTTTCAGTGAGATCTCTTAACACGATGTTCTTTAGAAAATATGTATAGAGCAAGTAATACTTCCAGTATTTTTTTCTTATTACAACGTAATATTAGATATTCTTTTAGGACATAATTCTTTTATGATAATTTTTTTGCTTATATTTTATCTCTTTTCCAATCATGGGCCAACCCGGACCTTTGGAAGGCGTGCGCGGAGCCGTAGCCAACGCGTTATTAGACAATTTAATTTAATATGTGATGTGATACAAATCGACGATTATCCCTGTATGCACTATGAGAATACATCCAAGGACAATCCCTAGCATTTCCATATATTGCAGTATAATAATCGAATTATAATTATCCGAAATGAAACTAGAACTCTTCGACTGGTGTATAATAAAATCTACTTTTTTAGCAATTAGTGTGCTATAAACAAAAATCAGGTATAAACTAAAACTTTAAAAAGTAGCGCAGTGCTTTTGTGAAAACACATTTGACGTTTCAGTCAACTGGAAACAGTGTCACCTGCATCAAAGAGTAAAAGTTACAGGCCAATGTCTATGTCAGGCTGAGCTAAAACGAGAGAATACATGATGAAAGCGCTCTCGAAACTCGAAACATTTTTTAAAATTAACTACGCCACTTCTATCTTCTTGTTTCGTGAACCTTTTATAAATCGTTACACCTTTGCCATGTTGCTGTAGGTACAATATCCACTGCAGACTCAGTAAATGTTGTCAATATGTGTATCAATGTTAATAGATTTATAAAAGTCATGTTAACATCGTAAAAAAAACATAAATGACGGCTATTACGTAATATAATTATTTTTATATATTCATGTAATGTTTTCAACAATAATATTTCGCAGATTTTTATATTCGGAAAGAAAATTAAAATATGTATCTTTAGAACGTCCATGGAATGATTGATATTGCTTTCGATCTTAAATTATTCTTCTTACACCAAGATATCTTAACGCCTTTAGAAAAATGATTTATGGGTTTTATTTTTAAAAATTAATTCGGCCAAGTGCGAGTGTCGAACTCGCGCTGTGAGGGTTCCGTACAATTTCAATAAAAATACAAGCACTATCAAATTTTGATTCTACGGATGGGTCAAAATATAATTAAAGGTAGTACTGGGGGGTGTTTACTCTCAATATTAGTTTTGCGTGTTTCAAATGTACTTACAAAAAGACTATATAAGAAAATATCTTAAAACATTTTACGAAAAAAAATTATCGAATTCAAACTCTGACATATGTAATAAAAAGTATAAAATAATTACACTTAAATAATTTTAAAGTTGGTGAACATATTTTAATAATATACATATTGCCAATTATAGAACCTTCTATTTTGGAGTAGCTTAAAATATTTTACAACTTGTCATTTAACATGTGTCGTCAACAAACGTAGCTAGGATACGCGCCCCATATAGTTTTACATTCATTTCACGCGTTACCACGAAAAAAACCTCGATGTTTGCGATTTTACTAACATTCGAATATGTTATACTTATACATGGCTTCAGTACAGATTTAAAACAGCAAGCTAGAAGACTGAAACCTTGAGAAACCGGATGTGGTGCCTAAATTTAAAACATTATTGACACTTAAATAATCTTTTAAAATTTATCTTTAGATTCAAAATTATTTCTTTATTTTTTGGAATAATTTTATTTAAAGTTTTTAAACTTTAACTCGTTATCAGAGTTCAAACGTTAAAAATATTTTTATCTGTATCAAGGTCAGGTATATTTATAACATATAAGAGTATTGCTAAAATCACAAACATCAACTTATTTCTTTACGCATATTTAGAAATTTAATTTTTGATTACTTGCACTTAGAAGTTTATTTTTTTACAGCTTCAAGAGACTATAAACTTCATGTTCAATATTAATTTCAACTTAACAATTTCTCGTATTCCTCAAATAATGCATCAAAACCTAAATATATAAAAGATCATTTTTTTCGTAATGTAACAACAAATTTCTAGTTTTCGGACTTTTCCACACACTAGTGATATAAGACTTTGTTTCTTGCTAAAAATTATATTCTTAGGTCAAACGACCAAGCCTGGGAATTTTGATTATTGTAAGAAATCTCTTTCTCCTACAACCAAAAGCGTCATTAGGTCAGTGGTTCAGGCATTGTGGCCCCCTCCTAACACAAGCATTTAGCTTACTTGGAGGGGTTAGGGATTCTAGTAGTATGTGATCCGTAGTGCTAGTAATTTAAAAAAAAGGTACTATGCTACTGTAAGAAATCCAAGGATGCAATATCTTAAGTTATCACGTGGTTATGTTCTTGATATTGTGTCAGAAAATAAACAAACCGCAAACCACAGATCAGTACAGTTGTTGAAGTGCAGATGCAGATCCTTTATATAATTCGTGAAATCACTTCGTAGTGATACAAATGTAAAAGATGATCCAGACCGTCATATGAACATAGCGAGTGATATGGTAGACTGTTGATGTTTCTGTTTCGATGGATATAAAGTAAAAAAATTCCGTATTCATTAGACAAAGCTGTAAAGAACATTCAACTCGGTAATGCTCTTTGAAATCCGAGTCAGTTCGTGCTGGAACAGCTTAACCCATTAACAGGCTTAGCGATAAGTAAGCTTGACCATAGATTCAGTTTTGGTTGAGGAAAACCAGAAAAAGCAAGATCGTTATTAATATAAGGCCAATTATACTAGGTACTTATGACATTGGTACACCTAACATTTTGGAAAGGTCAAAAGAAATCCAAATATTCACGGTCAGTAATTTCATATTATA
This sequence comes from Limenitis camilla, assembly GCA_905147385.1. NCBI lineage: Eukaryota > Metazoa > Arthropoda > Insecta > Lepidoptera > Nymphalidae > Limenitis > Limenitis camilla. Next base: position 21,631,866 of record LR990224.1, read on the forward strand.
ATTATTCACTTTCTGTACAAAGTTCCTCCTCAAACGCTTAATCAAGATTGGGTATCGTTCTGAAACTTATTGCTCAATCACACCACTACCACCACCACCACTTCAAAGAGATGATGCGATCCGTTAATTGAGATTTTGATCAAATGAATTCTAATTGTAGTACCAATGCTTTGTAGTATTCATATTTTAATGAAACCTGACACAACTTTATTTTATATACCACATTATATACCACTAATGAGAACACAATATACGCAAAACTAATTTCTCGTTAGTCTGTAAAAGCTACAATAATAATTTCGCTGATATAGATTTATTTATGTTGTACGTTACGTAACGTAAGACCAGCTGTTTTTAGAATTATTTAGTTCATACTTTGTTATTATTATAATTATTTATACTTCTATATTTTACCGTTTATAGTACTTCAGAAATTTATTTAGTATTTGTTTTGTATAAATTAGTAGCAACTTTATTGGTCTCCGTAACGTTAAATAAAATAAATTCGTCCGATTATAATCATAATTTATAAGCAAACCAATAACGTATCTACGGAGATATTTGAGGAGATAAAATTACATGTACAACATTTCATTCTTCCCAGGCCACGTCTTATTTACCTATCTCACATTACCTCGCAAATGATATATTCGTTTTTAGGCTCAGATAATTAGAAAAAAAGAAAATAGTCTAATAGGATCACTTAGTTTTATGTTTGTCCGTCTGTAAAGGCGCTTAGTCTAACACTTATCAAGTCGAAATTAATATCGGGTATATACTCGGGTCTGCAATTCTTTCTTAAGGTATAAACTTATTTGCATTTAGTAAACTGACCACGATTTTTGGACAAAAAATCACGTTTGTTGTATCCCCCTCTTAATAAGGCAACCGGGCAACAGAAATACATCGTTTGCGAAAATTTCAACTGTCTTGCTATATGGTTCATGAGATACAGCCTGGTGACAGAGAGACGAACGGACGGACAGCGGAGTCTTAGTAATACGGTCACGTTTTTACTCTTTGGATACAAAACCCTAAGTGAATGCTGTCAATAGATACAGTTGCTTTTGTCAACACAAAGGAATCAAAACGTGTAGGTTACTTGGTAAGGCACCCTATAATTTATTGAAAATAGATGAATAAGTAAACAAATCATACAAAGCCCTGTTCTTCGGTCTAGAAATTGTAAGAGAGATTTGAAATTTAAACAGTAAAAGGAAGGTTGCGCGCCGTGCTAAATAGTTTAGATTCCGCCCGCCCTTCGGAAGGTTGATCCAGCCTGCTCCGCTCGGCATCGACCGGGCCACGGTTCTCTGGCATTCAGCCAGGATACAGCACTTTCAATTTGTTGTACCAAGCGCGACCCAGACATCGATTTTAAACTTTTGTACTAATTACAGATGAACAGATAGTGAAGTCGTTATTTAAAAACGTTAAGAGTCTATTTCATAATATTCAATAAAAGTATCGGATAAGTTATTAGAGAAATATTTATACTGGTACAGGAATTTTTTCATCAACATTTTGATTATTCTACATTTGCGAAAAACTTGCTAAATTTTTTGCCAGGCAATAGACTAGGTCTTCCTTTTCAAGGATCATGTGATTATCAATTGATATTATATTTATTACTTATATATTTTAATAGTGGGTAACGAGATCAGGCGGAGTATTTTTGAATTTCCTAAAACGTGCTCCTGATTTACAAGTCTCAGACACTAAGTAACTTTCTGCCTAAAACGGAATGTTTATACGTGTTACTGTGAAAAAATTTATATCATCCCGTTAGAATATGTTGAAAGAATTCTAAAATTTGAGCCTGTGTTCATGTTTATATTAATCGGCTTGATAACTGAACCACCAAGCAAAGCGCATAACTTAAGACCTTAGTAAACTGTAAAACGTTGTTGCCTTTGTAAAACGTTGAGCGTAGACGAAATCCAACAATTACATAGGCGTGACGTCACAAAAAGCCTATTCGGACAATTTAAAATACATTGAATAAATGTAATATTTTTTAAACAATCCGATATACATTATTTATCTGGTAATTAATAAAAATACAAAACCTAAGTTATTGAGATATCTAGATATGGGGGCATGCGGAATGAGATCATCGTGAAACAAAGATATCGTTCAAATACTTATTGTACACTGGCGGCATACTTGAAAATTAAAATTTTTTCCTTTGGACCTAAATTTCAAAACTAGTTACCTCTTTTCCGTTTTTAGGGATACTAAATAATAATAATAATAAAAGCCATTTATTTCCATAACCCAAGTACATATTAAAAAAGAACATTTTTTTTGTTAGTTGGTTGTTAGTATTCACTATATATTCACTTAATAACTAGATGTTAGTTGGTTAGTAATCACTTTTGTGCTTCTTTGATATGGGCCCCTCTTTGGGTAAAGGCCTACTCCAACTTTTTCCACTTCTCTCTGTCCCTTCCAAGTTCCATTCAGTGGTTCCCCGCTATTTCATTAATGTCATCAGTCCACCGTTTGCATGGTCTACCTATTCTTCTGTTTCCAGTTGGCCCATTGCCATTTCAGTTTCAGACCTTGAGTAAGTGAATCAGATGTCTTTATTTTTTGTCTTATGGTTTCACTTTTAACCTTTTGTATTTTTCTTATATTCAGAATGCTTCCCCCCATAGCCCTTTGTGTGGTTTGTATTTTTTTTTGTTTGTTTTTATTTGTAAAAACCCATGATGGTAAGACGCAAGTATCTACCACATTTTTTTTAAATTTAACAGAGTAGTCTCCTTTTAGAATTTCCTTTAGTAACCAGAATTTTTTCCATGTTAAGTTTATCCTTCTATAAATTTCTTCTTTTTCAAGTTTATTGAATGAGATTTGTTTGCCGCGGTAGATGTAGTTGTCTACGTATTCTATTCGGTAGTTCTTTAATACAAATAGGTATTTTACGACTATTTGTCATTAGCTTAGTTTTGGACGTGTTCATTTCTAATCCTATTTGAGAACTCTCTTGGTCTAATGATTTTACCATCTCTCCCATTTCATTTGCTGTTTCGGATAAAAGAACAATGTCGTCCGCAAATCTGAGATGATTTAGGTAGTAACTATTAATTTTTATGCCTTTATTTTTCCACTATAAATTTAAAAATATACTCTCTTACACAGCAATGAACAACTAAATATAAACTTTAAAAACCATTTTATTGTAATTCTCTAGGCTCATAAATAAAACCGTCAAGGCTTTATTTTTTTTATAGTAGACCAGGCGCATACGAGCAAACGGTCCACCTGATGGTGAAGTGGCCACCGTTGCCCATAGACATCCGGATGCGTTGCCATTTCGAAGGTAGAGAGGGGAGGTGGAGTGAAGAGAAAAATTGCTGCGGTTTCAGTGGACCCTAAGCAGGAGCTCAGAGTCCACTAGATCCAGAGCTTTAATGTAATGGGAGAGGGAGGGGGTAAGTCTGGCCCAGATGCAGCGCAACCGGAACGCATGGTGGTGGTCGCAAGCCTATTAAATTATAGGCTCTATTTAATTATAGTCATCACGTTGACAATCATCCAATCTCATTGTTATAAAGCACAAACACATGTCAGTTCTTTAAAGTAGAAAAAATAAAATGAAATATGAGAAAGCAGCATTACAAGTCCCAAATTTTAAAACATTTTTGTAGGATAAATAGCATTAAAGATGAAGGAAGCGACCTCTCCAAGTCTTTTTGACAAATCTAAATTGCATTTCTCTGGGGGTTTCGCACAATTTGAATTCAGGGACAAACTTAACTTTGCCGTTAGAAAAATGTTATTACAGCAGTGTACCAACTGCAAAAAGTTTTATTTTATATGTAATGTTAAACTTGCTATTATCGGTTTTTCTTACTTTCATCATCATCATCATCATTCCTAAAAAATGCCTAAAATTTGAGTATGTGTATAGTATGTGAAATATAAAATAAATGTTTCCTATTCAGCTTGATTTTGACAACAGAAAGATATGACTAAACAGTATATTTCATACCGCATACAAAAAAAAACGCTTTTTTTCACCAGAGGGAGGAAACTATATAAAGAGAGGATAAAAGAGAAATAAAATAAAACGGCTATATTTTAGATTTCTATCACTGAAAGATTTTTTTAAATTACATGAGTACGATCAAATTTTGATGTTAAAATTAATACAAAACATTTATATAAACTTTGCGAATAAAGTAGTATTCCATTAGTGAATGTAATTTTCATACGATTATGTAACGACGTGTGGACGAGAATGTTCCCGTAACACTACGTAATGCTACTTTTTACTGAACGTAGATGTAGAAAAAATATATCAATAAATATAATAAGACAAGATGTGGCTTCATTATTAAACTGCAACACACACTGTTGATAGCGTTTGAATAGCTCGTAGGTTTTATTATTTTATTTTAAAAAAATACCCTTATCTGCTATATAATTTATACATCCAGTTCCCATTGATCAGCGGCAGTTTGCTTCTGTAGATTAGTTAAAAGATGTTGAGCGGTGTAGGTGAGAGTTAAGTCATTGCAAAAGGTCTTATTCAGACTGCTCTTGGTTTCGAGCAATAGCAGGTACCAATCAGCTGTTTGTACTGTTTTAGATATGTCTTAAAACACAGATATCTCAAGTCTAATGTAATGCGAGTTGCAGCGAGCGAGTTGTAAGTAAAAAATCATGTCCCGTTTATTACATAAACTCTGACACTAAAGTGCTTTTAAAACAATGTGGTTTACGTTTTTTGTGGTAATTAGAGTAATTTAACTTGAAATGTTCCACTTTAAACTTGAGAGAGGAAAGCTTTATTTTAAATTTACATAAAGAAATGTTTGTTTTTAAGAAACAATCTCTGAAACAACATACCTATGAAAACAATCAACACTTATTAAATGTACATGAGTTATACTTTAAAGTCACTAATAACATATACTTAGACCTCAATGTCATTTTACCATTTAACCTGGCAAGCAATAAATAAAATATTTATTTGATCCTCCATACTTCAAATATGATAAGTCAATATTTACTTCAAAAACAAACTGCCGAAGATACCGAAGATACCGTAGGCACCGAAACAAAACTTTTAAACTATCGAGTTGACGGGGGATTTTTTAAATAAACCAACAGAAACTATTAGTAATTATACAATCAAAAGCTCAATGATGTATGTTTGAAAAAACTTTATGTGAGGGGCTTTTATAACATCAATAGAAGCCAAACCAATCAATTTTGACTTATTTGTTCGTCTGGTTATTTGAATGTTTGTACGCACATGGCGCTAAGACTACTGCATGAAATTGGATAGGTTTTTCTCAGTTATATTTCCGACTGACTAACTTAAAATGTAGCATTTGTTTCATTGAAAAATTTTATGTCATAAAAAAGTTATTACCTTTAAAATGTTTTGTTTCAAGCGAAGCTCGGGATTTTAATTCAATCAATTGGAAACAATTTACTAGCTCAATTTAAAGAGAGCCATCTATTGTAGATATTTCATGTTATTTAAAAGCTTTTATAGATAAAGGAAAAATATGAGCAGTATAAAAAGAATATGTGATATAAAAGTGCAGAGAGGAGGACAGTTGGAATATCTGAGATGGTAGTACGACGTCATAAGGCAGAGCAATTAAACTAGCGTATGACGGCATTCTGAGGTATTGTGAGGCTGGGCATCCGCATCGCACTCATTGTTTACAGCTCCAGCTAAATCTAATATAGAATTTCGATATTGCGGACTTATTTCCTATTGACTTTCACTTCACTTTCGTGTTGATGAGATTATGTTTCTAGACCGTACTTGCATCTCGTCTACTTCAGACTAACCCCTCTACGAATTACAATTAATCCGTTTTTCAATGCCAATTTAAACAATTATGATATTTAATAAATTTCGGATTGAAGAACAATTAAGCTAGATACTTCCTATGTTTACTTTGCGAATCACAATCCATTGCTTCGGCTTCGTTTGTTATGTATTTTATCTTACTTACACCAGACTGCTATCCTATCACCGCTGGGTAGTCCTGGCACGATCAGAGAGTAATGACCAATATAAGATCCTACACATAACTATTCACCATCCCTTTACTACTTTGGACCATATAAAAAGTTAAAGTTTGTGAGGTTGCAGGGGGTAATCTCTGAATCTACCAAAACGATTATGAAAATAGTTTACCAGTAGAAGGCCTCATTATATGTGAGTGACATAGACTATATATTAACCCGAACAAAGGAAAAGACTTTTTCGTGATAGTCGGATTTGCTGCAGTAAGTCGGAGAAAAAAAGTTCAAATGAAAACGTTTCTTAGGAAAAATTGCATTAACGATGTAATAGAGTATGTGTATGAGTGAGTGAAAAGTTTGAATACAGCTCAGCGAAGCGGGAACGGGTAGGCTAGTCTAAATAATGTCGGATTGCAGAATTTTCCTTAGGCGATGAAATATCATCATAAAATTGCATAGTCAAATCTTTGGAAGATGGTGATGAAGATTGCAAACCTTTAGTACTTAAAGTTGCGGTTGTGAGAGAGATAGTCAATTTGTTTAATGTATCAACGTAATAAATTGTATATGTAGTCTCGAGATCACAACATTGCAAGTGCACAACACTACAAGCGTCTAAAAGATGGCCACTTTCATAAAAGACAGCAGGTTTCAGTTAATACCACTGTAGTAGTAGTGTATTCTTTTGAGACCTTTGAAGAATTCCTTTTGAAATTCCATTTTATATAGGTGGTATTTGCAAGTGAGACATGTGCATAAATAAAATGCAAATCGAGCGTGCATTTCCACGGGAGACGGATAAGCGCTCGTATATGGAACGAGTGTGTTCTTACGATGTTTCAAGCAGCAATTTACAATAACTGAACGTGAATTGTTTCTTTTACAAAAGAAAGCATCAGATATTACTTTCATCGTAGTTATAAAAGATTTAAAATACAGTTAGGCGAAATTTAAACTTCATTTCATATTCTTGTGACTCATTTTATTTTGATACTCAAATGTCGATTGTAACTTACTTATTATGGTCGTATCGCAATGATGCTTGTGTACTAGTATAACTAACTAATAGAAATATATAACTCGTAGAAATATGACACAGTCAAAGGCTTTACATGACGTGTAAGCTGGATAGATCCAAATGCACGTCTAAAGTGGGTAGAATGTACTGTCAAAGCCTTAACGGGACATAGCACTGCGATAGTACAGGGATTGCGAAACTAATAACGATCTTTTACACTTAGAGAGCTAGAGGACCTATCCATCTTTCTACACAGCTTTAAAAAAATATTTTTTTATTTGTACAAGGTCTGGTGTAAAATATGTTTTGTTATAACTTGTGAAAACTTGGTTGGTTTATGTATTTTTTTTTCCGATGGGAAATGCTTTTTACGCATCCCCTCTGAGTTGGAGGGGTATGTGGGACTCACAGCGAGAAGCGCCCAATACCCACTAAAACCCATCGGTACCGCCTCCGTCGCGTATTGGGTGCTGGAGGTTCGCGGGAAAGCATTCTACCTCAGCACTCAGACGGACCCACCTGCTTGGGTTCCCAGCCTATACCTGGGGTCCAGTCAGTTGCGCGAATGCACGCATTCGCCGACCCGGTCTTCTCCTGCGCAAGGGGTCCGAAGTGTTATCCTCTTCTCTATGACGTTCTGCAGCGTCCTTTAATTTGACCACAGCTTCACAGAACGCAGTCACAGCTTTCCACTTCCTCTCCTCCGACAACATACTTCCTATGAGCGCCGTCCGCGACACGTCATCACCAACCACACACTGTAGCTGGAAGCGTTGTGGCTCCCAAGCTGGACAATGCTCAAGTGTGTGGTCCACAGTGTCACCCTCTGCACCACATTCATGGCAGGCCTCTGTCGTCTCCCTACGTGCAACCCGGTGCAGGTACCTACCGAAGCAGCCATGCCCGGTAAGCATCAGCACCTGCGTCAGTCTGTACGTAAGTGTACCTCCCTTTCGAGTCAACCACGTCCTCAAATGGGGTCTCAAAGCCTCCACCGACCGGATGCCAGCTACCGGGTTGCCCAGATCCTCCTCCCAACGGTTAACAAGGACCTCCTGCGCTCTCTTTCTGCAGCGCTCTACTACCTCCCGTGTGGGGTTGGTTTATGTATAATTTAAATTTGTTTATCTGCATGTATTAAGTGTAACTATTTGTTTTCCTTTGGAATAAATAAATGAATTCAGGAGTATTTTGTATAACGATGCCATTCATGAGCGAGATAGCAATCATTTTTTAAAAATTAGTAATTAAAAAAAAAATTTATAAAAGTTAATAATGATGGATGGATGCTTCTTTTCATCTTGTAGTTGGCGAAATAGAAGAACGTATAGTAGTATAAAACTATTAGTAATATTCCAAACGGGAGAGAAGGAAAAAACAGTTTATAAAAGGGTTAACTATTTATATCCTAAAAATAAACATGTCGCCTTACAGGCCGATGCTTACGCAATTAGCCGTAAGTGTGAAGTGTTGAGAACTTCTAGTGATTTTTTTTACAAAAACTCACACAAGAGCAAAATTATGCTTAAATTTAAAAGTGGAAACCAACATAGGGCCGATAGACACAGACTCAACAACAGTAAAACAGAATGGGGGGCCAGTATGTGCTGTGATCATTGTAAAAGTGTCCCTGATGCGTGAATCATTGACTTTTCCCTCAATAACCCGTAAGTAACACGGAGTAAGTCTGCCCTATTGACAACTGTCAAGCATTATTATTATTATATATTCTTTCCCTGAATTAAGTGTTGCCATCTCTGGGTCACAAGTCACAAGATGGTGAAGTATTTGATGTGTAGGTGGATCCCGGAAATTATAGACATCATCGCTTCGGTGTAGACGTCCCCATTCTGATCTATTCATCCCAATCTCTAAATAACTCAGATAAAATTGGGGGAAAAAGAGGAAGGAGGGGGTGTGTGATATTGAATGGACTATTGGGTAATCGCAACGTAGATGTTACTGAACAGATAAATAGCTACACATTATGATCTCTTACAATAACGACAGAAATCTAAGCAGTGTCTCGGACTTGTGACCAAGGTTAAGAGATCTTTTCAAGCAACCGCAACACTCGCCTTCACTGTCAAAGATCTCTGTATAAACCTAAGGTTAGGTAAGCCTTTACATTTTATAATTTACTGGTGACCCACCCTAGCTACGTATGATTTATGCCTCCCTCTTGAATAAGTCTGTGTTCTGGTCAAAAATTTATTGAAATCAGTCGCGTAGTTTAAAATACCTAAGCGTACAGACAGCGGAAAGCGGCTTTATATTTTAACCGACTACGGCGAAGCCAAAAGGAAGAGTAATGATCATATATGTATCTATGTATGTTTGTATGTTCCACCCTAGTGCCTATGCTACTGAACCAATTTTAATAAATGAGGTGTCAATAGATTCGTAATAAAGGCGCGGGTGTCATGGGCTACATAAATTTTTTGATGATTTTTTTTTATTACAGAATTTAAACATCAAAATTTAAACCTCAGGGTGCGACTACGGTTCTACTTTGACCATTTTTATACCTATGCATTCCTGAGTTTCTATCTGAATTATGTTCTTGTTTCGTCGTTTTTAGACCACTTTTTTTCTACGTAGTCGGGTTATAATTTTTAAACTTTGTTTTATTTACATTGATATAATTTTGACATGAAAAGATCTTAGACATCAGAATCAGATTATCAGAAAATTAATCTAAGTGAGTATACAAAAAGTGTAATTTATGTTCATATGAAGTAACCTAAAATCATAAAAACTAGATCCAATCCCGAACTTTCATTAATAAATCCGTAATCTATATATTTGGGGATCTTATAATCTACTCCGTAATGATATCTAGGGCAACAAAAAAGATTTTTTGTTGTTAAGCTATATAATATTTCCGTTTTAAACATATAGTTAGACCAGTCTATATATATCTTTATGTGTTTGACAATTTAGTTTTGTCAAGAGCTCGTAAAGCGTTTAAGAACAATACTCTGTAGTCGTGCGTGCCTTAAGCGATCTCAATACAACAAAACTATAAAATAAAGTCGCGTGTTGCGAGTACTAGAGGTAGTAATGAAACACAAGGCCATGGTCGACATAACTATAAGTATAACCATGCGTACAATACGTACCTATAATACTACTACTGAAGGGAGAATTCGATTATATGAAGAACTAGTCGACCCGCCCTAACTTCGCTGGGCTAACGACATCAATATTTTTCTGAAGTTCGATTAAAATGAAACCTGAAGCAATACAATGTTACTAACAGACAGAAAGACATAAATTTCAAAAAATCGTTAAAACAAACGAAACGACTTGGTAGAGCAACAACTTAGTTGTTCTAATTAGACTTAGATACGTTTACATTATAACGTAAGTATTTATTGAAATATTTTATAAAGAAAGTAGTCTATAGTAGTAAAAGATACTCGCGGACTCAGATATTCAACTAGACTCAATATAGTTTAGACAATAACGCTAATTGAATAGAATTGCAATATTGTAGAACTTAGTAGAAGTGAGTTCAATGTATATAATAAAAACCGTATGTATGTACTCGTAAGACCACTAGGAACCGACTCAACACTCAACCGATTTGAACGATTCTTGTTGTGCTCGTTATTGCCAGTGCAAGTTTTATATGAAATAAAAAGGCGGACTTGTATGATATTTTCATATTTTACATTTAATAAAATTTTCTAACCAATTATTTTACGTTTATATCGTAAATTCAACCTAAAGCTACTTTCTCTTTAAATAAAAATTAAACCAATAACCAACCCACCTATATATAATATGTTGAATTAATATGCTCACCCTACCTATTTCTTTCCCACAGGAACGAAAAAAAAGTTTCATGAATATCCCCATAACGTGACGTTTTTCGTTCCTCCCAGAGGTATCCCCACCAAATACGTTTTTATTTATCCAATTTAAATAAAATAAAAAAAATCCTACACTCACATAACATGAAAAATGTTAATATCTGTTTAGTAATTTCAGAGACGGCCAAGAAACTTAAAAAAAATATGATTTACATTCTATTACTTATTTTTAACAATAATTACTTTATTACAAAAATCTAATGCAGATATGAAACTTCTAAAACTTTCCTATATACATATTTACAGATAATATAATTGATAATACAAGTACAAAAAAGATTTATAAGTGAGAAGTTTTAATGTTATTTTATTTTAAGTATTCATTTTATGAGACAAATACATCATAATATTTTTTTTTTAGAAGATGACTGAGATAAAAGAATTCATATTGTTTAAAATGATTAAAACAATATATAAATATTTTCTGGAATTATCTACTAAAGGAAAAAAAATAATGTATTTTATGTGATTGTTTCCTATTTGCTAAGCATAATATTAATATATAATCATCCCATTATTTTCCCTTTAACATAAAATAAAATATATTTTGTGCAAGTGACATTTTATATTGAAGCATGTTGTTTTTACAAAAGTTTAAATAAATTCAAAATAATATGTTAAATTTTGTTTTATAAGACCCTAGAGAATTTAATTTTAAAATATATATTGTATAAAAAGATATATTACAGCCCAAATAAATAAAATCCAAACTACGAATGAAACTTGACAAGACAATGACACAAACGAGCAGCAACTTACCTCAGCAGAGCTGTCTCTTCAGATCTAGAGGTAGGCATCATTGCAGAGTATTGCTTTACTGCCGCAAAGCCCAGCTCTCTGAAATAGCGTAATGAGATGTACTAAATGCCAGCTAAATTTACTAAATAAATATACAAAGCATATAAATAAATAATTTATAAAATGCTTTCCTAATAAAACTTTTAAAACCTTTTTTACTCACTGTCCTAATGTGTCGAGGATATATTTTATTTTATTTTTATGAGTAAAATACACATTAAACCCAAGTTTCTTCTGTTGGAAGCATGAATTTTTAATTATGGTATTCACTTCCAAAAATAATGTTAAAACTACCTTTCAACTGATTACATTCAATACCAACTTAATATTACATTTAGTATAAATTTAATAATCACAATAAAACCATGTGGTTAATTCAGAAACTATGAAAAGTTTGAATATCCCTCCATAATGAGTAAGTTACGTGAACAACACGCTCGCGAAGCCGGCTTAAACTGACAGTTTAATATCAAATAAAGTTTTTATCTGAGTGTAGGTGTACTTACCGGAACTTTGTAAGTGTATTTAAATAGTTGTTGAAGAGTGTTGTTGAGTTCTGCAACCGGCCGCGATCTTTGAAAGTGCACTGTGCAAGTAGCCGCTTCTCCCACCGAGTCCCGATAGCGAATGCAGAATGAGAATGCTGAAGTACCTCGAGGTCGAGTCTGAGCCTCTAATAGTCGCACTCGTAGCCGTAGCTCACTTCTCGACGTAATAAAGACGCATGCGCGTACAAACACGTCAATTATTCAATTTAAGCCCGGGAAGTTACAACAACCACAATCACTCAAACACCAAAGTTTATAATTCAAATAAATAAATAATGTACGCAACGAAAAATTGCCGAGAGGTTTCATTGTTTATTACTTTACTTATATTTCCAATTAAATCAAAATTGAATTGTTAAATTTTACTTCATTTTAAAATATTTCTCTTTTTTTTAAATTGAAATCTGATAAACATTAATTTTTTTTCAGTATTTTGTTTATATTTATAACAGAAAATATAACTCATACGAACTGTCAAGTAAACTTTTATCAGTATTGCCAGCAGTTACAACATGTTTTCAAAAAATATAAACTAGATACTTCACTTTTAAGACACTGACTTCTGAGTCATATATAATTTTGTTTTATTACAACTAAATTATCACAAGTAACATAAAATAATATGAAGAAAAAAAGTAATAAATTTTTATATTAGTTTAAAAATAACCAAATGGTAATAGAAAATGTTGTAAGTGTACGAAGCGCCATCCGGTGTAATTTATACAACAATACAGCACGAAGCGGACGCGACGTCACTGAAAGGTTGCGTCTTATATAGATGGCGTGTGTAGAGAAATTAACTTTTTGTCTGTCACGCAAGACTTTTTTTTCTCAGAAAAATGTGAAGGTACCAGGTTTAAATTAAATTGATATAAAATATGTAAGTCTAGTATCTCAGGGCGGTAAAAAAATCGAAATGTTAAGTCAACGTAATGAAAAAATACAGCTGCTTATATCACATCACTCATGTATTGTTATTTAGACTTCTCGTAAGAATCAAAATCCATGGGACATCAAGTTTGTCTATAGGGCATAGTAGGGCATAACACATAATATATCGGACATCAAAAAAGTCGATGTTTGCGAATTTAGTAATATTTGAAGGTAATTAGTATTATAGATATACCCGCCCTCGATATACAGACACAACATATTTTTAAAGTCTAAGTTTTGGTTAACGAGTTTAATTTAACGAAATTTAAAATTTCCACTTTTCTAAACTGGTAAATAAGGTTTGTGCCTTACTTCTGGTTGCATTGTAAATATAAGGTGAACATAGAAAAGCGTTTGATTTTATTGAAACAAGTTTTACTTATGTCGGAAGTAAACGCCCCACGACACTATTTATGGTATGTTTTGACCCCCGCACGCGAAAATCGAAATTGTACGAAACCCTCAGTGCGCGACCTCCACACTGGCACTTGTCGTAGTTGATAAACAGATCGTGACCTATGTGTAAAATAAAAGGTAATTAAAGGCATAGTCAGGTTTATTTCAGTCAAGTTTGTACGGAAACCTCGACACAGGAGTCCGACTCGCGCTTATCCAAATTATCTTTCTAGGGCGTCACAGGTACAAATACCTATCAACCCTTTCCAAAAATTGTTATTAAAAAGACGTCTTTAAATTCTGCCCCTTACGGGTTAGATCTTCACACTACTTCATACATGGTACATATTACGAAAAGATAAAAGATTGCGTGATTTAAAAGCCTCCCAACGCCATCTGTCGGCAGGATTACAAATACTACTTAATAGGTAGCGGTTTAAATGACATACTCCTGACAAATATTATAATGTAGTGCATTATTATGATTTTGATATATTACAACTAAATTATCACAGGTAACATAAAATAATATGAAGAAAAAAAGTAATAAATATTTATATTAGTTTAAAAATAACCAAATAGTAATAGAAAATGTTGCAAGTGTACGAAGCGCCATCCGGTGTAATTTATACAACAATACAGCACCAAGCAAACGCGGCGTCACTGAAAGGTTGCGTCTTATATACTTAGATGGCGTGACTATAAATATCTTACATCAAGATAAAGAAATATAGATAGCCTGATAATAATATAATTATAAAGACTTACGTAGGCATTAAATAAAAGCGATTTCACTCAACTAATAATATATTATGCTATGTTGTATTAAGTCATCATAATGTTTTTACACACGTCCTCCAATAAATTATTTATTTATCTTCACCATTCTCTCTTCACTGAGATAAGATTTGATTTTGGATTTGATTTGGATGGATTGACATGGATTTTGATTCTTACGAGAAGTCCAAATAACAATATATGAGATATAAGCAACTGTATTTTTTCATTACTTTGTTTCTTGGGGTCTATATAGTTTAAGGCGCGCGGCACCTTTCGTGGGCCTACCCAAAACTACTTAAAATAAAATTACTATTTAATATATGACAATAAAAAGCAACGAAATGTTTTAGTCTACCTGGTATAATCTAGAAAACTACGTTAAAAAACCAACTTCAAACTAAAAAATGCACTAAAAAGTAAGAAATAAATAATAAAGGGAGAATAATTAATAACATAATTATTTCTCGGTTTTTTTAAACGTATTTTTTTTATATTCCTATTTAGTACTATATGATGAAATGATAAGACTAATTAATGATTTATGATTCGTTTCGGTATTTATGAAAATATTCGTGGATTCGTTACTGTATGTTACGAATCCGTGACTAATATAATTATTGTGCAGCTCTTAGACAAAGTAAAAGCGCAGCGCTTACCTAAAAATCCTTATAATAATAAAAACTGCATGCAACTTGGTTCTTTCATCTAACTGGGCTGGAAGGGCCCAGGATACTGAGATACACAAATTGAGATAATCACTTAATTTAAAATTAAATTAAGTGATTATCAATGATGTAATGAATTATTAGGTACAGACAATAGCACATCAGGTTACCCTCCCTTAATAGGCGAGTTTCATACACCTCAAGCTCAGTACAAGGTCAAAGTATAGTAACTTGATAGATATTCCAATAATTATTGATAATTTTACCTGTGAGGGGACAGGCTAGAATACAATTCCTCTCCGCCGCTGGGAGAGCATCTCGTAAGAGGCGAGTAACCCAGCTTGCGAATCTGACCGCCAAGCGTATTTGACGCGTTCCGTCCGAGCCGCATGTGGGCCAGATCTACCTCTCTCTCTCCCATCCCATTACTGCTGCGGTTCCAATGAACACCGGGTTCTTGCCCGGGGTCCATTGAAACCGCAGCAGTCTTCTCTTCGCTCTCCCTACTCACTCTATCTCCGAGGAGGTTTGTACAGAACCCTCGACGCGGGAGTCTGACTCGCACTTGGCCATTTGTTTACGTAGTCGGGTTAGAGTTACCAAAATAAAGAGGAACAAAGGCTACAATATAATAAAGACTAGTAATATTATAAAAAGGTAAAGTGTAGTTACACATAGTATGTAACATAGACGATACTATTTTTAATATTAAAATTATTACTAACTAGTCGACTACCGTGACTTCGTCTACGTTAAAGTATATGTTAAATTAAGAATATATGTACAAAAATAAAAATAAAGGAGAGAGAGAGAGACTCTCGTAAAAAAACCGAACAGAGACTGACCATTCTGTACAGAGATAAAGATAAATATTAAAGAGAGAAAAAAGAGACAGGATGAGAGAGAATGATAGTATATAAGAGGAAGAGAGACAGAAATACTGTAGACTTCCTGAGTGAAAGAATTTTTAAAATCGGATCAGTAGCAACAAAACGGCCGTGTTCTATTAATTAAAAAAGTGTTTATGGCAACACTGAATCATCTTTGTCACTCACGAAAAGTATAGTTTTCTATTAGCGAATGAATTTTTAAAATCGGGTTAATTACGTCAAAATGGCCAAATTTGTGAATTAAAAAATGTATATGGCAACACTGAATCACCTTTGTCACTCACGAAAAGTATAGTTTTCTATTAGCGAAAGAATTTTTGAAATCGGGTTAGTTACGACAAAATGGCAAAATTCGTGAATTAAAAAATGTATATGGCAACACTAAATCACCTTTGTCACTCACGAAAAGTATAGTTTTCTATTAGCGAAAGAATTTTTGAAATCGGGTTAGTTACGACAAAATGGCAAAATTCGTGAATTAAAAAATGTATATGGCAACACTAAATCACCTTTGTTACTCACGAAAAGCATAGTTTTCTATTAGCGAAAGAATTTTTGAAATCGGGTTAGTTACGACAAAATGGCAAAATTCGTGAATTAAAAAATGTATATGGCAACACTAAATCACCTTTGTTACTCACGAAAAGCATAGTTTTCTATTAGCGAAAGAATTTTTGAAATCGGGTTAGTTACGACAAAATGGCAAAATTCGTGAATTAAAAAATGTATATGGCAACACTAAATCACCTTTGTTACTCACGAAAAGCATAGTTTTCTATTAGCGAAAGAATTTTTGAAATCGGGTTAGTTACGACAAAATGGCAAAATTCGTGAATTAAAAAATGTATATGGCAACACTAAATCACCTTTGTTACTCACGAAAAGCATAGTTTTCTATTAGCGAAAGAATTTTCAAAATCGGTTCAGTACTTTTCGAGCCTATTCGCAACAAACAAACAAACATACAAACATACAAACAATCAAATCTTTCCTCTTTATATAATAGTATAGATAAACCAATTGCCGCATGCAAGTACAAACTTTATAGTGCGAAGTACAAGAACAAACTCGTCAAAAATGTTTTAGCAATAGTAATACCTAAGATCGGCTCAATTAGTAGAGACTCATATTTACTTCAGGTAACTGAAGCACCGTAAAGTGTAGATACTTTTAGGTTTTAGGGAGCCTTTCGTATCTTTTAAGGCCACAGTATGTCACTAGATAAAATACATATCATCAAGATTCGACTTACCATTTATTAGACAGTAAATCACAATCTATTACAGGCACTTCCGAAGCACTACCACTGTTATAAAATTCAATATTAGCTGGCATTTCATCATTTACAAAGCCGTAGTTGTCCATTTTTATAGTTAAGCGCAGCGTTTTATATTTATAGAAGAGTAGTAGCAATCACAATGCACTGGTGTCGACTGGTCGCTGGTATTATTGATACGGTGACCAGATCATCGTCAATTCAGCATTACCGTTCGAGTGGAAAAATGATTCTAAAACTCACCGCACATTTGAAACTTACGCTCTATTACGCTCTGGCACGCCTAGTCCAATTGCGACGTGGTACTCATTTCAATTATTGACATATTTTGGCCAATTAATTTTAACCAAATTTAATAATTAAAAAAACAATTGCTAAGTTAAGAGGTTGCGTAAGGAGGGAGATTTAGCGGCCTTCAGTTTAGTCTGAAATATCATCCTCACCATCTGGATGCGTAGCGTTCCTCAACAGTGCGTTTTTCTAAAACTTTTCAATCAACTTATGGAATGATCTACCTTCGGCGGTATATCCAGAACACTACGACATGGGGACCTTCAAAACTCGCGTATATCTCCACCTTAAAGGCCGGCAACGCTTCTGTAACTCCCCAATTGTTGCAGGAGTCCGTGGGCAGCGGTGATTACTTAACACCCGACTGCTCGTTTGCCTTCCTATTCTATAAAAAAAAAAAAAAAGTCTGCTGGAACCTTAGGTCATAGGATAGGAGAGATATGATACCCATTACTGTACAGCAATACGTGTACACATGCATTTTAGACTGACGCGAGCAGTGCCTGGGGCTAGAGGAGCAGGTTTTAAGAGCTCTTTCATAATGTATTAACTCTCACCTCCACCACTCGACCCCGCCAACGTCAATAGATAATGAAGTAAACTTACGTGGACCTCGAGAAACCACGACACTATCACACTAACTTCCATGTACACTTCGCGAAAACACCAGAGAGCCTGAGACTAATCTATCGCACTAAACGTTATATACTGTCTACACGTGGGTATACTTGACATAACATAAAATGACCTACCCGCTAATATTACTTTATAAAAGGTGTTGCAACACGTAGTATTAATGAGAAAGGAGAGGCAATGACAATGACACTAGGTGGTCAGATTCGCAGGACGGTAGTCAAAATCTAACAACTTTAAAATCAGTAAACAGGTAAACAGGGGGTCCTCTTAGGATGCAAAACTTATTCTAAATCAAGGTCTAATATCATTGGAGATATTGCGTTGCGACGTGAATGTATTAGGTATAAAATTCCGCAATGTGCGCCGTGTCTAACATTATTTACTAAGTCAGTGACTATATGGTTAATTAAGAATGATTTATACAACAATTTATAATGTATACAATATATGTGTTTGTGTTTTATTCTTTATTGTTTGTTTCAATCGTTTTATATATAACCAACTTATGATTAAAGAAAAACCACATGGAGGTAGAAAGGCTCCAGCGATCCGGGGGTACTAGACTGCATTGCACATTAGATGTTAGTATAACAAGCATAATATATAACTAACACTTAAAATATTAATTTAAATAATATTTTTAGAAACTAAGTTACAAAAAACTAATCCCACGAAAAACATTTTCATGTAAAATGTCCCAAGACTAGTTCTATACCTGGCACTGTCAAACAGTTATCAGATCTCTACACCTTAAGTATCCTAAGAGTTTTGATGACTATCAATGAGTTAATGACGAAATCGGGTCTTTTTAATTACAACTTTATGTGTTTAATCAATCAACTATTAACATCATATCCCGAGAATTTTGTTTATCTTGTATAACCCAAACTCTATAATGTCCTCCAAGGTGTGTGAAGGGTGCCAATCGGTACTGGGCCAGCGTGATAGACCATGGCAGGTTATAAGGACGAAAACTTCTAAAAATGTAAAAAGCAAAAGCTTTTACTACTCGTACCCGTAGTGTCTCGAACTGCATAAATAGTCAAAAGTCAAAATTTTTTATTCAATACAGAATTTACATTCTCTTATTGAACGTCAGAATCTAGCACCCTTTCGGAAACGACCTAACCCAGACCTGAGAAGAATGGGCGCAAGAAACTCAGCGGGACCATATTCACTATTGTTTACTGTAATTAGTTATATATTAGTATTTATAGAAGTGACTGTAGGTATTGTGCGCATTGCGTCTTGACATCAACACTTGGAACAAGTTTTACAATACATACTCATACTAACATGATAAATGTGAACATGTTCGCTTACTGGTTTTTCCTTCATTCACTGCAACGCAACATATTGACGTAACTATTGTATGATAAATATGTAATCAGTACTACTGTCAATGCTCAAGTGTCAAGTGCCAATCAAGGCGAACGAACTAGTGACAGTGATACATTCCCTTCTTTCCCGCCAACGAACTTGCGCGTGCGCCGAAAATATTTAATTGTAACCAAATGACAACGGCAATAATTTTATTGAAGAAGTAAAGCTAAGTCTCGATTAACTCCACCTTGTTATAATAGACAACTACTAAATACGTATCGCTAAATTGAATGAAAATTTGATTACTCCTTATCAAATTAGCTATCCAATTGTTTGCTCCTGGATCATGCATTGAATTCACAATTTAAGAGTGGTTAAAATAAAGTCACGATCCCTACCACGTTTACACTCATAGAATTTGTTCTCGATACATCATACATCTCTGTAATTTCGATATTAACATTTGTTAAAAATTTGTAAAATTTGTTTTACAGTTTTCCTCTAGCAGAACACCAGTTAAATAATTTATCATTTATGTCTACAACACAATTTGGAATTATAAGACTTTGTTCAACTTCTAATTAATAAAGAGGCAGGCAGAAGACGAAATTCTATCAGGTAAGTGAAACAATCTCTATCCGTAACAACAATAATTGAGAAAGTTGTAATTTAAGTAACCACAACATTTTTTATTTTCACTATACTCCATTCAACTTGGTTTGACTGAAATGGTAAAAAACAAATTAATAGCGACTATAAAAAAAATGAAGAATCAAAAATAAACTTGGAACGCCATACTATCGTCTCCACAAAGTTTAAAAAGAAAAATGAAAAGAAAAGATGGGGCTTGGTGTTCGCATCTATAATAAGCTTCCACAGGCTATATTAGATTTGCTCACATTAAAAAGTGTTTAAATGTCGTTACCACTCTCTACAGGATCACTTGAACAATGACAAAGCTTGGAATCAAAATGACGTTGATGCTCAGCTGGATGATTATACCTTTGTAACAGAATACACACAGACCGATGGAAATAATGGCATTTTGATGCGAACTGTTGAGTTTCTTGTCAGTTTTTCTCATGATAAAACCGCTTTTCGAACAGGTGGTAGCTTTAGACAAACTGACTGACTGACCTATTTTGGCGTGTGAATGAACTATTTTTAGTTTTGCTAAACCTGCGTCTGGGTTTGCCTTCCCCAGGCATTATTACATCTAATTTTCAAAGAAACATGTTTAAAGAAATAGTATAAAGGAGTGTATTGAAGTCTGGATTGCGGATCTGCGATTGGACAAGCAATTGCTGGGAGCAGCGGCAGGGTCTGCGGGCGAAGTGATACAAGTTCCGACACGACGCTGGATAGGTGCTACGTTGTTGGATGGAACAACTCACTACATATTAGCGATTATACCATAAATATTATTATACATATTTCTTCTCAATAGTTTTACACATTTGCTTGAAAAAGTTGGTTAATTTATTGATATAAATGGGTGTGGCGTATTATTTAATAAAATAAAGATAAAGAATAGTGAAGAGGTTGGTTAACTGACTTGTTATCACACAACCGACACGACTGAAGATGAGACTTACTAAGAAGCAAGCAAAATTGTATAAAGAATCTAATGTAATCAGCTGGTTTTAATATACATATATGTCTGTAGGTGATGGTTTTCCCCTTTCAGTTTCACTGTAAGTTAAATTTTGAAGGAATTGTATTTACATTAATTAACTATTAATGTAAATCACATGTACTTAATGCTAGTGTAATTGTGTGGAAATCACTGATCGGCAATTTAAACTAAACCAGGTCGGTGCTGCGCTAAGGTCCGTTAGTAAGTATGCCGTTTATGCGGACTGTGGCCTTGCAGTTCAGCAATTTTATTGGAACCAGGTCGAAGATAAGGCTGTGAAGCCATGTTAAAAATCGAACCAGGATGAAAATTACACAGATAAAATGTCTCTGGAATTAAAACTATTTTCTGGTGTTGCTACTAAGTACTGCACAATATTGGTGAATCTACCGAATATCTTTGAAAAGTAGTCTACTATTATTATTTTTTTGCTAACACTATTAAAAGTTATAAGGATTTTGGATAGCTCCCTATACAAACTTTTAAACCGTCAACATGTCATGAATTGTAGCACAGCCTAAATGGTTCTTTATTCGGGCCTCCAAGCCATTTGATCCATTTCATAAATTTGTTTCATAAAGTTTCCTCTTTGCCCTCTATTTACTGAATATGTTACGGTAAAATATCGTTGTAATGCTACTTCGGCTACTTCGGGGGTGGGTACAAACTACATGTTTATACTTCGGTGCTACTAAATATATATCTGTATTAAAAGTTTTCAGCTGATCTAGATACAGCTAAGAATATTTCTTAAGGATTTTATTAAATGAATCATAAAAAATATATTATATACAATTATCAAGTTTAAAAATTGATTCAAGTAGAAAAAGATAACATTTTAAAATTTTCTAAACGTTTTCATCTACAAATTCTCCATTATACTTTATTACAAGTATTTTTGATACGTCAAAATCGTGCACCATTATTCCCCTTAACGTCAAAATCGTGCACCATTATTCCCCTTAACGTCAAAATCGTGCACCATTATTCCCCTTAACGTCAAAATCGTGCACCATTATTCCCCTTAACGTCAAAATCGTGCACCATTATTCCCCTTAACGTCAAAATCGTGCACCATTATTCCCCTTAACGTCAAAATCGTGCACCATTATTCCCCTTAACGTCAAAATCGTGCACCATTATTCCCCTTAACGTCAAAATCGTGCACCATTATTCCCCTTAACGTCAAAATCGTGCACCATTATTCCCCTTAACGTCAAAATCGTGCACCATTATTCCCCTTAACGTCAAAATCGTGCACCATTATTCCCCTTAACGTCAAAATCGTGCACCATTATTCCCCTTAACGTCAAAATCGTGCACCATTATTCCCCTTAACGTCAAAATCGTGCACCATTATTCCCCTTAACGTCAAAATCGTGCACCATTATTCCCCTTAACGTCAAAATCTTGCACCATTATTCCCCTTAATTAAGACAATACGTTAATTATGATTTACTTCTCTGACTTTTCTGAGTTATGTGTGTTTTAACCAATTAAATATCACTTGCTTTAAGGAAGTACGGTGAAGGAAAACATCGTGAGGAAACCTGCACTCCTGAGATTTCCCTAAGGTTCTCAAAGGTGTGTGAAATCTGCCAACCCGCTCTGAGCCAGCATGCTGGATGGACTAAGGCCTAATCTCCTCCTCTTTCCGAGAAGGAGACCTGGCACAGCTGTGGGCCATTAATGGTTTGTGATGATGATGATGATTTATGATTCATATCAAATAAAAAAAGCACCTATAACCTATATCTATATAAATAAAAAAGAAATCGCCTCTATGTATTTCCGTGCATAACTTCAGAACGGTCGCATCAAATTTGATAATTCTTCTTTTGTTGTGTAAGTTATTGTCAGGAAAAGGTGAGTATAAAAGAAAATTGAGTGAGTCAGTAGACAGTACACATACGGGTGTATGAGTGAATGATCAGAATACACCTTAGCGAAGGGAAGGGGTCGGCGGGAGTAGTATTAAAAATTCTTACACTGATAGAAAGCTACATTATTCCCAAGTGATATATCTAGCAAAACTGGTTTATTTGGCAAATGGTTTCTATTGGTTTATTTAAAAATAATATAAGCTCTGGTAAAAGCTACTGTAGACCCATGACAGTTTGGCTAGTGATTTCGTGTAGTAAATATTAATTTAACTTCGTAATATAGTGTTAAGAAGTATCACGTGAATTTTTGGTATTATTAATTAGGCGTTAAAGTTTGTGAGAAGAGCTCTTCAAACTTGCTACTGGGTCTCCCGCCCTATGCACTGTACGGCTTCCGTATAAGGTACTACTATATATAGTTTCTTATTCGTGTATATTATAAGTACAATGATTTGTCCATTGATGTTCCGGCAGTAAGGTATTAAGGCTGCGTTTCCAACAAAGATGTGTAGCGAGAAATTTGCTTGTTAAGAACCAATAGAGTAGCTTCATTTGACACACTGAGCGAGGCGAACGCGGCCTAAATGAGCATTACGAATAAAGGAACAATATAAGAAACTACTGACCTGATTTAAAATAATAATTTCATTAATGGAAAGCATCACTGTTCACAAGTGATTGTAATTTTATTGAAAATATACCGAAGCGAAGCGAGAGCAGCTCGCTAGTATAACAAAAAACAAGAGAGAATACAGTTATTATTTTAGGTTTGGTATAATTTCGTCGCTGGCATCTCGTTGGAGAAGGAATTTACGCGTCCTAAGAGACCAGGCGTCACCTCGACAGTCACCATCACTGCTTACTGTTCATCTTCACACAAACAAGATTAATCTTCGACTTTTAGAAATACTCGCGCTTTGAATTACCAATGTTTTTGTATATTTTACCTTCTGCAAAGTTTTGATTAAACTCCTGTCTAAAAGGAATGGTCTGAAGTTTTCATACAGAAAATTTTTAACGTAAATGAACACGAATCGTGTAACACGAATGAACATTTAACATTTAAATAAGAAATTCATAATGTCTTGGGGATTTACTTTTCAATCAATCAATTAATTAGTTAAGAAGTGTTTTGTCTCTTACTTTCACAAACACAAATAAAGTTGACATAGAAACGTTTCTCACTGTTTATAAGTAAGGGCGAAAATGTAATCTATATTATATAAACTAAAACTTGGTATTTAATTTTGTATTAATATATGATTAAAGCCCCACCGCTCTAACGATGTGAATATTAATAACATGAATGAGTTGATGATTGAGTGAGTTGAAGCGTAAGGTAAGTGAAGAATTCGGCACACAGATATTTTATAATCGAGATTAAATATAGCCTAATTTTTATACTGATATTTAAAGGTGAGGTATAGAAGTTTCTTTATTTTATTCAGTTGCAGTTCTTGAACGATAGGTTATATTTTCTTTAAATTATATTAAATGAATTTGTGTGCCTGATAGAGTGAGTGAGTCTGTAGAGGGAGTTTTTCCGTCCTTTCTGGAGTCAATTTTAAGTTTTCCTCAGAGGAAGTCGCGAGCCTCAGGCGCTACTAGGAACACAAATATAAATAACATAGAACTGACTATATCTCTTCGCATACTCTCTCATTTTTACATATAAATTCAAATAATTTTATTATACCTTCAATCAGATGAAATTCCAACTTCACCTGCAATTAATGAAGCAAATGAGGTAATTTTGAGTGCTCTTGAGATAGTAGGATCTTTTCATTACATCTTGTGAAGGTTTTAGCTAAAAAAGCAAACAAATTTTCGCTTTGAAATGTACGTTAAAAATTTTTGTTGATAAAATATATTAAAAGAAAATGTTTTGAATAAAATATTCATAACTGAAGTCGGAAGGTGTATATATTTATAAACTACTTCCTTTCTCCGTTGTGTTAAATATATTATTAAGAGCTACACGGCACAGTAATACATGAGGCCACAATACCATGGATGGAATATATAGGTATAGATAGATTGGAAGCCAAATAGAGTCTGGGTCTTGTGAAATAAGCGCAGGTTAAAGGAACTAACATTTAGTTATACTGTAGAATTAATTTTAACCAATTACGTGAACCTATATAAAGGAGATCAAGCAACAGTGTACTACATAGCATGCACTTAAGCAGTGCCTAGGGCTTGAAACTCCAGGTTTAAATACTTTTCTACTCTGCCCAAACTCTCGCCTAAACTGCTCGACCTTGACCACTTTTAGCTAATTCAAGCTACAAAAGCAATGACTCCACAATAAGACTCACATTTCACTGTAATTATCCAATATTTACTTCACAAATTTTTAAATAAACCAATTGGAATTTCCAGTTAATCTATCGCTATCAACAGTGTTGCCAGCAGACGAAATCAGTTTGTGACGTAGAGAAGAAAGGATATGAGGGTACAAGTAGCAGCTGTTGTCAAAATGAACGAAGTTTAGAGTTTAGAGCTTAAGATGTGCCAAAAACTCGCGCTGAACACTTGTTAACAATTATTTATGACTCATAAAAGTTCTTTTATAACGCCTCTACTGCTAGTGCTTGTATATTTATTTTTATTAAGCATTACATATTACATATTTATTTATACATATAAACATAATAAAAAAATATGTCTCGAATACCTGTATATGGATCAAGACATATTAATGTGACGGATCATTTTATCACCAACAAAAAACAATAATTATTATATATATTACATTTTAGACGAAAACCAAGAAATATAAATAAACACTCACAAAATCCTTCACAATGGAGTCACAGCATAACAACACCACACCATTTGTACAATAATTATAGGCTTTAGGCGAGATCCGTTTGACAACTGGCACAAACCCAGTCGCGTAACTATAGGGTGGCATTTCGGCAAAATGCCAGGGGCCCCGAGCCGAAAGGGGCCCCCGGTCAGAGAAGGCTGTGAGCACAGGTGGATCTTAATATTTACTATCACAATATTTAGTAAAATGTATAACTAAGGTGCGGGTATTTGCCACGCAGGATACTTATACGCGAACGACCTTTTTTTTTAGTAGAGGAGGGGAGCCTCATCTGATGAATTTGCCAAGGGCCCCGAACGGTGTAGTTACGCCATTGCACAAACCTATCGGAACAGAAGTTATATATTGTCATGATATAAATTGTTACGTCAGTATTATTATAAAAAAATAAAGTTTAAAAAACTATAACCCGACTACGTAAAAAAGTATTTTTTGAACTTTATTTTTTTATTTAATACTTTTCCGTTTCCCGATATCCTTTTGATACCAAACACGAATCTGAGGTATAAAATTCCGTCATAAAAAAAATCATAATTTTTTTATAGCCTATGTCACCCGCGCCATTATAATGAATTGGTTCAGTAATTTAGGCGCTAGAGTGGAACATACAAACATACATAGATACATACATATCATCAAAATCATAACCCTTTCTTTTGGCCTCGCCGTAGTAGGGTAAAAATAAAAAATTGACTGTCGTTTAAAATTTGTTAACCCAGCGAAGCTCGGGGGGGTCTACTAGTTCATCAATATTAATATAACTGGGGACACGCCTAAGCTTCGAATGAATGCATTTGACTACCAAACTCACTCCCTATCTACTACGATTTTTATTAAAAGCCTTTTGACTAAAACTGGTAGACTCCGGAACTACCTTAAATCGCATTTCCTATAGGAGTGTGTTTGTGCAACTTTAAAAACCAAAATTAAATTTATCAAAAAAAATATTAATATATATGTCAGAAGAGAAGGCCAATTTGGATGAATTAATAATCGAATTCTGTAGTTTTTGGACAGGAACTCAGACAGTGCCTTGGACTTGTGACCAAGGTGTAGACTTAAGGATATCCTTTAAATGATCAGAACACTCACCTCCACTGCCTGGTCTCACTGCTTGTCTTAGGTTAGTTTAACATAAGGCTAACCTATGGTTGTGTTAACACATCTAAATACAATTTAGGGACTCATAATGAATAAGACGGAAGAACTCACATGATCCTTAGTCCAAGAGGTCCAATATCCGTGATATAGCGACACACTATTTGTTACACTTCAACTCCAGGTGATGTTCACTCAAAGAGACTTGTCGAGAGACTAAAGTGTACTGCGTCAGTCGGAGAATAGAAAGGGACCAGACAATGGTAGCAATGCCCCTCCACTAGTGTGGAGAAGTAAATCAACAAATAGGAAATATGGCGCTGGCGTTCCGATTAATCGATAATCCGATTAATTGATAATCGATTATTCGTTTGAAGCTATCAAAAATTGTTGAATAAAGTGCTGTAGATGTCGCTCGTATTCCGATTATTCGTTTATCGTTTAAACGGATCGGATTCGCAAAGTAAGTAAGAGAAACAACGATGAATAGATATATGAATAGAAACTTAACGATGATAGATATATGATTCATAGTTGCGGGTAGAGTATGAACGAATAAATGCGTTTGTGAGTGATTCAGTGAACAGTTTTAATACACCTCACCGAAGCGAGAGCGCGACCCGCTAATATAAAAGCCTTGTTTCTTTATAAGGTTGTCAAATTCAATTTATTTTCATTTTAAAACGGTCAGTCGCTACGTATTCGATAGATATATTTTATTCATATCCTGCAGGAATTATATTTTCCGGGATGAAAATAGTCTGTTACTTTCAGATCCATTACATGCAATAAATCTCGTTGATCTGTCACACTGTTAGAGCGTGAATGATGTACAAAAAACAAACACACATAAGTATACAATAGTCAATAATATGGCACGAGTAACAATTTTTTTATGAAGGAAATTTAGCAACAACATTGATAAATTTATATTCACGGGTTGTCAATCAAATTTCGCCACGTGACCATTATGTTATACAATGATATGGTGTCGCGATGCTGGGACTCCATTGTGAAGGATTTTGTGAGTGTCTGTTAATATGTTCTCGGTATCCGTCTGAAGTGTCACTGTGCAGTATAGCTTCCATACAGTGCTAAGTGTATTTGAGCACAGTACTCAAGATATGTTAATAACATGCAGATGGAGCCGCGCAGTGCCTGGGGCTTGAGACCCAGGAGCAGATTTAAAGAGCTCTACTACTCACCAGCTACAATCCTACTAATATTATAAACGCGAAAGTTTGTAAGAATGTATGGATGTTTGTTACTCTCTCGCGTAAAAACTACTGAATGGATTTTAATGAAACTTTACAATAATATAGCTTTCACATCAGAAAACCTCATAGGCTATAATTTATAATGATATAGTGTGTTTTTATCCAAAATATAGCGGGTTAAACCGCGAGACACACACTTACGTGGACCTCGAGAAGGGTGACCTTAACCACGACACTAACTTCCTGTACACTGCGTGACAACACCAGAGGGACTGACACTAATCTATCGCACTAAAGGTTATATATTGTCTACACGTAAGTATACTTGAAATAAATTAAAAGAAACTACCCGCGAATATAGATATTCAGACAGACTTGAGCCAGTTGTCAACATAGCTCTCCTAATGACTATTATGGCTGTGCAGTGGTGTGGTGTCGTGATGCTGGAACTCCATTACCAAAGTTTGCAATAAGTGTATAATATTGGTTAGTCGGTGTTCCGTTGTAAGTGGATATTATTATTGTATTGTGCGTGTTGCTGTGCGGCATCGCTCCCATGTACTCGTAGCTAACACTTTTATATGTATACAAAAGTTTACACGCATAGTTAAGTCGGGTTGTCGCCGCCATTTATTTCTTTGTTTCCTTTATCTCATACCAAGTTTAGTCTATACAAATAAGAAAAATGTAACTCATCGAATTTATGTACATAGAACATATAATTATGACTTAAAGGAAAGGTATTTATAACACCAAGAGACGCCAAAACAATCATTCTTCAACCTCCACTTTCCATTCGTCCCATTCTTGATAGAAAGTGGCCACCATCGCCCATGGACATCGACAAAACTAGAGGGCATCTCTTGTTCTGCCGAAGCGTTGCCGCCTCGAAGATATAGTGAGGAGGGGGAGCGAAGAGAAGAATGCTGCGTTTTCAGTGGACCCTGAGCAAGAAACCGATGTTCACTGGAACCGCAGCGTTAATGGGATAGGAGAGGGATGGTAGATCAGGCCCACATGCGGCTCGACTGGAACGCGTCAGAGACACTTGGCGGTCGGATTCGCATTCTGGTGGTCGCAAGCCAATCGGAGAACAGATTCCCTACCACCAAAGCGGGTGTTGGATTACTCGACCCTTACGAAATGCTCTCCCGTCCCCTCACGAGTAAAATCTCACGGGTTGTTTATCTGTCTATCACTTTGTAATTTGATTGGATAGATATTTCTCATTTTTATTGTTGCAGGTCTTAAAATGTAAGCTTTTGTTCATTTACATCGGTTCCCAGAGACTAGTAGATTATAAAAATATATTAGTTAGTAAGGCAGATAATCTTTAATGTTACAGTAAACATTGACCACGATAACGATCGCCCTTAATTTTTAGTTAAGTTTGTTACTCTTAAAAGAAAACCCGTGGAGAGTTGCAAGTTGTGGACTGAAAGGTACTCTGGAAACGCGTTAAACATAAAGTTTAGACGTTATGCCATGCTCGACACCCCTTAACACAGGATTGAGTTGCACTGGATATAGCTTTAAATAGTAAGCATAGCTACGTACAGACGGAAACAGTGATGGCGCTAGGCGTCCTAGCAAAAAAGAATTAAGCGACTTAACTATATTTTATATCTATATTTATTTCTATCCAAATATAGAAGGTATTATTTGAAATCATCTGATAACATTAGAAAAAATTATATACTTCATCTCATTTTCATCTCACCTTGCAAGAAAGATTTTGCTAACGTCCTCATTACTTACAGCACCACTATAATATAGCTACATGATGTAATTTATCAAGGCACAGATCAATTGAAACTCAAATCTGACAGCTGTCAAGCTCTCCTTCTCTGAATCAGAAGTTTTCCTTCACCATTACAGCAAGTGATATTTAATTGCTTAAAACACACATAACTCAGAAAAGTCTCCCTCTGACCTTCCGAGTAAGACACCTAAGTCTTAATCACCGAGCTAGCAGTGGCCGACAGACCTTAACCGTTTTTACGTGAGCCGAAGTTGGGCAAGCGAGAACAGTGATCTATTATTCAAATATTAGTGTTCCACCCGCGGTTTATTTTACACGGTATGACGCTGACGGTACACGATGCGGTCTTTCATCGTTTCTCTTCATAGTCACTGTTCAGTTTTCGCACAATGGATACGGTTCTTCAGAATCGAGGTATAGCCTTCCCCTCTCATACTTTTTGTTATAATATTATAATAATGGATACTAATGGAATAACTAACGACGTATCATATATCCAATTTTATTGTAGTCACTTTGCGACCGTCTCTAAGAGAGCACTTCTATAATAACCTAAACATAACAAATACACTAATCAACGAGCTTCGCATTTACTACTTGTACATAACATTTTAAAATTCTATGTAGTGTGCACCAAATATCAAAAATCGATTCAGTGCTTTAGGCATAAAAGCTAAACAAACAGAGTTACTTTCTGTTGACAGATTTTATGATATTTTAAGAAGTAGTAGATTAAGTACATATGTATATCTAAAATTGTTTTTATATTTTTAACAACACAACACAACACAATATAATATTTCTTACAAAGGGGCAAAATTATTACGTTTAGATTATTATAACTACAAACCCAAATACCCTTATCGAGAATCACGTCAGTTATATTCTTTATTTACAGTAATATTGGGAAGCGTGGTCGATCATGTCAACGATGTCCTTAAACCTGCCCCCAAGGTCACGAACCCAAGGCTCGCTTCCTATCGATATCCTTTAAAAAGATTTGTTAAATTAAACTCTTTGAAATTGTATTTGTGTACTAATAATAATATATAACTTTATTACTTAGTCTGTAAGTAAATTCACTCCTACATATTAGCTTAATCATAGATGTAAACTTTATTGGCAGATAAATAATTACCGAATCAGAACGAGGTACTAGTACTAAAGTAAGAAAAATATAAATGGAATAAACCCTAAAAACATGAACTGTTCATTTTAAAGATAGTTGTGAGACACGACATGCGTTGAAAGTATGTGAAATTCCTTTTTAGGGTTCCGTATGTTAAAACGAAAAAAAGGCGCCCTTATAGGATCACTTCGTTGTTCGTCCGTCTGTCTAAAAAATAACTGAATTTTTTTTTTAATTAACAAAAATGATAGCTGACAATTTATAATGTGAAAACGCTATTTTGAAAATCGATAGAAATAATTGATGAATTACAATAAATGTAGTCAATTTAACGACATATCTATTTTTTACCGCATTCCTAGATTTTTATTTGACTAATGAGAATATTAACATATAATCTAGATGGAAGCTGAGCCTGGGTCTTGAAACGTAGAAAACTAGCTAGTTTAAAGACGTCTCTTATAACCGTAAACTTTTACTTTCACCGCTCGACCTCGCTTCCAAATATTACTATAATAAAGTACCCCCATGTTCCTCGACAACGAAGGCCACCAAACTGTATTGTCTTTATTATAAGCTGACGTAGATATATTAACAATATTAATGTAACAATCATAACAATGTAGTCAAGGAACTGTCATAATGTCTTAATAACAACGAACTAAAACAGTGGGTAGGATAAACAATCGCTTTTCAGAAACTGGATACGCCTTATTACTATCTTTGTTAAGAAAGTAACAGTCTTCGCTTCGCTGTAATACATTTTTCGCAATTCTTTCAAGGGAATTAAATTTCACAAATATTTTCTGCTATATTACAAATGTGATGTTTTCTCGTCTTAATTTCTGAACCAATTGTAAGAACTAAAACTAGGTTTTGTTGCGAAAAAAAATGTTTAAATGTGTGAAATAGGAAGTGGAAGTTATAGACAACCATATACTTCTGGAGTAGATTATCAAATCTATAATTTTGCCAGAAAATAAAGAGTATTTCTGCTCACTTAAGTACTCATAGCCAGATCTTGCTAATAACTCTGTTTCTAGATTCAGCGGATTTTCTGCTGATTGGTTAATATTGCCTACAAACGCAATTTCTTAGTAGATTTTTTGAACCGTCTAAACAATTCTTATTTGATTTTTAAAAGTTTCTTGGTGTATCTTCCTAGACCTATGAAACTGAAATTAAAACTGTGTCCTTGAAGATACATGTTGCAAACATGTAATATAAAAGATAGGATAACCGTAAATCCTAAGATTTTCTATAACAACCAAAGATAACCACTGAATAGAAAAAGTTCAAATTATTTAGAGGGCAAGGTGATTGGTACCTAAATGACGAAAAATAAAAACGTTTCTTGCATTTAATTTGAATGAACATTTCTCGTCACAAATAGTAATTTATGAAAACTGATCTCTAGACGATTAACGAAATTGAGAATTTCCTTTTTTAGAAGTTGGCAAAAAATAATGCATGATACTTCAATTTATTTGTATTCTTGTGAAATCTAATCGTGGCGTAGAGACTCTCAATGTCTCATTTTACTCTTGTCAGATATAATGACAGCAAAACATTATGTTATACACAGTATACAAAAGGAAACTCGTAGGTGATATTAGTGACAAGCTATAATAATGGTTATAAAAGGTATTGTCAGTAATGTACATCGGCCTCCCGACTGAAAGCCGCGGCTGAACGCGACATGGCGACAGTGACATCGCTTTGTGCAAACGAATTTTATTTAATACTGGCAACCCACACGTTATTGCACTGGTGCAAATCCAATCATGCTGTCTTAGAGATATAGATAGTTCCATCCACGACGGCTCGCGGCTAGCCTACTAACTATATACGAATGTTACGAACTTCTGAAATCTTGACACGATGACTTCGACTTCTATTAGATCATTAGTCATTACAGATTACCCAACATTATATGCATATGTATTATTATGTTTGTCACTTGATATTAGTATATCATTATAATAGATTTTATCTGATAATTAATATATATTTGAATATATAAAACTAAAAAATGCACTAAAATGTAAGAAATAAATCCGCTATTTAGTATCCTCTATTAAGACAATAATATATAACAATTGTTATTTTTGAAGTCGATGCCAGCCAGGTGACCACACGTGAGTGAGATAGAATATTAATAGGTATATCTATTTAACTACTACTATTACTATACTATACTATTGCTGGCACCGACTACAAAAATAACAATTACTATATATTATTGTCTTAATAGAGGATACTAAATAGCGGAATTATTTCTTACTTTTTAGTGCATTTTTTAGTTTGAAGTTGGTTTTTTTAAACGTAGTTTTTTTTTTATTTTTTACTTTTTAGTCTCTGTAATAGGTTGTTCTGTAAAGAAGGTAGACTATATCATATATTGAATAGTAATTTTATTTTAAGTAGCTATGGGTAGGCCTACGAAAGGTGCCGCGCTCCTCAAACTATATAGACCCCAAGAAACAGAAACGGAAAAAATGTTTTTAAAATGAAAACTACTGGGTCAAACTATGTTAAATTTTTAAGGGACTAAATGTCAACTATTCCACATCAAACTCACGAAGAATCACGTAAATCGAATCATAAATCTCAGCGTAATCGGTATATATACACAAATAAACAATACAAATTCCAAAGTACGAGAACGGAAAAAATGTTCAAAAATGTTCATAAAATAAAAACTACTGGGCCAAACTATTTAATTTTTATGGGACCAAATGGCAGCTATTCCGCATCAAACAAAAGAAGAATCACGTAAATCGGATCACAAATCTCGGCGTAATTAATGTACATACATAAAAAAAAATATATATATACCAATCGAATTGAGAACCTCCTCCTTTTTGAAGTCGGTTAAAAATACACCGTGGACACCATCAGAATCGGTTAATACATTTTATTAATCATATTTTAAAACTTTAAAACGATATATTGTAAGTTTCTGTGATACTATTATGAAATCAACTTGAGTAGAATAGGGGTTGAAAGGTGTGACAGGGCTGATAATTATTGTTCAGTGAACCCGTTCTGACATTAATAGAGCTGAATACTTAAGCAATATTTCGAGATAATTACAAGATACAAAGTTTACAATGAAAGCTAAAGGACACTTAAATATTACTAACAACGCTTTATTCGTCCCTTTTCGCATTCGCAGAAAACGCTTGGCGTGTCAATTACAAATACTTTACAATGATTACAATGACCACGACAGCCACCGGTATATTTGTATACGATGAAACAATATTATATTATTACGAAGTTGAGTTCTGGATTGGAAGAAAATGATAGTTGCTTCGTTGGTAAGGGATTTATTTAAAATGTTTACAAAAGTCCAACTGAACTTCACAAAAATAACCCTACACTACGTTCTTGCACTATTTACACGTCTCCGATATTCGCTATACACTTCACAATATTTCACTACTGCGACTAGGCATCACTTTCTCTACACTTCGATATATCTTCGAACTCACTTCTTCACTCTTGAGTAATAGACTGACTTACAATCATCCGTACAACCATATAGGTTTTCATATAGAAACTTGTCGCTACTTGATTCTAGCAATTTAAAAAAAGACTATTCTGATAACCTCTAAAAAGATCTAGTTATACCCACCCATCTCCCTCGAACACATAAATTTGCCTAATGCCGTCCTTTTTGGCGATTCGCAACAATGTTATATGTTATTTATCGATAGGAAGATGTAGTAAGGAAAAACAATTTCCCTGTGCCCACCAAACGAGCACATTCTATCAGTGAAAGCGGAATTTAATTCCGATATGATCCGTTTCCTGATTCCAACGTACGACGTATTTAATATGGAGTTCAGCAAATACTCTCACCAATTATAACGTACCCCACCGAAGCGACCACCACCACCAGTTCATTTCATTCAATTTATATTCCTAGTTTACGCTCAAATTAATTATAATTTTAGTATTGTTCGATACATTCCACTTTATTGTTTTGCTTAGTAAATAGAATTGTGGGTCATTATCTATGTTCATTGTTCATGCACGTTCATTCTGATCAGTGTTTAATTGTTCTGCCATTTTGTACAACATTTCTACAAATTGTATTAAAATAACCTTCCTCTTTTACCTTTTTTCATTAATGAAAATTGTATCAAAATATATTGCACAATTTTAAGAAATAAACGAAGTAACAGAAACACGCAAACAGCAACAGTTTTTAACCGACTTCAAAACTTCTCAATTCGATTGGTATATTTTTTTTTTATGTATGTATATTAATTACGCTGAGATTTATGATCCGATTTATGTGATTCTTCTTTAGTTTGATGCAAAATAGTTGCCATTTAGTCCCTTAAAAATTTAACATAGTTTGGAGCAGTAGTTTTCATTTTAAGAACATTTTTTCCGTTTCTGTTTCTCGGGATCTATATAGTTTGAGGAGCGCGGCACCTTTCGTAGGCCTACCCATGGCTACTTAAAATTAAATTACTATTCAATACATGACAATAAAAAGCAACAAAATGATATAGTCTACCTGATTTACAGAACAACCTATTATAGACACTAAAAAGTGAAAAATAAAAAAAACTACGTTTAAAAAAACCGACTTCAAACTAAAAATGCACTAAAAAGTAAGAAATAATTCGGTTATTTATTATTATCTCTTTATTAAGACAATAATATATAATAATTGTTTTTATTGAAGTCGGTGCCAGCCAGGTGAACAGACATGTAGTGAGATAGAATTACTATACTATACTATTGCTGGCAACGACTATTTCTTACTTTTTAGTGTATTTTTAGTTTGAAGGCAATTTTTTTTTATATTTTTAATTATTTGCCTCGTCTGCGGAACCATTTTGCCGTTTTGATAACAAATAAGAATATATTGCTTTATTTAGGCCAACTTAGGGAAAAAGCTGGTAAAAGTGTACAAGTAGTATAATCATACTATAGTTAGCAACACCGTTGATAACTTTTATTCGCGGGTAGTACCTTTTATTTTATCCCTAGACTGTATATAACCTCTGTTCAGATAGATTTGAGCCAGTTGTTACACGGAGCTAGCGTGGTGACCATTATGGCTGTGCAGTGGTGTCGTGTCTTGATGCTGGGTCTCAATTACTAAAGTTTGCAGAAAGTGTATAATATTGGTTAGTCGTTGTTCCGTTGTAAGTGAATATTATAATTGTGTTGGGTGTTACTGTGCGTTATCGGTCTCACGTAGATAACACTATCTTCGTAGGATTAAAATAACCAATCACCGCTATACTCGTAAGAACTCTTAACTAATCAATAATTAATTAAAAATACAAAACAGAACAAGAATGAAACGATGACAGAACTTCAAAGAAAATGAAAAATTCAATCGTCGGTGAAGTTTGAAAGTGTAGTTTGCGAAGTAATAATGAGAGGAGAGTTCCTTAGTTTTGCTAAATTCGGTTTGTGCTGGGGGCTCAAAATTAGTTTCTACCTTTTAAACTATAATTATCGCTCACAGCGTTATGTTGGTAGTTGATAAACATTATTTAAAGACTCTA
Source organism: Limenitis camilla (assembly GCA_905147385.1). Classification (NCBI taxonomy): domain Eukaryota; kingdom Metazoa; phylum Arthropoda; class Insecta; order Lepidoptera; family Nymphalidae; genus Limenitis; species Limenitis camilla. Next base: position 21,668,396 of record LR990224.1, read on the forward strand.
AAGATTTATCTTATATATAAAAATCGTTATCCGAAATTGCTTCACCGATTTAAATGATTTTTTTGTGTATCTTTGGTAGGTCCGAGAATAAATTCGTAGACTATTATTTTATATCGGTAGGTGGTAAACGATTCTCCAGAATAATTTATATGACATAACAACGTTTGTCGGGTCAGCTGGTAGTATATAAATAAGGTGATTGACTGACTCAGTTAAAGTCAGCTGAAACTACTGATAATATTAACATTGAAGTTGGATTTTACGAAATTCTGTCCTTACGAAGGATTATATCAAGTAGTCGTAAAAATTGAATCCGTTTTATATAAGCAGTGCCTTGGACTTGTGATCAAGGTGCAACTTGTGCAACACTCTCCTCCACTGCCCAGGTTCTCTGTTCAAACTTAAGGTTAGGCTAACCTAAGCCTAACTTACTATTCTAATTTATTTTATGTTTTACTTAATTTTTTTTTAATGAGTTACAGATAAATTTTAACGGTCATGTAGATTTAATGAACATTCACTATATTTTCATCTTCAATTATTATATTTTAAAAACTCAACAAAGTCTTGTAGTCAGAGTTGGAAGTTTAATGAAAAAGATTGCCAGGACATAGAGTAGACTGGAGAACTTTCTTTCGTTTGGTCGGTCTCTATGATATTTCGTTAACGAGATGAAATATATCATTTATTCTACATGCTAACATATTTTCAGACTTTACCCGAAACGACTAAAAATATTTTCCAAAGCAAAATTTGATATCTTCTATTAAACTTTCAAAATAACATTCAGTTTTGCTAACAAGCTCGCTACTCTTTGTAAGGACTCAGTGACTCTACATAATAGACTCATTCGCACCAGCGATCTCTTCTACTGTTTCTTTTAATACAATATTTTTACTATCTATTTTTTATTTTCATACGTATACTTTTAAATTGAACACAAGAACAGATAAGCGGGATAAAAAAACCGCTTAATTTTTAAGTATCTTTTAAAGTACAAGTTGGATAAGAATTTTAAAAACGTTGATGGTATTTTTCTTTAACTTTTGTCGATAACTAACATTTCCTTAAACAAAATTTGTATATTATTAAGATAGCTTTTAAATAATTTGGTTTTTGGTTTTCTTATTTTAATGAACGGATTTGAAAAAATGAGCCGGACCCCCAACTCGCTTACTCTACCAGAAATAATGAAATATCTTATCTAAGAACAATTGTCACGTCGCGACGTTTAACACATCGTGCGAACGAGTATCGTAATAGAACATGCGTATTCAATATAGCGAATAGAAAGTGAGTTCACAGTCAAGTCACTCGTCAGAGCATCTATCGTTTACCAAATTACATAATAGGCGGCATTGCGGCCATAAGCCACTACGGGTCACTACATTAATTGTTTCTTAACAAATTAATTGCACCTAATCTCGCTTTCACTGTGGCTTTCTCATTTACCTATGTTATGTTAGCAACACCGTTTATAACTTTGTATTCGCGAGTTCCCTTTAATTTACTTTACTGTATTTTAAAGTAAACTTCCGTCTAAAGTGTATATTATTATTGTATTATACGTGTAGAAATAACTTACTTGCTCAATCAACATCTACATCTACACTAATATTATAACGACGAAAGATGTGTATTTTTGTATGTAACGAATAAACTTCAAAACTACTGGACCGATTTCAAAAATCCTTTTGCTGTTAGAAAGCTACACTATACCTGAGTAACATAGGCTATATTTATTACTACACTAAATTAGAGATCCTCAGAAGTTCTTACTAAAACCAACCTACAAAAAATATCTTTCATCGCATGCGCTGCGGAAAGTATTGATGATAGAACAAAAAATGTTGTACAATATTATAGAACGTATCAATATCTACAGAAAACTCCGCGAGACCATATGTCCAACTATTATAGTTAAGTCACTGTAACTACTTTTCTTTACATTTTAGAAGTTGATAGCAATGCCTATCAAAATCAGACCATGTTATCCATATCTTTGTATTAACTCTTACCCAAATAAATTATTTCGTATTCAAGACAGTTTCAATACCTGTTGATTACTTTTTGAATTATTGATATCGGACATTCTATTCAAAAGACATTACGAAATTTAAAATGTCAACATAAGCAAAAAATACACGCCGACGTGCCGGTGTGTCTACGCGCAGCGCAGCGAGCAACGCTGCGAGAGAAGAGGCACCGAAATGCGGGAGAGAGGTGTGCGCATTTTTGCAATAGCGGTCGTCTCCCTACGCAGTGGACGGAAGCGACATTGAATAATTAATTTTTTTTTCATAGCACATTTTTATGTTCTAGATAAAAAGTTCTACTTACTTATAAATTATTTTATCTACTCCCATGCTTAAATCCTCTATAAAAGATTCTGAACCAGTTAGCTTACTGCCAACATTAAAACACTCAATGTCCTAATAACCTAATAATAAGAATTTCTTAATAACACTCCTTTGTTTTTTTTTCGATCCCTTCTGCGCAAAGGGTTCACTTAACAGACAGCCACATTCTTACTGCTCGATGTGCGATGCGTGCTGTCTGCGATGATGCGATGAGTACATCTGTACGAATTTCAAAAAAAGGACAAGCGTTTCACGCGCGTTTCAAAGAAAATATGATATTCGAATCCCCACCATTTTCTTTGATATTTTTATTGTTTTTTTTACAAAAACAAGAACGATTGCCTTCCAACATTAAAGAACATATTGAAGTCAACTTTAATAATAACACTATACAACACGTTCATCACAACTACAGTAAATGATTGTTCCATCAACACTCAGTAGTGGATGACGTCAGGTGACTGGGAGTGGCTGTCTGTGGTGTTAATGTTGCCAGTAAGCTGTTTCAGAATCTTTTATAGAGGATGTCATTATGGGTGTAGATAAAGTCTTGTATGCAACTTTTGATAATTAGGTATTACAACGCTCATGTGATACTATTATCACACTCAGCTTCACCTCATGTGATAAACCCATATTCGTATTTTAATACCCCTCATTATACAACAATTGCATAAATAACTATTATTCAACCTTTACCGTTTAATTTTTAAAGTATTCTCACACGTTTTTTCATAGTAAGTAAATAAAATGATAATGTTTATTTACTCACATATGGTAAGATCGCTAGTCGTCTGTCGAGTGATGACGTCATAACTTTAAGGAAGTCGCACTTAGAATTTGACCGTCAGTAGTCGAGGTTCGAAGTAACACTGAGTAGGACCATCACTGACGATAGTGTTGTCCTTAAAAAAAATTTGCATGCATTTAAAAATCATCAATAACATGTTCATAAATCAATAATTTCTTATTTTGTTTGGTTATGTAATTTGCTTTTCTATTGGATAAAGTTTATTCGCTTCTGGAGACCTTCTTTCTCATATTTACTATCAACTAAACATATACACAATTTTAAAAACCAAAAAAAGGACATCACAAATATTAAATATACCATCGTAGACCTTGAATATAAGTCTCTTTTTACATCTCTCCGACCCCCAATTCTTTTTTTCCGATATAGACCTGAGTGTAGCAATCACTGGTCTTAATATTATAGTAACTAATCATAACCTTAAAAACACCGAGGGGAAGCGAGGCGATTAGTTATTTATATACGAATACTTCTAACCGGTTGTTATCGCGTTTCAAACTAACAACATCTTTAACTTTATTGTTTTGTTATACATACCTATGTGCTGAAACTCAAACTCATATTTACTTATTTACTAAACAAGTGAGAGAAGTTCAATGATTAAAGCACTGGGTAGACAATCGAGAGGATTAGTCAATATGTATAACACTACCGACTTGCCCCGGCTTCGCACGTGTAGCAGATCTTGTTGTGAATGCAGTGTTTTGTTATATCTCGATAGATGTGATGACCACTCCTCCTCTGCGTTTTCTATAACTTTTCTGTTTAGGTTGACATCTTTAAATTCGTAATATCTTTTGAACTGAATGTCGATTTCAATAATTCAAAAAGTATTCAACAGGTATTGTAACTGTCTTGAATACGAAATAATTTGTTTGAATAAGAATTAATCAAAGGTATGGATCACAAGGTCTGATTTTGATAAGCATTTCTATCAACTTTTAAAATGAAAAAAGTAGTTATAGCGATATAACTACAGTAGTTGGACATATGGTTCTTTGGGTTACATTATTGAAATGTTATGATAATGTTTATTTACTCACATATGGTAACATCGCTAGTCGTCTGTCGAGTGATGACGTCATAACTTTAAGGAAGTCGCACTTAGAATTTGACCGTCAGTAGTCGAGGTTTGAAGTAACACTGAGTAGGACCATCACTGACGATAGTGTTGTCCTTAAAAAAATTTGGATGCATTTAAAAATAAAGCGATATAACTACAGTAGTTGGACATATGGTTCTTTGGGTTACATTATTGAAATGTTAGTAGGGATACCTAATTTTTTCCAGTAATACATATAGCCTATGTTACTCAAGGGCAATGTAACATTATAATGGTGAAAGAATTTTTGAAATCGGTCCAGTAGTTTTTGAGTTATAAACATACAAAAGTACAAATCTTGACTCTACTAACAATTTCCTTCACGAAAAGCCCAAAATATTTCTAATGAGAAGAATACGTCATTTTGCAGGCCATATTGTATTAAAAGGGGTTAGGGATATAAGTTTTGTAATTAAAACTTTTTTTCAAATTTTCATGACTTCAAGTTAAAACATTAAGTAATGATGCCATATTATTAATTTTATAAAATAAATTGATGTAATGGCAAAAAATACTGAAAATTCTACCCCTAACCCCTTAACAAAAATAATCATTTTAAGAGGCCCAATAACTTATGTTTATGTAAAAAAAAAACAAATAAGTTCTTTTTTTCCTCTAATTTTTGTTCCACGTCCAATATTGGTTACATTCTTTTATTTATTATTTTCTATTTTCGTTAGTTTTTTGATAGGGGGGACCCTATTACAAGAAAAAATATGAATAAGCCAACCACCTGTTTAATATTTATTACATATGAATCTAAAGAAAAAAATTAATGTTGCCCGCGCTTTCTCAAAGTATAGTTTTAACTGAATAATTTTGTAAAAAAAAATTAGACATGGTCAACTTCCCCCCTAAATCATCTTACGTAATTAATAAATGGCCCCAATACATGTGTTTAATATTTCCTAGTTGTCCAATGACATCCTTATGGTAAGTAGAGTATTATTTACGATATCGTTGTTTTAATGCCGTGTAAGTCCCATCGTTTTTGTACCATTTATCGATGTAAATATAAATTATTTGGAGCGCAGCATCTAATATTATGTATATATAAACGCGTGACATCATTCTGAATAATTTTCCAGATAAACTGCGTCGGACAATAAATTCCGAATAAACATGATACAAACATTTAGTACTTTTTTTTTATTATAATATCTAGACCGTGCTCGCTTCACTGAGATATAATAGAGATTTTCACTTTAGTATCAGACAAATGACTCTTAAAAATAGAGTTCTTATCTCTATTTTTAAGAACGTTCTATAGAGTTAAATAGTAAGTCTCTTTACTTTTAATGTTATAATGTAATTAATAACTCCCAGCATCCCAATAACGTACATATGACATTTGGTTAAAATCAGTCGCATCCATTTCCTCATTTTACTTATATAATTATAAAATGTTCAATGTAGAGCCCTTGACTTGTACAAACTTCAATTGTACTTTTCAAGTTTTCGGGTAAAAGTGGAACGCAGAGAATGAGATCACGTCATCGCACGCGTGGCGGGACCGAACAGGCGCCGCGTCATCGCACTAAATCGAATCACTAAATATATATTTATCTCACTCTAATATATAATATAAAGTAATCTAAAGCGGGAAGGAGCACGACCAACCAATGCAGCACGGACTAGTAAAGTTTGAAGCAAGTTAACGGAACCAGCGAGCACAAGTCAGTTGATTCTGATCTGTAGCGTCGAGCGGTCGCGTGTCTCTCCCAATCACAACTTTTCGTAAGTTCAAAATGACGTTGCGCTATATCCTCGCGGTGCTGGCCGTGGTCGCAGCCACGCTCGCTGAACCAGAGGTCACCGAACTGAAGATCGACGTGGTCAGCGTCCCCGAAGGATGTACCGCCAAGTCCAAGCACGGCGATATGCTGACCATGCACTACACCGGCACCCTGGCTGACGGTCACAAGTTCGATTCGAGGTTAGTAACATGCTAGCGTTTTATCATATATATTATGTTATTCCGGTTGTGTACAGATAACGAATTATAGCGCTCTACATTTTGTTTAGTAACTTGTCATTTTTACCAAATTGATAATTGTTATCTACATGTAGGACAGTACATCACAAAACTTTTAATTTTTTTAAATATATGTTCTGTATCTATGATATTGTATGTTCGCGTACACGTAGAGTCGTGTAGTTAACCTATATATTATTTTAGACACGCGTACAATTCAGCAGTTTTATGCGTCGTGGCTGACGTCGATTGTTTCCTGCATTCATACTTAATTACTAGTCGACCTATCGTTGTTTTTTCTGAGGTTAACAGATCTTTAAATGAAGTTAATTTTTACCTGGCAATAGATTATTTTAAAAAGGCTTATATTTTGCTCCAAAACAATCTCTATCTAGGAAAAACTTAATTTTTTATTTAAAATACTTGGAGATTAAATTTTGACAAATACTGAAAAAGTCAATATAATCAAACTGCATCTCTACGTCATAAGATGAAACTATTGTCCAAACTTCATATTTGAAGTTAATTCAATTCAAATAATAAATAGATTAACTGATATTTAAGTAATGTAGGGTATGGAATAAAGGGAATCTCATTAACTTAAATTGATATTTCTATTATCTTTAATTACTCTGTTAAAGTAACAAAGAGTTTTTAAAGATGGTGGTAGAGCAAGTAATTAGTAATTAATAGACTTGTCTTATGATATTTTCCCATATTATACTTGCATTGTTATATTCGTTTCTCATAATTTCCAAGAATTGTGTTCGTATTGTAGAGCACGGGTAAAAATTTAAGTCAAAAAAAATGTTCAAATGTAGAATTATGAACAACTTTCTTAAGAAAATGTGTAGATTCAAAAAAAATGAATAAATAATTTCCAATATCCTTTTCTTCTCAGAATTGTGTACATATTTATAATAGAAACAATTTTTATAGGGAGTTAATGTCAACCCCTTTATCAGGCTTATTAGACTTTTTTTACAACTCCAAGGAATTGAAGTCCTGAATATTTAATACTAATTTCAATTTGATACCTCCACGCATTTAGTAGAAAAGAGCCTTAATAGACAGACTACAAAGTTATATTAATGCTTTTCAAATGCATTTTATTACAGATGTAAAAAAATATCTTTTGAAGGTGTAAATGAAAATTTACTTATTTTTATTATCCGCTGACAATACGTAAATCTAACACAGATTTAAAGTAAACTTAAAGGGTCTCTATAAATGCCTAAAATAGTATTCTTAGCGATAATAATATTCATCAAAGTATTTGAAACGTTATTCCTCTTTACGTACTTTCTACGTTACTTTACTTGGTAACTCCCGCAACTTAGGTACATCAAAATTTTAAATAGGTATTATAATAATTTATTATACGCGTTCGCGACTCTACCTACATAATAAAGTTATGTACCAATTTAAGTTGCGCTCATATAATATGTAGTTTCACGCTAAAATAGTAGCCACTGAAGTATTCCAGTACAATACTTCAATTAGTCTTTTAAAACTACTTTTTTGCACGTCAGTCACTCAGCTTCTCTGAAGCTACTATAAGCTCGAGACCAGTTATGTGTTGTTTACTATTTTAGAAAGGTATATGATTCCAAGCTTTGTCATCGTTCAAGTAATCCCTGTACAGGATTAAGGACATTTACTAAATACTTTTTATGTGATTTAAAACCGCGAACACCAAGTCCCATGAAACAATTACTCACTTTGTGACTTTGGTTGGAAGATAATCCAGAATGTTTAATGCGTGCTGCTAGTGATTTGGCCGCATAGTCACTAACAACAAATATTCTGTAGCCGAATGCCTCTATTTAGCGCCTAACAGGACCCAGGCTAACTCAATCACTTGACGTTGAAGTGTCAATGATGCTAATTGAGAAAAGCGGGCAAAAGTATTCCTAAACATTTTACATAGTGAAAGCTTGCTATTTATAGAAGCACCACATACATCTACACACATATATTACTGTATTATTAAATTATAGTCAACATTCCTAATTTGTCTCTATAATTATAACAAGATCAGGTTAGTTACAACATTTATAACTCAAGAACTACTGAACTGATTTTAATGAAATTTGGTACAGTTCTTTCTCAAAAAAAGGCATTAAGTTGGAATTAAAAACTTAAAAAATTGTAATCTGGAAATAATGACCAAATAAAAAACGAGGCACTTATTAATTTAAATATCAAAATTCGAGTACTAGTTCAAAATTTAATATTAAATATTCTGAATTTTTGAGAAATGCTTATTATATATATTTTTATGTTATTACGGTCTGTTAATAGAATAGTAAATAATTTAAAAATCATTTTCACTATATAAAAATATTAAAATTAAATAATTTTTATTTTTCTGTATTATAAGGTTTTTCTATGAAAATGTTATGTAAGATTTTATTAATTATTTTTACTATAACATAGTAGTAGCTTTTGTTCTATACTGAGACATTCTTAGCCGAATATTACTTGAATTTTTAACGTAAATTAATATTCTTCTTTACCTCTTGGGCTTTATTCTTCTCTTCCTTAATTTATTATATATTATTACAAAATAATAGTAATATCACACGTGATATTTATCGAATAATTATTTGGATTTATGATAAAGAGATTAAAATAAACACGTTTAACTAGTGGCCTTCGATCGCCGATGTATACAGTAATAATTATTTATGTATAGAGTAAAAATTATATCGTAAACTGAGTCCTAGTTTCCTGTTTACTTCTCACAGACCTCCAATTTTTATTCGCACACGTGGATCCCCTTGCAATTCATGGTAGGTCCCTGGGGAATGACATAGACCACGACTCTATATAGTATTGTATTTATAAAGAACAAACAAGTTATTCTACGTAGTGGTAATTGTACAAGTCAAATACATTTCTTCCTTTTATACTATGTAGGTAATATACTATAGGATACTAGTATCTGCTCGTGACTTCGCCCGCGAAAAATTCATCAATTTTTGATATTTCATTTAAAGCGGTTGATCTCCTTTTGTGTGAACAACACCTTCTACCCCACAGAATCTCTACTTATTTGGGGTAAAAAGTATCAGATGAGTTAATCCAGGTTACAAAGTATCTGTGTATTAAATTTTATTCAAACTCGTTCAGCGGTTTATGTAGTATGTATGATTAACTAACAAACATACAAACTTCACATTTATAATATTAGTAAGATTACAAATCTCTTAATCATTGTGTAACTAGCTAGCAGGCCTAAACTATAAGATTGTAGGACTGTATCTTATCTATAGATACAATAGATTTGTTACGTTAATGTAACACTTCCACTACGAAGATAATGTAATAAATTAATTCTATAATACCTAAATAAAAGTATAGCTAAACATATTGAATGAGTCATTCCTGTTCTCTCCCAAAGAACAGGCTGAAATAATTTCAGTCGTTTTGATAGAAGTGTACAATTATATGTTATACATTAACGTAACGTATATATATATATATATACTGTGTAAAGTGACGAATTTATAACAATAAGTTCAAGTAAGTCAAAGCTGTAGGAAGGTAAAACTTCCTTTCCTTTTAGGCATCATTAATGACGAAGGGAAGCGACGGTCAGACTTTAGTTCTCTCTAATCTTTGTAATGAACGATGTCATGTAATAAAAGTCACATGGTAACGTAGTTAAATATTCCTCTGGGTTCATTTAAAGTATGAAACAAAATGTAGTGTTTTTAATTAAACTGTTTCCTCACTAACGTTTTGCTAGACCATTGAAGAAAACTACGAAAATACTTGCTAGTTCCAGAAAGCAGTTTCTTTAAAGAAGTTTCTATATCTATAGGTATATGTATATATATGAGGAACGAATTTTTATACAACTCAATATAGGTAGTTAAATGGTGAAATGATAATTTTAAATGCCTCTACATCTGATAAGTATAAATAAAGTCAATGGCTTTATCTGTTTCTTTGTTTATTTCTTCTAAACAACGTTATGGATACAGATACAGTTTTAATTAATGAAAAAGAAATAAATGAGAATAGTTTGTCTATTACCATTTGCAAATATTGTGTACAAAATGGCTGTACTAAGGGCGAAGTTAAGGCGCGATTAATCGCAAGGGGATAGTGTAAAGCAGAGTCATTGTGCACCTCTATTGTCTCTCCTCTTATTTCTTCTAATCCACACAACAGATATAAATACCGTTTTTACTATTAGAAAGAGCAATATCATTCGTAGATATTTTATACAAAATGCCTGACCTAAGTACAACGCTGTGGCAAGTTGCTAATAGATAGTTGATTTATTTCTCTGTTTATTTTAAACTCAAACACAAAATATTTTATTTCAATTAGACTTTTTAACAAAAGTACATTTGATAAGGAAAAAAATGGGCCATCAGTTGAGAAGAGCCGGCCAGAAACTCAATAGTCGCTTTTTCCAAAAGGCCATGGTTACATAATCTGTTATATAAATCATTCAGCTTTAGAGTCTCACTGCGTAGGCACCTGACCTGAGTCTTCTAGGCAGAGATGAGAAATGTGGGTTCCACTGGAGTTTTGCATCTAAAGTTACACCCAGAAAAACCGTCGAAACCACGCAACGCACACAGATAGTTTTCATTAATAGAAATATTTCTATTGATTGTCACTGATTTACTTAAATTTAAATATTACTGAAATACCCACAAAATTGGTATGTTGAAGCCTGAATCAATGGTTAATAAATAGACCATAAGCTCCACCGAAGAGACCACGAAGCAATCTATTCGACCGCACTTATTATACAATTTTGATTAGTTAGTATTTGTGTTGTCTGTCTGTCCCCTTCGTTGATAGAAAATTAATGAGAAATTGCTTCGAGAAAATTAAGTTTGGATTTAGGAAGCGATAATTAAATCAGCAAATACAGTATCCTGCTTGGAGGACCACGTCTTGATATATAGATATATTTTAATCTAAGATTATCTCCATATATTCGAGAAAATGAAAATATAACTTATATAAAGATTACTAGTATTTATCGTCAAGTTCATTTGCGTGAACTTCAGACTTGCTATACAGAGGTATGAAAATTTCATGAGTCGACATTGTTTAATCAAACTTATAATAATGAGATAAAAGTTATCCTATATGTTAAATCGGATAATAAGTTATCTGTTTACATTGCATTTAAATCAATTAAGCAGTTTTTGCATAACTGAGTAACAAACTCAAGCCAGTACGATCTGATATCATGTTGGATCTAAATTCTATTCAAAAAATGTACTTGAAAGTGTTTCCGTGTGAAACTGTCTATCTGTTTAATACGTGGATTGTTTCGTAGATGCATTGTCACCAGCTCACCCGTTCCCTGGAGATGTAGGCAGATAATAATAGACATTGTGGTATAATCAGATCCACTTCACTCATGCGACCTCTTGGTTATAACTTGAAACAATATCGCTAAAGGACAAATACACACAAAACCAGTTCTATCTATCTTTAGATTAACTACGTAAAAATACATAAAATATATTTTTCATTCGTGAAAGAATCATCAAAATCATATTGGATTTGAAATATTAAGAAGATTGTTATCCAAGTTACCGTTCACAGGTGTCAATATTCTTTTTTATATATAAGAATGAATTTCCCTTGGTCACGGCATCACGCCTAAGCGGCTGGACCGATTTCGCTAATTCTTTTTTTGTTGTGTTTGTTATTGTCAGGAGAAGGTTCTTATGGAAGAAAAAATTAAAAAAGGTTCGCGGGAAATTAGAAAATTAATAAAAACTTAACGACCATATTAACTTTTCTAATGTAAGCTTTTGACAGCTAATTCGAATTCAATATTCATAGTTAAGACATACATTATAAAACAATACCTGTCTTTGTCTAGTATTTTATAATAGAAGATTAAAACGTTCTTCTAGACTCCTAATCGTTGATATAAACGACTCTGGGAATGGACATGGGCCGGCACATCCATGAAAGAGTGTAAAATCGAATTGTCTACCTTCTTCATCAAAGTCGGTTAAACGTTAACGTTAATTTAAGTTTTAATATAATGTGCAAACATAACGAATGGATTAGATTCATGCTTACTCTATAGCAAATTAATTTGTTCGCATTGCAAGTTTACGTGGTGATTACTGAGTGGGAGTCTGAGAGGATGTCCATTTCGATAGAAATATCGTTTCAATTATAGGTTTGCTGTGTATGAATATATCAAGACATCCCCAATTATACATAGATCCATTTGAGCATACGAAACTGAATCGATCACGAGACTTCTCTGAGTCTTAACATGTTTTTGGAAAAACTCCATGTGATTCCATTGTCAATTTTCTTTGATTTTCAATATATAATTGTACTGCAAGTATATAATATGTTCTATATCTTATTATTAGTATACTAATACATCAATTTTGTAGTTTATACAAAAGTATAGGTTCCTTAACTTGTCTCTAAATACTGTTGTGGTAGTTATTTTGGGATTCACAGTGATCACTAGGCTAGGCTTTTTTTATCCTAGAAGAAATGCATTATTCTGAGGGATACAGACAAAACATGGTGTATAAAGTAGTAGTTAATATTAATTCATACTTTCATTAGTTACTTTGTTTATCTTCTACCAGTACTACGAGTATGTACACGCGACTTTATCTGCGAAACTCCACTTATTAACAGACTCATTTATTCTCATATCAATTGAAATATTAGCGTTATAAAAGCTGACTCTTTTTTTTCTGTCCGCCCGTCTGTATGTCACCAGGCTGTATCTCATGAACCGTAATAGCTAGACAGTTGAATTGTTCACAAATAATGTATTTCTGTTGCCTCTATAACAACAAATACTATAAACAGAATAGAATAAATATTTAAGGGGGTTCAGGGATGTTTGTTTGGTTGAACGCGCTAATCTCAGGAACTATTCTTTTAGTTTTAGATAGCTTATTGGTCGAGGAAGAATATGGGCTATATATCATCACGCTACGACCCATAGGAGCGAAACATCGATGAACTTCCGAAGCTAGGAATAAACAAAGAAAGTTTCAGCTCCTTTAGAATTGTATGTGTAGTTTCTCTCTTAGGTGACGCAGACGAAGTCGCACAAGTCAGCTAGTATGTACGTCGCCGTCATCTGGTTGAATCTGCTATTTGATTGAACGACTGGCGCATTCATTGAATGACAACATTCAATTGATCGACTAAAGGACAACTCATCAAATTGTTTAATGTAACCTTCAACGTCTTGACTGAACGTCATTTAACATAGTCGTTACATGGGATATAGCCATGAGGACATGACACACCTTATTATGATTTTATATTGTATTTTAAGTCCTAAGATAGGCAATACTGACTATTTTTACTAACTAATTCAAGGAATTCAAATTATAATCAAAGACGGACAGCCATTTAATAATTTTTTTTTTTTTTATCTCCGAAAGTATAATGTTTTCGTTAATTTATCATAGAATATTTTCTTTTTGTAATATTTTTCTCTGTAGCCGATAGCAGTAAGTTTTATCATTGGCCGCCAAAATTTTATCGTCATCCATAGTGGGTGCCATGAAGGGCGACCATAATCATTAGGTATCCCTATCAGGTAGGATGCTCATGAGAGAAAAAAATGAACTAAATTTCAATCACCTGACTGATTTTAGGTTGAACAGAACGGTGTCCAAACGCTTATGTTAGAATCCGCTAACTAGTTGGACGTTGAGTGACGCTTGTTCAATCAACGTTCGGCCTAGTCACTCAATTGAATGTTATCAATCAAATAGCAGATTCAACCAGATGACGGCGACATGTATATAATTTGACTTTAATTTGTAATAATTTCAAGTATAATCGATTTTACGATATTGAAACATAAATCGCAGTCGTTATCAGCTGATATCAGTTGTTATCAGTGACCTATTGTTCGCAGGTTGCTTGGCACCTGCGATACACGATACAGGTCACACTGACCGATTTTGATAAACTTTCCCATGTCATTGAAGTTTCCTTCAAAATCACTGATAAATTACCTACTGATCTACATTTATACCAAATTTTTATTAATCAGTTTATTGTTATCAGCTACACTCTGCTCCCGGTGCTGCTTTATCTATATTTGTTTGCAATGACCTATAATACTATGGACACACAATCAGCGCTTTAGTATCCGAGCGAAAAGTTTCAAAACAAAAACTACATCCAATTCCTTTTTACCCGACTGCGGTGAAACCAAAACCTACCAAAACATACATACATAGATTTTGGGAGTCTATATATGTGTGTATGTATGTTTGTATGTTCCACTCTAGAGCCTAAGCTACTGAACCGATTGTAATGAATGAGGTGTGAATAGATTAGTAATAATTCGGTGACATAGGCTATAAAAATTTTCTCTCAGATTATAACCTCGAGATAAACTAAGCTTACTATGATTGTGTGAGTGCTAGCAACACCTCCATTAAACAGACATGCGACCACGATTCTGCCTTGACTATTTTTGTATGCATTTTAGGTTTTCTATCGGAATTGTTTTCTTGTTTCGTTTTTCTTAAACCCTTTTTTACGCAGTCGTGTTTTTAGCTATCCGCGATCCCTCCATGAGAGCACCTCCATGATTAACGATTTTTAACTACATTAAATAACTTCATAAATGAAACCATATAGTTACAATTGTTATAAAGAGATAAATATATGACTTACATTCGTTTAGTTCATAACGAATATTATCGATATATAAGCTATACTGCACAGAGACACATAAGAGAAAACGAGAAAATGGAGTCCATAACGACACCACACCAATTGTACGGCTGTTATGGACACCAGGCGAGATCCGTTTGACAACTAACACAATCATGTCATCGTATGAAGTATCCATATTATTATAGGTCAATATTTGCTTGCGATATTTTCAACTCTAGCAAAAAGCATACGCGAAAGTGCACTGTGAATGATTTGCTTTGCGATGTAATGATATTAACTAAAAGTATGCTTTTTGTTAGAGGTAGAGGTAGAGCAGTACCCGGCAGCTGACCAGGTGGGTACTGACTATATTCTACTAGCTCCGCTGGGCTAAAACATTTCACAAATACTATACTTTAAGTTAGACCGGCATCAATATAACTGTGAAACTATATCCAGTTTCGTGTTGACCAATATTATGACAGCTAGAAGATCCTTCTCAGCTGATACTTTATGCTCAGAGCTTCAGCATTACTGCTTGAATAATCTCGATGTAATAATCATTATTCAGTGACGACCTATTTATTTTGCAACCCCTACTCCTTCTATTGATGTTTATCAATAGATGTAAAAATTATACTCATATCAATCCTACCAACATCATTACTAACAGGCTGCAACTCGAATTAGTATTGCCAACATCATAATTAACAAACCATGCAGACAGATAAGACTTCTGGGAGAGCATCTCGTAAAAGCTGAGTAACGTGGTATTGGTGGTAGGGGATCTGTTCCCTGACTAGCTTGCGACCACCAGCATGCGAATCCGACATCCGAGCCGCATGTGGGCCAGATCTATTCCTCCCTCTCCCATCCCATTACAGTCTTCTCTTCGCTCCCCCTCCTCACTCCATCTTCGAGGCGGCAACGCATCGACGAAACAAGATACCCTCTAGTTTCGTCGATGTGTACGGGCGACGGTGGCCATTTTCCATCAGGTGGACCCCCTGCTCGTTTGTCCCTTAACTATCATAAAAATAAAACGATAAGATTTTTAAAAATAATTGTTTTGTCTTAGAAAATAATAGTAGCAGTTAATATCGTATTTACTATTCTGTAATGTATCCGAGTGGTAGCCCAGGGCACAACAAAATTGTCTATTATCACCGACCTGGGATATTTTATCAAATATTTTCTTATCATAGAAAATAGCTAATAAGGTGACAGACCACGTGATATTGTCTGAATGTTTACCCCCGTCCCTTGCCCCCCGTTGCTGATGTCAACATTGGAAGTTCAATCTGTTAATCTACTCTTTAAGGCCTCACTCACGTTTCCGTCTACGTGTTTACTTTTTATTGATGACGTAATCACGCAGACCAGTCCACCCCCCCTGTCGTCAAAGATAACCAAAGAAAAGACCACCCTCACCCCCCATTGGTACGTACTATTGAATGACATCCATGGCATGGGGGGCTATTCATTAATTACGTAAGAATTTTGGGGGGAGGGGGGTCGACCATGTCTTATTTTTTCTTACAAGTGGGTGGGAGGTAGTCTCGATAGTTCTTACGTGAGGTTACAAAAATGCTCATAGTCAAGTGAGAAGTTTTTGGACGAATTCGCGCACAAATATTTGGCGATTCTCTTAGCCACAGCGACAGTTAGTTCACGTAGCGACAGATAGTTAGTTCAATCCGACTTCAAAATAGTATCTAAAACAATTCAACGACACTTAACAGTTAATAATGTAAATAGTTTGGACTTGACACAAACTTCTTTTGCAGTAAAACACAAATACACAGACACACACCAACACTTACATGTTTATACTTCTTGTCATCTTAAGCAATTTTAGCTTTCTTGTTATTGTTAGTCACCTTTCCTGTGAAACCTATGAAAAGTAATTGTTTTTAAACTACTCCTTTGTTCATTATTTACTTCTACAGAATATAATGGAGGGGAAAGCTTTGATACCTGTAGCAAGGGTTTCCAACTTTTTTAATTATTGCGACAAGTAACCATTTACACAAATAGCTGGTATTATTATTTCTGTATTGATTTTCTGAGTTTAAAGAACAAAATATAGAGAGACTAAATTGTTGGAAATTCGGATTATCGATAATCTGGTAAGGAAAGTTTTTTGTAAACAACGACGACTAAATTGTCTATTAGTTATAGTCTAAACAATGAAAATCAGTTTAAAAAAATATAGATCAAGGTCCCGCAAGTTTCTCTGTGCTATGTACCTAATCCTTACTAATATTATAAATGCGAAAGTAACTCTGTCTGTCTCTCTGTCGCTCTTTCACGCCAAAACTACGGAACCGATTTAAATGAAATTTAGTATAAAGATAGTCTAGCCTAAGAAACGACATAGGCTACTTTTTAATACGAAAAAAAGGTTGTAAGGGGTAGAAAAAGAGGGATGAAAAGTTGTATAGACGTGATTTCTAATATTATTTCCAAAAAAATATATAAAGCAGAGCTTTATACTTCTACGAATTTGATTCAGTGACTCAAACTTTCTATCTCTATTACATACTTAAACTTTCAGGTTATATAAAATAACGAAGGTCTTGGACTATTTATTTTGCTCAATGCTATGTGTTGAGGATTCTCAGGAAGGTCTTGAATAGTTGAATGAAAGATTAGCGCATCTTGATATGGTTATAATATAGAATTTATATTGATATTTGCATTAAAACTAAAATAATATAATACAAAATAAATACAATTATCAAAAATCAGAAATTGTCATAATATGACCGCAACCCATGTTAACGTAATAGGACAAAGTTTTCCGACGGGTAAGTTTGCTCCTTAATTCAATATCTTGGCCATCTTTTTGAATGATCGAATCAACTATATAGTTAAAAGAAGTGTCTTAAAAATAAGGCACAAGTCTAAGTAAGAAATGGAATTCAATTTACTTAGCCCATGGATCATATGACAGCGTTATGGAGCACCCGAGTACCCGAGCACCCGAGCACCCGAGTACCGAGTACTGGATATCAAATGATATTGGTACGAATTTCTAACAAACTTGCATCGCTGGAAAATTCTAGTTTTAACATTTCAAAACCGTAAATGTGACCTACCTGGTAGGAGATAGTAATTTTCAATCAATCATTCAGTTTTTAGTTTTACACTTATCCATACAAATAAAATTGTAATGTCTGTTTGTAATATTAAAACAACCGCTTTTTAGGGAGAGCATATGTCCGAACCGATTTTGACAGGGCTTTCACTGGCTTTCAGATAGCTGATACAACAAGGAGTAACTTAGGCTATTTAACATCTCACTACGATCCATAGGAGCGAAGCAACACGCAAACGAAGTCGCGCGGGTCGGCTAGTCTATAATAATATTATAAAGAGGTAAAGTTTGCGAGTTTCTGAGGTTGTAGGGGGTAATCTCTGGATCTACTGAACCGATTTTGAAAATTCTTATACCAATACAAATCCACATTATTTTTGATTGTCAAAGGCCATTTCTTGACCCAAAAAATGAAAAGACTTTATCGAAGTAGTCAGATTTGCTGCAGTTAGTCGAAGTAAAATTAACGGTCGAACGAAAACGTTGGTTATGAACGCTGCTTTATTGATGAGAGATATATGCAAATTCATCAGATGGGACCCCCTCCTCTACTATTAAGAAACTTAACCCAAGCACGCGCCAAGCATTTTCTGCGCCGGTGTGCGACATACTTATGAGCGCGATACTTGGAGAGCAAAACAAAGGTCGTTCGCCAACAAGTATCCTGCGTGGCAAATACCTTATATATATATACCTATTAGTTATACATTTTACTAAATATTAAGATCCACCTGTGCTCACAGCCTCCTCTGACCGGGGGCGCCTTCGGCTCCCTATAGTTACGCCACTGGATACATGATTCCTAGTTACAGGTAGAGTATCATTGAATAGATGAGAGAGTGAGTGATGAAATGATAGGAGTCCGAGTATGAAATGCTGGGACAACGCCCTTAGATTAATTAGCATAGATATTACTAACAAACACACTTTCTCATTTTTAATATAACGAGTAGTATGGATGAACATGAGAGATTTCGAAAATACAATAAAATAATTAAAAAAATATTTAACGACAAGAGAAGCTCCAACGTCCAACAATATATTAGTTTCTCAAGTTTTCTAACTTATTCAACGAGTTCACAAGTAAGGTGATATAGGAGGTAAACAACGTTTTAAAACTACCTACCTACTTCAAAATTAATGGTGTATACCATCGCCGTTGTTAACTTAAAAACAATATTTTCAAAAAAAATTACATACGAGAGTTAGCAACACCGTTATTGCGATTATACCCACGTAATAATTTATACCAAGACAATATAAACTCTGTCCAGATAGACTTATGTCCGTTGGCAAACGGAGCTCGCCTGGTGAGCATTATAGCTGTGCAGTGGTGTGGTGTCGTGATGCTGGGTCTCCTTTACTAAGGTTTCGAGTAAGTGTCTTGTCGGTGTTTCGTTGATTAGATAAGCCTAAATTCAAGTATTCTTCCATTTACCATCATAGAACTACCGATAACTACCGACATCTTCGGTGGTCCGTCATATTGGATTTTAAATGACGTCACATGGGTATCCATGCGTTGGTGGATTGTAACTGCTTCAAAATTTATTTCCTTTTGATTCGAACATGAATACATATAAACATTGCGAGATGAACTAAAAAACACCTTAGACTAAGAAACAGCTGAGCAGAGTCTGGGGATTGTAATCCAGGTGCAGGTTTACATAACAAGTAAATAATAAAGCTTACGACTCACGTAATTTTTAATAAATCTAAACTAGCAGTTATAATAAATTATACAGCAGTTTATTACCTTCCCACTTACACTATGATTCATTCAATCTATGAAATTAGTATAATAAAAGGGTTCAGTAGACCTGCGCCTGTGTCACAAGCTTCAAACAGTCTTCAAACGTATAAAGTGTAATTTATACGGAATAAAAGTCTCAGTGTTCTGTATTCTATCAAATTCAACGTTCTCCATGCCACGTCTGATGGTCTATGTATGATAATCTCAAAAACTAGTAAACGCATTTTCATGAGGTTTTCATCAATAGACAGAGTGATCAATAAAGAAGGTTTAGGTGTATAATTTGTTAATTATTTGTTTAAATTTTTTGAAATATGATGAAAATTGTGGAAACCACCCACCTACGCCTGGGAGCTGCGATCCCTTTTGTGATATAACAATTCAATGTACGGTAGGATTCATGTTATCATAATATGGACTACTAACAGCGCGAAGACGGGGCGAGTCGCTAGTATATAATGAAGTAAGGATTTATCTTTACATTGACTTAAATGATATCGATATTCAATAAAATTTCACTAGTCCATAAAGCAAGTTTGTGGGTGAAGGTAGCAGGCAGGTCGGGCAGGTGATACATGAGGGCCCATTTTACTGCCGCGGCGTGGTTACTGCTCAGGCTCACTGCTTACTGCTTCACTCTCTTAAATATTTAATATACAAAAAAATATATTCACCTACCCTCCTATATGCTGAGATACAAACAAATCACTTTATACTTCACTTTATTAAATTGCCATACCTTTTTGAAACGTATCAGCTATACCGCGCAGTAAGTTGAGTTTGGGGCAGGTTTAAAGATGTTTTTGATTATATATAAACTCTCACCTACACTACTCGACTTCCTACAATAAATTACTCTAACCACAAAACTAAACCACGACACTTATACTAATTTAAACTATATTAGCCGTACGGAATCTCTTGAACAACTGCCTTAAATCAGCAGTGGTTATTATTATCATAAATATTCTCAATATTTATGATAATAATAACTATATAGGAATTACCGACAATCAATACAGCCAATATACAGGAACATATTTTTAAGACAGAAAGCTGTGAGAAACTGCGGCATGTGACTCAGGTGCAGGTTCATGAGCTGTGCGCTCAATTTGACAAATCAAAATCAAATCAGAGTATTTTAATGATCATTATTTTAAACAATGTCAGACTCCATCAGTTCTATCGGGGCAGAGGTTGTATATTGTCTAGTAGAATATTCTTATATGAAATCTATAATTGTTTGTATAAAAAAAAGCTTTAGCTGATAGACCTTATGCAGTCTGTGAAACGATTTCATACGGTAAACATTCTCTAAAGTAATTAGATTTATTAGTGTAGGTTCACAATACCTTTTCATATCTAAAACACTATCCTTCACTACTCTACATCGTTGTGTACGTGGACCCCATGTTATTATTATTATCCTACATTATTTATATATGAAATAAAATCATTGATTCGGTTTGTTTATAGTAAAATTTAGTATTTCAGTCGTATAAACTACATGCAGCATAAGTTCGTTTAACGAACGACTTTGATCACAAAGCCGTGTGAGACCGCAACGTGTTGATTCACCCGTAATTGCCGGGGAGAGGGAGATTGGGGGGATTCTTACTCTTACTAAGGATCTTACTTAATGTTAGCTTTTATGAACACTGAGGAAAAAGTTTCCAACACTTCACTGAAAAGCGATGCCGTGTGACTTTATTCTCTTTTAGGACTGTACTTATATATCTGTTGCTTCAAAGAAAGTCTTATGGTCGATATTAATAATCAATCTTAATCCCAAATCTTTGGATATATCTGTGTCCGTTTTTATTATAAATGTTTTAAAAGTAATCTTAACTAATTGGAATAAATGATTTTCCAATGTGATTAATTATTAATTTTAAAATAGTCAAAATAAACGAATGTTTTTCTATACTTAGATAGAATTATGTGCGGGATTCGGACACTTTTTTCATGATATTCGTGTGAAGACCTGACGTCCGTATTATTATGGGTTTGACCTGATAACCTGAGAGAATATAATTATAAAAACCGCAATTAATTTCATGCAAACAGACAAACATGTTAAGGATAAAAAATCGAACCTCCCCTGTTGTTAGAATTTTTAACCAACTACGACGAAGCCAATAGGAAGGATAATATTTTTTGACAGCCTATGTGTGTATGTATGTTTGTATGTTCCACTCTAGCGCGTAAACTACAGAACCGATTGTAATGAATGAGGTGTCAATAGATTCGTAATATAACGGCTACTCTTATTTGTTATTTTAGCATACCTTTGGCAATATGAATTTCGAGTGGGTGCATAAGTTGCACCAATGTTAGAAACCACAGGAAATGCATTTGGATATAACTTACGTTAAAAACAGTCTTTAAAAAGACTCGTTGTACCAAATGTAAGTGTATTTTATTGCCGTGTATCTGCTGCCGGGTATACAGCTCAAAGTCAGAAGTCAGCGTATTTACAAATAACGCCGGTGATTGAAGCCTGGATGTACTCCGCGGTTTGGAACTGCGTGAAACACTCGTAAAACGGTACGCACGTTCGCCCTGGATGTGTGCTCTCTAGATGAGCCACGGAAACTGTCACACCGGTGTGTCTTAGGGAACGACAACTTTGACCATTGTTCGATAACAGAAGTTATATTAAAAAGACGAAAACATAAGAGAAAACTTACATATTAAAAAGAGCATAATATTCGAAAGATATTTCTAAACTGCCCTCTAATTGATAAATTCGTAAGTTTGTGACTATATAATAAATTAGCGGACACGCTCTTGCTTTGCTGAGATGTATTCAAACTGTTCACTCACTCACTCATATATTCATTGATACTCTACCTGTAACTATGAATCATATATCACTCATCATTAAAGCAGCGGTAGTAACAAACGTTTTCGTTCTACCGTTAATTTTTCTCCGACTTACTACAGCAAATATAGCCAGATATGACACTTACAAATAATGTGGTTTTCTATTGGTAAAAGAATTTTCGGAATCGATTCATTACATTACCCCCTACAACCTCACAAACTCGCAAGCTTTTTTACCTCCTTATAAACTAATATAGATATAAAAATATTTAATTTCCTAAAAGCTCCTTCTAGCAACATTTTTGTAAACCACCAACGTAACGATGCGGTGTGCCTCCTTTCCCCTTTCCCCCGCTTACCCCCCGCCCTGAATTATTAACAGGTGCCATCCAAGAAGTTGAATCGGCAGAATTAAAACTTAGCGAGCTCTTTCATATTTCATCTACTTTGTTTTGCCGCTTCAACTCATTTAGCAGCTATATAATTAACAAAACTCGAGGGGCTTGTATGGTTATGTATTAATTTTAGTATTTTTTATCAGAGTTGCCAACTTACGATACTTACGCCTCCATAGAGTGAGTAATTCTTATACGTATCTAAATGTTCGCATCAGTAATGTAATTTCACAGTCTTATATAAAAAGTTATTAATAAAATCTTACAGATATCAGACAAACTAATCTACATGGACTTGTTACGAGTTTTTTAATAAAAGTTTAATTGAAATAAACTGTTAATTGGAACTTGAATTTCTGAGATATATTAATACGATTAATGAACTCAAAAATACTATTAAAAAAGTTGCTCCTTTAGGCTGCGTTTCTACTATAGAGAAAGGAATGTGTTTGTAAGAACCAATAGAATCGTTTGATTTGACACTTTGAGCGAGGCTAGGCTAAATGAAGCGAAAGTCTGCCCTTTGTAACGCCTGTCCAACATTACTTTGCCGACACTTGTATTCGCTATATCTCTGCTGTAGTGTGAAATCTAGGCATTATCTAGAATTCTATAAATAAATCGTAACCTCAATGGAGCTATATAAGAAATTGAGGGTATTTATGAATTCGTCTCGCGTAAGTTGAAAGGAAAAGATATTATTCACTGGCCTACCGCCACTGACTACCAGTAACTCTTCATCTATTTGATACACCGATTCGGTTTAAGCATTTATGTTACTTGAAATTGTGCTGGCAACATTGTTGGTAGCCATTGACGTGATTAGTTCGATTAGTAATTTCATAGAGTCGAATCACAAGCCCTACCCAATGTTTAGCTTCTTATCCACAGTATCCATGGTATTATTATCTTTACATATTAATGCTGTTGAATATTTTTAAATTTATTGAACTATAAATGTTACCATTACTTTATTGACCTACAATACTATGGACTTACAGTCAGCGCTTAAAAGTATTCAAAACAAAAAAGTAAAAGGATATAAATTGAAGTGTAAAAATAAAAATGTTTTGATCGTACATTTGTTGATTATTATAAACATATCTATTTATGTATCGGACATTTTAAAACTCAGACTCTTAATATTTTATTCCAATAACATTTTTTTTCATAAGAAC
Source organism: Limenitis camilla (assembly GCA_905147385.1). Lineage (NCBI taxonomy): Eukaryota > Metazoa > Arthropoda > Insecta > Lepidoptera > Nymphalidae > Limenitis > Limenitis camilla. The sequence continues at coordinate 21,692,554 of LR990224.1, forward strand.
TTTTGTAGAGTCAAATATTGGTCTGTCAGTTTGTCTGAACCACCACCAGCTCGGTAAGAAGGTATCTCAACAGTCATCCTTTTCAATACAGCCTTATACAAATCATGTAATTAGAGAGTCAATGTCACTCCTTTTATCAATGATTTTTAAATCCGAGTAGCCGACCCGCGCGACTTTGTCTACGTCACAAATACATACTGCAATTCTAAACGTGCTGAAAGTTTCTTTGTTTTATGACCATTTACGCAGCGCACCCGACGAAAACTCATCGATGCTCCGCTCCTATGGGTCGTAGCGTGATCGTTATATAGTCTATAATCTTCCTCGATAAAAAGGCTACCCAACACTAAAAGAATTTTTCAATTCGGACCAGTAGTCTCTAAGATTAGCGCGTTCAACCAAATAAACAAAAATATGTATATGAAGATTGACGTCCATATTATTATAGGCGAACGATAGCAACTATAGCGTATGGTGCATAGACTTACCGTTTGGCCAAGTGTACCCGCTGAATAATGCAAGTAGCAGGGGTTGAGGGGGCCGAGGGGTCCAGGAGGTTCAGTTGGTTGAGATCGCACGTTTTATTGCGGACGATTGGCCCCAGCATCGGTTTGCGTGGCGTCTTTTTAAAAATTAATTAAGCCACAACATACCAAGCGTGTTGGTCCAAAACTTACATATTACTCTATTATATTAGCTTAATACATACCATCAGTATCTTATAACTTAATATAATAATTACTAGTCGATATGCTTATGACAATAAAGATATTTTATTGTTAATTAAAAGGAACTATGATTTTTTCCGGGATAAAAAGTAGCATATATCCTAATCTATGTTATAAAGTATCAACCATTTTTGTGTATGTGATGACAAACATACAAACATACAAACATCTAAACACAAACTTTCTCATCCTACTAATATTATAAACGCGAAAGTTTGTAATAATGTATGGATGTTTGTTACTCTTTCACGCAAAAACTACGGAATGGATTTTGGTGAAACTTTACAATAATACAGCTTACACATCAGAATAACACATAGGCTATAATTTATAATGATATAGTGTGAATTGTCCACAATATAGCGGGTGAAACCGCGGGACACAGCTAGTTTATAAAATTAGTTGTAAAATTTAAAATCACCCAAAAAGCAGTTAAATGGATTTCTATGCAATTTCACACATGTACACTTTACAGCCTGGATTGATACATAGGATATTGTCGATGCCGAAAAAAAGCAAATGTATTGTGGGACAGAAGGAAGTTGTTTACACAACACACAACACAACAAATCTGCTCAACGGATTTAAATGAAATATCACATAAAAGATCGGGCAGATACTTGTTTTATTTTTTAGTGTTGTTTTGAAGGCGTTGCTCATTAGGGTTACCTCGTGTAGCTTAGCGTTAATAATAAAGAGTACTCTCGTACTGGGGAGGACGAGGAGGCGTCCTTTACTCACATGGCTAATTTTAAACAGCTCATATTAAAAGAAAATCTTCTCTATTCGCAATGTTATACCTTACTAGCGAACCGACCCAACTTTTCTCGGGTCCAAAAGAGATTTTGATGAAAGCTTCCAGGCGGGCTTCACTTCTTTGGTAATTTTCAAGACTAATCTGAACCTTAACAAGTCTGTCTGTTAGTGAAAACTGCGTGAAAATCTGTTTAATAGTTTTGAGTTTATTGCGGACAGGCAGATGAGGCGTGGAACATATTTTATAATATCTAGGGATATATTCCACTGAGAAATTGAGAATACAAACTTACGCAAATACTGTTTTGAGGTTTGATAAGTATATATCATCAAAACATAACTATAGTAGATTACTTAACTCATTAAAACTATAAAAGCCATAAGAGGATTATTTTAAAACAACAAACAGATTAAATTACTGGTTAAATTGTAAACAGGTTTTCTACTCAAGTTAATTAATTTAAATATGTACTGCTTTAAAGATATATCCTGATAATACTTTACCAATACCAATTTATAACTAAAAACTTTACCAATATAAAGTTGGTAACAAGGATTAGCATTACCAACCTCCTGTCAAGAATTTGGCTTTAATTTCCAATCCATAATCCAAAGATTTTGTATAATAGATCGAATGAGATAATATCGAAATTAATTTGAAATACCTAACCGAGTGCGAAATGAATATTCATACAATATTTACACAATTAATTTGGAATATGTAGCAGAACTTTTCAGACAGATTGTCTAAAGCTGAATGTGTTGAGAAGGATCAGTTGCTGTCTGTTTAAACGTATGAACAACATTAAGTCATAACAGCGTAAAAAAAAACATTTTGAAGTGTCGAAAGAAGGGGAAAGGCATTACGAGCTTACGCCATAACAATATATCTCAGTACATCTCATAGAGTGCGAGACATTTTTTCTAAAATAAAACAAACATAACCTTTTCTGTACACATTTGTCAAGAGCGGCTTAACTCGAAACGTAGCGTGGCGTAGGCTGGTTCCGAGATGTTCTTTAAAATATGAATGTTTATAATATTATAATTTATCTACAGAAGCTCTCTACTTATAAAGAGTAAGATTGTATGTATGTGATTACTGCAATTTATAAGAAATACTGCATACTAATCTCTACTCATTATAAAACAAATTCCCACGCCGCGTCTCTCTGCTTATTCGCGAAAAACACAAAAAACTACTTAACGGATTTTCATACAATTTTCACGAATAGATAGACTGATTCGTGAGGAAGGTTTAGGTGTATAATTTATTTAGTTTTTGTTTAAAATGGTTGAAAAATGACGTTAATTGTTAAAAATGACGAAAAGTAGAGCTAATGCTACCTTATCCCTTTTTGAATCTGTGCAAACCGGGGCGTACGTAATAACTCAAAAACTTTTGAAATACTAGTTCTTAGCCGCCATCGTGAGTAATCCGTCCTTTCCCTGAACATATTTAGGTAACAAAAAAAGACCACAATCAAAATAGAATCTTCAAAATACCTACACCTGCCTAATTACCGTAATACCTTGCAACGTAAATTCCGGTCAAGTCTTGCCACTAAATTTAATAGCTATTTTTGAATGGAGTCAATCAAAATCCAAGATGGCGGTCGGCTCAAGATGGCGTACTAGTTATTTTTAATGCACGCCAATGATATATGGGTATCAAATGACAGTTTGTTGACAATAATATGACAATGTGTTTTCACACTAAATCGAATTTGGTGGATCATCCAAGATGGCAGATTACAAATTTTTAAGCACCCTCATAATATGGGTATCAAATGAAACGGTTTACGAATGAGAAGAATACTAAAGAACAGTCGAATTTAGTAAATTTATTTTAGCTTGTAGTTTTTTTTTATTCTGCATTATATAGGTCACACATACACAACACATAATTTCGAAATGTTAACTGAGTGACATTGACGAATGACCAATCTAAACCAAGTTGTGAAAAAAAGATCGATATGTCCTTAGCCCTTAAGTACTTTCAACAATTTCTAGTGGTAATTAATAACTTAAGTTGCTTCAATATTATGTTGTAGCGCCATTTCATAGAATTTAAGATACCTTTGCTTCTAAGATTTACATAAATCGTAATTTTTAAGACAGACAGCTGAACGGATAAACATAATAAATTAAAAATATCATCAAAAGCGTTAGAGCTCTTTTAAGATAATGTTTAATGTTTGAATGATATTCCAGTATCATTGTATAAGTCGACAATTGAATGTCAAGCAATTGCATCGAAAGAGAGATGTTGACTTTGAAATAGTCTTTTTATTTTATGAAGGTCTTTAAATGTACTTTCAAAAGTATAAATAGCAACTGTATTAATAATCACTATATCACTTATCGCTATATTTTACATTTTAATTTGCAACACCAACGTAATTTATATTATATATGACCAATTCCCAAAGACAGCTCGACATGCACTTCACCCCCACGTCGATAGATGGCGTAAGCACACACTAATTTCTATACTTTGAATTCTTAAGTATAGTTTTTTTTTTTTGCGATAAAAGGTAGCCTTATGTCCTTACCCAAACTCTTATCTCTGTACCAAATTTCAAACTGGTCCAGTGACTCAAGATTTCATAACAGACAAACAGACCATCTATCCGTCAATGGATGGCGCAAGTGGTATATTAAATTGCACTTCCGTTTGTTTAGTTGATATTCTTAAAGTATACCTTTGTTTCTTAAGAGTTACTTTACATTTACTGCATAGTACGAAACATTTTATTACATACTTATTAATTATTACCTTTGAACAATAACGAACAGTTTAACCCAGATGCGAAATAAATCTGATTTCAGTGAAAAATGTTGTATAATATTTAATTTCACATCGGGTTAGGTTCTAAATATTTTATAATCACTTACACTTTAATATTACTTGCTTCCTTGGTATCGCTTGTAATTCGGCTCAACTACTTATGACTTCTGTCCTGATAGATTAGAAGTTTGACAAGTAATTTCATAGAGTAGGTATATATATATTGTCTATTCACTATTGTATTGGAATGGTCCTGGATCTCCTTATGAGAGGATCTCGTGACTCGTTAACTTTAATATTTAGTTTGATAAAAGTTTACTTACGTTACAAACCTGCATTTGGGTCGCAAGCCCCAGGTAACGTTCGGTTCTATTTGTAGTGAGCATAGACTATAATTATTTACAAATAAGGATACAAAAAACAGTAGCGCCATCTGTCAGAACTCGTACGAACTACGACAGCGCGTTTCGTGGCCATCTCAACAGTGGCCGCGCGTCAATGGCCGTCGCCTGTAGCAAAATTATCGCTATAATAAAAATCAGTTTATATAATTGCTATAATAATATTTCAAATAAGGCGTTCGCCCTAAATTGTTATGTATGTTAATGGATGTGACAGTTTCGTGTATTAATATATAAAGATTATATTCCAATAAACAAACCGTGTTACTAAAGATTTGTGTTAATTATAATGTGACCTAAAAGTATAGATTTTTCGAACTATTTTGGTCTTCAATAAGGAATAAATATTATATATTAATCCCGTTTTATATTTATCCGCTCTATCTTATTTAGTCTATCTACTAATTTAGTCCTTGTTTAGTCTATCTACTCTGAGACTTAACCAATCAAGATGAAAGTGATAAATTGGGTCCAATTACTTCGATTACTTACCTCAATAATATATAAATTAAATCAAGTTGAGAAAATCTGAAACTAGATGGCACTACCAATTTTTGCAACCCCTACTTTTTCGATTAATGCTTATGAGTTGCCCACCATTTCAAGAATCCTACCAACATCATAAATAACAGAATGCTACTCAAATTAGTGTTGCCTACGTTGTAATAAACACTACGTTTTTTTTTCTTCAAGAAGCGTCAGAAACTCAGTGGTTCGGGGATTTACAATCGGTCGTGGGTTCAAATCCCAGTCGTTGGACTACTGACGTGTGACTATTCCTAACACAAGTATTTCATCATCACAACCTGTCAATGGCCCACTGCTGAGCCGGGTCTCCTTCTCAGAACGAGGAGGGTATTAGGCCATAGACCACGCTGGCCCGATGCAGGTTGGCAGACTTCACACACCTTTGCGAACTTTAGGGAACTTTCAGGAGTGCAGGTTTCATATAACTCAGAAAAGTCAGAGGTGTGTGCCTGTGTGGAGGGATGAACCCGGACCTCCCGAGTAAGACTTGAACCCCTTGGCCATCACTGCTCGCAGGCCATCATTGCTTAATCATCGTAATCTGTAAGTTAGTTAACTGCCAAAACACTTCAATGGCGCCGTGTTTAGAATTTATTACTTTTAATTATATGATTGGTAAATTGCATCCGTGTAAAGACAGGGCAGGTTGTGAGTTTATTGTTATATATAGTCTCAGTATAATTATTGAAATCCGTACACGTTTAATTAAAGTATGTTCTTAGTTCCTTCACATGCACGTACAGTAACACAAGTACACATTGCAATCAAATGGGATCCGCAAATTACTCGTGCTTTCGCATAATTGTGCGGTTAATGCTTGGAACTTGTTCTATCCAGTTTTTCAAAGAAAGTTGTATGGTGGGTGCCATTTTAAAAGCCTTTTTTATTGTCTCACTCGTAGCGCACTTGCCACGCTATTCGTTTTATGATGAATTTCTAGGCGTAAAGCGGAAATAGTATGTAGATACTTCTATTCATAATTAGTCCTAATATTATAATTTCAAAAGTGTCTTTTAAGAAACGTAAGGACTTAAGAATACAAACTAATAACGCCATCTATTGAGGATAGATTTAGAGTCTATTTGTTGCCCAATCACGCTTCAATCAGGCGATTTTGTTGTTTGTTTTGTTCATGTTTTATCGCGATAAAAATACTTAAGTACTGCCTTATTAAATTTATGTATAAAAATGTGAAATTAAACCTAAATACTTTAGTAGTTAACTAGTATATATAATAAAATAATAATTTCATTTAACTTCTAAAGTGAAAGGGAGAAATAAGAGTATAAAAACCATGGAAACTAAAGTACTACAGCAGAAATTTTTTCTTTACATATTATTTAGATTAGCTGCCACTAATGATATCCAATTAGTTATTGATAAAATCGTATTCCTCTTTATCAACCACTCCAGGAATCAACATTCATATTCATTGATGTAATACACTTTTATATAATCCCATCTTATATTATGACTGTAAAAAAGAGTTCTGTTCAAGAAACTTTAGTTTTATAATTATTTTATTTCTTGTTATTTAGTTTTTGAACAACATTTGAGAATTTATTCTAAAGTACTCTTCTTCGAAGATATTAATAATGTAGAGTGGTTTTTAGAAATTAAAATATTGTTTTAAGATTCGAGACGAAAAAAAGAATTAATAATCAATTAAATATTATTTAACTATATTGAATCCGAGCAGTGAGGGATTAGGACCCAAAAATACTTTACAATGATAATTCAACATTCAATCCTGTTTATAACTCGTCGAGTCGTTGAGGGTACTTGTAAAATAAAACACTGGAAAGTAGCTAGCCAATCAAACGGTATTAACAGTGTTGCTAGTAAAATGTTTTAATCGAACTAATCTTTTGACAGAGCTCTTCAAACATGAGACACCAACAAAATTGGTTTTAGAGTTCCGTAACTCAAAAAGAAAAAGGAACCTTTGTAGCGTAATTTTATTATCTGTTTGTCCGTTTGTATTTATAGTCGTTAGAGTTTGTAATTGTACGATTTGATAAGAAACAATATCTTATGTAATGTGTTTTTCATTTCGGAGACGAAAGTGACATATGTTAATATTAATTATAAGTTGTGTTGTGTTAAGGTTAATTGAGTCGTTATTTAATATAGGTTACATCTCATAATAACCGCTTGTTACTAAGTGCATATGGATGTATACACGGTACATATATATATATATCTTTAAAAATATATATATATATATATTTTTAAAGATTACTAGCAGTATGGATCACTTACTACTAGTATTCCCTTTACCCCTCCTGGTAAGCTAAATGCTTGTGTCAGGAGTGGGCCACGCCAGTAGTCCAAAGTCCGGGATTTGAACCCACGACTTGTTGATCGTGAATCCAACGCCCGAACCACTGAGCTACTGACGCTTCAACGTATAACTTCAATATATACCAACAACAACATTTTTTATAATTTTTGTCAGTCCGTCTGCCTGTTTGTTTGTTCCGGCTAATCTCTGAAATGACTGGACTAATTTTGACGGGACTTTCACTGGCAGATAGCTGATGTAACAAGGAGTAACTTAGGCTATTTAACATCTCACTACGACCCATAGGAGCGGAGCAACACACGAACGAAGTTCGGGTAGTCTAAAAATAAAAGCGTAATATTTACCGAACATCATTTGTGTTATTTCAATAGATACACAATGATTACGTCAATATACTTAATTAAAAATATATTCATGTTATCTACACCTAAGTCTTATTAATTCAAAATTTAAAACAAAATTCAAAATAATTAATTTTACAAATTTTTTAAACGATAATAACTGCTTTAGTTTTAAACTGTGGCGCAGTTATCAATAGTGAATAATACCATAGTAACTAGTAAGAATTATTATACTAGCAGATTTATTACGTACTACCCGACCCACGCGACTTCGTTCGCATGTTGCTCCGCTCCTATGGGTCGTAGCGAGATGGTAAATAGCCTAAGTTTCTCCTTGTTACATCAGCTATCTGCCAGTGAAAGTCCCGTCCAAATCACTGGAACAAACAGACAGGCAGACGAAAATTTAAAAAAAATTTTAAATTTTCGTCTGCCTGTCTGTTTGAAACGCTCATTATTAAAACGCTCCATGGCCTTAAGGAACATACAAAAAGAATTAGCCGAATTGGTCGAGCCATTCCCGAGTTATGTGTTTAACAACATTCATCATACAATCGGTTTCCGATAGTTGGCCACCACCGTGACGCGATTCGATTGCAAGACAACATAGTAGATAGATAGTGTCAATTATCACACTTACGGCCGAAATTAATTATCAAGCTCAATCTAAAATCTATGAATTTGAAAATAGATGCAAATTTGAAATTTAAATTTAAATTATTCAATGATTATTATAGGTCGTTAAATTTAAAAATGTAAATACCATAAAAGGTATATAAAATATATTATGCAGTTGCTAAGTTAACTGTGGCCTAAATCGATATAATATATGTAAGTCAAAAGTTTCTCAACGACAAAGTTAAGTTTATCATCCAGATTATCCGGAACAATTTACTCTCCGAGTCCGGCTCGCGCTTGGTCAAACTGTATATGTAACCATCTCTTTTTAAAGAGGATAAAAGTAATTAGTCCGCATGTTTTTTATTCGTTTCCCAATAAAGTTTTTGTGAAAGCCATCCTCGTGATCACGAGCATGAGCGTGAACGTGTACACAAGTTTGTTTTAACTACAAACCACATAGAAAAGGCACATCCAACTATAAACAACAACTTTCCAATTGTTTTGGTATGTGATACACACATTCGTAGTCTATTGTACAAGTAGGTTTTGTGTCATAAAGATATCTCTCGTGTCATCTTTTAATCATAGATAGAAATCGTTTTGTACGTTTTTGAGTAAATATTATTATAATAAATCGTGATTCATTTATTTAAAAGTATGTTAGAAATAGTTTGAAAACAGCAAAACATAAATGATAGTTTTTAAGAAAATATTGTATACTCTTTCAGTTCTTTGATTAAAGCACAAAAACTAAGGATACCCAAGTCTCCATACATATATGTAAATAATTAACTATTGTACAACAATAGTTATGATAATCCGACGTATTGTAACAATGTATTCCTGATATATAATAACCCAAAACCCCATGGGCAATTGAATATCGAAATTTCGAATAATTACGAATTTTGTCCTGTTTTTGTACAAATGTATTGGTGTTCATTATAGTGTTGACATTTTTCCCGTAAAAATGTATTCCAATGTAGCAAAAAGGGAAAAATAATTTGTTTTGTTTTCATCATTTTTTAAATCTACATCTACATTAATATTATAAAGAGGAAAGATTTGTATTCTGTATGTAACAAATAAACTTAAAAACTACTGGACCGATTACAAAAATTCTTTTGCTATTAGAAAACTACATTATCCATGAGTAACATAGGCTATATTTATTACTAGACTAAATTAGAGATCCTCAGAAATTCTTACTAAAACCATCACAAAAAAATTAGCCATAAATTGTCTTTGATCGAATGCGCTGCGGAAAGTATTAATGATAGAATAAAAAAAATGTTCTACAATATTATAGAACGTATCAATGTCTAGAAAAAACTTCGCGAGACCATATGTCCAACTATTGTAGTTATGTTACTGTAACTACTTTTCTTTACATTTTAGAAGTTGATAGAAATGCCTATCAGAATCAGACCATGTTATCCATACCTTTGTATTAACTCTTACACAAATAAAGTATTTCATATTCAAGACTGTTTCAATACCTGTTGATTACTTTTAGAATTATTGAAATCGGACATTCCATTCAAAAGATATTACGGAATTAAAAATGTCAATATAAACAAAAAATACACGCCGACGCGCTGGTGTGTTAAATGTCCTGCACTCACTTCACTGAGTAACCACGCTTGATGCGACGCTCCGTTGTAGCGGGATAATACGAACACACTAAGGAAGTACAAAAATAAACTTCAGTGATACCGTTAGTGGAGAGAGTTTATATTTTGAAATGTGTCGAAGTCTGTCTGATATATTATTAAGAAGGGGTGGTGGAGGTGCTCCGGCCCCCTGGCTTTTGCCCTCGAAACGTGATGCAGCTTCTATCAAATAAATACTTTGTGTTTTTTTCTCGACAGCTTGCTTTTTGATATTGAAGTCCGATGTCTGTATATAGGAGATATTTAAGATACCCTACACTTGATGAAGAAATAAAACTAATACCGAAGAGTATTACATAAAGGATAATAAATCAATGAACTTTAGGAAGCCTAGCAGTGCCTGGGGCTTGCGACCTATGTGCATGTTTACTGGCCCCATTTACAATGTGTCACTCTTTGCGTCTTTTTAATTAAGATAGACTAGTCCAATTATATTGCACTACACTTTATTACGTGCATTCTATGAAATTACTAGTCAAACTGTATTTGATCTTTAAGAATAGATGCAATAAGCCAGTGGAGATATTTTCAAACAAAACCGATAGAAACTCTAATTAAAAGCCTCAAGTGTTGCAATGACGTAGAAAGGGTTGAAAAGAACAAATGATTATAACCTGATATATGCGGGTAGGCGCATACGTTTTTCCGGATGATGTTTACACGATGTTTCCTACGCTGAGCATGAGATGAATTTTAAATAAACATTTTTGCACTTTAAAATCCTACGCGAACCTCCCCCTTCTCCCCTACAACAGCTCGGAGGTATAACTTTATTTTTACAACAACTGTTCGAGACTATTAGATACTAGCTGACCCACCCGAATTTGTCTATATAATGCTCCTCTCCTATGGTTCATAGTATGATGTTATATAGCTTAAAGCCTTTCTTAATACATCGGCTATCCAACACTAAAATATTTTTTCAATTCGAAACCTTAATTCCTGAGATTTACGCGTTTAAATAAACAAACAAACTTTTCAGTGTTATGATTGTAGGATAACGCCATCTATTTACACTTTCTTATCTTGGGAATGCGCGCTAACTCGCCTCAGCGAAGTGAGTGTGGATCGCCGTCGAACTTTATTAGCATAAGTTCGTAAAAATAGTATATGTAGCGAAAAGAGCTGTAGTTTATTCTCGTTGAATTTAAAATGAGGCCTGTAACATATGTTAGCTCTATTTTCAGTAGAGTTTTAGACCTAAGTTTGAACACAGGAAGCTATCTATTGAACTGCATAATTATTTCGTGGAACAAAGCTACACTGCTTTTCGAGCTGACTGTGTGTTATTTAGTATATATTGAGAGATAGGATAGTATTCATCCCAATTTATAAACTCCAATTTCTTATTACACATTAAATGTTTATTATAGAACAATTAATGATGGCGTAAGTTATATATGTTACCTCTAATTGACTTGAATGGTTATATTTACGTCATTAGTGAATATTTCAGCTACACATACACGTAACCATGACAACGAGGCTACAAAGCTTCTATAATATATGTGATGGAAATTTAATCATTAGCTCGAATCCCAGTTCGGATGTTCAAAGTCGAATGTGTTTATACTTGAGTTAATGCAGCTAAAAATACCTCACTACTGAATTAATAAATACCACTATGCACTTTAACGTGTCAATTTATAATTTATATGTAGGGATTTACAGTTACAATTAAGGATTTCTATCTTTTATACTTAGTTAAAGAGTGGGTTATTAATAAGTCGTTGTTACTATTGGAAACAGCTAAATTTAATTATTACTCTTATGTATTAATGATCCTGAAAAAACCATGACTGAATGACATTTTTCTTTTATTAAATTGAAAAGTACAACAAGAAAGGTTACTGTAGTAATAATTTTGCATAAGACCAACATTACAAATCTTTTTATATACAATTTTTGTATAGGTCCACTTAAGTTGCTCGAACTAGACAAACTCCTTCGTAAATAAGACTGATTGTCAAAGATATCCTATATAAAGGATAACTTTATTTCAATATTCCAGAAGATTTTTCATATATCATCTCTAGGGGAAAACTGAGCTGTTTGCGCTGTAAGGAAAGTCAAGTAACTGACCTGACATAACAAGAAGAAGAAAAAGTTTTCCAATTTTTTTTATTTAAGCCGTGTATGCTAGCAAAGCTATATTTTCTTCGCTAAGGGAGTATCCACTTTTCATTTGTTCCAAAGCTGATCTCCTCTTAGACGGCTGTACTGTATATAGTATATGCTTGTGGATGTTTAAAGTCTATCAAGTATCCTGAACGTCTTTTGTGCTCCTCTAACCCTGTTACTGTTACTGCGTGCTCTGTCAACTATTCGCCTTTGTAATATTTACAAATTTTATACACTAGCAACCCGCCTCGGATCCGCACGAATGCAATTTAACACTTAACTGGAAACATATTTATAAGGGAAGTTATATTTTGTTTACCTTCCTAACAAAACTAAATAATTTAAAGAATGGAAATAAATATGAAAAGAGGTGTTTGTAGGTTTGATTGTATAATGTTTCGATAAGATCGTTAATGTTAATTAAAAAGAAATAGTCATCGATAGCAAGCCCTTATTCATGGTGAGTATACTCGTCAAACATAGTTAACTATTTAATTTACTCTTGTATATGTATAACGTAGGGAATTCTTTCCTGATTTGGGAACGATACGAACCGAATCGCCAAATGTTAACGCGTTCTGTTCACACTGTAGTTAGAACGGAATTATTTCTATCGCCTTGCACTAATATCTCAACTTTTTATTTCACGTGGTGGAAAGACAGTCTCTGTACTGTACTGTACTGTATAATAACAAATAGCAGCGACAGCCCAAAGGTTAAGACATCGAAGTCTTACTCGGGACTGACTTTTCTGAGTTATGTGTGTTTTAAGTAATTAAATATCACTTGCTTTAATCGTGAAGGAAAACATCGTGAGAAAACCCGCACTCCTGAGAGTTTTCTAAAGTTCTCTGTCAGTTTGTGAAGCCTACTGCACAGCACATTAAAAATATACTATATAACCTATATAAGCCTTCGTAACTCGGTTGATTCTCCGTAAGGGCACGCCTGATTGATCACCAGTCGCCATTTCACCACCCTCTTCCAATAAATATTAAATTTGATCGTCAATTTGTCCGTCACACTTTGTTCAGAGCAAATGATGTATTAATACGGAAGATGCATCGTTCCTTATCTTCGGTCTGGAGCGTGTCACGTGACTGAGCAGTACACAGCCACGCTATACTCCATTTGAAATTACTACATAAAAATATTATTTTACTCTAGCAACTAGCAACCCATCATTCTTTGAGGGGTATAATTTGAAGTGTTTGTCTGAATCTAAGTTTTAGATACAAAAACTAGTTATTTCAATCTGTTTATTTTTTTATAATAAGGAAGGCAAAACAGGTTAAAATTCAACATTTTTTTAAGTATAAAAAGCTAGACAAGCTAAATTTATAGTAAAAATATGTTCGTAAACTAATCATATATTATTTTGTGTTGATTGAGATTGATGAAACGTTAAATTGAAAAAAAATTTCACATTAATAGTATTAGTCTGCAATTCTTCTTTCAATTTATAATTATATCTCTCATGTAATTCAGCGATAGTTTGAAGGGAGATATATCTTAAAATTTGAACTGAATTTGATTTTCGTTCTATAAAGACTTCATTTCGCGGATGTTGAGCACAATTCCAGTACGGTCGGACTTCTTATTATATTATTTCCGACTTTTCTTGCGCTTTGCTAAGGCTGCTCAAAACCGTTGCATTTCTTCTATAATTCATTTTTACTAGGATATAATGCCTAAATGTTTTCCGTCGTAGGAAAGGGTTTACGAAACGCTATTTCGGATGAAAGCTCCCACGTGACAAGACCTTCACCAACATTTTAAACAATTATCTTTATATTTCAACCAATTTACATAAAACCTTATTAAATTATGCACCTAAGCCTTCCTCATTAATAATTCTATCTAATGTAATAAACCGCAAGAACATTGGTTTCCTAGATTTTGATTTTATCGCGAACAACCATACGCGGCGTGAAATTTAGTGATGATTGTGTCTTTAGGAAAGTCTTTGTTTAACCAATTTCGAGTGGTTTATACAGACATACAAAACAAGTAACATCCAAAGTTAAAAATTGTATCGAAAGCACAATAGCGTTCGCGATAACACCGCTATGAATTTTTAAAGGAGCGGTTAGTGAGAGCAGATGCAAGCCAAGATACGCCAAATTTAATATTTATAGCTGGGCTCCTTTTTGTACGATATGAGACATCGACACCATACCAACCATCTACACCGTCACTGCTCGTATTCTTTTCTAATAATTTATTAATTACTAGTACTAGTATGTGACTTTAGAATTTTATATAGAGAGGAAAGAAAATATTTCAAGCGAAATTGTACTCCCTTGAGGGGACGGGTTGGAATACAAGTCCCCTATGCAGCTGGGAAGCCAAAAGTCTTTGACGCGCGCGTCGCATGTAGGCTCCTTTGGGTTCTTGCTCAGGATCCGCTAAAACCGCATCTTCTTCATTCTTCTCTTCACTCCCCCTCTTCACTTTATCTTCGAGGCAGCAAAGCATAGGCAACAAGAGATACTCTCTAATTTTGCCGATGTCCATGGGCGACGGTAGCCAATTTCCATCAGGTGGGCCGTCTGCTTCTTTGTCTATCATAAAGAAAATTATTTAAAAGTCATGTTATGTGTTTATCTATCTGTTTGGCAAACTTAATTTAAATCTTTTTAACCCTCTTTGCGGGATTAATACATTCATCCATGGGCCCTTTAGAGAGAAGAGAGAATAGTCAGGCTTACAAATAAGATGACCTAAATGCGCCTAAAACATCTGGCATTACAAATTGCATTATAGTGGATTACGGAGAATTGTGCTGTACTGTTAAAAAATATAAATACACAATTAAGCAGGCATAATTATAATTTAGCGTATATTATCCATATATTTGAACGTGGACAGGACATCAGATAATTCGGCCCGAAATAACGCCATTACACAGGCCATTGTTTGCAAGTAGTTTGCTGGAGCCATTACCGCTTGCCGCTTATCGCATATGTTAACTAATGCAACAATAATCTTGCACATATCATTTTTACATAAACTGCACTTAGAATTGTTCAACTTGCATTCGAGTTGTAATAAGTCAGTTGTCTCCATCCCACGAAAGATTTAAAGATTTATCTTCTTGCGAAATTCTTGTATTGTTTAAATTGAATGGCCCCCATCTTATGTATCTACAGACTTCTACTTTATCTCTCCCTCCTCAATGTATCCCTTTAATGACTTTTAATCTTCCATTAGACTACCTACTCTAGACTAGTAACTTCTTGTGTTGCTAAAGTCCACACTCTCTCACTCACCAAAAAACGGTTATTCATCCATCCATCGGCACCCTTTAATGGCCCACAGAATGAGGAGGGATTAGGCCACAGTCCACTACGCTGGCCAAGTGTGGTTTGGCAGACCTCACACTACGACAGAGAACATTAGAGAACTCTCATGAGAGTTTCCTCACGACGTGGCGGGATCGAACTCGGACCTCCTGAGTAGAAATTAACGTCTAAGCCACTGGGCTACCACTGCTTTAAGACGGTTATTTCTCGACCTTTAATATACAATATCTAGTCCTAAATATCCTTAATATGTTAATTCCATTTCATATAAGCCAATCTTCTACCTATGGTTGATTTTTTAAGCCTATCGAGGCAACATCAACAGATGAGAAGTTGATGTTTCTAAAGACCATAAATAACCAGATTAACGGCCGAAATAAATAATGAAGCTAAATCCAAAATCTTTAGATAAATTCAAATTTTAGTATATGTGAGATTAAGTTATTAATTTTGACTATAAGTCAGCGGAATTTAAAAGATGTTACCATATTTTTTGATTCTAAACTTTTAATTTTTAAACTAACCCTTGATAGTATGTTACATTTATTATTTATAAGCCATAAACAAGTGGCCACGGAATTGGATTTACGATGAAAAGGTCATGGGTTGGACAGCTTCGTTCCAATAATAATTTATAATACAACATTGTTACCTGACTAATATCACGAATGTAATAGTTTGTGGCTCAATCATCACAAAACAGCTGAACGGATTTTAATGTAATTTGTCACACAGATACTTTATAACCCGCATTAACACATAGGCTTCTATTTATCCCCTAAATATTCACAGTACCTGCGGGATAAGAATACAATATGTTAATAGAAATATAGAAAATTAAAATTATTTTCTTTAACCGTTGTATTAATGATTTAAAAGTAATAAAGCTTGTCTATGGTTTGAGATTCCTCTAGGTATTGCTTATCATTAAACTACATGTGCGTTATTTAATTTATTTAGTGTATAATTAGGAAACAGATCAATATCGAAAGTGCAATAGAATCATTAATAAGTAGTCGTAAACAGTATCTTAACAATCTGGTAAATTGCAAAAACCGGCCAAGTGCGAGTCGGACTCGCGCACGAAGGATTCCGTACCAATTTTTGGCAAAATAACTTGTTTTTTAGGTAGCACGACCCGCTGTTGGTTGTAATTTCAGATGGTTTTGATAAAATCTATTGGTCAATTCTAAATTGTATCCATAAAGGTCTATAGTAAAAATAATAATATAAATAGTGCACAGTATGTGTCAGCATTCAAATCAATGTTACTGAACACTACTTCTATTTAAGTATAACCCGTTACGGTAACAACAGGAGGAAGTTTTGAGTTTAAACCAATATGCTGAAAAAATATTTTTACCATATTGGTTTAAATTCAATTAGTTTTTGTAATTAATATACATCTAAATATACTGTGAATAATTCAAGTGTCTACTTGTTGCCGTTATTATTATCGACCAATAAACGATAAAAGCATCACGATTATTATATGGGAGGGGCTCCTCTTAAATACTTGTTTTATTCTGTTTTTAGTATTTGTTGTTACAGGGGCAACAGAAATACATCTTTTGTGGAATTTTCAACTGTTTAACTGCCTTAATGAGATAGACAGACGGACGGATGGACAGCTGAATCTTAGTAATAGGGTCCTTACTTTACTTTCCTCAGTTAGAGGTGCATTACATTTACACTTTGGGTAGAGACAATAGATCATCGTACCCCAAAATGCAATTGAATTTCGTCAAGCAATATACATATTCACTATAGATATAATTACAATTACGAGTACAATACAAAGTGATTATTACGTGCCGGCGATTATAGTATTTTCTGCAAAGGACGCCATTGCAGGTTTAATTAAGGCTCCCTTTTGTCTTTTGTAATTGCTAGGTATTATGTGACGTATGTTAACAACTAATTTGGTTATTATCATTCGTTTTCACGCGAGTTATTTATAATGGTAGCGACGTTGATTACTTAAAATGATCAAAAAATTCAGTCTATCATACCACTGGACACCGATGGTAATATATTGGATTGTCTAAAAAATATGAGTTGAGAACCAAAAGACTAGAGTGACAAAATGTTATTACTTTTCTACTGGACAAACCTTTAAAATCACATAATTTAAAGAAATGTTTGGGTAGTCAAACATCTCAAAAAGGAATAAATTATTTCTTCGATTTCAAAAATTATACAAACATACAACAATTTTATTTCTAGATCGGAAATTAAGCAAATTCGTGTTTAAGTATCGAAAAACACTTATGTCAAATATCTTTATTAATTTTAGGTAATTTAGAGATAGTTAGCCTGAAACATTTGTTAACATCAGTTTCTCTCAATACTAAAGGAACAGAGCTAGAACTTCCTTGCTAATGTGTAATTTCAAAATTCCAATTGCATTGTTTTCACATTGTCGAAAATTCCTACGATAGCCTCTTAAGTCTAGATTAATAGAGAATTACTTGATGGCGAGATATTCGATCACAGCATACAAGGCACAATGTTGCCTAATGACAACTCAAAAAATTAAAAAATCCAATATAATACCAAAGCACGTACTAAGTTAGAATCAATTTTAAGTTATTCATACCATCATCTAGCTTAAGACATTCTGCATCAGATGAACTAAAAAAATCAGCCATATTTAACCTTTAACATGACCCAAACCCCCAAAGTAAAATAAATTCTCCTCAAGTGACATAGAATCAATTTTCACATTTTCTCAATTTACTCGAAATGTTTTAAAAATGAGTTACCGCTTATTGCCTCCTGAGGGCAGTGATCTTCAAAAGGCTCTCCAGATATTCACAAATTATAGCTAAGAACCATCTCGATTAAATCAGCTTCTAACCAAATAAAACTGCATCAATATCGATCCATTTATCTTGGGCACTACGATGCCATAGACAGAAATACACACGTCGAAAATAATAACTTCCCTATTTTAACGTCGACGGTTAAAAACTTACGATGTCACCGCGACAACTACTTTAGTACAATGTTTAGTAGTAGCAGTACTATGTTTTGGCAGTGTTTATTTAAAAAATTCGGCCAAGTGCGACTGTGGAACTCGCGCACTATCAAATTCTGATTTTCGTGTGCGACGAGTCACAAATCCCACATCAGATACCTACCTCTCTTCCACGGTATCTTGTGTTTTGTTAATGCAAAATCTTAACTTAGGTCGCAAGCCCCAGAGATTTTTAGTCATGATCAATAAGTTAGTACACACGGGTAGTAGATAGATATAATATAGTATAGAAGCGTCTTGAGCATCCCATAAGGAAGTGTACTCTAACATTTTAAGCCAGCTTTCTCTTGACATAAGGTTAGTTATTCAACTAGTTTGCGCCGCGAGTTTCAATGACTTAAGTATGTTGCATAATGAGAATACTGTACGTGAACCGAGTGTCTAAGTGATGGTCACTATCGTCCGAAAGGGTCGCTTGTATTTTGGAAATAGAGGAATTAATTAATATAGAGGAACTACATATATATTTTGTAAGACAATAATAGATGATATTTTTTTATTATTTTGGAACTTGTTGCTTTTTGACCTTGATATTTGTTTTGAATATAAATTAAGTATGATAACAGACGTTGTAAACATATTTTGTTGCCTATATATATCATCCTCTTACATGATGATAGTGGTTCACCAAATCTGTTGGTGCTTATTTGATTAAAGAATAATAAAAGTAATTCACTTGGAGACATTGGATGTTATTCCTCAACATCCAATCTAAGTAAGAGTCGGTGTTTAGAAGAGTGCAGCATACATTTTTTAGTTTCTATAAATTTATTGTGAGACGCGACAGAGCGCGGCAGTGACGCCGAAATAAATCTTTTGTGGAGAATACAGCAGTTACATATGCTTATACGTGTATTTCGAAAAACATGAGTAATCGTACCCATAAGACAATAATAATAGGATATTTAGACGGAAAACTAAGCAGTATATATATCCTAACTAATATTGTAGTTTCGAAAGTAACATTTAAGAAACAAAGGAAATAAATATCTTAAGAATACAAACTAAACAAATGAAACTGCGATTTAATATACCACTTACGCCATCTATATTAAATCAGGCTTATATCACTGAACCGATTTTGATGAAATATTTATTCATCACGACTCGTCAGCGGCCCACTTCTGACCTGCGTCTCCACCCCATAGTCCACCACGCTGGCCCAGAGCGGGTTGGCAGACCTTTGAGAACTTTAGGGAACTCTCACTCGTGCAGGTTTCCTCACGATGTTTTCCTTCACCTTTAAAGCAAGTGATGTTTAAGGTGACTAGAAGTGTGTGCCTGAGTGCGGGATCGAACTCGGACCTCCCGAGTAAGAAATTAAAGTCTCAACCACTGCGTCACTACTGATTAATTATAAAACGAATCGAACAATTCCCAGTGGAGTTATCGACCGATTAATAAGGTCACAGGACTCTTTTAAATCATCATATCGATGATGAAATATGGTACAGAAATAAAGTAGAGTTAGAGCAATCATTAAGAATGAGTATATTTTCCAAGTCCAAACAAGAGCTCTAATGTTAACCAACTAATATTTATTTAGACGCAATCCAATATGAGGTAGAGGTGTGGTAGAGCTGCAACAATAGTTTCACTCGCACGAGCGCGAGCACGAGTCGCTTTCGATTGACTTTGTTGACCTCGCTTTCACAGTGTCCTGCCTAGCCTAATAATAATACACTTTACACGGAAACCGAGCAAAATAATATCAAACATTTACATAAACCTTTCACAATGGAGTCCTAGCATCACGACATCACACTATATGCACAGTTTTATAGCGGCGTATTCACCACAAATGAGTTTATTAAGAACCAATAGAATCTCTTCATTAGACAGCACTTGGCAGGTACCTGGGGCTCGTGAACATGAAGCGAGTTTAAGAACGTCGTTAGTAACATTATAATAAACAAAGTAGGCTGCGTTTCCCAAGAAGTTTTTGCAAGAACCAATAGAATCGCTTCATTAGACACAATGCAAGGTAAATAAATGAAGCTATTCTATATTCTTCTGTGGGGGAAACACAGCCTTACACTAAACAAAAGGAAAATATGCATTTATATTGCAAATTTTGGTTTTGTCTTAAATAAATAAATAAAATATTTAATTCTGCCATTGACGACACCATGCCACTTGTACAGCCATTACGGTCACCAGGCGAGATCCGTTCGACAACTAGCACATATCTATCGGATTAGAGGTTTAATATTGTGTTGTTATAAATTGTTATAATTAAAATACAAAATGGTAACGTGGTATTTTATTTAAATAATATTTCCTTTGTTACAGCTTAGATCGCGAACAGCCCTTCACATTCCAACTCGGCGTCGGCCAAGTCATCAAGGGATGGGACCAAGGACTTTTGGACATGTGTGTCGGTAAGTAAACATCTTCTTCACACGATGTTGAACCCATCACCTATCATTTATACCATATTGCCATCTGTTATGTAGTTTGAGAGATCTAACCGCACAGGCAGACGCAGTAAGGGCAATCACTAGTATGTTAATAAAACCCTACAGTCCATACTCACATCATCACCTGTTGCAATTGTAATTATAATTAGTTTTGCATATAAAATTACTGGAAATGTATACAATTGTTAATGTATCAAATATTATAACCTTCTGAAGCTGTAATCGGGGAGAGAGTAATATCTGTTATATTTTAATTCAGATATTATTGAACTCAATCATTTATGATTTGCTCACAATTTCTAGGAATCTGCTCGTTTTGTCCCTTATCAATCATTAAAAAACATTCCCGGGATTGTGTATATATGTTTCTATTTCACTGACAGTTCTGTAGGTATTTCTTTTAAAATTTTATAAAGTTAACAATAATCTGCCCTACGGCATTATGAATTAATATCCCTATTATTCTATACATAGACAATGTGCAACAGCTGGCTCCAATGTCGACTGCTCTTTTGTCACCTGACTTTAATGTAGTCATTAAAGTGTTTGTTATGCCTACTTACTGATGTATTATCTAGCTGGGCCCGCGACTTCTTCCGCGTTCATTATTTAGGATCATTATTTATTTATATCGAATCAACAGCCTAAGAAATAAGTTTCAAGCTTCTAGCTCTAGGAATGACGATACTTTACAGCCCCCCTTTTCAACCCTTTTTTCGCATTAAAAAGTAATAATAATATGCTTTATTGTACACCATAGAAGTATAATCCATTAATATGCACTTAAAAATATTGGAACAATAGGCGGCCTTATGTGATCCATACTGCTAGTAATCTTTAAAAAAAAAAATATTAGTCATAAAAGATGGCGCAGAGAAATGGGAAGGGGTGTACACAGCTCAGTTTAGTAGTATTAAATAGGTTTACACATACAAATATACTTCAACACATATACATATATACGCACATTTCAGATGAATGACTCAGATAATATTCTTTGATACGTTTTTTAAAAATTGGGAGAGACTTAGATTGTTTGATCACTATGGGGGGTGAATTCCACAGGCATACAGCTTTTACAGAAAAAGATTTTGAATACGACGAACTGCAATGTGCAGGAGTTTTCAAAAGTAGATTTTGATTTTAACGAAGTGGAAGATTATGTGTGTTGCATAAAAACTCAAAACGCTCGTTTAGATATGACGGAGTATTAGGATTGAACAGTATACAGTAAAGAAGACTGAGGATATGAGTAAATCTGCGAAAACGGATCGGGAGCCACGTAAGCTTATTACGAAATTCAGAAATGTGGTCATATTTACGTAAACCAAATATAAACCAAATGCATACATTTTGCAACCGTTCAAGTTTGTTTAATTGCTCCTCACTTAAGTCAAGATAACAAATATCAGCGTAGTCAAGAGTTGGCAATAGGAATGATTGTGAGAGCGCAATTTTGGTGTATGTCCTTACTCAGGCTCTAGACTATCTGTATACCAAATTTCATTGAAATCCGTTTAGTAGTTTTGGCGTGAAAGCGCGAAAGACGGACAGGATTAATATGTTATTTTTTAAGGTTCTGTTTACATTAAATTCATATTTTATTATCCTAGCTGGACTAGTCGACTAATATTTTAGTGGGAAATTATTTTATAAACATAACTTTTTTCCTGACATCCGATTTAAATGAAACAAAACTATATTTTAAGTTGGAGCTTTATGAAGTTAAAACCTATATATATTTCGAACGGTACTTATAACATGATTCTCTTTCAACTTGGCTACGTTTTTTTTATATTGAATATATACAGAAACTCCTGAATTGAATTCAAAGTGAATCATAAGATCATCTCTTCAACTCACTCGCTCAATTACGCTTCCACTAAAAGATTACACTCACTCACTCTGGCACTGACAACTCTATACCACAGCTAAGTATCCTTCTTTCCGAGATAAAAAGTATCCAATATGTTGTCTAGTATCTGTAATCAGTATGTAATATTTGATTACAGTCTGTCGCCCTGTTTTTGTGGGAACTGTGTGAAAACCTGTTACAGGTTAGAGTATTATTTATGGGCCAAATATCATTAAAATCCGTTAGCCATTTTTGTATGATTAAGTAGGAAGCAACCAACGCCAGCGGTGCCAGGACAGAAAAGGCGCTAGGACGGTTTCTGGGGGCGCCAGACCGAAAATATAATATAATATGATTCGATAAAAAATAGTTGGTTTAAAGGACGCAAATAATTGTAGACGAGGAGACAGAGGCAAATAATTGTAGAGGGGAGAGCACATAATAAAAAAACTACTGGAGATGGCCAACCACATAAATGTAGGCAAGCCTAGACAAAATTCCTTTTTTTGCTCTTCAAGTATAGGCGCTCATAAGAATTACCTTTTTTTGCTCTTCAAGTATAGGTGCTCATAAGAATTCCCTTTTTTGCTCTTCAAGTATAGGCGCTCATAAGAATTCCCTTTTTTGCTCTTCAAGTATAGGCGCTCATAAGAAATACCTTTTTTTGCTCTTCAAGTATAGGCGCTCATAAGAATTCCCTTTTTTTGCTCTTCAAGTATAGGCGCTCATAAGAATTCCCTTTTTTTGCTCTTCAAGTATAGGCGCTCATAAGAATTACCTTTTTTTGCTCTTCAAGTATAGGCGCTCATAAGAATTACCTTTTTTTGCTCTTCAAGTATAGGCGCTCATAAGAATTCCCTTTTTTTGCTCTTCAAGTATAGGCGCTCATAAGAATTACCTTTTTTGCTCTTCAAGTATTGGCGCTCATAAGAATTACCTTTTTTTGCTCTTCAAGTATAGGCGCTCATAAGAATTCCCTTTTTTTGCTCTTCAAGTATAGGCGCTCATAAGAATTACCTTTTTTGCTCTTCAAGTATAGGCGCTCATAAGAATTACCTTTTTTTGCTCTTCAAGTATAGGCGCTCATAAGAATTCCCTTTTTTTGCTCTTCAAGTATAGGCGCTCATAAGAATTACCTTTTTTTGCTCTTCAAGTATAGGCGCTCATAAGAATTCCCTTTTTTTGCTCTTCAAGTATAGGCGCTCATAAGAATTACCTTTTTTTGCTCTTCAAGTATAGGCGCTCATAAGAATTACCTTTTTTTGCTCTTCAAGTATAGGCGCTCATAAGAATTCCCTTTTTTTGCTCTTCAAGTATAGGCGCTCATAAGAATTACCTTTTTTGCTCTTCAAGTATAGGCGCTCATAAGAATTCCCTTTTTTTGCTCTTCAAGTATAGGCGCTCATAAGAATTCCCTTTTTTTGCTCTTCAAGTATAGGCGCTCATAAGAATTCCCTTTTTTTGCTCTTCAAGTATAGGCGCTCATAAGAATTCCCTTTTTTTGCTCTTCAAGTATAGGCGCTCATGAATATTTGTCACGCCGGCGCAGAAGATGCTTGGCGCGTGCCTGGAACCATTCTTGTAAAGCACAGAGAAGATGGCTTGGTTAAAAATATTGCGAAGACAAAAAATATACATAAATATCGATACGTATTATTTTTTATTCATCTCTACTGAGTAGACACAGACATTATTTTTTATTCGGCGACAGTTAACAATAGACGTAGAGACTAGAGTGTTGTATATTAATCTTCTTTGAAAGTTAGTTAACTAGCATGATAGGCAGCACGTAGCACGGAGCACGTAGACAGAAAGGGTTTTTCTTTGAAAGAGTTGTGTTAGGAAGTAGGAAGAAATAGTTGATGCATGTTGAATTTAACTAGGTAGGTACAAGCAGTGCTAGTCGCGAGTCGCAAGTCGCAAGTGCATTGTAACAAGCGACAACAACTTGTTGCATTGAACGCATCGTTACAACTTATAATTACCGAACTAGGTGTTTCTAGTTTATTTGGTATATTACTTTACCCATTGGGAAACTATGATTCTACTCTACATCTACATCTACAATCCATAATCCAAATATTTCGAATTTCGGCCGTACGTAATCATCTATCTCTCTACCTGTTCAACTCCCACCTATTATCTACCTATCCATCTAACCAAGTATCCCGTTATTAATCTAATCTGCCTATAAATCATATAACTCTTTACGTACCTATCTATCGGCCGAAATTAATAATCAAAGTCAATTCAAAATATCGTCAAAACGGAAATCATATTAGAATCAAGTGGTTTTTGAAATAAAATAACATAAGTTACCAGAATTCAGAAGGGATATCAACAATAATCATTATTAGGAACTTATAACCCAAATACAAAACTTTTATTGAAATAACTTTGAAAATCAGAGAACTTTCATACTAAAATTGCACCCCCTTTTATATATATTTTTCGAATATCATCCCTTAAGGGTGGATGATATTCGAAAAATATTTTACACGTGTTTCATGACTTTCAATGAAGAAGCTTCATACTGAATTTCATTTGAATAATTTCAAAAACGGCAAAGTTTCAACTAAATTTGCACCCCCGTTTTACCCCTTTATGGGGTGAATTTTCAAAAATCCTTTCTTAGTGCTCCCCTAAAATTAAAAATGGAATCACAGTTCAAGTTTCAAGTTTCTAATTTTTATAGTTTAGGCGTTGATATGTCAATCACTAAGTCAGTCAGCTTCTCCTTTATACTATATACACTAGCGGTCTGCCCTCGCTTCGCTCCGGGTATTTAAAGCAATATTATAATTGATGTACTTACTTAATTTGTCAATCTATAATTGTGTTTTTTTTTCATTTTTCATTATTAGTTTTTCTATCATTTATAGAAAGAAAAAGAAA
Organism: Limenitis camilla; assembly: GCA_905147385.1. Taxonomy (NCBI): domain Eukaryota; kingdom Metazoa; phylum Arthropoda; class Insecta; order Lepidoptera; family Nymphalidae; genus Limenitis; species Limenitis camilla. The sequence continues at coordinate 21,718,334 of LR990224.1, forward strand.
TAAAACGACAGATAATATAAGAGGGAGGACAGAGCAAAAATAAAATTGAATAGATAAAGGAGAGAGAGATATTCGAAAGAAAGAAAGTGAAAAGAGATGATAAAGAAAGAGAGATAAAGATAAAAATTAAAGAGATAGAGGATGAGAGAGAATGATAGTATATAAGAGGAAGAGAGATGGAAATACTATAGACTTCTCTCAGTGATAGTAACAAAAAAATGGCCATATTCTATTAACTAAAAAATGTATATGGCAACACTAAATCACCTTCGTCACTCACGAATAGTGTAGTTTACTATCTGTAAAAAAAATTTTTAAATCGGATTAGTAGTTCCTGAGAACCCCTTCCATTTTCAAAATGACCAGGTTATGACACTTAAATGACCATATCTTTTTAATTAGAATATTTATCGCAACACCACATAGACTATGTTACCCGGAAAGGATGTAGTTTTCTATCGGTAAATAATTTTTAAAATCGGTTCAGTAGTTTTCGAGCCTATTCGCTACAAACAAACATACAAACAATCAAATCTTTTGCTCTTTATATAACAGTATAGAGTATAGATATAGACAATTGCGAATCCATAGTATAGTATATTTGATAATCTTATTATATGTTTAAAGTGTAATGTAAATGATCCTGCAGACAAAAGTATTATATTGTCAGCCAACAGTAACACCAACATGCCACAGTTGTAAATGTAACATGGCGCCATTATTGGACTTTAAATATTTGATCCCATATGCACTCTATTGTTGCACAGAATATAAATTTGTTTTTAAATACGTAATACTCGTCCTATTGACAGCATACGATTTACATTTATACCTAAATGATTACTTTAGAGTTTAGACAGGAAGCCGAGAAGTGTCTAGGAATAGGAGTTCAATCTTAATCAAAAATCTTTGGATTACGGATTAAAGATGGATTCCAAATTCAAATGTGTGTATAGGAAATTAAAATTTCGAAGCTATTTTTGATCTGTAATCCAAAGATTTTGGGTAGAAATAAGTATGCGAAGTATTATTAAAATAATCTGATAATTCACAGTAGTACGTAAAATATGGAGACCCTATTTATTAACGGTTACCTAATTCCCAATATAGGGGGGAGTACCACTTGCCTTACGTTAGACAATGATAACTATAATAACAATCTAAAGTTACTAACAATACCGTCGTTTATAATTCCAGGTGAGAAACGTAAACTGACCATCCCATCTTCCCTCGGCTACGGAGAGCGTGGAGCTGGCAACATCATCCCCCCACACGCCACCCTCTTCTTCGACGTGGAGCTGATCAACATTGGTGACTCCCCCCCAACCACCAACGTGTTCAAGGAGATCGACGCCGACCAGGACAATATGCTGTCCAGGGAAGAAGTGAGTATTGAGTTAGCCTTCCGTGCCATGGACTCTGACGGCGATAGCGAACTGTCGCGGGAGGAGGTCAGTTTATATTGGTTTAGCCTGGAGCTTACTAAACTTCGGTGAAGGTTAGGTTGCGTTTCCACCAAACATGAGCGTACATGCGTACATTTGACACACGGAGCGAGGCTGAATATTGGCGCTTAACAAACACATCCCTCGCAACGCAAACTCGCATATCTCAGGTGAAAACGCAGCCTTAACATAGACAAATATATTAACTACTAACTCTATCCTAGTGGCAGAAATCTATAACTAATATCAATCTTTCAAATTCGAATTTTCCGTACACAAATTTAAAAATTCAATATTCTTTAAATAATCCAAAGACTTTGGATTAAGATTGGTTATTAATTACGGCCTTATATGTGTTAGGTATAATATAAGCAACTACGGATTATTTATTCTAGTACATTATTATAACGGGTACACGACACAGATTTGATGTTAGACAGAATATGTAAAAGATATTATGCTTTATTATCTATTTTCTTCTACCCAAGTCTTTATCTATGGCAACAATAATATTGTTCGAACAATGAGTAACAAATATTAATTTGGATGCGCATGCTTTGTAAACAAAATTGCTTTATCATATCGTTTCTATATTTCGATATTCAATAAGTCTCGATTGTGTATATGAATATAGCTATCGGCATGTAAGTATAGGTTTGACCTTAAACGTGCAGAACTCGCTATTAGGCACGCTCTCGGCGTTTCAATGCTACTACTGCAACTACAAAAACTAAACTGCAAACTGCCAGCTACTATACTAATGTTTATATTTTTTAAATAACAGGTAAGTGAATACTTGAAGAAGCAAATGGTGCCATCCGACGGAGCTGAAATCAGCGAAGACATCAAACAGATGTTGGAGAGTCACGACAAACTCGTGGAGGAGATCTTCCAACACGAAGACAAAGACAAGAACGGCTTCATCAGCCACGAGGAGTTCTCTGGACCTAAACACGACGAACTCTAAACTATATAATATAAACCTCTCCTATATAATATAAATAGACTCAAATGGAGACGGGGTATAAGACTTAACGAGTGATCTTATTGTCTTAGTGTTCTCTAAACGATATCTACGTAATTTTCGTATAAAATAGTAATTTTACAAGAAGTTTAAAGCCAAGTTGCATTTATTAAGGCTCTTCACTAATGTCAAAAAATTGTCTATGAATTCTTACTTATAATCTGTAGTTGTAAAATTACAATATAATTTGAAGAAACTGTTACATAACGAATAATCATAAATTTTATTCTGCCTTGTTTAATTAAACATTTATACTTACAAGTTTGTACGTCACCAGCCATGGTATTGTCAACTTAATTTCTACTTTCAATTCGCGTGGTGTGACGCACATACTCATAGACAATTTTAAACATTTATAAAGAGGCGTATTCACTATGCAGTCGTGATATTCCACTGAAAGCTTCGTCGATTTCGTTAGTCCCATGTACTTAGTCTACTTTGTTGTAATTTAAGATAGGCAATTAATACATTTTATATATTTACACTAAAGTTTGGGCGAATTTTTCAATTTTATTGTATATAATATATTTTATATTTGTAAAAACTGATTGGTTGCGGTTGTAGGATTACTTTTCTGAACGAATTCAATTACAGATTAAAAATAAAAGTTGTAACGGAAATAACCATATTAATTACCCTTCTGTAACTACACATGCGCCGCAACAATTCAACTTTATTAAATGTTAATTGTTAATTATAGATTTTTTAGAAAATACAAAAACAACTGTTCTGTTCTGTTATGTTGCTATTTGTCAGCGTTCATTTGATAATAAAAATGTATAATTCAGTTAATCATTCCTAAATTGTTCAAATAAAATATTATAATCGGGTAGATGGTGTTTTTGTTCTCCTACCCAGTGACCTAAACCTATGTTTACAAGTTTACATAACTGTAGCTTAATTTAACTGCTTTCTCCATCACACGTGACATTGGCGGAGTTAAATGTGCTCAACTTGCACGCCTAAAAGCCATAAATCTAAGATTGATTTGAATTGAATTCAAGTTTACTTAATATGATAGAAATGTAACTCTTCGAATGCTCAAACATTAGATGAGTTCATAAAAAGATAATTTTAAGAATACTGAATTTATTTATAACACCAACATAAACTAAAACATTCCAGATCTGATGTCGGAGGAACAATTTATTATTTACAAAACAAAAACTACAACATGAGGCAATAGAATTTCTACTTTACATTCCTAAACCCTGTCTATCGTTAGGGACGTTTCGTCTTAAGATGGACATCACTTAAAGTTCTCACTCGTTAACATTTTATATTATAAATGCGAAAAAATGTTTGTTGTCTTCAACACTATAACAAAGTGACGGATCAGATTTAGTTGGACGTTGGGCAGCAAGGCTAAATTGAGACTATATTTTAACAAGGTGTACTTTATTAAAGTTATACGTATAAGCAGACATTATATTATATTACCCACCGGAAGACATTGACAACAACCACAACGGAATTCCTACTGCAGTAGATATTGCACGAAGTTCGGCGGCTCCCCAGTATAAAATATGTTAATTTAATTTAATTTTCTGTATTTTATCGTTGACGTTTAAAATAATTTAAATTTAAAATTGTAATATAATTCAAGACTTTTTCAAAAGTCTTTCATCCTAGTCGTGAAATTGTTAAAAAATAAACTTTATTTTATGATAAGTAAGGTGCAAACGAGCAGATGGTCCACCTGATGGTAACTGGCCACCAACACCCATGGACATCGGCAGAACAAGAGATATCCTCTTGTTTTGTCGATGCGTTGCTTCCTCGAAGATGGAGTAGGATAAATAGAATATAGAGTAGTGAAAGGGGAGTGAAGAAAAAAATGCTGCGGTTTCAGTGGACCCTGAGCAAGAGCCCACTGCTGTATCACTGAACAACCTCTTCGGGTAACAAAAGAGGAGAAGAGACAGCATAAACAGCACATCATCGTTCTGCCTCCATCGTTTTGTACATTTTTCCACATTGACACTAGCAGATTTACTGCTGTGAAGAAGAAGAAAAGTTTAAATAATTGTTTATTGCACTTGCTAATAATTCTACATTTCAATCTCTTATTGTACATCTTGAGTATAACTGATTTATTTAATTTTATCGTTTGAGGTTGTTCCTGGATCGTAGCATCCATCTCCATCCATCGCATGATTTACAGCGCAGTCTTCTCCGTGTTTATTTTCATCATAAGCGAATATTTTGTGCATTGACCTCTATAGGTTATATAGGTTTTATGCTTAAGCACATTGAAAGCCATATATAAAAAAATAATAAACCTAATAAAAACAATGTTGTACGATGTTATACCTTTGCCTTCTTATTTATGGAATAAAGACAGAGAAAAAACAATACGTCAACGTCAACTGTCAAGTGACAATATTGAATTTGAAGTTTCGTTAAAACGTTCCACTACCCAGTGTTGACTGTTGAGTGTTTCCAGTTTCGTTTCGAGTGTCGAGTGGCGAGTTGTGAAGTGCTCCAGCTTCTTATTTAGCATATGGAAATCTAAATAGTTAATGTAAAACTTCACTGTTTACATACGTGTTATCGCATTAACGTATCAATATGCTGTCTAACAAACGTTTAGTGATATCTTGTGCTGTCATATTCTTCTGCAACATTACTCTTATGGGCTTGTTTGTGAAATACAATATTGGCGAAAGATGTTTTGTTACTATTTCTGAACATCAGAAACACCATCCACATATACCTGATAACTTTCTTAGTTTCGGTATCGACGCGTCTGAGATAGAAAATTATGACAAGATCGACTTTACTAATACAAGATTTAGAGAGTTAGCTGCAGCTCTGGCTCCAGCTAGACTACGCCTTGGAGGAACGATGTCTGACAGATTAATCTTCAGCTCTGATGATGATATTACAGCCTCGTGTGACCACTGCACTAGCTCACAATCCACATGTTCTGCTGTTCAAAAATACTGTAAGCATAAATTTTTACCTTTCTTCACATTAACAGGACAAAAGTGGACTGAAATTAACGAATTTTGTAAAGATACAAACCTAAGCTTACTATTCCCCTTGAATGTTCTCATTCGCAATGGAGAAGAGTGGGATAGTCAGAATGCCATCGACATATTGGAGTATTCCAGGATGAAAAATTTTACGTTAGATTGGCAACTGGGCAACGAACCAAACTCATTTCGACACGTTTTTAATATAAGCATCACTCCACGGACATTAGCTCATGATTTCAAAAAACTTCGTAAACTTTTAAATGAGCATGGTTACAAAAATGCTTTATTAGTTGGTCCTGATACAACGAGACCTCAAGAACATCAGCCGAACTGTCTCAAATATATGGTGGATTTCTTAAGTAATGGTTCTCATCATATAAATGCCAGGTCATGGCATCAATACTACCTGAATAGCAGAACAGCAACACTAGAAGACTTCTGGAATCCTGATACTTTTAATCTACTTAAAGATCAGATTGAAGTAATGAAGAATCACACAAAAAAATACCATAATATACCAATGTGGTTAAGTGAAACGAGCACTTCTTATGGTGGGGGTGCTCCAGGACTATCCAACACCTTTGGAGGAACTCCACTGTGGGTTGACAAATTGGGATTATCTGCCAAATATAACATAACTACAGTAATAAGACAGAGCTTCATCGGTGGCAATTATAGCTTGATCAATGACAAACTTGAACCTCTACCAGACTGGTGGGTTAGCGTAATATACAAAAAAGTTGTTGGCGACAAAGTATTGCATTTAAATTGTAAATGTTCTCCATACCAAAGAATCTATGCACACTGTGCAAATAGAAAATATACAAATGACACAACAGCCATTACTCTTTATGCTGTAAATTTGCAATTAGACAAAGCAAAGTTCCTTCTCAACGGAACTGCCTTTCATGGTAATGACTTGAATATAGATGAATTTATCATTAGTGCTCCTTCAAACAATAGGAAGAGTAAGATAGTATTGTTAAACGGCTGGCCGTTGAATTATGAATCCTCTAATCTAGAACTACAACCAAACCATTTTAAATATGGCAACCACATTGCCATGCCGCCGTACTCAGTTGGATTCTGGGTAATTAAAAACACTTCAGTTAAAATATGTAAATAATTTTTTATATACTTATATAACATTCCAGTGATAATGATACCTTTCATTGTGTACAATATATGTTGTATTACATTGCTTTATTAATATGTGGATCTACTCATACGTATCTAATAATGATCTCATTCATATAGATCTTCTATAACTTATGACTTTAATATGTTATTTATATGTAATCAGTGAAGCTCAACATAAAATGAAATGTTGCTCTATTTATGAGGCATAGAAATCTATTCATAAATGTAAAGCTAATTGCTTAGGTTGTTACTAGAGTACTGTAAGGCACTGGAGAGCCTGATCTATGTTAAAGTATAAAATGTGAAATAAACCTGTAATATAAATGGATTAATAAATCCCATGATGCAGAATTGAATCTGCTTTGTGAATAATAGGCCGAGTCAAAAAGGCTTCAAAAAGGTTGCCTTGCTATAATCAGCGGATATCTGAACAACCAGACTTGTACGGAACAACCCAGAAGAGCACACCGTCCACAGAAAAGTGAGAAGTGTGAATCCTAACCCGAATGGTGTGCTCTTCTGGGTATCTTTGCTTTTCATTTTCATTCTATTCATATAAATCATGAATTTCCGCAAAGTAATGCCTGATTCAATACAATATTTAATAAGGCTTCTACTGTAATAGAATTAATAAAAAATATATATTTTATATTCATATTTATACCATAACCATGATGCTATATGAAATTACAAAAAAAAAAAAAATTATAGCTGATTTCTTTAACAAAGATATTCAAATTTTTATACCTTTTGTAGAAATATAGTATTAAATTTTACTATGGCTTCTAAATTGTAAAGAAGTTAATTATTTAATAAATTGTAATAAATAATGTTTTTATTGAAAACAAGATACAGATCAACAAGATAAACAAGCATCCATACTGCTAGTAATCTATAAAAAAAATCTGTAATTCAGTATAATAGTAAACTGTATTACATATTGAGTGTTCACGGTGCAACAGTTTATTACTCTTAATTGAAATCTACAATTGGCATTGCTTGTTAGTCAAGGAAACTACTTGTAGCTATATTGAATGCATCTAAGACCTTTTGATAAAAAGAGACCTTGTCTATATTGACTGTGACCTTATTATTGTAATATATTATCCATTATCATCCTGAATATGCACAAAATCATTCTGTTAATTGAAATTTACTTTTTTACAAGATTATATTTAAAAGAAAGTCCATAAGCAACTGACTATTTTATATTTTAAACCAGCGACCCACCCCGTCTTCGCATGGGTCCAAGTTTATATAAACCTTCCTCTTAATCACTTTATCTATTAAAAAAATGCATCAAAATCCGATCCGTAGTTTTAAAGATCTAAGCATACAGAGGGACATACAGACAGACGGGAAGCGACTTTGTTTTATACTATGTAGCACAATCTGTCTAATTTGCCCCCTCCATTTTTTTTATTTCTACCAGCTATATCTTGTTCATGTGACTGCATACCTTAAAATATTCTCAATTTTTTTAATATAAAGATTGTGATGTTAACCGCACAGTAACTAATAGTTTGACTCACTAACTAGCCATTAGTCCGCTAGTTTCATTTGGTACTCAACCTCTATTATATAAGACATTTTACAAACTAAGGAAACATATTTTATTGTCTAAAATAGGTTACAATTTATGTATTTTTTTATTAATGATTGGCGTTGTTGGGTTGGGAGCTCCCCTTGGTCACTATTAGTTTTTCACTTCAATCTATGTAGAAATCTTATAGCCTTTTTCATTACAAACTATTTAAGAGTATAGTACTGTCGAAACTTGTGGACAATGAGTTCCCGACTCATAGCTACGCCCATGGATGGAAGTTAGATGTCAAATTATAACAAACCATATACTAAAATTCCAATTTCATACAATGTAAAATCTATTTAGTTGGTCTATATGTTATGAATTTTGAATTGAGGGTTAAAATTACAAAAGTTCAGCTTACGTAATACTTGAATGACTTATTCTAATTATATATAAGTAGTATGAATATCTGTATTAAAACTTCAACGACTAATCATTATAATATTTCCTCTATGGTAAATATTATACTTGAATTCGTGTAAGTTATCCTTGTTTACGAACTCTACTGATATTAATATAAATAATTAATAATTAAAGAATGTACAATTTACCTAAAAAAGATGAACTGTTAACAATGTAATTGATATTTCTTAGGATTGCCAAATGTTCCAGTTTATACTCAATTTAGGACACATGTATGTTTCGAGTGTACTATTTAAAGTAACTTTTCAGTGTTTCTATTTTTGTATCTTTAGAAAATAGTTTTTTATGTGATGATTGACACTAATCGTCTTGGTGTTTGAATGTTCAACTCACTTTTTTATCATTCTTCAGTCATTAAATTAAAAAATCCAAATTACTAATTTTTAATGACTGGAAAAGAACGAACGTATTTTTTTATTCCCATGAATGCTTTAGGCTGAAATATGAAAATTGCTGTTTTTTATAATTATTTGAATAAAACATTCAAACATTAGGAATGATAACATTTTTATACTAAATATGAACATGAAAAGATTTAACACAAAATGAAAGTGATTTAACTCAAATGATGTATGTGTAGTAAATGAGCAAGAAATCTTCAAATAATATATATGTTATGTAAATTTTTAATGTTTTTACAAGCCTTTATTTAACTTGTAATTTTCATATGTAAGTTCTGTCAAAATTTGCAAATGGTTTTTCTTTGGTATCGGATATATTCCTAGTATCCTAGTCTGGAATTAGGGACTAGTATTGTGATGACCAGTAGTAGTTAAAGAAAGTATTGAGTTAGGTCTCTTTCGTTCTAAGCTTGCGAATATATTACTAGTTAGTTTAAGACATGCTACAAATCTTTTCTATTATGTAAAGCTTTCTTCGATGTTGTGATTTGAGGTGCCCTAATGTAAGACTGATTAGATTTACAATATTATTTATTTTCATTTCCACAATGTGCCTAAACTACAGATGACTACCTTCTACAATTAATTGTCAAATTTTATATATATAGATTTATTAATATTTTGAACAACTATTTGTATTGAATATTTAAATGTTATCTTTATATATTATATACATACATACAGACATAGATGTCTTATTGCGAATATTTTTTGAAAAATCCTAGAGACTCGTTTATGAGAAATATGTGTGTGATTATGCTTAATAATTAATAAAGTGCAATAATGTAGTGGAAACCCAACAGTATTGTTGTTATGAAATGTGATGTCACAGTGTACAATACACCATTAAAAAATTGTTGGCAATAACTGTAACTGTAATTGGTGTAAACTTCGTATATCGTAAAGAGCTTAATATTTCTACATCACTGTTCATTTTTGTTTGTTATTATAGTTCGTGACGTCACAACAGATGTCTGCATTTAGTTTACCTTTCAACGATTTATTATTACTTCTTACAGCTCCGATTTCTTTACATTCATATAATGCAATAATTTATCATAAAATAATACACACATTTTCCTTATTATGGATTAGGCTACGCCTGTAACGTTTATTAAAATTTAGAATCGTATATTTTGAGGCATTCAACTTTTTAATATAGCAATTCATTATATACATGTACTTTAGCTTGAAAATAAATGTTATATGTAAAGTATGAAGGCTCACTCATTGCTATTACTATTATGAGCCCGTCTTGTAAGAATGAAAGCTAATTTAGGGTATAAGTATACTATATTTTGTCTGTTAGTGGATGTCTATTCTTATTGTTAAATTGATTCTCATGTATTTTTTCTTATAAAAAGACACAAATCCAAAAAGTGGGTTCTTGACGCGATTTTAAAAGAGGGATGTCAAATGACAATTCATCGTAGTAAAATCGATCTTATCGATTCGCAGCGAAACTATGCTCGAATAATAGATCTTTATTTTTTTTATTATAACGACCATAAAATAAAGTCTTTTTTCGAGACATCGCTGACAGACCGCCAGCATTTATTAAAATTGTTATATTTTTTTATCTTTGCACAAGTTTCTAAAGTCATTTATTTTAATTATGTCATCACAATTAAACCGTAGAATTTTTTATTTAACGTATTTATTTAATGTTAATACATCTCAATTTTGAATATTTCTAAACTTCTAGATTTTATTCTTATAAGTACTTGTGTCCTTTAGTGTAATCTTCTTTATATAGATTAATATAGTGTAGTTCTTTATAATATACTAGCGGCCCATCCCGGCTTCGCGCGGGTGGAATATTATTTTTAAAAATATATTGGCCCTCCCGCATTTCGGTGCCCACTCTCTTGCCGCTTTACTCGCTGCGCTGCGTCGCTGTACTGGCCCGTCTCGTCGTCGTGTATTTTTTGTTTATATTGATATTTTTAATTTCGTAATATCTTTTGAATGGAAAGTCCGATTTTAATAATTCAAAAAGTAATTTACAGGTATTGAAATAGTCTTGAATACGAAATAATTTATTTGGATAAGGATTAATACAAAGTTATAGAAAAGATGGTCTGATTTTGATAAGCATTTTTATCAACTTTTAAAATGTAAAAAAGTAGTTATAGTGACGTAACTATAATAGTTGGACATATGGTCTCGCGGACTTTTTTGTAGATATTGATACGTTCTATAATATTGTAGAACATTTTTTTGTTCTATCATCAATACTTTTCGCAGCGCATGCGATGAAAGATATTTTATGGCTAATTTTTTGGCACCTTGGGTTGGTTTTCGTGAGATTTCCTAAGGATCTCTAATTTTTTCTTGTAATAAATATAGCCTATGTTACTCAGGGATAATGTAGCTTCCTAATGGTGAAAGAATTTTTGAAATCGGTCCAGTAGTTTTTATGTTTATTCGTTACATACAAAAATACAAAAATACAAATCTTTCCTCTTTATAATATTAGTATAGATTTATTATATTTTACAAATTTTTAAATATTTAGTACTGTTAGAAACTGAAATTTATTATCGCCATAATTTATGAATACAAAACTAGATTATTAAGTTTTGAACAACTGTGCTTGTTCCTTTTTTTCTGTGACTTAGAGAGCTTCCTTAGCCCTTGTACAAATACCGAATAAATACGGAATACATTTTGCAACAGCAATGTAATGGTTAATTCCTGAATTAGAATTTGTAAATAGTTCTTGCAGTCATCAATAAAAGACATTCCCACCGAGGCTCAAGTAACAGTAGCTAAATTTGTTTCAACCATATAATAGCTTTTCCATATATGTACTAGATCTATTTCAAAGTCTTCAGTCCGGTACTTGTTATGCCAGTCCAGCAATTTGTTGGTCGATCTACTTTTCAGTGCAAAGCAACTGGTTCCAAATAATTGGAATACAGTCCAATAATATTTAGCCCTGGATTGATTCTCTAGATTACTGGACTGGAATAATGTGAACCCGGCTTTATGTACTATAAAGTTATTTCGAAAATCTTTAAATAATATTATCATAGTAAACCTTTGCTCCTTCGAATAACTATTTCTAAGAAAAAAATAATTGGCTATACAGAGTGGATTTTTGAGACAGTTCAGTAAGGGCAGGTACCTTAACCGTTATAGTTACATGAGCACATTCCTAGGACACCATCCATAACTTTTTAAGATATTCTGAACTGCATTCACAGATTTTTGATAAAATGTACGGTCGTTCGTAGATCACCTAGTGTCCTAGGAACGTTTTCCTGTAACTATAACGGTTAAGGTACCTGCCCTTACTGAACCGTCTCAAAAATCCACCTGTATATATAATAACTAATTTGCATTATATTACTAATATCGATTTGCCATTTCGATAACCCGATAGCTAATTATAGGAGATTAAGATCAATATTATTTAAATACGTAAGTTATTTCATTTCTGCCCATTTGTCTTCAATAACTGTTTAGTTATAATAAAAGTAAATTGTCAAAAACAAAAAAAAATAGTCCACCATTGTAAGATTATGCCAAAAATTCTCGAATGAATATCCAGAGGCTTAAATATAATGTAACTGGTAATTAAATTATTAAATTGTCAATAAAGGATTTTTCTCTTTTATTTCGTCTTTTATTTAAGTCCCGCTTAAAAAGGTATACTTTTCATGTCCATATTACGAGCACTCGGGACGCGGTGTCCATAATATGTGCAAAGTCGACGGCGCCACAGAGTAGATGGCGTCGTGAAGGGGCACCAAAATTATAATATAATACGATTCGAAGTAAAAAAAGTTGGTCCAATAAGCGGCCGCTCAACAATCGCATATACTTTAAAGACTCAATATCCGTTTTTTTGCTCTCACAATTATATACTTGTGACTTAAAGTAATTCTGAATAACTTAAAGAATTGTAGGCGGGCTAAGAAAGTAATTGCTATTTTTTGATCGTAAAAATCTGGGTAAAAAATAAGGCGCTCCTGAGTATTTGGCACGACGGCGTAGAAGATGCATGAAGCGTCCTTGATGAGCACGGGTATATTCCACAATTGCTCCGTCATCTATGGGTGTCCACGATACTGCATTTAGAATTGTCATTCAATGCGAGGGTAACTGCTAGTTTCCTACGTCAGTAATTTCTAAAGTTGTGTACCCGTGAGGGGCCGGATTATGATACAATGCCGAGTAACCCAACACTCCTTGGTGGTAAGGGATGTATTCCCCGACTGGCTTGCGACAAGTACCATAAAAATTCGACCGACAAGAGTCTTGGATACATTTCGATCGCCCTGCATGTGCTACATCATCCTTCTCCCATCCCATTGATCCTGCGGTTCCAATGGACGTTCTTACTTCGGCCGAAACTACTGAACCCTCTTCTATTCACTCCCACTCCACACTCGATCTTCAAGGTTATAAAGCATCGGTAGTACAAGAGACACTCTTGCATTGCCGATGTCCATGGACAACGGTGGCCACTTAACATCAAGTGGATCATCTGCTCGTTTGTCTTTTATCTATAACTAGTGATACGCCCCAGTTTCGCACGGTTTCTCTACTATACTATGTATGTATTATACATATAAACCTTCCTCTTGCATCACTCTATCTATTGCTAAAAACTGCATTAAAATCTGTTGCGTAGTTTAAAATATCTAAGTGAACAGACAACATATACAGTGTAATCATATAAAAATGGTCTATATCTACAACCACGGGTCAATGACGAGTTACAGGGGGTCTACATAAAAAATCACGTCATTTATATATAATATAATAGGGATCTAAGGAAACATTATTTTTTGGCCTACGTGTTTGATCTACGAGTCAAATGGTTTGAGAACCTCTGGTTTAGAGTCTCCCCTAAGGAGATAAAGAGCGGACGTTACATGATATAGTAATCGCTGCAAAATACTTGAAGTGTGTAGCCTTGTGATGGTAGATGAAGTGTTTCCGCATAGATAACAATTCACTCAACCGGTTTATCGGTTAAGCCAGATGTGGTTTTGGAATTACACCATTGTTCATTAAGCCTGAAAAAATATTAACTACCCGCACTAGCTTCGCTAGAAAAATTGGATATTTTAATAAAAACTTACGAAATAAAAATAACGATTATTAATTTTTCAATTAAAAATTTAATTACTAATATATTTTGAGTCCTATGAATGAAAATGTAAAAGTACTTTCATGATCTAAGGTTAAGGTTTATTTCGTCGCTACGAAAAAATATATATATGTATTGTAAATTTGCATCTCTGACGTCTCTAGTTTAACGAAGTTCACGAGAAACTTTTTAAAACATAAGCATTTTATTTAATATTTTTGTTCCAATAATTTAGAGTAATACTAAAATGACTATTTTACAATTTTATTTACTCCTAAACCAAAAAAAATATTTAGAGAAAAAATGTTTTTTAGTGGGCGTAAATGCTGTAAGTAAAAGAATAAACCTATTGTCTATATTATCGTTATTTTTGAGATCCAGATGGTTTATTTTTAACAAAAAGTTTTTTTAAAACTCCGTTTCATCTCAAGGGAGCGAAGACGGATCATTTATGTTATTTATTATTTTGTAAATTTCCTAGTGATTAATATATGTGCCCGGTGACCTTCTTTGATCGCCCCTTGGCCTAAGATACCACAACACGATAAATACAATATTTGTTTATTAAGTTTTAATATTATTATAAAAGGGAAACGCTAGTTATACCCTAAGGCTGCCTTTCAACTAGAGATGAGCGAGGGTGCGTAGCATAGCAAGGTATAGCTATGTTCGCTCAGTGTGTCATATGAATTGGATAAATTAAGAAAAAATCAGCGACTATCCCGCAGAGTTCTCTCTTCGTATATTGGGATAGTTTTGGTTCTAAATAAAATAAAAATTTCCATTCGTTAGATTTATTCCCATAGAAAAATCGAAATGTAACATGTGCCTATTGTATGAAGAAAACCGTTGCTGTGATTCCTAGACCAAAACCCGATGTTTAAGAAAAATATTTTTTCTACATCTACGTTGAATAAAAAGTAGCATTACGTAGTGTTACGGGAACTTTCTCGTCCACACGTCGTTACATAATCACAACTAGTAAGTGTACATTCACCGATGGAAAGCTATTTTATTCGCAAAGTTTAGATGCTGGTGGTCGCAAGCCAGCAAGGGGGTGCTGCGTTACTCGGCTCTTACGAGATACTTTCCTCTGTATTATTCTATGTCCAATAAATAGTCTTGTTTGTTGTTTTGCGTAATAATAAATTTCGGTTAGAAATCTACAACATTACGTCACTTTATTTTTCAATAAAAAAAGATCTCATTTATCTCCTTCTCTCTCTCTATTTTTTATCTCTCTTTGAGGTAGTAGAAAGAATATCGTTTGCAAGTTGGTTTGTTTTAGTTTGGGGCGTCCATAAATACGTGAGGTGTTTTTTTAAATTTTCTGTACCTCCCTCCCCCCCTGGTGAGATGTCGTGAGATTTTATTCAACCCCCTCACCCATCCCCCAAACTCATGTGAGATTTTTCAAAATGTGAGATTTATTAAGTAAACGCGTTGGATTGTTATTGTAAAAAGAAAAAAAAAATTGCTTCGTGC
The DNA here is from genome assembly GCA_905147385.1 of Limenitis camilla. Lineage (NCBI taxonomy): Eukaryota > Metazoa > Arthropoda > Insecta > Lepidoptera > Nymphalidae > Limenitis > Limenitis camilla. The sequence goes on from LR990224.1 coordinate 21,733,925, forward strand.
TTATATTTACGACTAGTAATCAATATTGCTGAGAGTTTAATTATAAGGGTAATAAACATTAAACAATAGATTACTAAAATCGTAACTACTGTGATTAAAAAAAGAATATCTACTCTAATTCAGTCCATGGAGAGTCATGCGCGGTCTCAAGAGAGACTGTTGGAACCAACATGTCCATATGATTCTCAGTAAAATCATCTGCTCCTTCAAGTTCGTTCTGATGTAGCCACTCTAAGCCGTTGGCGCTTGCGCACAGTAGCTCATCAGCTCGTCTTGTGACGTGACGTCTCGATCCGTGAGGGTCACACTTTGCGGAACATACGCGCTTGCTTAGCTGGTGCATATTCTCAAAAGTGAAACATCGATTTTAGTAATATCGATGTTTTTGAACAATATATTGATATTTCTATCACCATTTGCTTATATATACGTATATATCGATTTTTTATTAGAAATAAACCACTATTTTTATTTATTACACATTTATTTTCATAGAAAACAAGTAGTCAAGTATGGATGAAACATAAGCATCCCTAATTTTAATAATAGTAATTAATACAATTTTAAAAAATATAAGAACTAAAAAGAACTAAGAGCGAGATCATCGAAGAACTATTTCGTATAGTTCAATTAAGTCCTAGACCACTAGACTACAATAGTCTTGGGCCTAGTCGGTCTTCCTCCCCTCTTATCCCTTAAATATGAATCTCCAGCAAAAAAAATTCGACATAAAAAGCACTTGTTGACTAGACTATAAGTACTGCGTGTGAAACTAAAACACGCAAACAAGATTTTGACGAAGCTAACATTCTACATTCACATTCATTTCAAGAACAAATTTAAGAAAATTAAGCCTAGTGTAGATTGTATACATTTTATGTGGGTACTCGAATACAGTAGCTCGTAGTAAATGAGTAACTATAGAATTGGTGTAGCCATGACATAATTGGCTTAAACATATTGGATTACATTAACATTACAGGTTATTATTATGTATATATGTAATAGATTGGGGAAAAAGTTTATTTGCATTTTTTAAGAAAATTCGAAACATTTTTTCATATAGTTTATTTACATTTAACTAAAGTATGTAGGTACCATTTTGTTCGATAACTTTTTGCCATCTCTTAGGTAGGGACATGATACCATTGCTATAGAAATTTTGGGGCTTCTGACAAGTAGTTTTGGCAGTCCACTCGTGATGTTAACCTGACACTGCCTAAAGAATTCTGAAGAGACCGAAACAGGTGAAGTGTTTTCAGTGAACTCGTGAGGTACCCAAATATCGAGCTTTTTTTTTACCCAGTTTTTTTCAAATGCGTCAAAACTGTTTTGTGTTCAATTGCCAGTTCTTCAGCTACGTCTTAACTACTGATATGCCGATCTTGCTCCACATTTTCAAAAATGGCATCCATTTTATCCGTAATAGGGCGACCAGAGCGAGGTGCATCTTTGACATCAAAATTTCCTCACAAACACTGCACTAGGTCCATAAACATCAAAAAAATTTTTCGCGGCTTGCGTTGCATTTTTACCTTTTTTGTAGTAAAATTTTAAAATGTATCGAATTTCTTCATTAGATTCACTCATCTTCACAGTACGAAAAACAAATAAAAATCACACATTTTTCTAATTTGAATTTGGCATTATCTTCTTAAAAATTAAAACTTTGAATGATACCAAAACCAGGCAGATACAAATAGTATAGCCAGAGAGATTTTATTACAAGTTCATACATACTATAATGCGAAAAGACTTTTTCCCCAACCTATACGGGGAGGTCCAAGAGTTCGTGGAATGGAGGGGATGGAGTGGGGATAGGGATACTTGCTTAGTGTCATACTAATTGCGGACTCATCATTAGTATATAAGCTGAGTTTCAGCCTAATTGCGTCATTCGTTTACGAATACTCGCCTGATAAACAAGTCAATCCGGAAGAACACTAAAACTATGGAGAAAATTGAACACCGTGCTGTAATAAAATTCCTTACCAAGCAAGGAAAGACCGCTCAAACCATTTTGAATGAAATAGGAACCGTTTATGGAGACCAGTGCCCTAGTAAATCAATGATTTACTAGTGGCATGGTCTTTTTCAACATGGTCAGGAGTCGATTGAAGACGACCCTCGCTCAGGAAGGCCAGTTGAGGCCACCACATCAAACATCATCGAAAAAGTGGAAAAAATTGTACTGGAAGATACCCGTTTAAAGAAAAAACAGATATCTGCATTAGTTGGAGTATCAGATACCACCATTTTGCGAATCCTACATGACCATCTGGGTATGACAAAAGTCAGTGCAAGATGGGTACCGAGAATGCTAACGCCGCTTCAGAAACAGCAACGCGTCGATGCTTCAAAACAATTTTTGGAGTTGTGTGGAGACGAGCCTGCACAGATTTTGGAGCGAATTGTTACCGGAGATGAAACATGGGTTCATCGCTTTGAGCCTGAGTCCAAACAAGAGTCCATGCAATGGCACAAAAAGGGGACACCACCGCCAAAGAAGTTCAAAATGTCGGAGTCGGCTGGAAAGTTGATGGCAACTGTTTTTTGGGATTGTGAAGGGATACTACTGATTGATTATAAAGAAAAGGGAAGGACCATAACAGGAGAATACTACGCAACGATTCTAGAAAAATTAAAGGATTCCATCAAGGAAAAACGTCAAGGAAAACTGACCAAAGGTGTGTTGCTTTTGCAAGACAACGCACCGGTTCACAAGAGCAGAGTTGCAATGGCTGCTCTGCACACACATGGCTTCGAATCGCTAGTCCACCCACCCTACAGTCCAGACCTGCCCCAAGTGATTTTTATTTGTCCCCTAATTTAAAAAAAGACCTAAGGGGAAGGAAATTTTCCGACGACAATGAAGTAAAGGGGACAATTTTGGCTCATTTTGCGACAAAAGATAAAAAATATTTTTACGACGATTTAGAAAAATTAATTCATAGATCTAATAAATGTATTCAACTTCAGGGTGATTATATTGAAAAGGAAAAATAGTTTTGTTGTTTCATTTTATTTCAAACCCTTCCATTCCACGAACTTTTGGACCTCCCCTCGTATTATGTTAAATAGGTTACATCTTTAATGAAAATTATTTTACATTCCAAATGCTAAAATGTGTCTTATTCAAGGTAGATGTGTGATGATGTGATGTGTATTGTACGACATTTAATAATAAATAAATATTGTTATTTAATTATGATGTTTACTATTTTTTAATAGTTTTTTTGATGAGAGCCATTCTCTGTTTGTGAGCTTCAGTGACAGCCGCTCGCTTGAACGGCTTTATCTCATCATTGCCGAATCCAGGGATCCACATGTTCTTCTTTCGTTCTGTAACATAATTTATATTATCTGTTACTAAAGTTTATGATTTTGGTCTTTTTTTATGACAGATAAAGGACAAACAAGCAGACGGTCCACCTGATGGAAAGTGGCCACCGTCACCCATGGACATCGAAGGTATCTCGTTTTGTTGATGCGTCGCCGCCTCGAAGATAGTGGGGAGGGGGAGCGAAGAGAAGAATTCTGCGGTTTCTATGAATCCTGAATAAGAACTCGGTGTTCATTGGAACCGTGGCAGTTGTGGGATGGGGGAGGGAGAGGGCAGATCCCGGGGGCCCCACAAGCGGCTCGGCTGGAACGCTTCAGACACTTGGCGGTAGGATTCGCATGCTGATAGTCGCAAGCCAGTAGGGGAACAGATCTCCTCCTATCAATGAGGTTGCTGGGTTACTTAGCTCTTACAAGATGCTCTCCCAGCAGCAGAGGGGAATTATATTCTAAACCATCCTCACAGGTATAAAATCTTTGTTTTCTTTAAGTTTATAATTTAATACAAAAGATATTAAAAATAAGCAAGTATAGTCTGTTTTTTTTTACTTTACCAAAGTAGTGTACGAACAAGTTGACCACATAATATTATCACGACACTTTGAAACACTCACCATTGTACTAATTATAACTAAGCATATTATTTTAACTAACTCTAACATATTATAACATTTTTACACTTATTAGAAATTCCCTGAATACAGCAGAATACAGATTGCTAAGAAGATAGGTTAGTTTTACATTGTTCAGTATGGATGAAGGGAAGTGAATGTGTGAAGGGAAGGATGAATCGTCAAATTAATTACAAGTTGTCTTTAGAAATTTAACTACCTTTATTTTTATACCTCTTCCTGTATCACAATAAATAATAACAAGAAATTTTAGTGGTAGTTTTCAAATGATTTCTGTCAAGTCTTCAAAACAAATGTTACATGTTTCTTTTATGTCTTTTATTATGTTAATATAAATTATCTATAAAATAATTAAATTAAGATTTTCAAATTTGGAGTTATCAGGGTACAGTTGAGACTACAGGTGAAGATAGAGGTGAAGATTCTAAATATCTCATAGTAAGATTCTTACCCAAATGTAATTGAATATCTCTGAGGTCCACCGTGGGTGCATTCCTGTGTTTAGCCAATGAGCAGGCTGCATCGAGAGTAGTATCTATAAAGTCATCGGCCATTTTAAGCAGCATATCTTCAACATCCTCATCCAACTGCACTGTGGGGTCCATATCTTTTACTAGCGCCTTTAGTCGAGACCGACTGACGAGCTGCATAGCAAAGTGTTAGTTACAAATCTGAAGTATAGTTCAAACAAACCTTTACTATGATTGATATATTGCATAATTTAGACAGTGTCACTGCATAAATAGGACAATTCGTAAAAATTTATCATTTTAAATATTGGTTGGTAATTTAAAAGTTTATTTCTGTATGATATACCTGTAAATGAGGCTACTAAAAGCTCTGCGTTTTATTGTTTATCGGCAGTTCCGCCAAAAATTGTGCATTTGTGTTTTTTTTTTATGTCCCGAGCACTTAATATTTATTTTTATTGAACATTCTGACAAATTCTTCAATTCTTCAAAAATTTGACATTCTAAACTTATTTGTTGATGACATATGGGAATGTTGTCATAGGAATAAAAACAAAAAAATCTATATCACATTATAGAGGTAAAATCAATTTTGCTTCACCTTTTACAAAAAAACTCACAGTGAAACAACTTATTTATACATAATACACTTAATTATGGGTTTTAAATTAATTTGAAAATTAAATAACCATTTTTTTTTATTTGGCCACACCAAGGCGTTATCGATATGTAATGTCCTCCCTACAGATACTTTAAACTTGTCATTACCCAACTATGTAACGATTAAATTTTGTCTCTAGGATGTTTCTAAAATTAACAAATTTAATGAGAATTTGTTATGTAACCATTAGTACTAAATTTATGAGTGTCTCTGAGTGTGGCCATAAAGAGCTACCTTTAAATTAAATAACAAGCAATGAAAGTAAGTGATTAATATTATTAATTGATTAAAATAGTGTGTCCCTGGAATTACGCTCATCCTGACATGGTCATTATAGTTACAGTGTATATTTATACAATATTAGGTGGAAATTTTGCTTTATTTTGGATTTTTCATATAGAAATGGCAACACTTTGTTCATAGACTACTCAAGCAAGGGCCGCCATTTTTTTAATTCATTAACGGGCGACGCGTAACGGGTAGTGGTTCTCCGAGGTTAGTTTTATCCTTGGTTCTTGTAAATATAGTTACGCAATTTATAGAAAGATTTAATTATACTACAGTTTATACGAATATCTTATAGTAAACTGTAGTATATGTTGATTAAATTTTTTCATTTAATTAAATTAATCACATTTCGTTAGGTACGTTAGGATAATTACGATTTTGACGAACCTGACGTCATAAAGTTGAAGACACAAAACATAACCAATGAAGTTAAAAAATGTAAATTTAATAGGACATCTTTTGATCTATATTTAGTGTCATAATATTATGTAAATAAATTTGTGATTATGTTTCGTAATTTCGACAGTTTTAGAGATAGTAATTGAAGTATTTTATAATAACACAAATATTTATCTGCAACTTTAGAAAACATAACTTAATACTAAGTACAGGATATTTATTTTATTTTAGATTTCACGTATTTATTTTAGATGTACGAGTACCTTTGCCATGACTGTACGTTTTGTTTTTTTAATATTTGATTAATATAATAAAAGAAAAATTTTAAAATTAAAAAAAATTACTTTTTTATTTACATTTGCAAACATCCAGCATACTAATTACTAATATAAACCAAAAAAGCAAAACGTACGGGCATAGCTCAGACCCTGTACTGCATTTTAACAAAATAAATATTGAAATCGGTCCAAATTTCGAGGAGGAAACAGGAGATTACGAAAGCACGATTTTCTTAATTTTACGTAGGTAAAATCTGTTCAAGCTGCAGTTCTCTCTATCACACGGTAAGGGGTAAGCTTGGGGGAGAGAGGCAGTCTGGTAAATACGTATACATGTAAGAGATGCATTTCGCTTATATCGATATTCTAGTGTTGTTGTTAGTCAGTATCGATATTTGAAATCTTACAGATGACACAAAATTGGTTCGATAATTTTAAAGTAGAACTGACTAATATCAGTACCTATCTAATAATCTATTTCTAATCTATTTATAGTCGAATATCAGGATTACAGATTATGTTGCCAGTACGTCTATGGATTTCATTATTCTTGACTCGGTCTCGTAGCGAAATAACGAGCATAGCTCTCCATAGCGCTTTGAGTGACTTCGAGCTTCTGCAAGAGGGCAACGGTAAAGGACCACGTCTCGCATCCGTATGTCATTGGCCACACACATTGCTCGAAAACTTTCGACTTCAGGCACTTTATATCACGATTGACTACTGCGTGTCTTTCCTAGGTATTTATGATACGCAAGGCCGCTATGCTGTCCATCTTCTAGGGTCTCCTACATTGCTCGTTAAAAATATGTACAAATAAAATAAGGGCGCAATAAAATAAATTGTAGATAATGTAAGGAATCGATTGCAATACACACATTAGCAGGAGTGATTATGTCTAAGACAAGACTGATTATGTCTAAAATAGTCAGACAATAATTTAAAAAAAATACTATCTTAGGAAGACCGTTAGAAAATGGTAAGTAGACGCTAAACAAATATAACTTAGGAATATATTCTTATAGCAAAAATGAGAAAAATATCTACACTGATTATAAAAAATGTATTGCGCAATATCAACAATCAGTCTTTCCCTTACTGGTAAATCTCTTGGTAAGCGGCCGTCAATGATTTCTGGTAAAAAGCATTCATTGTAAATTTTCTAAGACGGATTCTATTCTAACAACAAAAAACCAAAAAACACCATCCTTTTAATTTTTTCATAAAGAAACCCTTTGGGCTCCACGAAATAAAATAACAAGTATCTCGTTGACATATATGTAACCGTAGCCGCGCCTCGTGATAGGCCGATAAAGTCTCCGGTCGCACGCACATATGCGTAGCCTGTTCACTAACACATTGAAATGCCGATCGGGGGGCAACGTAGGAGCTCAGCGCGATAGCAATATTTTTGGTAAAAATCTATTTTTCAAAAAGGACGTTCGGACGAAGTCCTTTTAATAATAAAATTAACTCGGAAAAGTTTGAAGAGCTTCGCAAAAAGCACATCGAAAGAAGGTAAGAAAAAAGAAAATTAGCGAAATGACTGACGAAGAGAAAGCAAATCAAAGGAAAATTTGGTAGAAATATAAGAAAAAGCAAAGACAAAATTAAGCTAAAAAAAGAAGATACCAATTGGACTGACGATAAAAATGAGACTGAATCTATAAACCAAAAGACTGAAAAAAATAAGATACTTAAAACTAATATTAAGAAAGGATTAGTAGAAGAAGATAAAAAGGAAAACCTGGTGTGGCACTTGGCGCTTCGAAAAGTCAGGTGTCCCTTCATACTGGTATGATATATTGACGTAACAGGTGCCAGTCGTTTTGTACCGTATCACCAAATGCCTCCCACTAACCTCCAGCCATCTGGGCTCACTTACACCTATACTCGAAATTATTAAGATTGAAACAACTACTGTCTCTGTAATCCATTTCCTTTCTGATGGGCCTACATCGCAATATCGGCAGAATCATAACTTTTTTCTGCATAGTATTTTCATTAAAAATCTGGGCTTAAAATCTTCAACATGGTTATTGTTCGAGGCTGGCCATGGCAAAGGAATAGCTGATTTAAAAGGCATTGGAGGCACTATCAAAAGAGTTTTGGACAAACAAGGATGCTTTGGCAGCGATATTACTAGTGCCCAAGATGCGTACCAAATTCCGAAAAATACTATGAAAGCAGTCGCAATAATTTACATTCCAGATGATGACATGGATAAAATTACAGCTATGCTGCCTACCAGTGTTCTTCCATTGAAAGGAACTTTTGAAGTTCACCAAGTAGTAGTTATTGCAGAAGAGGAATCGGTTATAAAATATAGAAAAATTAGTTGCTTTTGTGGCGAACATAGAGGTTTATGTACGTGCTATTCTATTCAGACCCATTTTTTGAAAATTGTAATACCCGAAGCTACAAGCGAAATTGTTGAAGATAACGAAATGTTTTTCGTGGACTTGACTAGTGAAATTACAGATATGGAAGTTCAAACTATTAGTAATACTTTAGATGTTATGTTAGTGGATGATTCTGGAACTAATGGCGAGATATTTCTAATAGATACTGTGTCTTTTAAAGAGCCACCATCCAACGATAGGAGGCTCTTCAAAAGTGATAGTACACTTTTGAAGAGCCTCCGCCAAAAAAACCGAAAGTATATTTACAGAAAATTTGTCTGTATGACAAACCAAACAGAAAAAATCGCTGAATACTATAGTGAAACGTATGTTTAAATGTGACAAATGTAATATATCTCCAGTTCTGTACGAAATATCGAAATGTATGGCGTGCAAAAAATGGTACTGTCGTGAGTGTAGTTATAATCAAATATGTATTCACTATATTTTGTGATTTTTGTCTCGGTGCTGATGATAGTGATAATTAATCGGTATTAAGAATCAATCCAGTTATAATGTAGGGTTAGAATTGTCTTTTAGGTTGTATTTGGTTATTTTTTTTATTTCCCAGAATTCTCATGCAAACATAGTTGGCTCTTAATATATTTTGCTAACTTGTTGATTCTTTCTAGTGATTAATTTTATGAATAAGAATACATAATATATTATTGATTGATATATTATTACATTATTGAATAAAACGCTTAGCGTGCAGGGTACATTAAAGTAATATTTATTTTAAGTGTACAAATTGTGTGACTTGGTGTGATCTCAACCTTACCTTGTCACTTTAGTTACTTAATAAGTCTCTTAATAAGTTTTTTTAAAAATGTGATTTTTACAAGAAATTTGAATATTTAAAGTTTAAAACCTATAACAATTAGTTAATTTATAGTAAAAGTTGCAATTTGACTGTGTTTAATTCTATTATTAGAACTAATTTAAGAATAAATAATTTAAAGTTACAATTAGATAATACACAAAACGTAACAAAACGGGTTTATGGTGATCTATTTTTTGTATTTTTGTATGATGAGGTGAGATTTTTCTTTATACTTTATTTAATTATTCCGTAATTTTACTAATAAAAGTAATTTATAACTACTAAAATGTGTATATTATTGACTAAAATGAGAAACATTTTGTGGCTAACCTGACTGCCAAATGGCCATTGCAAAAACATATTTTAACGGTAAAAAAAAATATAAAAACAACACTTTTTTTTACTCAATATTGAAATTAATTATATATTTCAACTACCTACATTAAAAAAATAGTTAAGTTCAAATTATTTATTTATCCTCGAATTTATTAAATGTACAGCTTTCGGTGGATCTGCCTTTATAACTCTGTTATTCTAGTATTACTTACTGTACCAATTAATGTGTTTAAATATAATTACGATTTAAGGGGTTAGGCTACATGAATTATTGAAAAATTTATTTTTATTCTATTTGGTTAAATTGTCTCTTGACCTCAAAAAAAATCTAAGAAAATGGTTTATGAATTTTAATACAAAGCCCTCTGGTCTGCTTCTGTAATTTTTTCATGTGTGTAATTATTACAATGAGACGTGATATGATAAAGATGTGGTGTACAATGAGAAGAAAAGAGGAAAAACTTCTGGTATTCTGGATTTAAAAATCAAAAAATTACAGGAGCTATTTATATGGCTGTGGACCTTGAATAAATGAAGATGTCATGAGAAATATGCTGTACAGCCGTCATTTTCAAATTAATCGCTTCAAAAAAAAATTGTCTATACAGTTACTAAATAATCTTAATTGTAGTATTTCTAAAACAAAATCCTAATAAACCTATTTTTCGACCTCTAGAGTGGCCCAACACCCTAAATAATGAAGGATTATTTTATTAACAATAGATCTCAGCAGAACTACATCCCAGGTGTTCCACATTTTGAGGCAGAAAAATCACTAGTGAAGCTTTAGGTTTAGAGAAAAGTGAATTATTGAAATCAAGTTAGTTTTCTGTTTGCAACAAAACATACATAATATTATGATTTGAGTGAACGAATTACCTGTGTAGCCTGATCACCGCCACCTTGGTGTACCTTCGATGCGACCTGTTGGGAGTGAGACGGCGAGCCCTGCAGCTGAGAGTGAGGACTTTGCGTGGGATTGTTTACATACTGCATAGCTTGCCCGTGCCCGTGCCCAACTGAGGGCATGTTATGAGACATTATCAAGTAAATATTCAATCTGAGTACCAGAAATACTTCTTATAAGCTCACGAAGCGTTATTCACAAATTATTGATTAATGAATAGGGATGAAAACCATAACATCGATGATTTGAAAACCGCAGTGTTGCCAACAATAAATTCAAAAATCCGTCAATTTATAAATTTTTCCGTCTAAAAATAAACCATGAAATAAAAAATATCGTAAATGAGGGCGTAAATAATTATGACACCGCAGGTGCGGAAGATATTTGTTGGGTGAACGACCTTTTTTTTGCTCTTCATGTATTTGAAAAAAGAAAAGTTTTGCCAGTAAATATTTTTTTTGCTATTCAATATTATTGATTTCCGTCAACAAATCCGTTAGCCGTTAAAATATATTTTACTAGCTGTTCCCCGCGATTTCACCTGCTATATTTTGGTTAATTCACATTTTTCATAAAAAGTTTCCTATGTTACTTGTAATACCTTCAAGAATATGTGTACAAAGTTTCATGATAATCGGTTCAGTAGTTTTTGCGCGAAAGCACAACAAACTAGCTTACATTGACATTTATAATATTATAGTAGGGATTCCGTTTGCGCCTGACTCTAATCCGTCAGATCTAACAGAAAATCCGTTAAGTTGGCAACACTGGAAAACCGATACATCGACAGCAAAATGTAAAACATCGACATCGGCTAGTCATTTCATTCGTGCTCAGCTAACCGACGGCACATGTTTTGATTACATTCAAATAAATCTTCGTGAAATATATTTATTATTTAGGTGAAATACGAAACGAATACGATGAAATTAATTTCGTTGAAATCAAAAATATCGATATTAACAATGTAAATATTGCGTTGTCCTATGACTACCGGCTCGTAAGTATAGGTTTGACCTTGAATGCTTAGGCAGCGCCGAGCACGTCACGCGATTGGTCACGGGTAGAACCAATTATATAAAAAACAAAACGCATTTGTTTTTTAAGAGCCTGTAGTTTTCTAGACAGTGAAGGCTTCGGATTAGTCGGAAGTTAAGCAGATATTTCAAAATTATTTTTGGTTGGTTCAAGCAGCAATCCTGTAGACTGCACATGAGTCTCTGTAGCCAAACCACACTAAACACTATTAATATTCACAGTTGATATTGCATAAGTATAAGTTTGTAAATATGAATAATCCATATTAATATTAACAAGAAGATATAAGAAAAAATTTAATTTTATTAAACCTTTAATTCAACGTCCGCAATATTACTAATAGCTAATTTATAAATTAATGCGCGACCAAACGGTTCGATGTGTGAAGACGAAAGGCTTGGCATCTCCGCTCTCTACTAGATTTGTTGAAGCCCGCAGAGGAGGAGGAAATGCCTCGCCGCTTTGTAATACACAGGGATGGACTCGTAACATCTCACCCCCTGGATAAGCAACTATTTGTCAATGTTTATTGCCAATCGACGACGGTACAGTAAGCCGACTAGCATAGCTGCACTTATTAGTCCGAATAGGATGACGTAATGTGGTATTGTCGTATGGTAAAGTACATCATTAGTGGTCTCAGGTGGTATTTGTTCTACAGGAGTGTCCATCGAGATTTGTTTCTGAATGTCGTGCAATGTACTAAGATTCGTGGAAGTAAGGCGGTAGCTTCGTTGAGGTTTGTGATTTGTTGCCGTGGGTGGTATGAGGATTTCGACATTCGTTCCTTTTACTCGATTGTCAATATAAAACAATCAGAATTCCGATGTCTTCAACTTGAAGAACTTCGGGTAATGTTGCGAAATAGCTGCCTTCTAATATTTGGTACTTTCCTTGACGGTAGGAAAGCTGGACTCTCGTAGGCTTTGGAAGTGAGATAGTATAGTGCTGAGTGTCTAGCTCGGTGAGAGCTTCCTTGTTCATAGAGATAGGCGTGATTTTACACGTTTCATCTACCTCTTGAAAATGTATTAGTTTAGTCAGAGCCTGTGCGAATTTGATGTCTCAAGTGTTGTTGACAGATGTAGACGGTATCTACCTTCATCATCTTCTTTCAGCCTTTATGTACATAACATCTTTAGAATTGGTAGGTATGAAAGAATATGCGGGAAGGAATTTCAAGTTATTTATTAGGTACAGGGCAAAGTCTATATAATTCTAACGATAATTTTAATATGATAGGAAATTTTAAATCTACTACGATTTTCTTATTAGAATAATATGAACCTAAACTAATTATATTATATAAATATCTAAATTTAAAATCTTTATATTAGCTTCACTTGTATGTCAGTATGTCAGTATGTAACTCTCCGTGGGTAATTTGCGCGCCTGCGGCCTTCCTTGGTTCTGGCAGCCGTTACTCAAGCGTGATTTTTTTAGTTTAAAAAAAAACTAAAAAAAAATCACGCTTTTATAAATAAATAAAACTAAAAAGTAAAAAATAAATAATAGTTTAAAAAAACTAAAAACACGCTTTTTATTATAGAAAACCAAACTAAAAAATAGAAAATAAATTTTAATAAATTTAAAATAAGAATAGTGTTAAAAATTTCAATAAATATAAATTAATAATAGTGTAAATAAAAAAAATGTATTTTATTTAAAAAAAAGCGTGGGGTGCTTTTTAAGATATTATCAAAATGACAATCACTCTACTCATATCTGTCAATAAAATATTTATAACTATTGACACCATGCACCCCACGCGACATATTTTCTATTCTCGTAATCTCTTTAGAAAGCTCCTGGACGTTATCTCTAAGTATAACGAACAATTGCGTGAGATACGATTAAAATTTATTTTTATTCTTACGTTTCAGTCAGTTTTTTGCAATCGGTCCTCGTTTTTTGGAAGTATAAATATGTAGAGGTAAATTTGTTACCACTTTATCGTGAGTAAAACGAGAAGCTAGTTTTTGTCGGTTGGCTACAGGATTCCGTATATGTCTATGTTTTCATCAGGTGAGTATTCTACTATCGGTTCCCTATCGGAATTTCGTTGCAACAAGGCCTGACGCAACCGATGATCACGTATGAGTCCTTATACTCTTTCCATCCTACTGCGGTGGCGTTGTATGTACTTTTGTAACAATCTTTCATTAATATTGCATCCTCGACGAACTAGTTCGTCATGTGTCTTTTTACATTCTTAGGTGACATATTGTTTTTTGACGTCAATATGTCTTTAAAATTGCTGCCATAGGGAGACAATTCAAAACACAATATAATTAGTAGTCTTGCAGCTATATATCCCAAAATAGTCTAGAAAATAGTCTTGGACTTAGTCGGTCACCAATGAGAGCGATCTTTTTAGTTCGCAATCCAAAGGCGTACTAGTTCGCTAGTTTAGTTCTTTTTTAAATAACTTAGTAAAAATAATAAATAAACGAAAAAAGCATCGATATACTCAAAAGTGAAACATCGATTTTAGTAATATCGATGTTTTTTAACAATATATTGATATTTCTAGCACCATTAAAATATATAAGTATATATAGATTTTTTATTAGAAATAAACCACTACTTTTATTTATTACACATTTATTTTGATAGAAAACAAGTATGGATGAAACATAAGCATCCCTAATTTTAATAATAGTAATTAATACAATTAAAAAAAATATAAGAACTAAGAGCGAGATCATCGACGAACTATTTCGTATAGTTCACCTAAAGGAGCGCTCTTTTGAACTAGGTCATTCGCGAACTACCCAAGACTACAATAGTCTTGGGCCTAGTCGGTCTTCCTCCCCTCTTATCCCTTAAATATGAATCTCCAGCAAAAAAATTTCGACATAAAAAGCACTTGTTGACTAGACTATAAGTACTGCGTGTGAAACTAAAACACGCAAACAAGATTTTGACGAAGCTAACATTCTACATTCACATTCATTTTAAAGAACTAATTTAAAAAAATTAAGCCTAGTGTAGATTGTATACATTTTATATGGGTACTCGAATACAGTAGCTCGTAGTAAATGAGTAACTATAGAATTGGTGTAGCCATGACATAATTGGCTTAAACATATTGGATTACATTAACATTACAGGTTATTATTATGTATATATGTAATAGATTGGGGAAAAATTTTATTTGCATTTTTTAAGAAAATTCAAAACATTTTTTAATATAGTTTATTTACATTTAACTAAAGTATGTAGGTACCATTTTGTTTGATAACTTTTGCCATCTTGTAGGTAGGGACATGATACCAATGCTATAGAAATTTTGAGCCTTCTGATCAAAAAACCGCGACAAGTAGTTTTGGCAGTCCTCTCGTGATGTTAACCTGACACTGCCTAAAGAATTCTGAAGAGACCGAAACAGGTGGAAATCCGAAGGTGCAAGGTCAGGACTATACGGCAGATGCATTAACACCTCCCAGCCAAATTCTCTTAATTTTGGCGAAGTGGCTAAAGATGTGAGAGGTAAGCGTAATCATAAAAACCACACCCCTTCTGTTGATTAATTCCAGCCGCTTTCTTCTCAATTTCTTGCTTTAATCTCATCAAATGTTCGCAGTAGAGTTCAAAATCGATGGTCCTGCCTGGTGGTAACAGCTCATAATGAATAATGCCCTTCCAATCCCACCACACACACAGCATCACCTTGTTGCGAGTTAACACGGGTTTCCCCACAGTCTGTGAAGCCTGACCGGTCTTTGACTACGACCTTTTTCGCACATTCTTGTCAAACGTGTCCACTTTTCATCACCAGTTATCAGCCGCTTCAAAAATGGTTCGGTTTCATTACGTCGTAATAAAGAATCACAAATGATTACACGGTTCATTAGGTTACTTTCAGTGAACTTGTGAGGTACCCAAATATCGAGCTTTTTTGTGTACCCAGTTTTTATCAAATGGGTCAAAACTGTTTTGTGTTCAATTGCCAGTTCTTCAGCTACGTCGTAACTACTGATATGCCGATCTTGCTCCAGTTTTTCAAAAATGGCATCCATTTTATCCGACTAGAGCGACCAGAGCAAGGTGCATCTTTGACATCAGAACTTCTAATTTTTTTCGCGGCTTGCGTTGCATTTTTACCTTTTTTGTAGTAAAATTTTAAAATGTATCGAATTTCTTCATTAGATTCACTCATCTTCACAGTACGAAAAACAAATAAAAATCACACATTTTTCTAATTTGAATTTGGCATTATCTTCTTAAAAATTAAAACTTTGAATGATACCAAAACCAGGCAGATACAAATAGTATAGCCAAAGAGATTTTATTACAAGTTCATACATACTATAATGCGAAAAGACTTTTTCCCCAACCTATTATGTTAAATAGGTTACATCTTTAAAGAAAATTATTTTATATTCCAAATGCTAAAATGTGTCTTATTCAATGTAAGTGTGTGATGATGTGATGTGTATTGTATGACCATTTAATAATAAATAAATATTGTTATTTAATTAAGATGTTTAGTATTTTTTAATGGTTTTTCTGATGAGAGCCTTTCTCTGTTTGTGAGCTTCAGTGACAGCCGCTCGCTTGAACGGCTTTATCTCATCATTGCCGAATCCAGGGATCCACATGTTCCACTTTCGTTCTGTAACATAATTTATATTATCTGTTACTAAAGTTTATGATTGTGATTCTTTTTTTATGATAGATAAGGGACAAACGAGCAGACGGTCCACCTGATGGAAAGTGGTCATCCATGTACATCGAAGGTATCTCCTGTTTTGTTGATGCATCGCCGCCTCGAAGACAGAGTAGGGAGGGGGAGCGAAGAGAAGAATACTGCGGTTTCTTTGGATCCTGAGCAAGAACCCGGTGTTCATTGGAACCGCAGCAGTAATGGGATGAGGGAGGGAGAGGGCATATCCCGGGGGCCCACAAGCGGCTCGGCCGGAACGCGACACTTGGCGGTCGGATTCGCATGCTGGTGGTCGCAAGCCAGTCGAGGAACAGATCTCCTACCACCAATAAGGGTGCTGGGTTTCTTAGCTCAAAAATCTCTTTGTTTTTTTAAGTTTAAAATTTAATACAAAAGATATTAAAAATAAGCAAGTATAGTCAGTTTATTTTTACTTTACCAAAGTAGTGTACGAACAAGTTGACCACATAATATTATCACGACACTTTGAAACACTCACCATTGTACTAATTATAACTAAGCATATTATTTTAACTAACTCTAACATATTATAACATTTTTACACTTATTAGAAATTCACTGAATACAGCAGAATACAGATTGCTAAGTAGATAGGTTAGTTTTACATTGTTCAGTATGGATGAAGGGAAGTGAATGTGTGAAGGGAAGGATGAATCGTCAAATTAATTACAAGTTGTCTTTAGAATAAAAATTTAACTACCTTTATTTTTATACCTCTTCCTGTATCACAATAAATAATAACAAGAAATTTTAGTGGTAGTTTTCAAATGATTTCTGTCAAGTCTTCTAGGTGATATTCAAAGATGAGAAAACTTTTAAAACAAAAAAAATGTTACATGTTTCTTTCACGTCTTTTATTATGTTAATATAAATTAATTTATCTATAAAATAATTAAATTAAGATTTTCAAATTTGGAGTTATCAAGGTACAGTTGAGACTACAGGTGAAGATAGAGGTGAAGATTCTAAATATCTCATAGTAAGATTCTTACCCAAATGTAATTGAACATCTCTGAGCTCCACCGTGGGTGCATTCCTGTGTTTAGCCAATGAGCAGGCTGCATCGAGAGTAGTATCTATAAAGTCATCGGCTATTTTAAGCAGCATATCTTCAACATCCTCATCCAACTGCACTGCGGGGTCCACATCTCTTACTAGCTCCTGTAGTCGAGACCGACTGACGAGCTGCATAGCAAAGTGTTAGTTATAATCTGAAGTATAGTTCAAACAAACCTTTACTATGATTGATATATTGCATAATTTAGAATTTTAGTAAAAATTTATCATTTTAAATATTGGTTGGTAATTTAAAATGTTTTTTTCTGTATGATATACCTGTAAATGAGGCTACTAATAGTAGCGCTCTGCCTTTAATTGTTTATAACTCAGTTATTCTAGTATTACTTACTGTACCAATTAATGTGTTTAAATATAATTAAAATTTAAGGGGTTAGGTCACTTGAATTTTTGAAAAATCTATTTTTATTTTATTTGAAAAAATTCTAAGAAAATTGTAATGAATTTAAATACTCTGTTCTGCCTTTGTCATTTTTTTCACCGTGTAATTATTACAATGAGACGTGATATGATAAAGATGTGGTGTACAATGAGAAGAAAAGAGGAAAAACTACTGGTAACAGCAAGAGACCAAAAGAAATGCAAGAGAAGAACGATAACCTAGAAGCCTAATTGTATGGTGCAGGCATCATAGATTAAAGATATTGAAAAATTATTCATGATTCTACTACACAAAATTTCAAATGCATTTAACTCAACAACAGCAAAGTTTTTACTTTCTACTTGAAGGTGTGCCATTAGGCCAAAAATTAAAATACTGAAAAATCCTATGTTATATATGTCTATTTAAAAATCAAAAAATTACTGGAGCTATTTATATGGCTGTGGACCTTGAATAAATGAAGATGTCATCAGAAATATGCTGTACAGCCGTCATTTTAAAATTGGCTGGACTTTCCAAGTGCTGACATTACGAATGGAGGGGAGGGGTAGTAATTAGGGTAGATGGAGGTCCCCTCTATCGATCCCCCCATTTTTTCTTGCCGCTGACGCATATTTTGGGAATTATGGGGGGAGAAAGAAATATTATACCTGATCCTTCCAAGTGCTGACGCAATGGTTTCGCTCTAAAATTTTATTAGAGATAGGTGTGGGCCCACTAGAATCACTCACTCAAATTTTGAACTGCAGAAATTAATAGTTTCCGAAATATTACACTTTAAAATTCGACAACAAACATTGTTTACAATAATAAAATGTCACTGGTTTATTCCATAGACTCATAGAGTTCATTTTCAATATAGTGTTCAATTAACAGCTTGGCAACGAGACATTTAAGCCAATCTTAAATAAGATATTTAAACAATTATTTAAATATTTTTTAGTCATTCTAATAAAATTTCTAACAGTACAATAAAATTAAGAGGAAATTTAAACTAAAAATAAAATAAAAATTAATCGCTTCAAAAAAAATTTTGTTTACAGTTACTAAATAATCTTAATTGTAGTATTTCTAAAACAAAATCCTAATAAACCTATTTTTCGACCTCTAGAGTGGCCCAACACCTTAAATAATGAAGGATTATTTTAATAACAAGAAATCTCAGAAGAACTACATCCCAGGTGTTGTGCTCGCCACATTTTGAGACAGAAAAATCACTAGTGAAGCTTTAGGTTTAGAGAAAAGTGAATTATTGAAATCAAGTTAGTTTTCTGTTTGCAACAAAACATACATAATATTATGATTTGAGTGAACGAATTACCTGTGTAGCCTGATCACCGCCACCTTGGTGTACCTTCGATGCGACCTGTTGGGAGTGAGACGGCGAGCCCTGCAGCTGAGAGTGAGGACTTTGCGTGGGATTGTTTACATACTGCATAACTTGCCCGTGCCCGTGCCCAACTGAGGGCATGTTATGAGTCATTATCAAGTAAATATTCAATCTGAGTACCAGAAATACTTCTTATAAGCTCACGAAGCGAAGCGAAGCTCACAAATTATTGATTAATGAATATAGATAATAGGGATGCATAACATCGATAATTTGCAAAACAAAACCGATACATCGACAGTAAAATGTAAAACATCGACATCAGCTAGTCATTTCGTTCGTCTTCCGCTAACCGACGATTTTTTGATTACATTCAAATAAATCTTCGTGAAATATATTTATTATTTAGGTGAAATACGAAACGATTTTGAAGAAATATATAAATTCGTTGAAATCAAAAATATCGATATTAATAGGTTTGGCCTTGAATGCGCACAAGTCATAAATAATCCATATTAACATTAGCAAACTTATGCTTATGCAACACCAATTGTGAAAATAAATTTAACGTAATATATGCTCATTCGCGTCTAGACTCCATCTCTCCTTCTTCTCTTGTGTATGGCTTTTCTACCGCTTTTGTTAGCAGTAATTCTGCCAATGTCAATGTAAGTATGCTTTTGTTCCGTTACAATCGTATATAATCTTTGGTTACAATTCCATTTTAACTTCTCTTCTCGTATGCTTCCTGAAGAGGTTGTACAGTAGGTGATTGTTAGTCTTGGGTAGTTCGCGAACGACCGCCGAAAAGGTTGTTCAGTACTACAGCTGTTGTGCAGATACTATTCTGTCCAATGTATGTCAAAAGAATGAAAAATGCAGTATAGTATATGGAACGTGCACAAAAACAATGTTTAATCCAATATGTTTAGAAGAGATTTTTCAGTCCTCCTGATACACCTAGTCGTGTATCACTTCATCTTGCTCATGGCCAATACTTCAAAAATTCTCTTGTACCAAATATTTAGGCATAATAATTGACAACCATTTAACATTTGAATTACACATCGAACCGTTAGCAAATCGACTTCGTAGATTGATAGCAATTTTCAGAAAACATACGTCATGTCCTAACGATAATATAAATAGTATAAATATAAATAATATAAATATAAATAATAGGAAAAATCCCATACAATCTCATAAAAAAAATTATACGAAAATATTCTATAACATTTTATATGTGTCTTTGACCACGAAATTACTCATAAAACTAACGGTCGTAATGAATTATGTAGAACCTGAGAGATCTTATAAGTAGCTTCAGTATCTCACAGAATCTCACCTTTATGAGTAATATAGGATGTTATGTAAAAGTTATAAGAATTAATAAGCTCATGTTTGGATTATAAATATTCATGAGATTTAATGAGTGAAACAAAAAACCGTAAAGAAGCAATCGGAGATATTTAGAAATGATGTTGTATTGATAAGCTATTAATTTTTAACCCAGATGAACCATGATTAAAAAAAGGTATTGATCAAAAAATTACCTGTAATAAAATATAAAAAAACTTTAATTACTGATTCTGAAGATTGATAAAAGTTGAACAAAAATATTTGTATGTATAATGTAGTATATAATATACTCAACACATATTATTTATTACTTTAAATAAGTTACTATATAAATAGGCTTAGGTTGGCAGGTTTAATTTTAAATTTTAAGATACGAAATTAAAATTTTTTGTTTATATAAATAAATAATTTAAAACTATAAATAAAAAAATTAAAATCAAAATGTTTTTAAACAGTAAGAAAAAATGTTAAGACAACAGCAAAACTTTTTAATTTTAAAAGTTAACAAAGCCAATATCAAATTATTTATTTATATAAATCAGTAATTTGGAATAATAAATAAAAACTTAATGATTGAAATGACCTTAAACAGTATGGTAAAATGTTAATGCAACAGAACAATTTTAATTTTTCGATTATTAGTTAATGAAGAAAAGTATATAGTTAAGGGCGTACAAGCGTATCGACGGTCGACAGCCTGAATATAACCGATAGCTATGTGTGCGTGCTCGCTACAACATACCTAAAAGCGGAAACACATTTAAGCTGTGTTGAGTTTGGGCTCAATTTGTTAGTTATGATTCCATCTTACCACAAGACTTGCTGGAGTGACTCCTTTTACACGCACGAAACAAAAGGATTCCAAACTCAGTAAAACTAGTTCTACACGTTTAAGAGTTTACTTTTTGTAAAAACATAGTATAATATTTTAAATGACTAAAACATTAAAAAATTAAATATTCCCCGACTATCCAAATTTGACATATCTAGTATAGCGCAGATTACCTAATATTAATATGTCCTGGAGATACCACCAAAGAAACTATGTGGTACATACGCTAAACTATTTTTTTTAAACTTACCACATACACTCTATGTGGTAAGTTTAAAAAAAATAAATTAGCCATATGATTAAGTTTATAAAGGAACGAGTAAGGGATGCCATCTTGCCCATGTGATGTATTTTTAACACTATTTCGCACATATCTGAATTCGGAGAGAGAAGGGGGCATCCATGTCATCAATGCTAGAAATTGGGGGAATATTAAAAAGTGTTCTCCTCAGGGACGAAAGGAGGAGCTACCTATCCGCAAAATAATTAAGCCATTCAGAGTTATTAGATTTAGAACTTTCAATACAATTAAAAGAACGCCGGAATCTCTTAATTTTAGTCCATACTAAGAAAGATGGAGTACGAGGGTGTAAAGTTTATTTTTAACAATAAGTTTTTTGAAATTGGCGTCTTTTTGTTAGTACACTAAGGAATTACCTTTTGTCATGCTCATTGAGTATGATTGTTATGCAGCCAATCTCAGATTGTAAGAATCAATGCATTCTTGATCCCATCAAGGATTAGGAGGTATATCTCGCTGAGGGGGATTTTTAGCAGGAACTAGGAAGCTAGAGACTGTTCATAGTAAAAATCGACACTGTTATCATCCACAAGACTAAGAAGTGAGTTAATCATCAACAGAGTCAGCATAGTCGAACCACTTAGCATTTTTTAAATTATACTTTAACATTGGATTGAAAATGACAAGGGGTAATGTTTTATTGTTAAGGCCTAAGAGAATAGGGAAATGATCACTTGCGCACGTGGAAGGAAGTACTTAAGCTTTCTTAACTTACCCATGAAAGTTGAGAGGCAAGGGATGGCGATGAAATAGATAGGTCCACTGCAGTCATGCGATTCTGATTGGGATTGACCCTTCATATAGGGGAGCAATCATTAAGAATACAGAATTTTTGCACCCAATTTTTGAAAGTCACCCATAAATATTAAAGGATCAGAGATGAGAAGATAGAATGTAACTCAGCTCACAGCAAAAGCATTAATCTTTTCGCAGTGACGGGGATGGAAATAAAAGAATACGAAGTGGAATGACGTATTAAAACGACCCATCCAGCAAACCCATCACTCCTGTCGTCCCTCAAACAGGCAAAACCCGGAACCTTAAATCGAGAACCAGGCCCTAATTTTGTTTTGAAGATGGCAACAATGACAGGTTTATGTGAGTTTATTAAAATGAGTAATTCATTTTTTTTGTGTCGGATACTATTGCATTTTGAGCGGGGAGAAAGCGTAAATTGTCTGTCTGTATGATTTGTTATGTATTGAACTTTGTAAGTGACACTACATAGGGAGGAGGATTAGAAGTTGAGTTTTGCTCTGATATGGAACATGAATCATGAACAGTATGTGGCTGAGAACACCTGTAGCACCTTGGCTGTGATCGACACTGACATTTTAAGGGGCCAAATCGACAAAAGTTCATCACTACAGAAAATGATGAGTAAAAAACAAATACTCTTTCTGGAAGCATATGCCCTTGAAAGGTTACTGCCACTGACTGAGTTGGTACCCCCATACATTACCTTCATTAATAATCTTGCGGTTCAATCTCCTGGCTTTGAGAACTTCACCACATCCTGTAGGGAGTTCGACAGTGGTGGCAAACAATTTCATCGACCAATCCACAGGCACACCTTTAACCAAAAAGTAACATTGAATGTGGGAATTACTGTTAGCAGACTTGACTGACGTAAATTCTTCTAATATTTTAATTTCGCCCAATGTTTTTAACACCATTTACGTCTATGGAACGGGTGCTGGACAACAAACTTGTAGCATATCTCGAAACCAATGATCTCTTATCTGATCACCAATACGGCTTTCGGAAAAAACGATCAACTGGAGATCTTCTGGTGTATGCCACACATGTTTGGGGAGAAGCTATTGAGAGATATAGAGAGGCAATAACTGTCATCACTCTCTTCTCCCTTCGCTTCGGTTTCCTCAATGCTGAGGGTCGTGACTACCTCCTCGCAACAATAGTCTTTGGTGGATTACTCAACGCCATCTGTGCCTGTCTGCCCCCGAGTGTAGAGTATTGTGGACTGTTGTATCAAGAGTAGTGCGAGTCTGGTCACTCCAACGTGTCGGGCTTCTGCCTCGAGGTCTTTTTCCATCCACTTTGCCAGTGACCATTAACTTCTCCAAGTTGCCGTCATCCTTTCTGGCAATGTGGCCAAAATATTCCAGAACTCTACGCAGGCAGATCGTAGAAAGCCTTGTCTGTATCTTAAGTTCTTGCAGGATTGATACGTTGGTGCGATGTGCTGTCCAGGGAATCCCCAGCATCTTTCGCCAGCACCACATCTCGAATGCATCAATACGATCGCGATCAGCTTTCTTCAGGATCCACGTTTCCGCACCGTATAGGAATATAGAAAAAACTAGAGTGCGCACAAGATTGCTCATGGTTTTCAGGGAGATGTTTTTATCCTTCCATACCTTATAAAGCTGCGCCATGGTCACTTTTGCCATTCCGATCCTTCTTGGTATCTCATTTTCGCACGAGCCATTACTACTAATGCTTGTATTTAATAGCTGTCATACTCGACAATAAATTGAATTGGACTGAAAATATTAATAGATTGTGTCTTAAGAGTATTTAGGCGCTTAATGCGTTTAGTCCAGTTATAAAATATAAGTAATGCCTTAGAAGTCAAATGAAAATAAGAATTTACTGTACACTAGTTCGCCCTACTATAACAAATGTATGCTCCGTCTAGAGCAGTACTTGAAAAATATGAAAAAACTCTAAATTATCCAAAATAAGATGTATTGGTCTGTCTAAATTTTACAAAATTTCTAAAACAATTCAAAAATGGCGACGATGTAAATAACTTTATTTGATACAGATAGAGATTTATTAGTGGTCGTGAACTTTTCTGCAGCGTATATTTATATAAAAATAATTTAAGATACTATTAAATTATAAATATAAAAAAATCAATCAATAAAAGATATGAATATAAATTAATTTAACCAATAATTATAAAGTTAACCTCTTGAAACTATGGATTTAAACTCGCCATTTGAATTATTTATGTTAACACTCAATTACCGTTCCACTTAGGTTAACGATCGTAACACTCGCGGACAAATGGAACGGGAAAAACTGCGGTTGTGAGCGTGGGCGTTGAGATCGCTTAGTGGAACGCAGGAATCGACATTCTAAAATCTTAGGACATCACTAACTCGAATCTGTCGTAGAGCTGTCAAAAAATCATTAGTAAAATCTCTCCCTTCTTCTATCCCTCGTCCCATTATTTATAAATGTTGTGTATTGGCCGCGTCATGTAAAATTTGTGAGTAAATTTATTAAGTCTAACAACATTAAACTGTAAATAGTACTACTAACTAACTGTATAAGTATAATATTTATTAGAATGTAAGCTACTTTTTATTTATTTATTGGTGTGGAATACTAACGAATATTGTGTTGTTGTAAATTGATATTAACATGGTGGAGTCCTCTTATTATAAAGGAGGGAGGGAAGGGAGGTAGGTAGGTAAACGATATGCTCCTCATAAAAATCATACCCAGTAACATGTAATGCACTTACTAGAGAATTAGCATCAATTTAATTAATCCAGAAACTATAACACTACAAATAATTATAAATATTATTATGGAAACAATTGAGGATAAAAACACCTCTGACGTGCCAAATCAAACCTTACCGTTCACGTGAGGGTATTTGGAGTGATTAAAAGCAAACCCGCGTGTCGGCGCAACTAAAAGTTACTTCATAGATCGCTGTAGTATTAGTTCTTTAAATAATAAATAGATACAGATGGTAAGAGAAAGCACTCATAATCTTTACTATTATTGTGATTGATATTATTATTATTGTTGTTGTTGTTGGATGAGATTTAAATATCCCGCGTAGTAGTCGAGAGTTCGCGCATGCGCAGTAGTATTTATTTGAACATGCCTAAGGTAGGTAGTAATGATACTAATAAAAAATTTATTATCAGCGTAAATAAAATCTAACAAACTTTTTTTTTGATTGAACAAACGATAACTAGCTTAGACTGGTTGAAAAAAAAGCTTTGTTACTATAATTGTCGGCGCTAGGTTCAAATCGAATTTTTAAAAATTATAAAAAAGATGAACAACGAACAAATGATAAATTTGATCGAACAATCAAAAACAAAGGACGATCAAACGAATTAGCAAAAAAAAAATTTTAAATATTCATTTTTCTCCGCCAACTTAAGAGAGCTCAAGACTACTATGAAATTGATATTTCCGTGTTAAGACTCCGCTTTTGCTGGCAACACTGCTCGGTATTAATTTTGCATTTGCTTATTATCAACTGTATATAATCTTTGATTATCAAGTTGTCGTTGGTTGCCCCTTGTTCCTGTATATGTAGTATCTCTAGTTAATCTGTGCTGTATATTATCTTTCGCCCCTTGTCAATTGAGTAAAATTGATTTTATTCTTGTTATTCATATAGTCTTGGTCGAGCCTGTATATAATCTTTTGCCTGGTTGCTGGAGGGCCGACACACCATGTGTTACACATAGTCTTGGAGCGTGGTGAAGTGGAGAGCAGTGAACAGCCAGGTCAGTTTCTATCCGCTAACACAGCAATATACCACGCAGGTTGCGACGTGTCCGGTTAGCCTTCGTCGATTACAGGTGCGAGGTGCCTACGCCTTCGCAGGTCCCTGGGAGATAATCAATACTTAGACCGACACCGCCGAGATATATGTTCCAGTGGTAGTCTTTGGATTGAGTTTGCTTATTAATTTCGGCCGTTAGATTGTTTGTGTTCTAAAACTCTTATGTTGGACATATAATATATAATAATATAATATAGATGTATAGATAACATCATTGTGAATCCTATGTGTACTGGTCCTTGATGTTACTTTGATTTAATTTGTGTTTCTGTGGTACATGGATATGCTTTTCACAGCCGCTACAGAATTGAGTTAGTAACTAAATCCACAATTATTTATAAACAATGCCAATGCTAACTGTCTCAAAGGGCAGATATGGAGGGCCAAAACACTTTTGGTCAAAATAATATATAGCGAAGCTTATAGATGTATTAATATTTAGACCAGTCACTGTAACTTTGATGGTCACCACTCACCACTATATATATATATTGATCAAACAGATGATGTGTAAGTTGGTCTGTTGTCAAATGCTCATTTACAAATAATATGAACCCAATTTTAAGTACTTATTAAATAAATCCAAGCACTTGCTAATCCGTACTTTCACAATTTATTCCTTGTATATATCCTTTCTCCTTACAAGCTTCTCGAAGTAGAACACTCAAACACAACTGTTCTCTGTGCCGAAACCTATCATCCTCTCATACCACCTCCAGAAAGTAGAGGTATAATCGGTCAACACTTTAGTGCATGTACAAAGAATACAAAATGAGTACATATTCGATATTGGAGATATTGATCAAATTATTCTAATTATATTGAATATCAATATTTTATAGTATTAATATTTCAATAAAACCTAACATTATCAGCAACAACACACAGTGGTGTGCAAAGGTTTTGGGACACTATTTTTTCCACTGAATCAATAAAATATTTGATTTCTGTATGCACATTTTTTGTTTAATT
The DNA here is from genome assembly GCA_905147385.1 of Limenitis camilla. Taxonomy (NCBI): domain Eukaryota; kingdom Metazoa; phylum Arthropoda; class Insecta; order Lepidoptera; family Nymphalidae; genus Limenitis; species Limenitis camilla. The sequence goes on from LR990224.1 coordinate 21,761,011, forward strand.
TATTGAAATTTCAATTTTGGTAGGAAGCAATTAAATTGTCCAACGGGCCACGGTAACTAGGTATGATGTAAAGTATCAAATTGCTACTTTGACTAGACTAAACTAATAGAGACAGTGTTGGGAATTGGTAACTCACTCCAAGTGAGCCTGGTAGTTGTGCTGCAATTGTTGCCATTGCTAATGTACTGAATCCAGTAAAAGCAAATAAACATTTTAATTTTTTTATTCCCATTTCGTTTAGTCTTATTGTTCTCACACCATTGCAGCAGAAACCTTGCCCTGAACATAAAGCACAGTAAATAAAGAAAGTTTTAACTATTATTTATTAAAAGATATTTGTAATGTTTACAACTCATTGTTATTTAATACTTGCGCCCCGCGCTTTCACCTGCATAATTTTTTTTTCATATATAGTGTTCTATGTTATTTCTAATACCCTCAGGAATATGTGTACAAAGTTTCATGATGATTGGTTAAATAGTATCATGTGAAAGCGTAACAAACCAACTTACATTCACATTTATAATATTAGTAGGGATAAGTGATAATTTTTTTTTTTTGAAAATATTACTAGCAGTATAGATCACATACTACTAGTATTCCCTTTACCCCTCTTAGTAAGCTAAAATGCTTGTGTCAGGAGTGGGCCACGCCAGTAGTCCAATGTCCGGGATTCGAACCCACGACTTATCGATCGTGAATCCAACGCCCGCACCACTGAGCTACTGACGCTTGAAAATGTGTTACAATTAATTTTTTTTTTTCCCACTAGTAATTGTTCTGTGTGTATGTCTATCCATGGTAAATTATAATGATATATTGCAGATACTAACGGTGCCGTGTATCAGGAGCGGAAGAACAAATAGTAATTTAGGGTATTGTGTTTATAAAATATGAAAAAATATATATTGTCAAAAAAAGAGATGAACGATCTGGCCAGTCCGAGCACTAGTCTGGAGGGAACACAACATGACGGCCATACAACTGGAACTGAACTACCACCCGAGGTGCAACCACCTCTGCCATTGGAGCCCCCACCTGTCCTTGGGCCTATTCCAATAATAATCAAACAGGAGATAGCGGATACCGAAGATCAAAACGTACAAGAATCCAGCAATGAGGGTCTCAACAACATCCAAAATAATGTAGTCCCTCAGGCTGAACCGGTAACCGATAGGTCTCAGACTGTATGCAGAGACTTCATCCGCGGAACCTGTAAGAGGAACAACACTTGCAAGTTTGCACACAAGTATGATGTAAATCAACTGGTGGGGGTATACACATTCTGTCATAAATATCAAAATTCATACTGCACATATGCGAATTGTAAATTCGTTCATGCATCCGTGTTCGAGGAGCAGGAGTTCTATAGGACGGGCATCCTGCCTCCGCATGCGTTAGCACACCACAAGAAACCAACACCAGATCATCAACCTCCGGTGCAACCTCCAATGGAAGGTAAATATCAAAGTACAATTTTATGTTACAAAGAGAGAACATAATATACAGGACTAGCTCCCCTGTATGTAACATTGCAGTTCCGAGTGTTACAGTGCAGTATTACATCAAAACATGTAATGTGGCGTTAATATTGCCACAATCCTGGCGCGTCAGTCAGGAGGCAGTGTTGTAACGCAATGCTCCAAATTGAATCATAAATGTTAAATTACAGGCGATTGTTTTATAAATAAAGTTTTGTTATATATAGATTGATTTGATAATGGACTGTATTTTTAAATTAACTTTCATTTTATATTTTTGCAGAGTCTCCATCGGTTAACCCTCCACCTATGATGCCAGTTTCAAATCCTCCGCCACCAATATTAAACGAGTGAGTAATTTCAATAAATTTATTAAGTGTATTCCTATCTTTTCTAGATATCGGTAGTTCTAGCAAAATGTCCACCCGACAAATAGCCAAGCGAGAGACTCCCTCTTATTATCTTTATTTTCCCTCTTAATATGCATCTTGTGTTTTCAGGATTGACGAGGCTACAGCTAACCCCGTCCCGGGTAACGTGATGGCGAATCCCTCATCATCATCTTCGAAGAGACCTTGGACTGCTATGGAGACATGTGAGTTACCTACAATCATTAGAATGTAAGGGGTGGGTTTATGATATGTCCTAGCCAAACCCACTGCCACTGCAGTCGTCCACCTTCCTCCCTTCCAACAGGAGTCTCTACTGCTTTCTAGTGTTAGTTATAACTTTCATGACGACAATATTTAGCGAATGCGCACTTTGTGAAGCATTATGACATTATTGCGGGACTAACAAACAATTGTTAAGAGTCCTGCAGATACATCAATTGTGTTGAATATCTTAAATCATATAAAACGAGTTCCAATAAGCAACCCATATGCTTCCTTTTGCAGATGGAAATTCGGGCGGTGATCCTTTTAAATTCCCGACAAAAAAATGCAAGACTTGCGACGTGCTGGACTTTAGGTAAGATGATCAATCGTCCTGTGTACGTTGGCCTGGGTTTGTACTCGTATTTACGTTGTCCCCTTATAATTCCAGGCTAAGTTACAATGAGGAGAAGATACAAACAACGCTCCAGGGCAAAGCGGACCTCATGAAGAAAATAAGTCACCTGAACGAGAAGAATGCGAAGCTCGATGCTATAATTAATCTGTTAAAACCTCAGGTGAGTACTCTCTCTTGAGCTGATGAGTGAGCTGCTGAGCGGTGTTGCGGTGGCGACACAATGTAGAGTTCGCCTGTGTGTTCCAGGGCTTCAACATGGGCAGTCGTCTGCGCGCTCTGATGAACAGCAACCTGTTGAGCTCGCTGTAGACGCGCTCGACGCCGTCGCGCGTCGCTACATTAGTGGGAGGGGCATCACTAGTCACTCTTAGTAGGTAATAGGTGTAGGTATGGTTTGATGGATGTGTAACTCTAACACGAAGTTTTGACCATGTTTCAATATTATTGAGACTAAAAGAATAATTATATTATATTTGAAGCGACTCATCTGTACGGTACGGATATGCGACTATTGTTTTATATATATTAACTCTAATGTACGAATTTCGAATATTATTATTTTTAATAATGACAAGTGTAGCGCACGACGGTCTCAATATTATCTTGAAAAGTGTATCGTTTATTACCTGAATTCAACCTTTTGGTTTTTTAAATCTATAACTCTATAACAATTGGCGAACAGTTCAGAACAGAGCATGCTATTTTCCAACTGAATAAAATATTTTATTTAGTATAATTGTCTTTCATTTGCTAACTGAAGTACATTAATTATATTAATAATCGTCATTAAAAAATTGGAGTTTTACAGAAATAATTTGGCCAAGTGCAAGTGTGGAACTCGCGCTCTGAAGGTTTCGTACAATTTTAATAAAGGGACAAACACTATAAAAATAAAATTGTTATTTGCGTTTGCGGATTAAAATATTATCAAAAATAGTATTGGGGGGCATTTATTCCTGACATTAGTAACGCGTATTTCAATTGACATATTTATAATTGCTTATAAAAAAAATATAAGAAAATATGGTAAAACATTTTTAACAAAAAAATGCAATAAACATTAATTTCACTAAAATTATTTTAAAGTCGGTGAACATATATCAATTATAGCACCTCCTTCTTTTTTTGGAGTCAATTAAAATATTTTACAAGTTCATATCATATCGTTAACAGTCGTTGCTTAGGATTCGCGCCCCATGTAGTTTTAGATTCATTTCACACGATACGACGACAAAAATGTCCAAGTTTGTGATTTTCCTAACATTCGAATATCTTATATAAAAATGAATCCCTATTTCCCTTGGTCATCGGCATCACGTCTAAACGGCTGGACGGATTTTTTTGTTGTATTTGTTATTATCAGGAGAAGGTTCTTATGAAAGAAAAAATTAAAATAGTTGCGTGGGAAATTAGAAAATTTATAAAAACTTAACGACCATATTAACTTTTCTAATGTAAGATTTTGATAGCCAATTCAAATTCAATATTCATATGTAAGACAGGACAACGTCTGTCGGGTTAGTTATGTTATAAATATACACGTCTTCGGCATAGATTTAAGCTCTGATGAACGTTAAGCGACGACATTTGAGTAAATGGAAGAGGTGCCTTACAAGATAAGAAAGGCACCTCTTCTCTTCGATTTTTCCTTTCATTCTCCAGTCTAAAAATTAAAAATTTAATAAATTTATGTTTTATCAAATAATCTTTTTAACATACATTTTACATTACAAATTATTTCTTTCTAGGAATAAATTCATTTAAAGTTGTTAAATTTCAATTCATAAAATTAAACTCGGTTAACTAGAGTTAAAACGGCATAAATATTTTGTATCTGTATCGAGGGGAGGTATATTGGCAACAACATATTCGAATATTACTAAAATCGCAAACATCGACTTTTTTCATGCCCGCATATCATATGGAATGCCGTATATAAAAACTACTTGTATCACTTCAGTATACATATCTATATTTATTGATTCCTTGCACTTAGAAGTTTGATTTTTTCACAGCTTTAAAACACTATAGACTCACATTTTTATTATTAATTTCAACTTGATAACATCACGTGTTATTCAAATAATGCGGTAAAACCTAAGTATATAAGAGATCATTTTTTATTCATCAATCAACTAAAAAACATTTTTAGGATTTTTCCCCATACTAGTGCTATAAGACCTTGCTTCTTGCCTAAAATTATGGTCCTAGGTCAAAAGACGAAGCCTGGAAATTTTGATTTATCTCGAAAATCAAAATTACAATACATAAGATAAAAACGGCTGCAGCTTTTCATTAAATTGACCTAGCAGTGTGATATTTTTATATATTTGAGGAACTAGAGCTTAAAATATTTTGTATACATTTTCAATTTGATGTCTTCACGTTTATCTGAGAAAATGGGTCTTGTGTGACAATCAAAAACAGTTAATTTTCTAGTGATGTAGAAAAAAAATGTACAGTTTATTAATTTTTCCTTTAGTTTTTCTATCAGACCTTGCTCCATGCTAAATTTCAAGAAGCTAGGTCATTGGGAAGTACCTTATAATTATATGAGTGACCACATTAACGGTCATATTTTTTCAAAGCGTGGACTTAGAAGTTTAATTTTTTAACAGCCTTAAGGGAACGCAGGCTTGAGCATGGTGTTATCACTTCTAACAACCTGATAGAGGTAGTTTTCCAATTACAGTACTACAGCGCATTATGCAGCATAATGTTCAACGTTGAATGTTCCAACTACAGCAACGCTTCGCACATCGAGCAAGTACTGTTTCTCACTCGCAATCGATACCAACTGTGACAGAAAATTGACAAGTGTTTTTTCTTAAAGTTGGCATTGATTGAAATTTTGTTTAAATGCAACATCCGTCCAAGCTTTTACTACATTAAGATAATTTTCTACTCTTTGCTTTCGACAAGTCATCAGATATTTTATTAATGGCTCAAATAACTCATCTGTGTCATTATCATATTATATATTTTCAATAAATATATCACTTGATAATGAACTACTTGATTGATTGATTTAAACTCGGAGCACTCGATAAATCATCGTTATCACTATCATCTGGATAAGATGATTCAATTAAAAAGTATATAATTTTTTTAGAACTCATTTAAAAAAAATACTCAAAACGTAAAAAATGTTAATGAAGTAATCAAAATCAAATTAGGTTAAAACTCTATGAATATTTTTTTTTCAACACTGAACTTAGCGCACTCTGCTGATGCATTTGAAAACTTCACGTTCCAATTAATGTGCGCCACTGAGTCGCATTATGCTCTGTAATTGGAAAACAGGGAGAATCTTAAAAAGTTTGTTGCACTTAACACTAGATGGAGCTATTAAATAAAAATATTTTATACTGGTTATGGCTACATCACAACATCGTTGTCATGTGTTTATTTTATTTTACATTGATAACTATTAATTGATAAACAATGAGTAGAAAATTTAAATTATTTATTATAATAAATATCTATAATAGTCATTCGGCGAGGAATGAAACGTTTAATTGAGTGTTTTCAAAATTCAAACCGTTTGTTTTGAGTTTTCGTACGAAGTGAATGGTACGTAGGTACGTATTTTGTGAATTTTCTAAGACGACCCGGCTTGTTACATGTGCTTGTTACACTGTTTCTGTTCCTGATTGAGCTGGCTTTTACTTGGATTCCGATATTACCGATATCATCGTCTAACCTGTTGCTGAGAATTTGGACCATATTGTTTTGCATTGTGAATTGGAGTTTGTCAACCATGCCTATGAAAAGATGTTGTGCCTGTAGTAAAACCCGTAAGTGAATTTATTATTACAATCGATGAATTATTATTAGTTAATTTAGGTCCTGGGAAGGACTTTCCAAGTGTTGAAAAACAGAGGGGCGGGGGGGGGATCCCCCTCTATCAAACCCCCTATTTTTTTCTTGCCGCTGACGCATATTTTGGGAATTATGGGGGGAGAAAGAAAAATTATACCTGACCTTTCCAAGTGCTGACGCAATGGTTTCGCTCTAAAATTTTATTAGAGATAGGTGTGGGCCCACTAGAATCACTCACTCACAAAATTTTGAACTGCAGAAATCAACAGTTTCCGAAATATAACACTTTTAAATTCTACAACAAACATTGTTTACAATAATAAAATGTCACTGGTTTATTCCATAGACTCATAGAGTTCATTTTCAATATAGTGTTCAATTAACAGCTTGGCAACGAGACCTTTAAGCCAATCTTAAATAAGATATTTAAACAATTATCAAATTTCTAACAGAACAATAAAATTAAGAGGAAATTAATACTTAAAAAGTTATTAGTGAATATTTATATCTTAATATTAATTTCATCTAAAATGAATTTCTATATAATATCTGATGAATATTAATTATCTATTCGTGTATTTTAACAATTTTTTTACCATTTTTATAAATTAAGCATAATATGCATCATTTATTATTAATTAATTTTTTCTACTTTACAGAATGTAATAGATTTAGTAACTCAAAGTGGTTTGATGCCGATGGCTTTGATTTGTGATCAAGGATCAAAATTTCAGTTATCTACTTGAGAAGTTTCCAAAATGACTGTAAGCGACTACAATTGCTGAATGGTCAACCAGAATGTGAGTATTTTGTAGATAAGTGAATTTATATTTTATAGTTAACTGTTTGTGTCTGTTTACTGTTTAGTAATATAAATATAACAATATTAATACAAACTAATCTATTAGTATTGTAATATTTATACTTAAGAATAATTTCCAAAAAAAAATTATGATTAATTTTCTAATAAACATGAGATTGACACAATAATTTTATTCCCATATGTATTTAAATTTATTAATATTTTATTTATATTACAGCTAACAAAATCTATGTTAATGGGCATAGATTAAATATAATTTATGATCCATCCCATTTAATAAAAGGCATCCAGAATAATTTTCTCAATAAAGATTTAATTCTAATTGACGTGAGAGCTTGATGGCTTGATATAGTTGACGTCTACAAGGATGATTATCAACTAGGAAGTATAAGAATGCTTCCTAAATTATCTGATGAGTGTGTGATTCCCGAAAAAATTAAGAAAATCAGAGTAAAATACTGCACACAGAATATGGTATGTATATATATTCTCCTATAGATATTATTGTTAATAAATCTTAATATAAATGATTATGTAACTTCAGCTTACTGTAACATTTAAATGAAGGCTAATTTCATTTCAGGACAATACACCGATGGCGCACACCCGTGTCACCAACTATGAAGAATACTTCAGATGCTGTGCTGAGTCCTGAAATCAGTTTTGGGAAAATGGTATGCTACTTTTAACTAAAGGTTCTTTTTAAATTTTAATAATGAATAAGGAACTTCCTTTTATTATTAAGTGATTGTAAATTAATTTTTAAAAAAGTTATTGTTTTATAATTTAATGTTTAGTACATTAATTTTTTGTCCATAGGTCCATTTTTAACAATCTTATTAGTGCTGACTTGGCCGTTGGGCAACGTTAGACTCAGGGATAAGGGAGGAAGATATAATTTAAGATAAAATATTAACAACAACAACAACAAATACACTTTATTGTACACCATGAAATACGAACATACTAGGAATACAAACATACAAGAAATGACGCACAACAGGCGGCCTTATCGCTAAGAGCGATCTCTTCCAGGCAACCAAGATGCTAGGATATCAATCCACAGAAATAAGGTAGGTGGTGCACTTGCGTATAAAAATAAAAATAATACATAAAATACATATAATACTACTGTAAATATATGTCAAGCTATACACTACATATACTAAATATAGTATTATATAAAATAATAAGTATAATATACATACATATACAACACTAATAAATAATATACATATATATTAATACTTACTATACGATATAGGTAATACCTAAAAATACAAAAACAGACTAAACTAAATAATTTATATTTGAGAAAGATAATAATCTTTTAAAACACGTTTAAAATTGTTAATATTGTTTACACACCTAATATTTTGAGGAAGAGAGTTCCATAGACGTGCAGCTTCAACTGTAAAAGAATTTGTAAAAAAGTGAGACGAATGGATTGGAAGGTTTAGTAACAAATTATCGTTAGACCGGAGTGCACGACTATGAGAATCCTTCAAAAGCTCAAATCGTTCTCCCAAGTAATTCGGAGAACATGGATTGTACAGTACGCAGTGTAGAAGGTGAAGTATATGAGTATTCCTGCGAAGTCGGATTGGGAGCCACTTGAGCTTAGTGCGAAATTCAGAGACGTGGTCATATTTGCGTAGGCCGAATATGAACCGTATACAAAGGTTTTGAAGGCGCTCAAGTCTTAATAAATGCTCCTCTTCTACATCAAGATAACAAATATCAGCGTAATCGAGAATTGGTAGTAGGAGCGAATTCGCTAACGCAATTTTGATAGGTATAGGAAGAAAATTACGTAATCTGCGAAGCGATGCGACTGCAGTGAACATTTTTCTACTTATTTCGCCTATTTGCGGACCCCAGGATAGATTTTGGTCAAACGTAATACCTAAATTTTTAACAGTCACTTGATATCGAATTTGAACACCGTCAAGTATTACTGGTGGTATTTGTGATGTGTCAATATTTGCCATCAATCTTTGACTACCGATTATTATTGCTTGAGATTTAACAGGATTCAGCTTTAATCCATAGCATTTCCCCCACTCTGTAATATTAGCAAGGTCAGTGTTAATCTGGTCAATTGTTTTAGGAAGCTCAGGTAGAGTTGTTTGATTATAAATTTGTAAATCGTCGGCATACAGGTGGTAAAGAGAAGAAATATTGGAAATTAAGATATTAATTCTTTTACAAGTTTTATTAATTACTGAAAACAGAAATAAACTTGTAACGCCTTACTATCGTCTCCTATAAGTCAGTAGTAGCTTTATGTGGCTTGATGTTTGCATCTTTAATAAGATTCCACAGCCGATATTAGACTTGCCACTTCAAGAATTTAAAAGTCGTATCAAGAAGTCATTAATATATAAAGCATACTATAATGTACAGGATTACTTAAATGATGAGAATGCTTGGAATCTAAGTGACGTTGACTCTCAAGCTAAATCATTTGTACAACAGACTATGTAAACATGGCTTTTTGATGCGAGCGACTGTTGAGTTTCTGGCCGGCTCTTCTCAACAGAAAACTGCTTTCCGAGCTGGTGGTAGCTTCAGACAAACTGACTGACCGACCAACTTTTAACGTATCTAAAGTACTTTTATACAAAAGTCTAATTGAAATAAAATATTTTGAGTTTGAAGAGAGAGAAAGAGAGAAATTATCGAAAGAAAGAAAGTGAAAACAGGCTAATTATTCTGAACAGATAAAAATTAAAGTGAGAAAAAAGAGAAAGGATGAGAGACAATGATAGTATGTATAAAATGTATATGGCAACACTAAATCACCTTTGTCACTCACGAATAGTGTAGTTTTTCCTAACAGTGAAATAATTTTTAAAATCAGATTAGAAACGATAAAGTGGCCATATTCTATTAATAAAAAAATGTATATGGCAACACTAAATTACATTTGTCCCTCACGAATAGTGTAGTTTTCTATCAGTGAAAGAATTTTTATAATCGGATCAGTAGCAGAAAAATGGCCATGTTCTATTAATAAAAAAATTTATATGGCAACACTAAATCACCTTTGTCACTCACGAATAGTGTAGTTTTCTATCAGTGAAAGAATTTTTTAAATCGGATTTATTGTTCTTGGGAAGCTCTTCAATTTATAAAATGACCACCTTATGGCACTTAAATGGCCATATCTTTTTAATTAGAGTATTTATGGCAACACCACATAGCCAAGAATTTTCCAAAATCGGTTCAGTACTTTTCGAGCCTATTCGCAATAAACATACAAACAATCAAATCTTTCCTCTTTATATAATAGATAATGAATTTCAAAAATTGAGTGTAATCTATTTGTAATTCATATTTTATTAATGCTAAGTATTGTATTAAAATGTTAAACATTTTCTAATTCTAATAAATAAATGTTATATGTAAACATTTATATTATAGAAAAATAGAAATATTCACGTTCTAATTGTAAAGCATATATAAATGTAAATAATCATTGTTGTGTAATAAATGTTTCTTTTTAATAGTGTCTTTTAATTAAAATTTATAAAAGAATATTTTAAAAAAATATCGATAAGGAAGGACAGCACTAATACGATAATAGTGTATCGATATGTTATTTTATCGACACAGCAAGCTCTAAAATCTGACATGCCAGCTTTGCTTGATTCTCGCATTTGATTGGTCGGTCACTACGGACCGACTGTTTGAAGGGCCGTGTCCTATCTATTTCTGTATATAATCTTTGCGTATAACTATATGATCTGTGGATAATACTATACGGCGAATATTTCTCTATGGGAGTGAGCCGTCTTAAACGTAGTATCTCTGAGTAGTCTGTGCTGAAATTGAATAGAATTCATGAATTGTGTTAGATATAGTCTTGCAGCGTGGTGAAGTGGAGAACAGTGAACAGCCAGGTCAGTTTTTATCCGCTAACACAGCCATATATATAGCCATATACCACGCAGGTTGCGACGTGTCCGGTTAGCCTTCGTCGATTATAGGTGCGAGGTGTCTACGCCTTCGCAGGACCGACACCGCCGAGATATATGTTCCAGTGGTAGTCTTTGGATTGAGTTTGCTTATTAATTTCAGCCGTTTGTGTTCTAAAACTCTTGTGTTGGATATAGATGTATAGATGACATCATTGTGAATCCAATGTGTACTGGTCCTTGATGTTACTTTGATTTATTTTATGTTTCTGTGGTACATGGATATGCTCTTCACTGAGCAACCATGTTCTCTTAGGCACTCTTCTACTTCTCTAAACCTGAGTATCTGAGCTGGTATTAAGGTTGTCCCAAAAGTTTGGTTCCGCTGTACTGGGTAAGTTCCATAGGAGCTATGAAACCTTACAGTCTTTGATATCTTCATGAAGTCTAACTTAGCCACTATACAATTGAGTTAGTAACTAAATCCACAATTAATTGTAAACAATGCCAATGCTAATTGTCTGGAAGGGCAGGTATGTAGGGCCAAAACACTATTTACAAGTTTAGACTTTACTCATTTGCAGTTATTTTGTTTTGGTCAAAATAATATGTAGAGAAGCTAATAGATGTATTAATATTTAGACTAGTCACTGTAACTTTGATGGTCACCTCTATATATATATTGACAAACAGATGATGTGTTAGTTGGTCTGTTTTCAAATGCTCAATTACAAATAATATGAACCGTAACACATTTACAAATAAATAATCCGTACTTTCACAATTTATTCCTTGTATATATCCTTTCTCCTTACAACCTTCTCGAAGCGGAACACTCAAACACAACTTCTCTATGCCAAAACCTATCACCCGCTCATACCACCTCCAGAAAGTAGGGGTATAAACGGTCAACACTTTAGTGCATGTACTAAGAATACAAAATGAGTATTCGATATTGGAGATATTGAAGCATGTAAGTTGTCCAACGGGTGCTGCTGTAGAGACAGTGTCGGGAATTGGTAACTCACTCCAAGTGAGTTTATAACTCATTGTTATTTAATATAAGTTATTCTGTGTGATATGTCTGTCCCTTTTAAATTGTAATGATAAATTGCAGATACAAACGGTGCAGTGTATCAGGAGCGAAAGAACAAATAGTAATTTGGGTTATTGGGTTTATAAAATATGAAAAAATATATATTGTCAAAAAAAGAGATGAACGATCTGGCCGGTCCGAGCACTACTCTGGAGGGAACACTACATGACGGCCACACAACTGGAACTGAACAACCACCCGAGGTGCAACCACCTCTGCCATTGGAGCCCCCACCTGTCCTTGGGCCTATTCCAATAATAATCAAACAGGAGATATCGGATACCGAAGATCAAAACATACAAGAATCCAACAATGAGGGTTTCAACAACATCCAAAATAATGTAGTCCCTCAGGCTGAACCGGTAACCGATAAGTCTCAGACTGTATGCAGAGACTTCATCCGCGGAACCTGTAAGAGGAACAACACTTGTAAGTTTGCACACAAGTATGATGTAAATCAACTGGTGGGGGTATACACATTCTGTCATAAATATCAGAATTCATACTGCACATATGCGAATTGTAAATTCGTTCATGCGTCTGTGTTCGAGGAGCAGGAGTTCTATAGGACGGGCATCCTGCCTCCGCATGCGTTAGCACACCACAAGAAACCAACACCAGATCATCAACCTCCGGTGCAACCTCCACTGGAAGGTAAATATAAAAGTAAAATTTTATGTTACAAAGTAAGAGAGAACATAGTATAGACTTTACAGGACTAGCTCCCCTGTATGTAACATTGCAGTTCCGAGTGTTACAGTGTAGTATTACATCAAAACATGTAATGTGGTGTTAATATTGCCACAATCCTGGCCGCGTCAGTCAGGAGGCAGTGTTGTAATGCAATGCTTATAAATAAAGTTTTGTTATACATATATAGATTGATTTCATAATAGACTGTATTTTTAAATTAACTTTCATTTTATATTTTTGCAGAGTCTCCATCGGTTAACCCTCCACCTATGATGCCAGTTTCAAATCCTCCGCCACCAATATTAAATGAGTGAGTAATAAGAAATTCCAATAAACTTATTAAGTGTGAAGGCTTCTTCCACATATTCATACACTCTCATTCATACACAAATACATACACTCTCACATATTTAATTATCTACGCAATCACACACCTTTCATACAAAACATACAAACATAAATAAATTATTAATTACACTAAAATACTAACCAACCACTCACGCGCAGTCTTGTTGCCGGGCCTATTGTGCTCGATTAGAGTCATTAGCTAATTACCTCGTACGATGCAATGCGCGGCCCGAAGCAGTCTGCACTATAATTACGATTCATTTCATCATTATTTTGCTGTTTCACCTATCGCTTTCTTATCTTAGTATTGTAGTGAACTGTTTTGTGTTAAATTTGTGTGTGAATAAACATTTCATTTTGTTGTCGAACAATTATTTTATTCCGGCTCGCCGTCTACGTAACTACACTTCAAGTTAACCGTTTAACACATATACCTACTTATCTACGAAAAGTGTCTTCCTACCTTTTCTTGAAATCGGTAGTTTTAGCAAAATGTCCACCCGTCAAATAGCCAAACGAGAGACTCCCTCTTATTATCTTTATTTTCCCTCTTAATATGCATCTTGTGTTTTCAGGATTGACGAGGCTACAGCTAACCCCGTCCCGGGTAACGTGATGGCGAATCCCTCATCATCATCTTCGAAGAGACCTTGGACTGCTATGGAGACATGTGAGTTACCTACAATCATTAGAATGTAAGGGGTGGGTTTATGATATGTCCTAGCCAAACCCACTGCCACTGCAGTCGTCCACCTTCCTCCCTTCCAACAGGAGTCCTTACTTTTTTCTAGTGTTAGTTATTACTTTCATGACGACAATATTTAGCGAATGCGCACATTATGAAGCATTACGACATTATCGCAGGGCTAACAAACAATTGTTAAGAGTCCTGCAGATACATCAATTGTGTTGAATATCTTAAATCATATAAAACGAGTTCCAATAAGCAACCCATATGCTTGCTTTTGCAGATGGAAATTCGGGCGGTGATCCTTTTAAATTCCCGACAAAAAAATGCAAGACTTGCGACGTGCTGGACTTTAGGTAAGATGATCAATCGTCCTGTGTACGTTGGCCTGGGTTTGTACTCGTATTTACGTTGTCCCCTTATAATTCCAGGCTAAGTTACAATGAGGAGAAGATACAAACAACGCTCCAGGGCAAAGCGGACCTCATGAAGAAAATAAGTCACCTGAACGAGAAGAATGCGAAGCTCGATGCTATAATTAATCTGTTAAAACCTCAGGTGAGTACTCTCTCTTGAGCTGATGAGTGAGCTGCTGAGCGGTGTTGCGGTGGCGACACAATGTAGAGTTCGCCTGTGTGTTCCAGGGCTTCAACATGGGCAGTCGTCTGCGCGCTCTGATGAACAGCAACCTGTTGAGCTCGCTGTAGACGCGCTCGACGCCGTCGCGCGTCGCTACATTAGTGGGAGGGGCATCACTAGTCACTCTTAGTAGGTAATAGGTGTAGGTATGGTTTGATGGATGTGTAACTCTAACACGAAGTTTTGACCATGTTTCAATATTATTGAGACTAAAAGAATAATTATATTATATTTGAAGCGACTCATCTGTACGGTACGGATATGCGACTATTGTTTTATATATATTAACTCTAATGTACGAATTTCGAATATTATTATTTTTAATAATGACAAGTGTAGCGCACGACGGCCTCAATATTATCTTGAAAAGTGTATCGTTTATTACCTGAATTAAACCTTTTGGTTTTTTTAATCTATAACTCTTTGACAATCGGCGAACAGTTCAGAACAGAGCATGCTATTTTCCAACTGAATAAATATTTTATTTAGTATAATTGTCTTTCATTTGCTAACTGAAGTACATTAATTATATTAATAATCGTCATTAAAAAGAGTTTTACAGAAATGACCAAGTGCAAGTGTGGAACTCGCGCTCTGAGGGTTCCGTACAATTTCAATAAAGGGACACACACTATCAAATTTTGATTTTCGTGTGCGGGGGGGCATTTATTCCCGACATTAGTAACGCGTATTTCAATTGACTTATTTATAATTACCTATAAGAAAATACAATAAAACATTTTTAACAAGAAAAATGTAATAAAAAATAATTTCACTAAAATAATTTTAAAGTCGGTGAAAATATATCAAAAAAATATAATTGTTACATATAGAAAATGAAAAACTCCTAAAATTAAAAACTTTAAATAAAATGGTAAAATATAAATTCTATTAATTAATTAAATTTTTAATTTCAATAAGGTTTAAAGTACTCAATTTTCAAAGCCTTCTAGCTTAACCTATGAGGACGTGTTGACGTGAGGTTGGGGAAAGTCCCTTCGCGTTATAGTATGTATGAACTTGTAATAAAATGTCTCTGGCTATACTATTTGTGTCTGACTGGTTTTGGTATCATTACAAGTTTACATTTTAGAGAAGATAATTCCAAATTCAAATTAGGACAATGTGTGATTTTTATTTGTTTTTCGTACTGTGAAGATGAGTGATTCAATGAATATATTCAATACATTTTAACATTTTACGACAAAAAAGGTAAAAATGCGACGCAAGCCGCTAAAAAAATTTGCGATGTTTATGGACCTAGTGCAGTGTCTGTGAGAGTAACACACATTTGGTTTAAGCGTTTTCAATCCGGAAATTTTGATGTCAAAGGTGCACCTCGCTCTGGTCGCCCTATTACGGATAAAATGGATGTCATTTTTGAAAAAATGGAGCAAGATCGGCATATGACTAGTTACGACATAGCTGAAGAACTGAGAATTGACCACAAAACAGTTTTGGCACATTTGAAAAAAACTGGGTACACAAAAAAGCTTGATATTTGGGTACCTCACGAGCTCATTGAAAGAAACCTAATAAACCGTGTACTCATTTGTGATTCTTTATTACGACGTAATTAAACCGAACCATTTTTGAAGAAGCTGATAACTAGTGATGAAAAGTGGATCACGTACCACAAGAACGTCGAAAAAGGTCGTTCAGGCTTTAGAGACTGTGGCGAAACCCGGGTTAACTCGCAACAAGGTGATTCTGTGTGTGTGGTGGGATTGGAAGGGCATTATTCATTATGAGTTGTTACCACCAGGCAGGACCATCGATTCTGAACTCTACTGCGAACAACAGATGAGATTAGAGCAAGAAGTTAAGATAATGCGGCCGGAATTAATCAACACAAGGGGTTTTTCATCATGATAACGCTAGACCTCACTCATCTTTAGTCACTCAGCAAAAATTAAGAGAGGGATTGGGAGGTGTTAATCCATCCGCCGTATAGTCCTGACCTTCAGATTTCCACCTGTTTCAGTCTCTTCAGAATTCTTTAGGCAGTGTCAGGTTAACGTCACGAGAGGACTGCCAAAACTACTTGTCGCGGTTTTTTGATCAGAAGCCCCAAAATTTCTATAGCAATGGGATCATGTTGTCAAAAAGTTATCGAACAAAATGGTACCTACATACTTTAGTTAAATGTAAATAAACTATATGTAAAAATGTTTTGAATTTTCTTAAAAAATGCGAAGAAACTTTTCACCCAATGTCATGTCCTATATGTGGAATTCCCTATAAAAACTACTTGTAATCTTAAGAATCTCTCTTGTAATATGGCCATTTAGGCTATATTTATTGATTGCTTACCCTTAGAGGTTTGATTTTTCCACAACTTTTTTGAGAAAAAGGGTATTGCGTGACAATCAAAAAATGTTAATTTTCTAGTGATGTAGGAAAAAAATTACAGTTATCTAATTTTATCCTGTACTTGTGCTATGAGACCTTGCTTCATCCTTAATTTCAAGACGCTAGGTCATCGGGAAGTACCTTATAATTATGTGAGTGACCACATTAACGGTCATATCTTTTCAATTTCAATTACGACGCATGGGAGAAATCAGAAAATGCAATTTTAGTATTTTGTGATTTGTCCAAGGCCTTTGATTGTGTTGAACATGAAACTCTTTTAAAAAAAACTCAATTATTATGGTATAAGTGATTAAGGACTTGATCTAATTGCTCCTTACCTTACTCAGAGGATCCAGAATATTGCTGTTAATGGTGAAAAAGCTTCTGGATCCGTCTTAAAAATGGGCGTTCCATAAGGTACCCATATTGGGTCCATTTCTATTCTTGTTTTATATTAATGATATGCCACACTACGCGAGGAATTTATGCGACATTGTACTTTTTGCTGATGACACTTCTTTTATATTCAAAGTTAAGAGAAACCAACACAGTTATGGCGATGTAAACAGTGCATTGTCGCAGGTTCTTCAATGGTTTACGATTAATCATTTAGTACTAAATAAATTTGCTTTACCGAATGTTAAAAAACAGCAATTCACCCTTTTATTAAGGGGCCAGTCCCTAAAAATCGCGCGAATATGCACTTACGGTTTTAAAAATATTAAAGAACTCACTTCATTGATTGACACTAGAAAAAAATCCCCATGCTTAATAGATGATTCGTGAGAAAATCCTAAAATAATCCTTAATTTTCGAGAAAAAAATTCGTCAACATTGATCAAAAACATTGAAATCTGTCTTTCCTATTTTAACTTTCTATATATTTTAGAACTTTAGTTCTAATATTTCAAAATATTTTTATTTAAATCTTAAGAAGAAGGCTTAAATAATACATTCATTGTTCAAGATTTTCATCAATTCAAACTAAAAAACGATAACTTATGCCTAAAGGCCTGCGAAAATAATTCAGTGCGGTCCAGGTGGGGCACACTCAGACAACCAGGGCCAAATGTGAAGGCGAACACATTAAAGAGCTAAAAAGTTATCTTTTTATCTCTATATTAGCGATAGATGCCTCTACTGGCAAAATGTCGATTCAACTTCCGCAAAAAAATTTTTTGTTGTTAGGTGTGTAGCCAGCTATTGAAATTTCCCATATTTTAGTCAAAATATAACACTACAAAGCAACTATTTTCAGCGATTATTATTAAACTAATTTTTTTTTCTCATGAAACCAACATCTATATGCTTAAATACTGGGTTTAGGAAAATTGTAAAAATACAATGATCTATATAACGCCATTCGGGGAGTTCGCTAATATGTTAAAAGCTGTAATGAATGTACATATCTATCCCATAACGTCACACATCAGTGCCAAAAGAGTGCTCTCCAAACGCAGGGTAAATTACGCAAAAATAATACGTATCGATGAGTGAAAATTAACTAAGAACACAAACACAAACGCTGCATAAATTAAATACCTATTCTTTAGTTGTATATACTCTTTGTAATGACAATATTTCATCACAGGTGTTTATCTTCATAAATTTCCAAACCCCAAAACCCGATTTCAGACATTCGAAGCTTGGCTGTCCAGTGTTGGGGATAAATTGAAAGAAAGAGATCCTGCAAACATTTTTGGAAATAAACGTTTATGTGACCGACACTTCAAACCTAAAGACAAAACTACTGGTCATCGGTTATCTTATTCTGCTTTACCATCAATTAATCTGCAAGGTCAGTATTTTTCTTCTTCTGTATTTTTTTATTAAAGAAGATGGGCTTCTGTTTGACAGCAACTTGCCTGAGCGCATAGACCATCAATAGGTACCTTCTGGGCATGCTTGCTACCTATTGACCATACAAAAATAAAGCTACACCTAGACTATTGACTCTGTTTTTGATAAAGAGAAAATTTTGATTTCTGAATTATTTTTGCTTGTGTCACAGGTGTCATGGAGTCACCCATTACAACTATGGAATTAGAGCACAATTATTGTATACCAAGGATGTCCTATCCTCTATGGAGGAAGTATTAATTGTTACATCTTCAAAATGCAGTGACGAACAAATTGCATCAGGTAAATCCTACTAATATTATAAACGTGAAAGTTTGTAAGAAGAAGAAGGAAGTAAGAAGAAGCTGCGCCCCGCGGTTTCACCCGCTATGTTTTGGATAATTCACACTATATCATTATAAATTATAGCCCATGTGTTATTCTGATATGTAAGCTATATTATTGTAAAATTTCATCAAAATCCATTCAGTAGTTTTAGCGTGAAAGAGTAACAAACATACATTCTTACAAACTTTCTTGTTTATAATATTAGTAGGACTACACATATTCAAATAATCTATGCTTGAACTAGACTATTACTATTAACTAATATTTCTATAATTTGCTGAATTGGAACCACTTTAATCATCTCTTAACTTCTGTAACTATTCTTTTCAGGTTCTGGCTCGCCTGCTCCAGTCAAATGTATACCTTCTGCGTCTGCAGAGCAAATCCTTTCTTTGTCTAGTGTAGATATGCAAGTCGGATCTGAAGTTTGTTCAAAAAACTCAACTGTATTCAAAGGTATGTCATTCATAACTAAAATAAATATACTTTTAGTTATTCTTATACAATTTCTACTGTGTATAAAACTAGCAGCCCCTCGCCTTGCTTTGGGTTATTGAGATTAACAAGAAAGTTGTGAAGTTTTCTTAATTTGATGTTTTCATACTCCAATTGATTCTATTTATTACATTTCAGGCCAGTCGTTAAGAAATAGAAAAATACCTTTGGAAACAAGAAGACAGATTAAATATTTGCAACAAGAAATTTACAAGCTAAGGACTAAAGGGAAAATATTTGAAGATCGGTTGAGAAATGCCGGAAAAATATCTATTAATTCAATAGTAAAATTTTTAACAAATTGGCAGAAAACATGACAGAGGCAGGAAAACTTTTGATACGAATTCAGGCACAAGAGACGAAAAAGAAACCAAAAGGTAGAAGATATACCTTAAATGAAAAAATACTAGCTCTCACATTATATAAAAAAAGTCCTACGAGCTTATGGATTGTTGTATAAACTGATTACTTTGCCTTCGAAGAAATCACTAAAGTCTCTTTTATCCGATATTAAACTCAATGTGGGGATAAATGTCATTAAGCCCAAGCATTCAATACAATTCTTGCAGATTAGCTGATCACATATTAGTATTTATGGTGAAGGGTATAAAAGACAATTCTAAACAACCTATTGCATACTATTTTACGCAAAACATGAAAAATCAACAGTTGAAAGAAATTATTGATCGAATTCAATCTACTCTTCTAGAAGTAGTTAAACCACGAAGAAGACCTTCTAGAAATAGTTAATTGTGCTCACATTTAATGTACCAAAGTACATTAAATGTGAGCACAATTAATGGACTTGTAAATGACATAAAATGTGGAGTGTTTATCAGGTGGCACCCAGCAGGGAAGTTATACATGTATGTGGATGGATCCTGTCCAAATGTTTACAAAATATTGTACAACTTGTAGGACGACATCATGTGGAGATGCAGTCACAAGGAATAACGAATTTATAAGACTTAAAGAATACAACAAAAATAAAAAATGGCTGTGTTATCCATCAGAACAGCTGGCAAAATGTTTTGCAGAAAACCAGGACCTAATTGTAAAATTTTTGAAATCAGACTGTCACATGCCAGGCATAAAAGAAAGGATTAAGGCATTTATTGAAATGTTCAATGACTTCAGTTTCCTACATTGTAGTGCACATAAATTTCATTTAAAAGAGTACATGATAGATGTAACGATTAATGTCATATTGTACAGTTGGTGTCGATCTATTAATAGGATACTATCAGGAATAATTAGGTACGAAAATGGGGATGAACAAATTAAAAAGATGGCACAAGAATATTATTTAAGGCATAAACGTAAATAATGTTTCATCTGAAATTGTATTAATTGCAGATGAAACATTATTCACGTTTTTTATTAGACTAAACAAAAGAATTTTAATTTTGTGAATAAACTGAACACAAATACCACACATGCACAAATAATAACACATATATGTATCATAAACCACAATATACCTAACCTCAATTCAATTTTAAGTATGTGCTCTGTATATTTTAGATTTTATTTATTCAAATTGACAAAGATATTGTTTTAAGAGAATTTTTCATTAACACAGTTCATTAATATTAAATATTATTATTATAAGAAGTGTTAATACTGTATACATAGTACATAATAAATTTCTGATAGTATCCAGTTGGCACAATGCATTTTTTATGTTCATGCTCTTCCTAGATTATAATCTATTTACACACAAATTTATATTTGTGTATAAATAAATTGTACATTTTATACACAAATACTTATTCTATACGTCGAATAAGTATTTGTGTGTATACAAAATACACTGAAACCGATAATATAAGCATTCCAAATTTCAATAAATGATATTAAAATTATCTCTGTCTTTTATTTTACAGCTATTTTTTATTTTACAGCTAAACTTTTGCTGATTGATCTAATTCATATATTATTTAGTCGTTTGAGTAATTAATCTAAATAAATAGTAAAAGTTGTTAAATAATTACAAAGACTGCAAAATATGTTCAATGAATTTATTATCACCCGAAAAACAATCATAAAATATGTAAATGATGTCAATGTGTGCCTATTGATTCGTACACACGCATATGCAAGTATCTTTCGGTGCCCTTTCAATAGATGGCACTAGTTTCCATACATGCCATCTTTTAACGCAAGACGGCACTCTTTTAAAGATATGATATTAAAAAGATATGGCCATTTAAAGGTTATAACGTGGCCATTTTGTACAGTAAAGGTTTTCCTTGGATCCACTTATCCGATTTTAAAAAATCTTTTACTGACAGAAAACTACACTATTCTTGAGTGACAAAGATGATGCAGTGTTGCCATATACATTTTAAAATTCGATTTAAAAAAAATCACTGATAGATATCTAAACTATTCCTGGGTGACAATGATGGTTTAGTGTTGCCATATACATTTTTTTAATTATAAGAAAATGTCCATTTTTTACTACTTATCCAATTTAAAAAATTCTTTCACTGGTTTTATTTTAATTAATACATTCAGGAAATAATAATTTGTTTTAAAAACTATTGTTAAAGTGATTCATATGTTTTGTTATGATGACTATTGTAGTTGATTCATATCTCTACATTGATTCATTATATTTTATCAGTGACGTACCCCGCTTGACCCTCCCCGCAATAATTCACCTGTGTCTACGAGCAAAGACGGTGTGACGGAATAATAATTTAACCTTTGCGATTGCTAAACAATATTTTACATAATAAATTTTTATATTTTTATTTATCATGCCATAAAAAATGTTTTTTTTTTGATAAAAATTGACGTAAATTTAAAAGCAGTGCAATTGATTCTACTCTCGATTCTGAACATACACATACTAGTTTATGTTTCTTAGTTTATTCAATTACACCTTGTATGTAATCTTGAATGAAAGAATTATTTATTTCATAAATATAGTCTTCCTAAAAATTAAATAGTTAGTATTATAATTCCTAGAAAGCGTACACTAATCTTATTTCGAGCCTGCGGGCTTCGCGATGCAAGTGCTGCCGTCACAACAAAAAAGGCACAACTTACATTTTTTACGAAATTGCGTTATATACATATTCGGAATCAGAAAAAAAAGGCCTATCTGCCTGATTTTTTATAGAATTTTACAAACAAGATTAACGGAAATACCAATAGTAAAAAGGGCACAACTGAGCTACTTTTAATGTTTTTTAGGTAAAAAGAGCACATCAGACTTTTATTAAATTAAAAAGTCATATATGCGTAGATGAAGCTTTTATTTTATCTTGTAATTTAAATTTTTTTTTTATTGAAAAGGCATAATTGGGCTAAGTTAAATATTAAAGGCTTATGTGGCAAATGTGACCTTTGATTTAAAATTTACGGACAGTACTCTTCAACAATCAGTTTAAAAGAAAAGCCATAACTGACAGTTTCGACGCCTTTTCTATCAACTATCTTAAAAAAACAGAGGAAGTTAGGGGGTCAGGGTAAGTAGCGAGTAGCGTCAGTTGTGCCCGATGTGTCTCAACGAGTCCATGTTTTGTCTGCTCTGCAAAGGTAAGACATTTTTTTCGTAAGTTTACTTGCAAGCCTGTGTTATGATGATGTCTTTTAATTAAAATACAGCTGCTAATTATATTCATTTTATAGTTTTCATTCATTTTTTTTTTCTTCAATTTTAATGTTAATGCGCCTTTGGAATTTTTATTTGTTAAATCTATTGCGCTAACTTTTATTATTAAACCTATATTCCTGTGATTGTTCAAATTAACAGAGGATTTGTTACGATTATTTGTAAATCACGTGCGTGTGTATCGAACAAAAATGCAAATACTAATTTTTTACTTTGTATTCTTTTTAAATGATTAATTGATTACGTTAATAATGAAAAATTAAAAAATATTATTCTTCTAAAATATGTCACTTCATGAAATTTTAAACAATATAAATTATTTATTAATGTTAACTGGTATCAAATCAAAAACATAACGTAACCTTTGTTCATGAAACGTTTCTTACTCAACTTTTTTATTTTATTGAATGAATACAATCTTTTTTCCTTGTAATACAGTTCACTATTCGGTGAATTATTCGGTTCGAGATTTTTTTTCTGGTAGAGGGTTCATACGAGCAGATGGTCCACCTGATGGTAAGTGGCCACCATCGCGTCTATGACACTTGGCGGTTGGATTCGCATCCTGGTGGTCGCAAGTCAGTCGGGGAACGGGGGATCTGTTACCACCAAGGAGACATTTTACATAAATTAATTGCATCAATATGTAGATGAATGTTCGCAACCAACCGTACAAAAACAATTTTAGAATCCAACAATCAGATGATGAATCAAACCATCTACATTTTACTAAAAAAAGGATAACTGCTCAGCACAAAATAAAAATGAGACCCTCTATACTTATCTCATTTATTTAATAAATTCTAATGAAGTTAGTAGGTAAGAAGCTGGATGAAAACTGGGTATTCTGAGTAAACTTGGTCCACTTAAATGCGTTTTAATAGAAAAGTATTTTGGAAAACTTTACCAACCAGTTAATGATATATCGGCTGATCTCACTCAAACTTACGAAGACTAAAGAAGAAAAGACTGATATTTTAAAATATTACTATATTAAAATATCAGTCTTTTCTTCTTTAGTTTCGATTAAAGTTTTAAAGATGATTGTGATATCTTACAAGTATGATTATTTTTAACTCGTAGTAATTTTTGTTTGACAATTTGAATTTTGTTAAAAATTATTTTTTTTTAAATTTTATTTTCTTACTAATCAAGTAATTTCCTAAATAATTTACAAAAAAAGAAATATGTTTATTTTGTAATATTTTATACAATATAGAAAAATTATTTTTAATATAATTTTGATAAAAGTACCTTGATGGTTGTGATAATTAACAGCTGTGTTTAATATAAAGTGATAATATTGCTATGTAATTATGCAGAAGATATTTTTCTTACGTTATTTAATGTAGTTTCTTACTTAATTAAGTTGTTGTTTTTTTACGTATTTTTTATTCTCTACTAGCAGTGTCGCGTGGTTTCACCCGCGTAGTTCCCGTAGGAATGCGAGCATAAAATAGAGCCAATATTATTCAATGTTAAAGTAGCATTCTAATGGTAAAAGAATTTTTGAAATCATTCCAGTAGTTTTTGAGTTTATTCGTTACAAACATCATCAGCTTTCCTCTTTATTATATTAGTATAAAATACATACGATATTTTTTGCTTTTATTTAGTACAATGAAAAGACACATTTGAATGAAATTCAATATTTCTAATTTTTAAACAATACAATAGAATGAAAAGTCACATTTGGTTTTTTATGCCTTACATACTTAATATTATTATTTTCATTATATTTTTAATGTTACGATGAATAATTATTTAGTGATTATTTAATAAATACCAATAAAATAAAAGCTTAAAACACACTAGTCTTATTTATATGTTTGACCAAAATAAAATGTAGCAGTATGTTATACTTGGTAAACCAAAAAATATTTTAACTCGATTTTCTCAACATTTACAAATTGCTAGATGTGCCCTTTTTGTTGTGACGGCAGAGTAGCTAATCATTGCGTGTTTTAAATGACGTTCATAAGCATCCGACGAATACAAACGCGTAATTACATAAACGAATATGTAATTGTGCGAAGCGCCCAAAGTAGATTTTTTCGTTTCTAGAGTGCTTATACCCACATTGATACAGCTCGTTGTATCAATGTGGGGGTTCAATCAGAAATTCTCACGCTCACGCACGAACTGCAGCCTTAAATAATGAATTTAACTGACTCAACAATCTTTTTAGGAACAACTACACTCGAAACTTCAGTGGAACTCCCATTTGTCATATAAGAAAAGTAAGGCAACTAACTGATATTTATACAGCCAGACTTTTTTTAAACTACGCCAAACGGTAACACTCGGGTATTATTGTGGTAACTTGGTACTACAGTTTCGATCGCATTGGGCGATCTTCTTCAGCCAGTGGACGCGCGCGCGGTGGCCGCTCGGCGAACACTGTCCCAATCGTTTATCAGCAAGTTTACAGTAAGAGTGATCCTCATGCTTTGTTTTTATAGAATTTCTAGTCTCTAATACATACCAATACACACCAATCTCTTCATGCGTTAATAATGATGAGCAGGCACCAGCGGCAGATCTTGCCGATATAAAACTTTTTCCAAAATGCTTCTGACAAACAAACCGCTTTAGATTTCTGAAGCTCATGCTTTCTTAACGATGTTGTATATTATGGGTCGTCGTGAGTCATGACGTCATTAGTGACGTTTACGCCACGACCACAAATTCACAACGCCGTCGATCATCAAGTGGGGAACGGCTAAATGAAATAAGCGTTTTGGGCGTTGAAATCGCTTAGGGGAACGCACTGTGTATGGTGAGTTTTTGTATGAAGATTACCTACCGTGTGTAATTAAAAGTAAAGTAAGTAGGTAAATGAGTAATTATAGAATTGGCTTAAGTTTATTGAAATATATTGTTTTACAATTTAAACCTTATTTAAATACATTAGGTTACGCATTTCGTAACCAATATTTGTACATATAGAAAATAGGTTACCTACAAATTTTATCAATATTATATTACATTCCAAATGCAAAACTTTGTAATATTTAAGGTCGACATCAACTGTGATTATGATATTCTAACCACTTCTTTTATTCATAAATTATTTATTAATAAGGCAATGAATAAAGTGTTTGTTTCAATAATACCATAGTGTATCCAAAAAAATTATTGATTATTATCTTGCTGTCTAATTAAGGTGTTTAGTATTTTTTGATAGTTTTTCTGATGAGAGCCATTCTCTGTTTGTGAGCTTCAGTGACAGCCGCTCGCTTGAACGGCTTTATCTCATCATTGCCGAATCCAGGGATCCACATGTTCCACTTTCGTTCTGTAACACAATTTATATTATCTGTTACTAAAGTTTATGATTGTGGTCTGGGTATAAAATCTCTTTGTTTTTAAAGTTTAAAAAGAGATTTTAGTGCTAGTTTTCAAATGTCTTCTGTAATCTCTTCAGTCATGTCATCTAGGTTCTATTCAAAGATGAGAGACTTTTAAGACAAAAATAAATAGTTACAAGACATGCATCTTTTAGCTCTTTTATTATGTTAATATAAGTTTAATTTATTTATTAAATAACATTGAGTGTAAAACAAGGTTGTCAAATTTGGAGTTATATCAATTTATCAGAGTACAGTTTAGACTACAGGTTGGGAACGGCTGATCAACAGTACAGTGAAGATTGTAAATATAAATGGATATATTATACTCATAGTAAGATTCTTACCCAAATGTAATTGAACATCTCTGAGCTCCACCGTGGGTGCATTCCTGTGTTTAGCCAATGAGCAGGCTGCATTGAGAGTAGTATCTATAAAGTCATCAGCCAGTTGAAGCAGCATATCTTCAACCTCCTCATCCAACTGCACTGTGGGGTCCACCTCTCTTACTAACTCTTGTAGCCGAGGCCGACTGACGAGCTGCATAGCAAAGTGTTAGTAACAAATCTGAACTCTGGATATGTGAGTCTAGTAAACGTTCACTTCATTAATAGGACAAATAGTAATAATTTATCATTTTAAATACTGGTTCGTAATGTTATGATATACCTGTAAATGAGGCTGATAATAGTAGCGCACTGCCTTTAATTGTTTATAACTCTGTTATTCTAGTATTACTTACTGTATCAATAAATTGTGTTTAAATATAATTACAATTGAAGGGGTTAGGCCACTTGAATTTTTGAAAAATCGATTTTTATTTTGTTTTATTTAAATTGTCCCTTGAGACCTCAAAAAGGATATGAATGATTATAGTTGGGAAAAAATTGCAATGAAATGCAAGAGCAGGATGATAACCTGGAAGACCAATTATATGGTGCAGGCAATTATTTATGATTTTCTACTACAATTTTCAAATGCATTTATCTCAAAGACTGACATTTTTTAACTGATTTACTTGAAATTTTGAATATATCTTGAAAAATACATTGTTTATATATTTGTTACTAACAATTATCTTATGAATTTTCAAGCGCATTTTTGGTTTTCCACTTTGGAAGTGCGCCGTTTGTCCAAACATTAAAATATGGTAAAAACCTTCGTACTTCTCTACCAGTTTAATATAAAATTACAAAATCAAATATTACAGGAGCCATTTATCTGGTGTGGACCTTGAATAAATGAAGATCGGAAAAATGGTATGCAACCATCATTTTGAAATTAATTGCTTCAAAAAAATTGTGTACACAGACTGATACATATAATAAATAATCTTAATTGGAATGTAGAGTAGCATTATCCCATAAACAAGGAAGGATTAGTTTAATATCAAGAATGCTCAGAATGAATGTTTATTGACTACAATACAATACAATAGATCTCAGCAGAACTACATCCCAGGTGTTGTGCTCGCCACATTTTGAGGCAGAAAAATCACTAGTGAAGCTTTAGGTTTAGAGAAAAGTGGATTATTGAAATCAAGTTAGTTTTCTGTTTGCAACAAAACATACATAATATTATGATTTGAGTGAACGAATTACCTGTGTAGCCTGATCACCGCCACCTTGGTGTACCTTCGACGCGACCTGTTGGGAGTGAGACGGCGAGCCCTGCAGCTGAGAGTGAGGACTTTGCGTGGGATTGTTTACATACTGCATAGCTTGCCCGTGCCCGTGCCCAACTGAGGGCATGTTATGAGACATTATCAAGTAAATATTCAATCTGAGTACCAGAAATACTTCTTATAAGCTCACGAAGCGTTATTCACAAATTATTGATTAATGAATAGGGATGAAAACCATAACATCGATGATTTGAAAACCGCAGTGTTGCCAACAATAAATTCAAAAATCCGTCAATTTATAAATTTTTCCGTCAAAAAAATAAACCAAATCAATAAAAAACCAAATGAAATAAAAAATATCGTAAATGAGGGCGTAAATAATTATGACACCGTAGGTGCGGAAGATATTTGTTGGGTGAACGACCTTTTTTTTGCTCTTCATGCATTTGAATGTTGCCAAAATAAAGAAAAGTTTTGCCTGTGAATATTTTTTTTGCTATTCAATATTATTGATTTCCGTCAACAAATCCGTTAGCCGTTAAAATATATTTTACTAGCTGTTCCCCGCGGTTTCACCTGCTATATTTTGGATAATTCACATTTTTTCATAAAAAGTTTCCTATGTTACTTGTAATACCTTCAAGAATATGTGAACAAAGTTTCATAATGATCGGTTTAGTAGTTTTTGCGCGAAAGCGTAACAAACAAGCTTACATTCACATTTATAATATTATAGTAGGGATTCCGTTTGCGCCTGACTAATCCGTCAGATCTATCAGAAAATCCGTTAAGTTGGCAACACTGGAAAACCGATACATCGACAGCAAAATGTAAAACATCGACATCGGCTAGTCATTTCATTCGTGCTCAGCTAACCGACGACACATGTTTTGATTACATTAAATAAATCTTCGTGAAATATATTTATTATTTAGGTGAAATACGAAACGATTTTGGTGAAATTAATTTCGTTGAAATCAAAAATATCGATATTAACAATGTAAATATTGCGTTGTCCTATGACTACCGGCTCGTAAGTATAGGTTTGACCTTGAATGCTTAGAAGTCACAATTAGCAAGAGCAGCGCCGAGCACGTCACGCGATTGGTCACGGGTAGAACCAATAATATAAAAAACACAACGTATTTGTTTTTTAAGAGCCTGTAGTTTTCTAGACAGTGAAGGCTTCGGATTAGTCGGAAGTTAAGCAGATATTTCAAAATTATTTTTGGTTGGTTCAAGCAGCAATCCTGTAGACTGCACATGAGTCTCTGTAGCCAAACCACACTAAACACTATTAATATTCACAGTTGATATTGCATAAGTATAAGTTTGTAAATATGAATAATCCATATTAATATTTACAAGAAGATTTAAGAAAAAACTTAAATTTTATTAAACCTTTAATTCAATGTCCACAATATTTCTCATAGCTAATTTATAAATTAATGCGCGACCAAACGGTTCGATGTGTGAAGACGAAAGGCTCGGCATCTCCGCTCTCTACTAGATTTGTTGAAGCCCGCAGAGGAGGAGGAAATGCCTCGCCGCTTTGTAATACACAGGGATGGACTCGTAACATCTCACCCCCTGGATAAGCAACTATTTGTCAATGTTTATTGCCAATCGACGACGGTACAGTAAGCCGACTAGCATAGCTGCACTTATTAGTCCGAATAGGATGACGTAATGTGGTATTGTCGTATGGTAAAGTACGTCTCAGGTGGTATTAGTTCTACAGAGTACTATGCGTGAAGGCGTTCACATGAACACTGACAGCGGACGCGGCATACTTTTTTAGCTCCGCCCCTCTCGGCATACTTTTCGTTTGGCCACTTTGGAACATTAGTTATACTTCTATGCTTTTTTCGTTCACTGCCCGCGCCATTATTGCGAATCTTTTGACACCTCGCGCATGAAAATTGGTTCAGTAGTTTAGGCGATAGAGTGGAACATACAAACACACATACATAGACTGCCAAAATCATAACCCTTCCTTTTGGCTTCGCCGGTGAACTTTAGAGCGCTGTAACAGCGTTTTAAATGAATGAAATTAAAAAAATTTACAGAGAAAAATTTTCCTCAAATGATAGTTTGAAGTCAAGGTGTCAAGCCTGAGCCGGAGGCGAGGAGCGAGAAGGTGAGAACCAAAGCGCACGAGTGTCATACGACGTTTTTCATCACATTTGCGCAACTGGCTTGCGACTACCAGAATGCGAATCTGACGGTCAAGTGTGTTCCGGTTCCGACGCGTTCCGGTTGCACTGCTCACTCTTTCGTGTTGCGGTTCTAGTGAACCCTAGGCTCCAGCTCCGGGTTTACTGACACCGTAGCATTCTTCTCTTCAGACCGCCCTCATTATTTTATCGTCGAGTCCTTAATGCATTGGCAATACAAGACACACGCTCTCATTTTGCTGATATCCATGGTCAACGATGGCCACTTACCATCATGTAAACTGTCTATTTGTTTGTCGTTTTACTGCAATAAAAAGCAGTGTGTAACTAAAATAAACTAACGAAACTACCGGGACTAACGAAACTAACAACAATATGTAAAAAAATCTAAGACTTAGAATTGTTTGTACCCAGCCAAATGTAATATATAGGTATGTATTAAAAAAAATTTGAATTTTATGAAAATTTGAATCTGTTAAAGTTGATGAACAAGTTAAAGGTCAACAACATAATAGTTATATAATAGGTTGGGGAAAAAGTTTCTTCGCATTTTTTAAGAAAATTCAAAACATTTTTTAATATAGTTTATTTATATTTAACTAAAGTATGTAGGTACCATTTTGTTCGATAACTTTTTGCCATCTTGTAGGTAGGGACATGATCCCATTGCTATAGAAATTTTGGGCCTTCTGATCAAAAAACCGCCACAAGTAGTTTTAGCAGTCCTCTCGCAATGTTAATCTGACACTGCCTAAAGAATTCTGAAGAGACCAAAACAAGTGGAAATTTGAAGATTCAAGGTCAGGACTATACGGCAGATGCATTAACACCACCCAGCCAAACTCTCTTAATTTTTGCTGAGTGGCTAAAGATATGTGAGGTCTAGCGTTATCATGATGGAAAACCACACCCCTTCTGTTGATTACTTCCGTCCGCTTTCTCTCAACTTCTTGCTTTAATCTCATCAGTTGTTCGCAGTAGAGTTTAGAATCGATGGTCCTGCCTGGTGGTAACAGTTCATAATGGCATCCATCACCTTGTTGCGAGTTAACCCGGGTCTCGCCAGTCTGTGAAGCCTGACCGGCCTTTGACCAAGACCTTTTTCGCACGTTCTCGTCGTACGTGATCCACTTTTTATCACCAGTTATCAGCTTCTTCAATAATGGTTCGGTTTCATTACGTCGTAATAAAGAATCACAAATGAGTACACGGTTCATTAGGTTTCTTTCAGTGAGCTCGTGAGGTACCCAAATATCCAGCTTTTTTGTGTACCCAGATTTTTTCAAATCCGCCAAAACTGTTTTGTGGTCAATTCCCAGTTCTTCAGCTATGTCGTAACTACTGATATGCCGATCTTGCTCCGCTTTTTCAAAATAGGCATCCATTTTATCCGTAATAGGGCGACCAGAGCGAGGTGCATCTTTGACATCAAAATTTCCGGATTGAAAACGCTAAAACCAAATTTGTGCTACTCTCACAGACACTGCACCTTAAACATCGCAAATTTTTTTCGCGGCTCGCGTCGCATTTTTATTTTTTTGTAGTAAAATTTTAAAATGTATCGAGTTTCTTCATTAGATTCACTCATCTTCACAGTACGAAAAACAAATAAAAATCACACATTTTCCTTCTTTGAATTTGGAATTATCTTCTTTAAAATGTAAACTTGTAATGATACCAAAACCAGCCAGATACAAATAGTAAAGCCAAAGAGATTTTATTACAAGTTCATGCATACTATAATGCGAAAAGACTTTTTCCCCAACCTAATATTACGATATTTAAACAATATTAAGGAGTAACAATCAAAGACCGATTCGATGATATAACGGCTTAAAAAATAATAACAGTGAATATTCATAATAATCAATAAAGAAAAAAATAATAAAGAAAATAACATTAAATTCATGCAAAGTACAACATGCAACCTATAAAAAAAATCTTCTTTACCGTTTTCATAATATCAAAAATAGTAAGAGAAATATTAATTATAAAATCTTTTAATTAACATTTTTCATATTTACCCTTGAACACACATGCACGTTTAGGGCGCGTATGATCCTGTTCCGTATCACTATAACTATCATTTGAATTTGAAATAGAACTTGATTCCGACTTTCTAATATTGTAAGGGCTAACAAAGTATGTGAGCTATCATTAGATTTACCTGCAGACTCCTCGTTCGGAGGTTCATCCGTTTCAAGATGATCTTCTAATGCTTGAGATCCCGATGTATATACTACAGATTTTCTAATCGGTAACAATTAGTCTATGTGTCGTTGCCATTCTCTACCGTCAGAAAGACGTACACGATAGGTACTAGGAGTTTTACGGTCTATTACTTTCGCCTGTAACCACTTATCCTGACGAGGACTATAATTACGTGCTAATACTGTACTACCAATTTCTGCGCTTCTTACGAAATCAGGCTTCTGCCTACGAGATTTTTCCTGTGATAATTCAACCCGATCACTGACGCTGGGCCTCAGCGCATCGAGACGCCCACGTAATCGCCGACTTATCAGAGAAACCGCAGGTGAAACACCAGTAATAGAATGATCTGTATTGAAATAGAAATTTGCTAATGGCTGAATCGAATCGGGCTGGCTCGTTTAAAAGATTTGACGGTGTTTTCAGCAGCACCATTTCCAGCCGGTCTATAAGGACTGGTGATAGTGTCCAGTCCAGTGTATTATCAAATGTTATTGTAAATAATCCGTAAATTGAAATGACGTGAATGGTGGTCCTCCATCGCTTACGACTTGAGATGGCAAGCCAATTAATTCACGCAACCTACAGATTGTAGACTCTGCTGAAGTACTGGTCATTTTCTGAACTTCAATCCACTTGCTGTGGGCATCTACAGTTACTAAGTAATGCTTACCTTGAAATTCAGCAAACTCAATATAGAGCCGTCTCCATGGCTGTGCCGGAAAAGCCCATGGACACAGCTGCCCCGTGGCGGCGCATCCCTTTGCTGACGATATGCCGAACAATCTCGACTTAGATTTTCAATTTGTGTATCTAGTTGGGGCCAATAAACATATCCTCTAGCTATACTTCATTTTGACCACACCAAGATGTCCCTCATGTAATTCGTTTAGTACGCGACGGCGCAAGGTATCCGCACCGTCGTATATCACAACCCTATGATTATATAATATGCAACCACTTTCTAGTTCCAAACTGTCCTTCCGGTAAAAATAAAGCTTTTCTAACTCACCAACTTTAGTAGGCCAACCTTGTAATAAATAGTTCTATATATTTCGTAATATAGGATCACTTAGTATCTCACGCGCTACTTGTTTTGAACTTATAGGAAAAGATTCTTCCACATAATTGATATAACAGATCGAATCCGACGGTGATTCCTTACGTTCATGCGGCAACGGCAACCGTGACAAAGCATCAACGTTAGAGTTATCTTTAGATTTAACAAATTCTAATTCAAAATCATAAGCTGCCAATTTTACAGCGTATCTTTGCACTACTAGCTACCGTTAGTGGTAAATTGGATTTAGAACCAAAAATAAATAAAAGAGGTTTGTGATCAGTTGTAATAATAAAGTGAAATATAAATAATGGTGATGCTTGCTCACGCCGCTAATTATCGCGAACGCCTCTTTATCCAACTGACTGTAAGCGCGTTCCGCTTTATTCAAAGTGCGAGAAGCAAAACAAATAGGTCGCTCCTCTCCGTTCGGATAGCGATTATTAGACCAATTCCAAATTTATTTTTATTTAAAAGTTTATGTAAAGGCGATAAAATGTTACTACAGTTAGGAAGGAATTTGGAATAATAATTTATTAAACCCAAAAATGAACGTAATTGCGAGATATCGGTTGGAACCGTTGCGTCTACCATGTCAATTACAAATCCCACATAAGTAAAACGGTCCTGCATAAACGAACATTTTTCTAACTTAATTCTGAGACCGACGTCACGTAAACTACACCTAACGGCCTGTGATATAGCTGTATATCGTCTAAGTACACAACCACACCCTTCAGGCCTCGAAGAAGGAGACCTTCATAAACTTTTGAAACTTTTCCGGAACACAAGTTAAGCCAAAGGGAGTACGTTTATAAACAAATGTACCTAAATGTGTAGTCATGGCAGTACATGCCTGTGAATCATCATCCAATAACAATTGTTGATACGCGTTTGTGAGGTCGATCTTAGAAAATTGCTCTCCGCCGCTCAATGCTGAAAATAATTCCTCGATACGTGGCAGGGGGTACGGCTCCCTTAGTAATTTAGGGTTAATAGTGACTTTGTAATCGCCACATATGCGAATTTGTCCCGTTTTTTAATCACTGGCACAATCGGTGTACCGTACTCCGAGTAATTTACCTTATATAATGTACCCTCTGACACGAGACGGTTTAATTCCCGCTCAACAGGTTCACGTAAGACCAAAGGTAAAGATCTAGCATTAAGAAAAATAGGGGTTTTATCCTTAAATTTAAGCGATATTCGCTTAGTACAAATTCCCGTCGTAAATCGTTAATTAAATTTTCTGCTTTTAAATTCAATACGAAATCATCAACGTGTACTGTATTTATGTTTAAATGATTTAACCAGGACCGCCCAATGAGCGGCGGGCCCCCGTTTTTAATTAGGTACAAATAATATTAATTGTCTCGCCTTGTAATTCCCTAACACAACATCTACTAATAAACCAATGTACTAATAACTCGATTAAATTTCCAGTATAAGAACGCAAACATACGTTATTCTTATGCAAAATAATATTTTTCATAACAATTATAATTAATCGTAGCTAGCTTACTGCCAGCGTCCAGTTCAAACGTTAAGGAGACGCCGTCCACTTGCACACTTACACAATACGGACGATCATTCAAACCGCATACATTTAAACTATATAGTTCACACTCGGAGTTGCTGTCGTTATCTAAATAGTTTTGCCTTTTAAACTGTGTGCAATCTTCGCCTTTGTTCACCTTACTACGACTACGTATTCAATTTGATTCAACCTAATGAATTGTTCCACGCGTCTTGTATACGCCGACCACTGTTTACGATAAATAGAAACACTCAATTTCACCGATAGGCATTTTATTTGTAATTTAATTTACTATATGGTAGGTACGTATTTACTCGTCACCAGTTATATATTACGATATTTAATATAAATAATATTAAGGAGCAACAATCAAAGACCGATTCGGTGACTTAAATGACTTTATTTTTCTACCCACATACAACAATAATAACAAAGTTAAGGGAAACCAGCACAGTTACGACGATGTAAACAGAGCACTGTCGCAGGTTCTTCAATGGTTTACGATTAATCATTTAGTACTACATTTAATTTAAAGTTGCTGTGACGTCACAAAATCGTCATTTATTTTAATATTTTGTACATTAGGCAGAACTAGTGACACATAATATAAACACTGGCTGAGTCGATAATATCTTTCGGGTTAAGCAGCTACGGAAGAACTTCTAAAAGCTATCTCAATAATATCAAACAATTACAAATTATGTTTATTAAAAGTTTAGTTATCGACAAAGTAAAAGAAAAACACCGTCAAGATTATAAGTTATTTTCTATCTGTAAGATATTACCGATTCATTGTAGGGTAAAACAATTATTAGCCTTAGAACAACATAATAATGACACATATAAAATACAGTTAACACATAAATATAATGTTAGAAATAAGACAAGATTTATCATACCTAAAGTCACTAATTACTATGGTAAGAGGACAAGAAAATATCTTGTACCAAAAATTTACAATGAGCTGCCGACAAAGATCACACAAAGTTGTGAACTACTTACATTTAAGCGCAGGTTAAAGAAATTTTTCCTAAAAAATGATTATACAAATAACGACTGATTTCATTAAGCACCGCCATATTATTATGTGACGATGCTTATTGAAACTAGTACACATACTACACATACATATATAACATACAGAATAGACGCATGATGTGCCATTATAAGTATATACATGTACAAAATATACACGCACCAACCTACACTACCTACCTACACATACACTAAAGAACATGTACACATTATTAAATTAGTTTATTTCTTTTTTATAATTAGTTTTATTTTGGTTATTAATTTTTGTTTATTTCTTTCTTTTTTTCTAGTTTTGTTTCTATATTTTATTTTATTTAAAATATTTATAAATGTTTTATAAAAAATTTAAGAATGAGAGCATTAACTGCCGACAAACTGCTGTGCAGTTTGGCAGAATACAAAAGTGCAAGTATTAAGTCCATTTTTTGTGATACTGTAATAAATAAATAAATAAATAAAATAAAATAAACTAGAAATAAAAATAAACATGTAACACCATACTGTCGTCTCCACAAAGTGAGTAATAGTTTGATGGGGCTCGGTGTTCGCATCTATAATGAGATTCCACAGCAGATAATTAATATATATATATAAGTTACAGCCAAAGTGATTAATCGAAAAATTATATATACTATCTAGCTAATTTATATAATATCAATGCAATCTAGACAACGTGATAATTCGCTTCAAATATCTTGTTATTTTATATAATATCTAGTCCCACTTAGATAAAGTAATAATTTGAAACAAATAGGTTTTGATTAGAAAGTTTAGTTCCTATTTACTTTAATGTTGACTGCATATGCTGTTCTCTTACATACTCGTACATATCCTACACACCTGATCTTCATAGATATCTTCGAAAAGCATTATGTGTGTCCACATCAGTAGTGTTATGGGTGTAGGATATCCATAACGTTAGTTGTTACCTACCGCACCGCACTAGTGAAGGATTCATACAAACGACACGCGCGACTATGTCTGCGTGATGCTATGTGTCCGCTCTTGTTAATTCTCAGTGGTGTCGCATGGTTACTTGTGGTTTATGATGGTTGCTTGTGATTTCTTATGGTATTTTGTGGTGACGTATGGTTACTTGTGGTTTATGATGGTTGCTTGTGATTTCTTATGGTATTTTGTGGTGACGTATGGTTACTTGTGGTTTATGATGGTTGCTTGTGATTTCTTATGGTATTTTGTGGTGACGTATGGTTACTTGTGGTTTATGATGGTTGCTTGTGATTTCTTATGGTATTTTGTGGTGACGTATGGTTACTTGTGGTTTATGATGGTTGCTTGTGATTTTGTATAGTATTTTGTGGTTTCATATAGTTTCTTGTGGTTTCGTCTGGTTTTTTGTGGTTTCGTATGATTTTTTGTAGTTTTCGTGGTTTCTTATGGTACTTTGAGGTTTCGTATGTCTTTTTTGGGAATTGGTATGTCCATTAGTAAAGTAAGTAAAGTCTTTACAATAAACTATTAATTCTTTGAATTACTAAGAAATTAAAAATTTAAATTACCCCTAACTATATCTAAATTTAACATATCAAGAAGATACCATCAAAGAACTATTGTCAATAGTCTAAGCACGAAACATGTGCTGTGAGTGGTTGAGGAGTTGGATATAGCGCAGACCACCTAAAATTCATATGTCCTGGAGATGCTACCAAAGAGACTATTATCATTAGCCTAAACGCGAAACATGTGCTGTGAGTGGTTGAGGAGTTGGATATAGCGCAGACCACCTAAAATTCATATGTCCTGGAGATGCTACCAAAGAGACTATTATCATTAGCCTAAACGCGAAACATGTGCTGTGAGTGGTTGAGGAGTTGGATATAGCGCAGACCACCTAAAATTCATATGTCCTGGAGATGCTACCAAAGAGACTATTATCATTAGCCTAAACGCGAAACATGTGCTGTGAGTGGTTGAGGAGTTGGATATAGCGCAGACCACCTAAAATTCATATGTCCTGGAGATGCTACCAAAGAGACTATTATCATTAGCCTAAACGCGAAACATGTGCTGTGAGTGGTTGAGGAGTTGGATATAGCGCAGACCACCTAAAATTCATATGTCCTGGAGATGCTACCAAAGAGACTATTATCATTAGCCTAAACGCGAAACATGTGCTGTGAGTGGTTGAGGAGTTGGATATAGCGCAGACCACCTAAAATTCATATGTCCTGGAGATGCTACCAAAGAGACTATTATCATTAGCCTAAACGCGAAACATGTGCTGTGAGTGGTTGAGGAGTTGGATATAGCGCAGACCACCTAAAATTCATATGTCCTGGAGATGCTACCAAAGAGACTATTATCATTAGCCTAAACGCGAAACATGTGCTGTGAGTGGTTGAGGAGTTGGATATAGCGCAGACCACCTAAAATTCATATGTCCTGGAGATGCTACCAAAGAGACTATTATCATTAGCCTAAACGCGAAACATGTGCTGTGAGTGGTTGAGGAGTTGGATATAGCGCAGACCACCTAAAATTCATATGTCCTGGAGATGCTACCAAAGAGACTATTATCATTAGCCTAAACGCGAAACATGTGCTGTGGAATATATAATTTTGTGACTCTATAACAGGCTTTGAAGTACTGCATGCCAACCGGTTAACTTAACTAGTCATTATATTACAAAAATATTTGGTACACGTATCAATAACATGTATAGGTAGAACATACTCAAATATTACTGAAATCGCAAACATAGAGTTTATATACCTGTCCGCTTCGCGTGGAATGCCCCATGTGAGAATTAGTAAGATTTCTGTTTCAAGTTAGAAATGAGCTGATAATCTTCAAACGGCTGACCAGGTCTTCACAATACATATCTAAGAACCACCTTGATTAACCTTTCAAACGAAAAAAAATCCTCAAAATCTGTCCATTATCTTGATTGCTACGATAGGATATCCACAGACAGACATACAAATACACAGATAAACACGTTTAACTTATAACACCCCATCCGTATAACGTCGAGAGTTCAAAACAGCTGTTGTTTGAAAGACAAATTATTACATTGGCTAACCCTGACTAGATACTATGAATAATGTTTTGATAAAGTGATTAATTCATCACATAGACTACACGTTTTATCAATTATTTATAATAGCTAGCCATTATAAATAATAGCAAATTTATCACATTCGCTGTAACATATATATATACCTCCAACCATTTAAAGGAACGAT
The DNA here is from genome assembly GCA_905147385.1 of Limenitis camilla. NCBI lineage: Eukaryota > Metazoa > Arthropoda > Insecta > Lepidoptera > Nymphalidae > Limenitis > Limenitis camilla. The sequence continues at coordinate 21,800,395 of LR990224.1, forward strand.
TTTCTTTCCTAAGCTCAGATAACATAACATGCAAACAGGAGCTTCGATCGAGAAAAGACAACCACTAGACTGTACCAATAGCACATTAGGTCTTTTATATGCTTCCCCGCGACATACGTCACTAATTCTATTAATATATATTCAAAAGTCGTCTTACAAACTACTATTTATACTATCAACAATGATACAATATTCATTAACATAATAGGTTGGGGAAAAAGTCTTTTCGCATTATAGTATGCATGAACTTGTAATAAAATCTCTTTGGCTATACTATTTGTATCTGCCTGGTTTTGGTATCATTCAAAGTTTACATTTCAAAGAAGATAATTCCAAATTCAAATCAGGAAAATGTGTCATTTGTTTTTCGTACTGTGAAGATGAGTGAAGCTAATGAATAAATTCGATACATTTTAAAATTTTACTACAAAAAAGATAAAAATGCGACGCAAGCCGCGAAAAATTTTGATGTCAAAAATGCACCTCGCTCTGGTCGGATAAAATGGATGCCATTTTTGAAAAAGTGGAGCAAGATCGGCATATCAGTAGTTACGACGTAGCAGAAGAACTGGGAATTGACCACAAAACAGTTTTGGGACATTTGAAAAAAATGCCAAAACTGCTCGATATTTGGGTACCTCACAAGCTCACTGAAAGAAATCTAATGAACCGTGTACTATTTGTGATTCTTTATTACGACGTAATGAAACCGAACCATTTTTGAAGAAGCTGACAACTGATGATGAAAAGTGGATCACGTACGACAAGAACGTGCGGAAAAGGTCGTGGTCAAAGGCCTGTCAGGCTTCACAGACTGTGGCGACCCGGGTTAACTCGCAACAAGGTGATGCTGTGTGTGTGGCAGGCAGGACCATCGATTCTGAACTCTACTGCGAACAATTGATGAGATTAAAGCAAGAACTTGAGAGAAAGCGGCCGGAATTAATCAACAGAAGGGGTGTGATTTTTCATCATTATAACGCTAGACCTCACACATCTTTAGCCACTCAGCAAAAATTAAGAAAGTTTGGCTGGGAGGTGTTAATTCATCCGCGGTATAGTCCTAACCTTGCACCTTCAGATTTCCACCTGTTTTGGTCTCTTCAGAATTCTTTAGGCAGTGTCAGGTTAACATCACGAGAGGACTGCCAAAACTACTTGTCGCGGTTTTTTGATCAGAAGCCCCAAAATTTCTATAGCAATGGGATCATGTCCCTACCTACAAGATGGCAAAAAGTTATCAAACAAAATGGTACCTACATACTTTAGTTAAATGTAAATAAACTATATTAAATTTGTTTTTTTTTTCCCAACCTTTTATATTACATTTATAGTAATATATGGACTAATATGTATTTATGTAACATATATTATTTATTACTATATGTATGTATATTTTTTATGTTAATGGTATTTTATATTTTAAATTATATGTATTTGACAGCTTCTTTCATCAAAGGTTGTCTGTTTAGATATTGCTATTTTAGTAATAAGACCACTTTTGCACGCTTTGTTATATATTTTTTCTTTTGTGCTAATGTTTTGTATTTACTCCTCTTCGTTATGTGTGCAATAAAGTGCTTATCTATTTTATTCTCTTATCTACTAAATATTTTATTTAATATGTCTTTACTCTGGAAAGACCAATGATCGTAGAAAAAAGTAGATCAAGTACTTCAAACTAAAACGTTAATCAAATGCGACGTCGCGTCTAATAGTTGACGTTTCTGCCCGGCTCAAAAGTATGGATAGTGGCTTCTTATTTGTTTTAATTAAATTTTATTGCATGTAAATAATGTTCTTACTAACATTAAGTATAATACAAAAAAAATATGTGCGCATCAAATTCACTGAAAATTCTGTACTAATTAATTGTAATTGTAATGATTTTATAATGAAATGACATTTGTTTGCTAAACATGGTACAGATTAGATTTTACAATTTATATGTTCCTCATGTTCTACCATATTAAGGCATACAAATATTATATACACACAAAAAACCATTTTAATAATAATAAGTAGATTTAATGTGGTAGTACAAAAATATTGAATTTAGGATTTTAAAATAATTATTATATGTCGTTGTTAAGTCAATTGAGTTAAATATTTCTAGTTATATTTACTGATAGATTTTTTTCTTCTAACCACTTTATAGTATCATTCAAAGATATATTTATGACAAATTCATAATATGTCATATCAGTTTGATATGGTATAATGACAGTAGGGTCATCGGCAAATAATAATGATTGATTTTTTAAATACATTACACACACATTAGTATGCTTCCTAGTGGCACGCCAGAATCGTTATTCCTATAGCCTGGTTAATACGTGTTATTTGTGTTTAATTGCTAGTTTTTCATGACTCGTGAGTTTGCGCCTCGACTGTAATTTTCATCATGCCGTACTTTTATTAGGTTAGTCTTTTGTCAGAAAGATGATGATTTTGGTAGTCTATGTATGTATCTATGTATAAATGTGTATATGTTTCACTGAACCAATTTTAACGAATGAGGTGTCAATTGATTCATAACTGGGTGACATAGGCTATATAAATTTTATGACGGAATTTAACGTTTATCCTCCATTTTTTTAGAAGCCGACTCCACTTAATCCAACTTGATTAAATGTATGAAATTATAAATTTTTATTTTTCATATCAAATATTGTATTTGAAGAGCTACTCACTCATGAAATGTAATATCAGTAGCTTTATTGTGCTTCCTAGTATAATTTTTACACGATTTAATGACGCAAAACGGCATTTTTGCAATATTTTATGACGCTTAACTGACAGCTCTCGCACTGACGGCCGATTGCCGACTAACGGCGATGCGCGGAGTTTTTGAATTAAGCGGAGTTTCAGTGGGACACGAATCGGGCGTACTTGCGGTATCCTCTTTTTTTCTATGATCGTTGGGAAAGACATACAAAATAAAATATTTATTCCATTGGAAGTTAGCACGCTAACTGTTCGCCGATTGTCATAGAGTTATAGATTAAAAAAACTCAAAATTAAATCGATACACTTTTCGAGATAATATTGAAGAATTTCCAAATTCTATACTCGTGTGCTACACTTCTGTCATTATTAAAAATAACAATAGTCGCATATCCGTACCGTACAGGTGAGTCGCTTCATATATGATAAAATTATTCTTTTAGTCTCAATAATATTTAAACATGGTCAAAACTTCGTGTTAGAGTTACACATCCATCAAACCATACCTACACCTATTACCTACTAAGAGTGACTAGTGATGCCCCTCCCACTAATGTAGCGACGCGCGACGGCGTCGAGCGCGTCTACAGCGAGCTCAACAGGTTGCTGTTCATCAGAGCGCGCAGACGACTGCCCATGTTGAAGCCCTGGAACACACAGGCGAACTCTACATTGTGTCGCCACCGCAACACCGCTCAGCAGCTCACTCATCAGCTCAAGAGAGAGTACTCACCTGAGGTTTTAACAGATTAATTATAGCATCGAGCTTCGCATTCTTCTCGTTCAGGTGACTTATTTTCTTCATGAGGTCCGCTTTGCCCTGGAGCGTTGTTTGTATCTTCTCCTCATTGTAACTTAGCCTGGAATTATAAGGGGACAACGTAAATACGAGTACAAACCCAGGCCAACGTACACAGGACGATTGATCATCTTACCTAAAGTCCAGCACGTCGCAAGTCTTGCATTTTTTTGTCGGGAATTTAAAAGGATCACCGCCCGAGTTTCCATCTGCAAAAGCAAGCATATGGGTTGCTTATTGGAACTCGTTTTATATAATTTAAGATATTCAACGGAATTGATGTATCTGCAGGACTCTTACAATTGTTTGTTAGTCCTGCGATAATGTCATAATGCTTGACAAGGTGCGCATTCGCTTAATATTGTCGTCATGAAAGTTATAACTAACACTAGAAAACAGTTGGAACTCCTGTTGGAAGGGAGGAAGGTGGGCGACTGCAGCTGTTCAATGGCAGTGGGGTTGGCTAGGACATAACATAAACCCACCCCTAACATTCTAATGATTGTGGGTAACTCACATGTCTCCATAGCAGTCCAAGGTCTCTTCGAAGATGATGATGAGGGAGTCGCCATCACGTTACCCGGGACAGGGTTAGCGGTAGCCTCTTCAATCCTGAAAACACAAGATGCATATTATGTATAAGAGGGAAAATAAAGAATAAAGATAATAAGAGGGAGTCTCTCGTTTGGCTATTTGACGGGTGGACATTTTGCTAAAACTACCGATTTCAAGAAAAGGTAGGAAGACACTTTTCGTAGATAAGTTGGTATATGTGTTAAACGGTTAACTTGAAGTGTAGTTACGTAGACGGCGAGCCGGAATAAAATAATTGTTCGACAACAAAATGAAATGTTTATTCACACACAAATTTAACACAAAACAGTTCACTACAATACTAAGATAAGAAAGCGATAGGTGAAACAGCAAAATAATGATGAAATAATTATAGTGCAGACTGCTTCGGGCCGCGCATTGCATCGTACGAGGTAATTAGCTAATGACTCTAATCGAGCACAATAGGCCCGGCAACAAGACTGCGCGTGAGTGGTTGGTTAGTATTTTAGTGTAATTTATAATTTATTTATGTTTGTATGTTTTGTATGAAAGGTGTGTGATTGCGTAGATAATTAAATATGTGACAGTGCATGTATTTGTGTATGAATATGTGGGAGAAGCCCTCACACTTAATAAGTTTATTGGAATTTCTTATTACTCACTCGTTTAATATTGGTGGCGGAGGATTTGAAATTGGCATCATAGGTGGAGGGTTAACCGATGGAGACTCTGCAAAAATATAAAATGAAAGTTAATTTAAAAATACAATCGCCTGTAATTTAACATTTATGATTCGATTTGGAGCATTGCGTTACAACACTGCCTTCTGACTGACGCGGCCAGGATTGTGGCAATATTAATGCCACATTACATGTTTTGATGTAATACTGCACTGTAACACTCGGAACTGCAATGTTACATACAGGGGAGCTAGTCCTGTATAGTCCATACTATGTTCTCTCTTACTTTGTAAAATGAAATTTTACTTTTATATTTACCTTCCAGTGGAGGTTGCACCGGAGGTTGATGATCTGGTGTTGGTTTCTTGTGGTGTGCTAACGCATGCGGAGGCAGGATGCCCGTCCTATAGAACTCCTGCTCCTCGAACACAGACGCATGAACGAATTTACAATTCGCATATGTGCAGTATGAATTCTGATATTTATGACAGAATGTGTATACCCCCACCAGTTGATTTACATCATACTTGTGTGCAAACTTGCAAGTGTTGTTCCTCTTACAGGTTCCGCGGATGAAGTCTCTACATACAGTCTGAGACCTATCGGTTACCGGTTCAGCCTGAGGGACTACATTATTTTGGATGTTGTTGAAACCCTCATTGTTGGATTCTTGTATGTTTTGATCTTCGGTATCCGATATCTCCTGTTTGATTATTATTGGAATAGGCCCAAGGACAGGTGGGGGCTCCAATGGCAGAGGTGGTTGCACCTCGGGTGGTTGTTCAGTTCCAGTTGTGTGGCCGTCATGTAGTGTTCCCTCCAGAGTAGTGCTCGGACCGGCCAGATCGTTCATCTCTTTTTTTGACAATATATATTTTTTCATATTTTTCAAACCCAATAACCCAAATTACTATTTGTTCTTTCGCTCCTGATACACGGCACCGTTAGTATCTGCAATTTATTATTACAATTTACGAGGGACAGACATATCACACAGAATAACTTATATTAAATAACACACTATAATTGTCACATATTAAATAACAACGAGGTATAAACTCACTTGGAGTGAGTTATCAATTCCCGACACTGCCTCTACAGCAACAATTTGATACTTTACATCATACCTGGTGCCCGTTGGACAACTTACATGCTTCCTACCAAAATGGAAATTTCAATAATTTAAATAAAGTTTGCATACAGAAATCAAATATTTTATTGATTCAGTGGAAAAAATAGTATCCCAAAACTTTTGCACACCACTGTGTGTTAACATAATGTTAGGTTTTATTGAAATATTAATACTATAAAATATTGATATTCAATATAATTAAAATAATTTGATCAATATCTCCAATATCGAATATGTACTCATTTTGTATTCTAAGTACATGCACTAAAGTGTTGACCGATTATACCTCTACTTTCTGGAGGTGGTATAAGCGGATGATAGGTTTCGGCACAGAGAACAGTTGTGTTTGAGTGTTCCACTTAGAGAAGGTTTTAAGGAGAAAGGATATATAAAAGGAATAAGTTGTGAAAGTATGGATTAGCAAGTGCTTGGATTTATTTAATAAGTACTTAAAATTGGGTTCATATTATTTGTAAATGAGCATTTGACAACAGACCAACTTACACATCATCTGTTTGATCAATATATATATAGAGGTGACCATCAAAGTTACAGTGACTAGTCTAAATATTAATACATCTTTTAGCTTTTCTACATATTATTTTGACCAAAACAAAATAACTGCAAATGAGTAGTCTAAACTTGTAATCAGTGTTTTGGCCCTACGTACCTGTCCTTCAGACAGTTAGCATTGGCATTGTTTACAATTAATTGTGGATTTAGTTACTAACTCAATTGTGTAGCGGCTAAGTTAGACTTCATGAAGATATCAAAGACTGTAAGGTGCCATAGCTCCTATGGAACTTACCCAGTACAGGGGAACCAAACTTTTAGATACTCAGGTTAAGACAAGTAGAAGAGTGGCTAAGAGAACATGGTTGCCCAGTGAAGAGCATATCCATGTACCACAGAAACATAAAATAAATCAAAGTAACATCAAGGACCAGTACACATTGGATTCACAATGATGTCATCTATACATCTATATCCAACACAAGAGTTTTAGAACACAAACAATCTAACGGCCGAAATTAATAAGCAATCTCAATCCAAAGACTAGGCACCTCGCACCTGTGATCGACGAAGGCTAACCGGACACGTCGCAACCTGTGTGGTATATCGCTGTGTTAACGGATACAAACTGACCTGTCTGTTCACTGTTCTTTACAATGTTTATTATACTCTCCAATTCACGCTCCAACACTATGAGTAACACATAAATATCGCCAACCGATTATAACACTGACAAGAGGACAACCAATTACCAACGACACTCTAACAAAGACAGTGTTACCAACTCAAAAATATTTATCCCTAAAGTTAGTGTCAAAAACCCCTAAAATCGCCTTAATTATTTAGTCGTCCCCCTAAATAATATATAAATATAAATTCATAATGATATAGAAATAATATGCTGTAATATGTTTCAAAAGTCTTTTTATTATAAGTTATTTAATACATAAAATATTTTGTCTTCATCTGAAGATTCAGATTTTTTGGAATTTTTAGGCATCATTAACACATTTCTTATCGACACACAGTACAAAACAAAATCTAAATAACAATCATCGTAAGAATATTCTTAATCTATTTTTTTTGGCGGTATCCTATCTGACAAGCTAATATCAAACATACGTTCAATTTATACACAACAATAATCGCCATAAGCACGACTCGCTCGACGTTTGTTAAGTGTGAACCACGTTTTATGAGAGTGTTTTCCTTTTTAATTAATTTATAACTATTTTAGCGCTTCCCTCATTTATTATAGTTGGTGGTAGGTTTTTTTTGTGTGTTTTTGGTGAGTTTTTTTTGTAATATACGGTAAATTTAAGACCGGCGAGTAGGACTCGCTATCCTGGGTCACCATGGATTGAGATTCTCCTCCTGCTAAGCCGCCTGATATAGCGGAGAATGTAGAAATATGCACTCATGACCCATCATTACCTGTACCTGTAACATCAAGAAAGCGTCAGATCGAAAATGTAAGCCCAATAAATATAGTAAATAAAAAAACAATCACTGATCCTGCCTCAGCCTCTCCTTCTATTCAGACTGTATATACTCACCCGTCTCTTTCCGATGTTTCTAAAAAATATACATCCGAAGATAAGGGACCCTTTATGGTTTATGTGTCACGGGATACTGTAGATCCAGCTGCGGGTACATCTATCAGAGCCATAAAGTTTGGTCAATTCCTACATAAAAACAAAATTGGCTCAATACTTCGTGACGGAGTTAAAAATGTGAGTAGAAATAAAATAGCTGTAGAGTTTAGCTCAAGCCAAGCTGCAAATGACTTCCTGGAAAATCCCATTATTTCAATCTCACATTATAAAGCTTATATTCCGACCTTTAATGTAACACGCATGGGCCTTGTAAGGGGAATACCAGTAGACTGGCATCTAGATGAGTTCGTGGACTCACTGGAATTGCCTGCGGGATGTGGAGAAGTGCTCAAAATGAGAAGACGCAATAGAAAAGTTATTAATGATGGTACTGTGACTTGGGTTCCAACTCAATCTGCAGTCATAACTTTCAGAGGCCAAATGCTTCCTTCCCACATTTATTCATATCACTCTTCCCTCCCCGTTGAGACCTATCAATACCCAACCATTCAATGCCTCAATTGCTGTCGATTTGGTCACGTAAAGAACCAATGCCGATCAAAGCCTAGGTGCTATAAGTGCTCCGAAGCTCACTCTGGTGAATCCTGTCATATTAGCACCGAGGAATATAAATGTATTCTTTGCTTAAGTGAGCATCTCGCCACAGATAAGCAATGCATGTAGTTTTCTCGACAGCAATCAATAAAAAAGGTTATGTCAGATGAGAACATTTCATATGTAGAAGCTTCTTCACGTTTCCCTTCAGTACATCCCTCTTACTCAGATATAACAAAAGAAATGTTCACTCCTTCTCAAAAAGCATTCCCCCTTTTAACTACTAACCAAACCTCATCCTCTAGATCTCGATTGAATATGCAATCACAGTCCAGTTCCAAATCATACCGTGAAACCGTTTTCCACACTCCTCGTCCCAGAGTTCCTGCATCAAAGGGATACAATTTTTCAGCCCATCAAGCCATTATTAGAAACCCATCTTCCTCTCTTAATAATGGATCCGCTATAAAACCTGTTCAACATTCATATGCTACTCCCTCCACAGAGACAGAGATGATGGGTATGCAGGAAGCGCCATTCTTGTTCGGCGCTTTATTGTCTACTCCTGTATTCATCTTCCTCCTCACAGTCAAAGCATTCAGGCTGTGGCTGTGAGAATTCTTAACATTTCCTTTCTTTTCGTCTATATTCCTCATCCTCACTCCTCTATTATTCAAGAACTGAGATCTATCCTTTCCTCCTTACCTCCTCCTGTTTTTTTGATGGGAGATTTTAACTCACATCATACGATGTGGGGTTCTAGCCACTGTGATTGGTTCTCAGCTCATCTGTTGGAGATTTTTGATGATTTTAATATTTGCATTATAAATGATGGTTCTCCTACTCGTCGCCCATATCCCAATGAAAATCCTAAATCTGCAAATGACTTAACTCTCTGTTCGCCTTTTCTGGCTTCTCTTACTTCTTGGAATACTCTGTCCAGTACACATGGTAGTGATCACTACCCCATATTGATAACTTTAATACCAAATTCTACTCCACTCATTAACCTTAATCCACTTCTTAGATATAAGCTTAAAAAAGCAAAATGGTTTGATTTTACAACCAATGTTGATGAGCTTACAAACCGCTTGCCAAGTTTAACTGATGTTGGAAATATTTTACCTTATTACGACTGCTTCATTGAAATCTTGAAAACTTCAGCAAATCTTCATATCCCTATCAAAACAACTGAACGTGATTTTATGCTATCACCCCCATGGTGGGATGAAGAGTGTTCTGTTGCAATTAGTAACCGCAAGGAAGCTGAATTTTGCTATATTAGGTAGGTTAGGTCAAGAAATAAATATTAATATTATCAATTTAAAAATATTAGAGTCAAAAAATCCCTAAAAATACCCCTAAAAAATCCCATCTCACTTATTTACCCCCTAAATCTGGGGGGAAAACCCCTAAGTTGGTAACCATGAACAAAGATGATATATAAAACACTCAAGTGTCGACAACTTGATAAACAAATGCAAAAATTCACTGTTGCCAACAATAAATTCAAAATTTCTTTAAGCAAGTTGGTATTTCCCGTTAAAAACCCGTCAATTTATATATTTTTCCGTCAAAAAAAACCGTCAAATAAAAAAATACGTAAATGAGGGCGTACAAAAAAAAGAAAAGTTTTGCCTGTGAATATTTTTTTGCTATTCAATATTATTATAATTCCGTCAACAAATCTGTTAGCCGTTAAAATATATTTTATTCCGTTAGTGCCTGGCTCTAATCCGTCAGAACCACAGACTACATAGAGATGCTACGGATCAGGGAACACTTCAATACCAACGATCATATAAAAAAAGAGGATACCGCAAGTACGCCCGATTCGTGTCCCACTGAAACTCCGCTTAATTCAAAAACTCCGCGCCAAAATCATCATCTTTCTGACAAAAGACTAACCTAATAAAAGTACGGCATGATGAAAATTACAGTCGAGGCGCAAACTCACGAGTCATGAAAAACTAGCAATTAAACACAAATAACACGTATTAACCAGGCTATAGGAATAACGATTCTGGCGTGCCACTAGGAAGCATACTAATGTGTGTGTAATGTATTTAAAAAATCAATCATTATTATTTGCCGATGACCCTACTGTCATTATCTATACTAATATTATAAAGAAGTAAGATTTGTATTTTTGTATGTAACGAATAAACATATAAACTACTAGACCGATTTCAAAAATTCTTTCACCATTAGAAAGCTACATTATCCCTGAGTAACATAGGCTATATTTATTACACGAAAAAATTAGAGATCCTTAGTAAATCTCACGGAAGCCAACCCAAGGTGCCAAAAAATTTGCCATAAAATATCTTTCATCGCATGCGCTGCAAAAACTATTGATGATAGAACAAAAAAATGTTCTACAATATTATAGAACGTATCAATATCTACAAAAAAGTCCGCGAGACTATATATCCAACTATTATAGTTACGTCACTATAACTACTTTTTTACATTTTAAAAGTTGATAAAAATGCCTATCAAAATCAGACCATGTTTTCTATAACTTTGTATTAATCCTTATCCAAATAAATTATTTCGTATTCAAGACTATTTCAATACCTGTAAATTACTTTTTGAATTATTAAAATCGGACTTTTCATTCAAAAGATATTACGAAATTAAAAATATCAATATAAACAAAAAATACACGACGACGCGACGGGCCAGTATAGCGACGCAGCGCAGCGAGTAAAGCGGCAAGAGAGTGGGCACCGAAATGCGGGAGGGCCAATATATTTTTAAAATTAATATTCCACCCGCGCGAAGCCGGGATGGGCCCCTAGTACCATATAAAACTGATATGACATATTATGAATTTGTCATAAATATATCTTTGAATCATACTATAAAGTGGTTAGAAGAAAAAAATCTATCAGTAAATATAACTAGAAATATTTAACTCAATTGATTTAACAACGACATATAATAATTATTTTAAAATCCTAAATTCAATATTTTTGTACTACCACATTAAATCTACTTATTATTATTAAAATGGTTTTTTGTGTGTATATAATATTTGTATGCCTTAATATGGTAGAACATGAGGAACATATAAATTGTAAAATCTAATCTGTACCATGTTTAGCAAACAAATGTCATTTCATTATAAAATCATTACAATTACAATTAATTAGTACAGAATTTTCAGTGAATTTGATGCGCACATATTTTTTTTGTATTATACTTAATGTTAGTAAGAACATTATTTACATGCAATAAAATTTAATTAAAACAAATAAGAAGCCACTATCCATACTTTTGAGCCGGGCAGAAACGTCAACTATTAGACGCGACGTCGCATTTGATTAACGTTTTAGTTTGAAGTACTTGATCTACTTTTTTCTACGATCATTGGTCTTTCCAGAGTAAAGACATATTAAATAAAATATTTAGTAGATAAGAGAATAAAATAGATAAGCACTTTATTGCACACATAACGAAGAGGAGTAAATACAAAACATTAGCACAAAAGAAAAAATATATAACAAAGCGTGCAAAAGTGGTCTTATTACTAAAATAGCAATATCTAAACAGACAACCTTTGATGAAAGGAGCTGTCAAATACATATAATTTAAAATATAAAATACCATTAACATAAAAAATATACATACATATGTGTTTATACATACATATAGTAATAGGTATAGAGGTTTGTGGAAAAATCATAAATAAAAATTCAATCATGACTTTAAGAATGGTCTTTAGGTTTATTTTATCTATTTAAAGGTCTCAGCCATGAATTATGAAATTCAACAAGAAAGATATGTAGAAAAACACAATTCTTTTTCTGCTAGATAAATAGAATTTAAAAAAGAAATTAAAACAGCGTTTTATATAGTAAAATTATAATAACTATTCAATTTTATCATATTAGGCCATATTTTACTGCATATCATTAAAATTGATAAAGGCGCCAATAAATAATAATAATTTTGAAATAACTCAATAATTTACTGTAATTTTATTTACAATTAAATTGTCAAAATACCTAAATTTGAACGATTCTTGAATAATTAATAAAATAATAAGTAAAATATGATTCTTCTCATTTCCCGTTATTGGGAGAAATCCCACAAAACGGCAACACTGGTCATATGTCAATTTATGTTTATGTGTAACCACAGCATATAATTTTTAATTTTCATTCAACAGGTAGTCTCCATGACCGCTCAGTCTCCCTCGATTTTTCTTCATTATACGCGACACTGGCAGAATGTTTTGTGCTTAAGCACATACAAAGCCATTAAAAAAAAAAAAAAAAAGTCTCCATGCCATACAGCCACGGCGAGTTGATATACTAATAATTTATTATATTAAATATGTTTTTAATAAATGTTCACAATTGTAATAGAAACAATAAACCAAAGAGTTTCTTCCAATTTGATAATTCTTCTTGTTAAAAAATTGAAGAAAACACAAACCGATAAGTGTCTTTACATCGACCCATCCCTGTGCGTTGTATTGTTTAAACAATACCAATTCAAGGTCAATCAAGCTCGCGATGAGTTCGCTGTCGAAGTGATAGAACTCACCCGAGTGAGTTTCGATAATGAATTTGTTTCTTACAGAATAGCACGGCTGGATCTACTTTTTTTCTACGATCGTTTTTTTCAATACAAAAAAACTCGCCATATAGTTCACAAATCTTTTTTAGGTTACGTATTTGGACACTTGTCTTTTAAGCCAAAAAAATTCTCACCGTTTTATTCATGCTTTTTCAATTTCATATTTATGAAGAGATATGGAATTAGAAATAAAAGAAATTTATTATTTTTTTCAATTTTTATTTCTAAACCTTTTTTCATAAGCTAATCGTCATACACAGCATGCCTATGTCCTGGACATTCTATGGGATTATACAAACATTTCATATTGGATAATAGATTTTATGTTTTAATATATTTGCTCGATGTGGACCACTTTCCAAAAAGTTTTTTAAAGTGCTACTTACTTCTTTTCCATCAGCATAATAGGCTACAAAAGAATAACAAATATTAGTTAACATGTGAATTGAAAACATAAATTTTGCAATGATTAGAAAAATCTAAATATTTATTAACACTTAGAAATTTGAGCAGTATATGCTAGAGTTCCTGCAACTGTTTTACTGAAAACTCTTGCACAAATGTTTAGTGAGTTTGTTGAAATAAATAATGATAACAATAAATTTTCTTAAAGTCTGAAAAAATTACCTTCATCTTCTTTATTTTTTCACGAATTATGTGTTCATCATTTAATTTATGTATTAGTCGTACATGGGTATGGTTGCAATTAGTTTTATAAACTTCTAGAATGTCATTCCACTTTTTCTTCCATTGTATATTATATTTTTAGTTAAAAAATTATCCCTTAACCCTTTCATGTCATAATTTTAAAATAATGAAATTTGTACTACTATTTAAAAGAATTTTAAAGTTATTAAAACTTTAAAATCTTAATACGTACCTGTTAGTTTATGTTGTTTTTGTGTTTCTTCTTTAAGAGTCCTTATAGTGAATTGAAAAGCTGTACCCTGATCACAAACCAGGACAACTGGCATGAGTCCTGTGTTACCAACAGCAGAGACTACATGCTTAAGAATAGTTTTTAACTGGACCCTTGATGTTGCACCTTTACAAAAGTAAAATGCTAGAGGTTGCTGCCAGTTGTAAACTGCCCACAACACAACATGAAAACCAGAGCATGGTCTGCTAAATCCTTGGTTTTTTCTGTTGTTACAACAAACCCCTCTATCAAGTCTTTGTGCTTGTTATATGCCAATCCCGGTTCAACTGCCACTTCATCAAATAGAATTGAGCAATACTTTTTGTTATCTGGCCAAGTGTGAACCTGAATATAACATTCATTTTGTATAAATGTAACTATTGTGTAAAAGTAAAATACAATATTAATAATGTGCACAGCTTAAAAAATCTCTCTATAAAAATTAGTACAATTATTATTAAATAAGTACCTCCACTTTAATAGGTTCAAGTATTTCGTTATTGATTCCTGTCTTTATATTTAATTCTGAAATTGTTTTGTTTATAGTGTGTTTGGATGGCAGAATAAAAATTTATAACACTTAGGGCTTTGTTTCATAATGGACAAAGCTAAAAGTTTTTCCTCATCAGTGAATTGTTCTCCTAGGGGATTTTTGCCGACTTGCTGACATCAACATGATTTGCGACCTCCGAGCGCCGAACCAAGATTAGGCCTTTCAAAGTTTATCGTTTTCTTTGAACTTCGCAATCTTTTGCAATTCTGTCGTTCGGAATACTATCGAAGCTTTGTACTTTTATGATGGGACGTGAGTTCATCTAGAGAGAACTGACACGCCTCAGCGTTCTCTTCCAGAAATTAATAAATCTTTTCCATGGCCTCATCAACTGTGGGATGCTGACGATTTCCCCTGGACTTTCCTGTTAGTGGTGCCTGGTAGAGCTTTATTTGGCAAAATCTTCATCTTCAAACATTCATCACCACTTTTCTCGTTTCTCGGCTGCTTTTGTGCACACGGGCACTGTGCACATAAGGGAACATGTTCTTAAGGGAAATACTCGATGGAAGAAGGGTTTATATACCTCTTTCTTCACTAGGCGTTGACCTTCACTTAAAGTCTCCTTACATATAAAACACAAACCCACGCTGGGACTGGGTTCAGACATTCTGTAGATTTTGAGTTCAACTTGCACTCACGTTATGGGCAGCAAGCCAGTCAACAACTGAAATGAAAAAAAAAAATAATTACAGAAGCTTAAAAACGTGCTACTAGGTGGAGGGTCGCATTCGTGACTTCACACGAGCAATACTAGCATACTCCGTCGGAAGTAGGGGACTTGCTCAGGTGGGAGAGTTGAACCACCTTTTAAAACTCGAAACAACACGCAAAAGAAAAAAACATGATTTTTTTTTTTTCAGAATTAGAAAACGCTATACGTGAGGTAAAGCGAAGGTGCATGTTTAAGAAAAACATCTATTAAGTATGGAATCGATAGAAGTACACTAAGACGTTATATATATAAATTGAACGAACAAAAATTGCAAAAATTTGAAGAATAGAACAGTCAGTATAAAGACTCACAAATATTTACTATTTCTGAAGAAAAACTCCTGGTTGAATATTTATTATCATGCAGTAAAATGCATTACGGTCTGACTAGAAAGCAAGCAATGCATTGGCTTTTGAGACCATGAAAGACCATGCGTCTATGTCTTTTATGCCGCAGATAAGTCCATGAGATATGTGTTGGACTTACACAAGATATTCGTGATTACATTTGTCATGAATGTGACCAGAATTAGATTTTTAGGTTACCAGCTGACTGAAAGTAATTATTAAGACTGATTGATAATACCAAATGACTAGAATAAGTATATAATTTAAACAAAAGATTAAGATAGATCAACAGGTTTGATTAAAGATAAAATAAACGTTAGATATTTAATTTTGTTAACAAAATGTTTAATAAATATATTTAATAGTTATGTTAAAGAATATGTTGATGTTTTGGTTTTTTCCTTTATAAGAAGAGTCATAACTGTGTTTCTTTATAATTTAATTTCATTTTGTGATGTTTTGCTTAATATATCTGTGATTTAAGCTGCAAAATGTTTTTATTTTCTTCTTTAAAAAGTCATGTTCAACTCTCCCCAGACCCTGGTTCAAGGGTCCCTATGGGTGGGGAGAGTTCAGACTCATATCCCATTTTTCATTCAAATATATATAACATATTTCAGTACGATATTATCGAAAAGGTAATTATGCACAAGTAAACCTAAATAAATAAGCTACTGTTTATTATCATAATTGAATCACTAAGCCTCAATTATAAAAAAATACGATACTTTAAACAAAAAGCGGTTCACCTCTCCCGGACTTCCCCTAATTGGAATTTCATCCCGCTAGAGTTATTCGAGTAACGTCTAAAATATTGCGAAAAATTGCAAAGTTCGAAAAAACTTTTAAACGCTTAAAATCTCGGAAACTATTGGGTACAGAGACAGTTCTAGTATCATATTAGGGGCCATTCATTTACGTAAGACGATTTATGCAAAATATTCCATTATTCTTATTTCATTCTTCATTTTTGAACACCAAATATTTCTCTTATGTACAAAGTATAAGTGGTTACTATCAACATTAACAATGTATGAAATGTAATTCTTATTTAAAAATAATGCCCATACTATTTGTGAGTAGTTTTTCTAGAGTATCGTACAATTTTGGAATTTCGGTTAGTTGCGTTAATTTTCTAAAAAGCTTGCCATAGTGGTGTCCTTACTCTTTTTTACAGCAAGATGAGAGAAAGTTCATTGAAAGTAAAAGTCTATGAAAATTTTAAGAAAAAAATATTGACTTATTTTTGCAAAAAAACTACAGACATTCTGTGATTTTTAAGGGTTGTGGTGATGGACGAGCTTCTTAGGTTGCTAATAAAGAAAAAAAAAATCAGAATTAATTGAAAAATTGTGGGCATGGTAGTTTAAAATATCGTAAGGTATCAAATGTCTACTACTATTAAACCCATCAGGGACAGTAGCAACACATAGAAATGATCTCATGAATATAGCAACAAAATTTTATAAAGATCTATATACAAGTACAAATAATTCCAAAGAAACGTATACAAACATGCCAATTAATAATGATCCGGTCCTACCTTTTTTGGAAAGTGAGATAAAACTGTCTATAAATAAATTGAAAACGGGAAAATGTCCAGGGCCAGATGGAATAACAAATGAGAATATCAAGGCTGGAACGGACACTAGCAAAACAATTAAACAAACTGTTTAATCTCATCCTATACAAAAAAGATTATTATAATAGATTATTCTAAGGCATTTGATTCTATATGTCACAACTCTATCTGGCAAGCACTCCACGAGCAAGGAACTAATAGAAACAATATATACCAACAGCATGACACGAACGCGTCTAGATGCTAAAGGCTGTTTTCAAGTTAAGCGTGGAGTAAAACAAGGCGATCCGCTCTCGTCAAAATTGTTCACTTCTGTTCTAGAGTCTGTTAAACATGGGGATAAACATCAACGGAATATATCTTTCAAATCTAAGATTCTAAGATGACATAATTTTATTATCTGAAAAATCAGAACAATTACAATGCATGATAGAATCTCTTAAAATAATTAAAAAACCAGTAATAGTGTAAATAAATTACTGTATAATTGTCTAGAACTTTTGTATAATCGTATAGTGATACGTGGAATAAAAGGTGTTCAATAATCAAAGAAATCTTGTGAATAATCAGCTGTTTGATGTTCTCAACGGCTGCCGTTTAAACCGGGGGAGTATTGTTTTCATCATTTTATACAAATAAGTTTATTTACATAACATTTTAACAACACTTTTATCTTTTATTATATATTCTTCGCAATACACGCTTCACTTTGTGTGAGCAACGTCACTCCTCACATTAAGGCATAGTCATTGTCTCCCTTTGCTTGAGAAGTTGGAAGCAAAGACGCAGACAGACATACAAGCCTCAGACACTCACCTACCAAACAGAAACTAAACACATTTTAATTATAAATAACATAGGTACTTAAGATAATTATATTCATTTTGTTATTACAAGTTTAGAGTTTAAAATTATTATTTTAAAGGTTAAAAATAATATAATAGTATTGTTTTTAGTTCAATACAAATACTAAATATTAGATACATTGTTGGTTATATTTTCAAAACTACTTTATTAAAAAAAAATATTACTATTATATTCTATTTAATTTATTAATTCCTCTCTCATTTTCCTTCTTTCTCTGTATATTTCAGTTCTAAAACCAATAATGGAATCGGTAATTTTGACTCGCAAGGCATTGGCCAAAAATCAAGAAATTAAATTAAAGCAAACGCTGCAGGAACTCTAAACCGTATAACAGAATTAGAAGTTAGCTTACATGAAGCTTCCAGCAACATTTCACAGCTGGAAAATTATAAAACCCTCTATGAATCCAGCGTTACTCAGAACTTATATGAGCAACTGGTTGAATGTGACTCACAACATACTTGTAATTTACTGATTACTAATATAAATATAAATTGTAACAATTTAATACATTTCTCAATTCATAATAAATTAAAAAAATATATTAAAATTAAAAGATTTATTAATAAAACAAATAAAATTATAAA
The DNA here is from genome assembly GCA_905147385.1 of Limenitis camilla. Lineage (NCBI taxonomy): Eukaryota > Metazoa > Arthropoda > Insecta > Lepidoptera > Nymphalidae > Limenitis > Limenitis camilla. The sequence continues at coordinate 21,819,111 of LR990224.1, forward strand.
AAATAAATTTACATTAAAACAGGTAAATGAGCTGAGAAGTGACCGTTCGAAATTACTAAATAAATTAAACCAATGTAGAGATAAACTCCATAAAAATATGCACAATTATGACCGGGAGACACAGGCACTTCAGGGTGAAATTGATAGTCTACATTTCTCCTTAAAATCAATAAGTGACAAATATGAGTCGTCACAAAAACAAATAAATGAGCATATTCTAGCAGCTCATAATCTTGTGGAGATGTGCAACTACAACCGTGAGAGGTTTGAGTCATTATCCAGTAAGAGTTGTGGTTGCACTAAAGATAACTCGGCTCAACCAGGAGTGTCATGTGAATCGCCCACAAAAAATAATATAAAATCAATTACTCAATTAAATTGCAATTTGTCAAGAAATAATACACTGAAAAAAGTCATAGTTGTATCAGACAGCTTCGGCCAAAGCTTTGGGTTATTGTTAAATAATAATAATATTGATAGGGTTTACAATATATGTTCGCCTGGGGCTAGTTTCCAGCACCAAATTAATAAAATCAAATCCATGCAACTGACAAATAATGATGTAGTTATATAGATGCATGTATGAGAAATGTAAAATTAAAATATGAACTATATGACAAAAATAGATGTAAGTTTATTATCTCCGTATTCCCATATTCTTCTTCACTCACTGCCACTCAGAATAATTATATTTATAAACTAAATAGCACATTATGCAATCTGACTCAACGTCGCGCGAATAGCGACGCATTTTTATACTTTGACATTAATAAATTTATTAATAATGGATGTAAGGTAACAAAAGATACAGTGTATCTGCCTTTATATTATAGGAGACAGGTTGCTACTTTAGTAGCTTATAACGTTTACAACCCCGTTATCTATACTATTATATAAAGAGGAAAGATTTGATTGTTTGTTGCGAATAGGCTCGAAAAGTACTGAACCGATTTTGAAAATTCTTTCACCGGAAGCTACATCCTTTCCGGGTAACATAGGCTATGTGGTGTTGCCATAAATACTCTAATTAAAAAGATATGGCCATATAAGTGCCATAAGGTGGCCATTTTGTAAATTGAAGAGTTTCTCAGGAACTACAAATCCGATTTAAAAAATTCTTTCACTGATAGAAAACTACACTATTCGTGAGGGACAAAGGTGATTTAGTGTTGCCATATACATTTTTTAATTAATAGAATATGGTCATTTTGTTGTTACTAATTCGATTTTTAAAATTCTTTCACTGATAGAAAACTACACTATTCGTGAGGGACAAAGGTGATTTAGTGTTGCCATATACATTTTTTAATTAATAGAATATGGTCATTTTGTTGTTACTAATTCGATTTTTAAAATTCTTTCACTGACAGAAAACTACACTATTCGTGAGGGACAAAGGTGATTTAGTGTTGCCATATACATTTTTTAATTAATAGAATATGGTCATTTTGTTGTTACTAATTCGATTTTTAAAATTCTTTCACTGATAGAAAACTACACTATTCGTGAGGGACAAAGGTGATTTAGTGTTGCCATATACATTTTTTAATTAATAGAATATGGTCATTTTGTTGTTACTAATTCGATTTTTAAAATTCTTTCACTGATAGAAAACTACACTATTCGTGAGGGACAAAGGTGATTTAGTGTTGCCATATACATTTTTTAATTAATAGAATATGGTCATTTTGTTGCTACTGATCCGATTTTTAAAATTCTTTCACTGAGTATTTCCATCTCTTCCACTTATAATACTAACATTGTCTCTCATCCTCTCTCTTTTCTCTCTCTTTAATTCTTCTCTCTCTCTCTCTCTCTCTCCTTTACCTATTCAATTTTATTTTTTCTCTGTCCTCCCTCTCTTAGCATCTGTCGCTTTTCTTTTATTTTTTGTTTCTATTAATTTTCTTTTTATAACTTTTTCTCACTGTCTCCCTTTTGTCAAATAATGAAAAACTACACAATTACAGAGTGACAATTTAAGGACATCAATTATAATATTGTTTTAAATACCCGGAGCGAAGCGAGGGCAGCCCTCTAGTATGTAATATAACGAAGGAGATTGACTTGAGTCATAATAATATTGTTAGTTCTTCTAATATTAATATACAACCTAGTTTAAATTAGACAGACAGACAAAGCCTAAACCGGGCAAGATTAATATTATACATTAGAGGTGTGTCATACTCGTCAATCTCCGTACTAAGTCTTACAAGTACGAGTACTTGTAAATACGCGTTCCAAAGACTAGCTCCAGGAGTATGAGTATCTGCGTCTGCGTGAAAGCACTTATTAGATACTACGGAAGTATGGACTATAAGTAGATACGAGTATATTTAAAACGTCGATTTTTCGTCGAAAAATCGATTAGAATGACTACTAACATAGAATATAAGCTAATGTATACTAACAAATTGAGTCTAAGTTACTTGAATAAAGATTATTATTATTATTATACTCTGTACACGGTTCGAATATAATATAATAGTTTTCGAAAATCTATTCATATAACAAAATTCTAACTGAGTCGACCCTGTACAATAAATATTTTTTGGAAAATTATTTAAATAGTCATGATTATCGAAAGAGAGGCCAAATCTATAGTTTTTAAAATCTTTGTCTGCCTGTAATCGCATCACGAGATCCCACTGGATAGATTTTGATGAAATTTGGTATGATGATATCTGGCTATCCAACTTCACTACTATCGCATCTACTAATCGAATCTTTATCCTAATCAAAATAAGATAGAATTTCGTCTGATAGACACACACACACACAAACCAACCGAGAGTACGCGGAGTATGAGTTATTTCATTTAAAAAACAACCTTAACGCTAGTATTTTACAGTCGAGAGCTGTTATTCTCACTTCATTCACACACACTAACGTCGAGCGCGTCTCGCAACGAGTACGAGGCAACTCACACATGCTTACATCGAGTGTGAACTCAGTGAAGACGTATACTCGCATATTTCTCAGGATTAGGTAATATTCATATATTCGTCTGGCAATAATATAAAATTTTAACTAATACTTCATTAATACTTTTATTTATCTCAGGTGTGTAATATTACTTGTAATAGGTTTTATAACTAAGTCTTTATTATTGGAACTGGTATAGTAATATAATCTGTGTACAATGAATCCGAACGATATTATCCGACCTATTTTGAATGGTTATCACAGAGATTATGTGAATATGAAATATAAGCATATCAGAATTTGTCAGAGTACTTATTCACAGATCTTTCAAAATACTCGGCATACTTCAATACTTGTAAATACTTCAAGACGCGTTTGGACGCTAATCAGAGACTTGGAACAGAGACGTCTTCGCTGAAATCTAGTCTTGAAACCTGTTCCAGTATATACGCCACACCTCTATTATACATCAAAATTTGCAAGGTTTAGGCGGCAAAGAGTTAGAATTAGAATTATTTATTGCTAAATTTGACATTTTAGTAAATATAGATAATTTCATCATGTCAAGTGCGTTCGTCAGAGTTAACGCGGATCGCGGAGGAAGTCTGATTCTTGTACGTAATGATATTGCTCGCGCCGTATGTAAGCCACGACAGGATATTGTCTCTCTCTCTGTCGAACGCACCGTAGAATTATCATGCATTGAGCTTCAACGTTATGTTATAGTATGCGTGTACCGCCCGCCCCCCTAATAGTGATTATAATTTATTTGAATCGACAATGGACGATGTGCTTAAAAGACTATGTAGTAAGAGTAAGTCGGTAATTGTTTGTGGACACTTTAATGTAGATATTATAGTAGAAACGTCCTTGAGTCGTCGACTATTAAATTTGTTTAAATCATATAATTTAATAAATTTATTTACTGAGCCGACTCATGTGAGAGATACATATGCTACGTGCATAGATAACGTGTTCTGTCAGTGTCAAGTGAGTGGGAAATTAATTATTGACAATTTAAGTTCTGACCACTACGGTCAAAAATTTACTTTAAAGGATACTATAGTTGAAGAAAGACTAAAAATTATCTGCCGTCCTAAGACTGTTAGCAGAATAAATTGTTTTAAGGAAAGTGTTGCACAAAAAATAAGTGATTTGGACACAAACTCAAAGAATCCAGATGAACTGTATAATAATGACTGTTTCATTTAATTTTATCTGTTTAATAATAGCTTTAAAGAAAAAACCTTCTTTAAAAACTTGAAACTAAATTTAGTGATTGGACGACTGTAGGCATATTTAGAAGTAGAGAAAAACTTTATGAATTATACGGGGAGAAGCAGTTTAATCATGATCCAAAGTTTTTACAATATGTTAAAAAATTTTCAAAGACTTTTAGAATTGTTTGTATCCAGGCCAAGGTGATATATATTAGAAATAAAAATAATGAACTCGGACGATAAAATAGGAGCTACATGGGACGCTATTAATAGTATTACTGGAAGATCTGTAAATATTAATGAACAAGTTGAAAATTGACAATGTAATGATAAATTCTGGCAAAGAAGTGGCAAATAAATGCTTTTGAAAAATATTTTACAGAAATTCCGGTTAAAGTAACATCTAGCCTTAAATCTTCTCCCATCGATGCTATTGCATTGTTAAAAAGGAATCACTTGGGTTGTACAATAGTTTCAATTTCAAGTATGTTTCACCAGTAGATATAATTAAAACATTTAAAACTTTTAATTTTAAAAAACTGGTGATTTATGGGATATAACTGTAAGATTACTTACCGAAATTATTTATAATATCGCTCCACATCTAGCTCTTATTTTCAAGAAGTGTGTGGATACAGGATCGTTTCCTAATTTAATGAAACACAGTAAAGTTATACCACTTTTTAAAAAGGGTGACAAAAACGATCCTGGTAACTACAGACCTATCTCTATATTACCATCACTAAGTAAAGTTTTTGAAAAAATTATAAATCAACTTTTGGAGTATTTCGGAATAAATAATATTTTTCATAGTGAGCAATATGGTTTTACTAGGGGTAGGTCAACAACGGATGCAGGAGTCGCGCTCCTCAAGCATATTTACGACGCATGGGAGAAATCACAAAATGCAATTGGTGTATTTTGTGATTTGTCAAAAGCCTTTGATTGTGTTCAACATGAAACGTTTTTAAAAAAACTCAATTATTATGGTATTAGTGATAAAGGACTTGATCTAATTGCTTCTTACCTTACCCAAAGGATCCAGAATATTGCTATTAATGGTGAAAAATCTTCTGGATCCTTCTTAAGAATGGGCGTTCCACAAGGTACTATATTAGGCCTATTTTTATTCCTGATTTATATTAATGATCTGCCATACTACGTGAGGAATTTATGCGACATTGTACTTTTTGCTGATGACACTTCTCTTATATTCAAAGTTAAGAGAAACCAACACAGTTGCGACGATGTAAACAGAGCACTGTCGCAGGTTCTTCCATGGTTTACGATTAATAGTTTAGTACTAAACGCAAAAAAGACTAAATGTGTAGAATTTGCTTTACCGAATGTTAAAAAACAGCAATTCACCCTTTTATTAAATAATGAAAATTTGAATTTAACCGACTCAACGATTTTTTTAGGAATAACTTTAGACTCAAAACTTCAGTGAAACTCCCATTTATCTTTGGCGGGAAGACTCAGCTCCGCAGCTTACGCAGTAAGAAAAGTAAGGCAATTAACTGATATTGATACAGCCAGACTCGTTTATTTTAGTTAATTTCACAGTATAATGTCCTACGGCATTTTGTTGTGGGGCAGGGCCTCGGACATAGAATCCATTTTAATTTTAAAAAAAGAGCAGTTCGGGCCATTTATAATCTAAGAGCTAAAGATTCCCTTCGAGATGTTTTTAATAAAATAGATATTCTTACGGTGCGCCGTCACAGTACTTTTAATGGAACATTATATACATTAGTTTATGAAAATAACGTAATGTTCTGCACATTACGTTATTTTCCAAACATAATGACACACACAGGATAAATACTAGAAATAAAAATAAACTTGTAACGCCATACATTCGTCTCCACAAAGTTAGTAATAGTTTGATGGGGCTTGGTGTTCGCATCTATAATAAGATCCCACAGACTATATTAGACTTGCCACTTCAGCAATTTAAAACTCGAATAAAAAGTGTTTAGTAAATAAAGCTTACTACTCTGTACAATATTATTTAAATGATGACAAAGCTTGGATTCAAAATGACGTTGATGCTCAGCTGAATGATTATACCTTTGTAACAGAATACAAACAGACTGATGTAAACAATGGCATTTTGATGCGAGCAACTGTTTCTTGCCAGTTCTTCTCATCAGGAAACTGCTTTCCGAACTGGTGGTAGCTTCAGACGAACTGACTGACTGACTGACCAATTTTTGACGTGTCAAAAGTACTTTGTAAAAAGTCTATTTGAATAAAATATTTTGAGTTACCATAACAAAACAATCGGATTGGAAATAAACAAGTAGAAAACAAAAGTAATGACAAATAGTAAAAAGAAACCTGTATCTATCCACTTGGTATCCATATATTATGTTAAAGAATATTTAAAGGTTTCCTCCCATGAAGACCGAAAACAAAAGTGCTGAATATATGTTTAGCTCCTTGCCTAACATATGCATGTCAAACATGGTTGTTTAAAAAATCTTGTCTAAATAAAATAAGAACATGTCAAAGAGGAATCAGGACCAGGTTGGCCCGAAACAGTGAATTGTGGTACAACTTGGAAGAGGCTTTCAGCGCTACAGGCAGCCCTTACATATAATGTACTTACCACATTAACATATGTATTTATTATGCGACACACATTCTTAAATCTCACTGTAAAGCAAAACATAGTTAAACATACATGGATTGTGAAAGTACCAGTTACACAAAGAACACACAGACAAAAAAAAACATATTTATTAAGATTTTAAACGGTAAACACTCACGTAATTTTTTGTATCGTAGTTTTACTTAAGTTTCAGCCGCGTTCGGCGGCCTTCCTCAGAGAGTGGACCCACGCGCGTTGACGGCTCGGCGGACACTGCGCGCCGAAGCACGTAGAGCGCGTGAGGACAACGGTTGCGTAGCAGGAGAGGCTCGGGAACGGATATAGTGTCTTTGTCAGAGGCACTTAGGAGCTCATTCTTACTGGCTTCATCGTGGATGAATGGGATGTTCCAGCACAGAGAACTCACGACATCTTCGCCAGTCTCACGGTGCACAGTTCTGACTTTTTGAAAACACGGTTTCCAAGTCGGCGGCAGTTTCCATCCTCAGTCTCTGTTGTATGTTGGCCGCTTACTAATCTCTATGGCTTCCCTGACTTTACGAGGTATAAAATACTTCTCTCGGGCTAACACTTTGGCCTTGTCGAACCTTATGTAATGCGTCGCGTCAGAGGTGAGGGCATGTTCTGCCACCGCGGAACCGTCGCTATCCAACTTCTTCATAGCGCGTATGTGCTCCGTGAGCCTGGTAGACACGTTCCTTCTTGTTTCGCCGACGTAACATTTTCCACAATCGCAGGGAATCATATATACCCCGGGGACACCTAGTTTGTCGTTGTCCTTAGGAGAACGGAGTATCTGCCTGAGTTGCGTCATAGGCCGGAAGATTGTCCTGATGCTATATCTTCGGCGTAACAGGTTTCCAATCTTATCCGTAATTCCTGTTATGAAAGGCAGGAATACTGCCGCTCTTTCCACTGTTACCAGGCGAGATTTCTTTGACGCATTCGCAAACCTCCAACTCTGTTTCCATTTATATCCATTGCTATAAAGCACCCTTCTGACGTGATCTAGCTCAGTGTTAAGGTGTTTCTGGTCACACAGTCTTAGAGCTCTGTTTATGAGCGTTCGTGGTACTGAAGCAAGATGTGACGGGTGATGGTGTGAGTCGGCTCTGAGATACCTATCCGTGTGTGTAGGTTTACGGTATACCGTGTGGGAAAGCCGGCAATTAGGCTCGCGTTTCACCAATACATCTAGGAAGGCTAAGGCTCCATCTTGCTCACGTTCCATTGTTACAGCAATTTTTGGATGGATGCTATTAAGATGTGCTAATAGCGAGTCTATGTTGTCCCGGTGAATAATAACGAATACGTCGTCGACATATCGCCACCAGTGTCTCGATCTTTGTGAAGATTGTAGTAATGCCAACTCTTCGAACCATTCCATGAATATGTTGGCTACTACAGGAGCTAATGGAGACCCCATTGCGACGCCGTCTGTTTGTAGATAATAATCCCCTTTCCATACAAACATGCCCTCACCTCTGACGCGACGCATTACATAAGGTTCGACAAAGCCAAAGTGTTAGCCCGAGAGAAGTATTTTATACCTCGTAAAGTCAGGGAAGCCATAGAGATTAGTAAGCGGCCAACATACAACAGAGACTGAGGATGGAAACTGCCGCCGACTTGGAAACCGTGTTTTCAAAAAGTCAGAACTGTGCACCGTGAGACTGGCGAAGACGTCGTGAGTTCTCTGTGCTGGAACATCCCATTCATCCACGATGAAGCCAGTAAGAATGAGCTCCTAAGTGCCTCTGACAAAGACACTATATCCGTTCCCGAGCCTCTCCTGCTACGCAACCGTTGTCCTCACGCGCTCTACGTGCTTCGGCGCGCAGTGTCCGCCGAGCCGTCAACGCGCGTGTGTCCACTCTCTGAGGAAGGCCGCCGAACGCGGCTGAAACTTAAGTAAAACTACGATACCAAAAATTACGTGAGTGTTTACCGTTTAAAATCTTTAAAAATGACTGATTACCACGTTAGTTTCTATAATAAAATATTTATTAAGGCACAAATACTAACAAAGATTGTTATAAAAAATTATATATGTTTATGTGATTTATGTAAGGAAGTAAATAATGCTTTTTTATTATTATTATCAATTTTAAATATCAGGTTTGTATGGTGGTACATTAAGTGAGATTACTATTAATTTTTATGACTATCATAATACTTACCAATTACTCTATGCAGCAACACTATTGTTTTCTTTCTGCTTTCGCTATATCGGCGGTCTCCATCAGAGGGGACACACGTGCGGTCGTGGCTCGGCGGACACTGCGGGCTGCCGGACGTAAAGCGCGTGAAGACAACAGTTCCGGAGTAGGTGGCGAATCGGATATTACGTCTCCATCAGAGGTATTTAGAAGTTCATTCTCATCTTGCATGAAGGGGATGTTCCAGCACACAGAAGTCATCACGTCATCTGTTCTAGTAATCTGTAAGTAACATCAATACAATTAAATTCTTTATTTAACTTTTAAAAAATGTAAGATTTATTACAATATACATACTGATTTACATTAAAGGGTTACATTCCACATATATATTACAAACTGACTTTACTATTTTAAATTATTGCCTACATAAATTTCACATATTTTGTACATTTGCAGTGAGTGCCTTGCCATGAGTGTGAAGATGTATCACATGTCGGAGAACAAGCTGAGTGCTATGTATGAGCGAGTCATTAGTGTTGAGTTGCGACTATATTTGATTAGTTTATGCAGGTGTGCAGAGTGTGCCTCGCCATGAGTGTGAAGATGTATCACATGTCGGAGAACAAGCTGAGTGCTATGTATGAGCGATTCATTAGTGTTGAGGTGCAACTATATTTGATTAGTTTATGCAGGTGTGCAGAGTGTGCCTCGCCATGAGTGTGAAGATGTATCACATGTCGGAGAACAAGCTGAGTGCTATGTATGAGCGAGTCATAAGTGTTGAGGTGCGACTATATTTGATTAGTTTATGCAGGTGTGCAGAGTGTGCCTCGCCATGAGTGTGAAGATGTATCACATGTCGGAGAACAAGCTGAGTGCTATGTATGAGCGAGTCATTAGTGTTGAGGTGCAACTATATTTGATTAGTTTATGCAGGTGTGCAGAGTGTGCCTCGCCATGAGTGTGAAGATGTATCACATGTCGGAGAACAAGCTGAGTGCTATGTATGAGCGATTCATTAGTGTTGAGGTGCAACTATATTTGATTAGTTTATGCAGGTGTGCAGAGTGTGCCTCGCCATGAGTGTGAAGATGTATCACATGTCGGAGAACAAGCTGAGTGCTATGTATGAGCGAGTCATAAGTGTTGAGGTGCGACTATATTTGATTAGTTTATGCAGGTGTGCAGAGTGTGCCTCGCCATGAGTGTGAAGATGTATCACATGTCGGAGAACAAGCTGAGTGCTATGTATGAGCGAGTCATTAGTGTTGAGGTGCAACTATATTTGATTAGTTTATGCAGGTGTGCAGAGTGTGCCTCGCCATGAGTGTGAAGATGTATCACATGTCGGAGAACAAGCTGAGTGCTATGTATGAGCGAGTCATTAGTGTTGAGGTGCAACTATATTTGATTAGTTTATGCAGGTGTGCAGAGTGTGCCTCGCCATGAGTGTGAAGATGTATCACATGTCGGAGAACAAGCTGAGTGCTATGTATGAGCGAGTCATTAGTGTTGAGTTGCGACTATATTTGATTAGTTTATGCAGGTGTGCTGTGTGTGCCTCGCCATGAGTGTGAAGATGTATCACATGTCGGAGAACAAGCTGAGTGCTATGTATGAGCGAGTCATTAGTGTTGAGGTGCGACTATATTTGATTAGTTTATGCAGGTGTGCAGTGTGAAGATGTATCACAAATGTCAAGAGCTCGCTCATACATAACACTCAGCTTGTTCTCCGACATGTGATAAATCTTCACACTCATGGCGAGTCACACTCTGCACACCGGCATAAACTAATCAAATATAGTCGCACCTCAAAACTAATGACTAGCTCATACATAACACTCAGCTTGTTCTCCGACATGTGATAAATCTTCACACTCATGGCGAGGCATACTCAGCACACCTGCATAAACTAATCAAATATAGTCGCACCTCAACACTAATGACTAGCTCATACATAGCACTCAGCTTGTACTCCGACATGTGATAAATTTTCACACTCATGGCAAGGCACACTCAGCACACCTGCATGAACTAATCAAATATAGTTGCACCTCAGCACTAATGACTAGCTCATACATAACACTCTGCTTGTTCTCCGACATGTGATAAATCTCCACACTCATGGCGAGGCACACTCAGCACACCTGCATAAACTAATCAAATATAGTCGCACCTCAACACTAATGACTAACTCATACATAACACTCAGCTTGTTCTCCGACATGTGATAAATCTTCACACTCATGGCGAGGCACACTCAGCACACCTGCATAAACTAATCAAATATAGTCGCACCACAACACCAGTGACTCGCTCATACATAACACTCAGCTTGTTCTCCGACATGTGATACATCTTCACACTCATGGCAAGGCACTCACTGCAAATGTACAAAATATGTGAAATTTATGTAGGCAATAATTTAAAATAGTAAAGTCAGTTTGTAATATCTATGTGGAATGTAACCCTTTAATGTAAATCAGTATGTATATTGTAATAAATCTTACATTCTTTAAAAGTTAAATAAAAGATTTTATTGTATCGATGGTACTTACAACTAATGGCCGATTATGATCATCATCAGTATTTTAAACCACAAACCTAAAATATAATGAACATATAATATAATTCATCAATCATTTATCAAATTATAATTTGCCTTGCATATATAAATACCTTGTTGTGTTAACAGTTATTTTTTTTTTAATAACTGCTTTGAATGTTCTTATGCCCAAAACATTCTGCCATTGTCACGTATAATGAAAAAAACACGGATGAGACTGTGCGATATATCTTGGCAAAAAGTTAATGTGATTAAGTGACTATGAAAAAATGTTGATGCATGTATTGTATACAGGAACAACCTAAAACAATAAAATAAAACAGTTATATACAAGATGAACAATAAGAGATAGAAAAATAGAGTTATATGCAAATACAATGAACATTTATTTAAACTTTAATCAAACTCAAAATAGTTATTTCAAATTGACTTTTTACAAAGTACTTTTGACACATCAAAATTTGGACAATCAGTCAGTTTGTCATCTACCCTCCAACATTGACATTGGCACAATTATTCCAAGCTTTGTCATCATTTAAGTAATCATTGACAGAATAGTAGTCCCTTGTCTATAAACCTGACATAACTACTGACCTAGGTTTAGTTAAAGGTGCCCCCGGTAATAATGTAAAATTGCAGGAACTTATTCATCAAAATTGGCCAAATCATCTATTAATTTATACTGATGCATCCAAACTATCTCTTGATGGTTTTGTTGGTGCAGCTTGTTGGGTGCCCAGGTACAAAATTATTCTGCAATTTAAATGTCCCCCTGAGTCATCTGGGTTTACAGGTGAGGCTGTGGCCTTGTTTGAAGCGATTAAGTACACAGAGTCTCATAACATTAATCAAACACTTATACTGACTGACTCGCTGAGTTGTTTAATGGCTATTAAAGAGAATCCGTTTCGGGCCAAGCGTAGGCATTCTATTATTTTAAAGATTCGGGAAGCACTTTATTCTTGCCATCAGAAAGGGTTTATGATCACTTTAGTTTTTATCCCGAGTCACTCAGGCATTACTGGTAACGAGACTGTTGATTCTTGCGCCAAATTAGCAGTTCATTGCGGTTCTCTCGAACATTTTTCTAACTCATCCCAGGACCTATGCTCACTCGCTAAAATTCATTTGGACCAATCCTGGAACGAATACTGGAATTCATCGAAGTCGGTTAAAGGCAAATACTATGCCTCACTACAATCTGACATTCCGAGACGACCCTGGTTTTTTGCTCAAAGGTTTGCTGATCGATTTGGTACTACAACTATATGTCGTCTTCGTCTCGGACACGCATGTACCCCTGTGCACTTGGCTAAGATCAGAGTCAGAGACCACTCGTTGTGCGAGTGCGGCTTAGACGAAGGCTCTGCCTCTCACATTATTTTTAACTGTTCAAAGCTTTTACACCCTCTCTATGACGTTCTCCCTCGTAAAGTCCCCCGTCCTTTGAGTGTTAAATGTTTGTTAATGTTTGTGTTTAGTCCCTTATGTACATTCTTATGTAAATATATTAAAACTAACAATATTAAATTATAAATAACAATCGGTAGTATTTTATTATTTTTACTTATATGTGATGTGTGTGTGTTTTTTTTTGTTGCAGATTTACTAACAATCGCTACCTATTTATCATGTACATATAGTCAAATTAATGTTTAAATTATATTTTTTACCGTACTCTAGCTCAATTTGACTGTTTTCTCCATCTCACGTGACATTGGCGGAGTTAAATGTGCTCAACTTGCACGCCTAAAAGCCATAAACCTAAAAATTGAATTGAATTGACAGAATAGTAGGCTTTGTTTATTAAACATTTTTAATGGATGGGTTTTAAATCGCTGAAGTGGCAAATCTCAATATAGGCTGTATGGAACCTTGTTATAGATGCAAACACCAAGCCCCATAAAACAATTACTCACATTGTGGAGACAATAGTATGGCGTTCAAAGTTTACTTTAGTTTCTTGTATTTATATTGTGTCTGTCACTGTTTTAAATATAAATTTATATTCTGCCTAATGTATAAAATATTACAATAAATATATTGTGACGGTACTGTAAGAATACCTATTTTTTTAAATACATCTCGAAGGGAATCTCTAGCTCTCAGATTGTAAATAGCCCGAACTGCTCTTTTGTTGAAGAATAAAAATAGATTCAATGTCTGCAGCCCCACCCCACAGCAAAATGCCATAAGACAATACTGTGGAAATAACTGAAATTAACAAGTATTGCTGTATCAATATCAATTACTTAATTTACTTTTCTCGCTGCATAAGCGTCCAAGCTGAGTCTTCCCGCCAGAGATGATAAATGGGTGTTCCACTGAAGTTTTGAGTCTAAAGTTATTTTTAAAAAGGTTTTGGGATCAGTTATATTTAGTACTTCATTATTTATTAACATGAATTCGGACCATTCTCCAATTGTATAAACAATAAGAGAATTTATTCTAAATAAAGAAACAAAACCATTCCTAACAAATAAGAACACAGATTGGGAAAGCTTCTGCTTAGATCTAGAAGATAAAATAAAAAAAGTAATAATAAGATTACTAAATAACACACCTTGATAAGCTTAGAGTTGGGTGCCTCAAGTAAGAGATTATCCACCAATAAATTAATCAGAAGTTTAGTTCAGGCTCCTAATTTGAAATGAGTAACCAAGTTTGAAGAGATTGATCTGTGTACTAGTTTTCCTCAGAGTTTTCTTTTTCTAGTTTGTTAGTTAATTTGGTAAGTATGGTGACCTGCGTGCATACCTGTAGGCCAACATTTTACAAATAAGACATCACAATTTACACCATGACACAATATATCTATATTATCTTCCAACATAAAATTATTTATAATATGACAAATGTTTACAATTTAATATTATTTAAATTATTTTTTTATAAGGGCTAAAAATAAAGAGTGGTTGTTAAGTGAAAAACTAGTTTGAATGTTACTGGGCCGAGAGATATTACTAGGTAAGGAGTCATATAAGGAGGTGGCACATTTAGAACAATTAAAAAATATGGTCTGCTGTGAAGTTGTCAAGTCCACACTCACAGAGAGAGATCTCTCACCCTAATTTTAGCTAAATGTACTGGAGTACAAGCATGTCCTAGGCATAAACGGAAAGACAATTGAAGTTATTCTCTTGCTCAATTTTGATAGAGTGAAAACCATGGTTTTGATGGAATGAATGGTTGTACTGACTACTGCTTATATATGGCTATTATTAAATTTGATTAATTCCATTGCTGGTCCTAAGTCTAAGTGAGACTATATCTTTGGAATACCTCAAATAGTGGGTCAGTATACCAGACTCAGCAGCAGTCCTTGCCCATCCAAGGTAGAGGATTACTTCCAAATGACATTCAGATTTTTAAAGATATTGCTTGTGTTTCTAAGCTACTTTTACAATCTGAATATATTTTAACATTATTAAAACTGGGGGATTCTAGGATGGGATTCTACATAGATGGGGGACATTTGAAACTAAGCATCTGTGAACAATGTGAGTTAGCCATTGAAGTTCTCTATAAGAAATTTTCTATTTGCTTCAATTTTAGATTTTCGTATGCCAAAGTCTAGGATAAAGTTAAAAACCATGTTCTTATACTTGATATAATTATACAAAATTCTTAGGGGGGATTTATGCAACCATTAACTAGTATGATTCTCAAAGAAAGTGAATCTAAAATTGGCTAATTATTACCTAGGTCTACAGGGGCTTCAAGGCATTCTACTTGTAATGCTATCTTTGGTGAGGATTTCTACATCTAGCTTGTAGTAGGTTTAACTTTTCCAGGCCTTTCTTACTGCATGGTTCAAGAATATAATTCAATTAAATTTTTAGATTTATGGCTTTTAGCATCACTGAATACTGTAGTAATGTCATACTTGATTTTAGTTAACACATGTCATTTTAGAGAATTTTCTTAGAAAAATTTATTTCAGAGAATGACACGTGGTAATTGAATAACAGAATAAGGAGTGTAATAAGCTTAAACTTCCCCCGGATCAGGAGGAGTAGGATGGAATATTTTACATTTTGATTGCGTCAAAAATGAATCAATAAAAAAATTATTAATAAAAAAAAAAATAAAGCCTAACCAAAAAATACTTACCCTAATTTCACTAAAGCTATATAATTACATTAAATAATCTTTCTATCAACAATCTAAAGTATAATGAAATTAAGAAAAGAATTTACAATCAAAGCACTTCTTCTTCTTCTTTGATTTATGGCAAACATTTTTGGAACTTAATGGCTTGGCTTCTAGTTAAGCTTGGTAAAAGAGCATCGATATATTATTTAAATATAATCGATATATATAGTCGTTGTTTTAAATATCAAAATTTCGATAATCGATATTTGTTTCTAAGTATCAACTTCAATATTTTTTAAAAGCTCAGTACATACAAAAAGCAGCACTACTGAATCATTCCCTTTTTCTATCTCTTGCTAGCCCATGATTTCCACACCCCCACTAAGCTCTCAGTAGCGCCACTATCGTCGCATGTATTCAACATATAAATTATAATCACGGTAAAATATCGATAAATCGAAATATCGATGTGTTTTTAAAATATCGATACTAAATAATAGGTTGAGGAAAAGTCTTTTCGTATTATAGTATGTATGAACTTGTAATAAAATCTCTGTATACTATTTGTATCTGACTTGTTTTGGTAAGTTTAGATAGTCATTAAAAGTTTACATTTTAAAGAAGATAATTTCAAATTCAAATTAGGAAAATGTATGATTTTTATTTGTTTTTCGTACTGCGAAGATGAGTGAATCTAATAAAAAGAATCAAAATGTTACCTTGCTATAAACCGCGGCAATCTGAACTACCAGACTCGTATGGTACAACCTAGAAGAGCACCCTGCCCACAAAAGTGAGACGCGCGAACCCGAACTAAGACACACCACACCAGTAGGTGGCTCGACGATCTAACAACCAGACTCGTACGGCACAATCCGGAAGAGCACACCGTTGACAGAAAAGTGTAACGCGCGAACCCGAACCAGTACACACCACACAAGTAGATCGCGATCGACAATCGACGTACCTACGTTTCGCTCCGTACTACAAAAAAGGTAAAAATGCAACGCAAGAGTTACGACACCATAACCGAGGGAATCTGCTGACACTCGCGGAATTCGCCCCATTGTTACAACATCGAATCGACGCAGATATTTATTTGTAATACCAATTTTTGTTTTAAATATTAATTCAGTCTATTTCCAACTTTTGTAATAACTAGTTAGTATTATAAATAAATTTATAATTTTTTAAAAAGCCTTTTTTCTACGACCAATACATAACTGGCGCAGTCGGAGCGGATAGAGACAATCTAGGATAAAACTCTTCTAGATTGAACGATATCAATCGTTGGTTATCTCTTTATTACATTATATGGTAAGTACTCTTGCTTTCCAAGTTCCTGCTATATTTCCTTCCGTATTATTTATATAAGTGTTTTCGTCTAAGGCTCAAATCGCAATAGATGTCACTTATTTAAATTTAAATATTTAAATAAATGTTTATAAAAGTAAAGTTCTAAAATCGCACTAGATCTTACTTATTCTAATATTAATATACATTATTATTAAAGTATAACTTTGAGGCTAAAATCGCCATATTAGTATACTGTATGGAAACTGATTATTATTTAATAAATGGATGATTGTTTAAATAAAATTCATTAATATTTCAATTTTCAATTTCAATTTATTAAGATTGATTTAGTTAAATAAATATCATTATAGCTAAAGCATATCTCTGTGAGTGTTTTATACTTAGATTATTTAAAAAAAAAATATATTATTATAATTTAGTATTAAGATAATAATTTTCATAAACATGTCTTTTGCAAATTGCGATGTTTCAAGCTTCAAACTGATTTCTGAATTTATGCCGCGCTATGATGGAAACCCTAAACAACTTAATCACTATATTAAAGAGGTAGATAATATTTTAAATCTTATAGATGGTTCAGCTAAGAATCATCCTGCTATTTTATGTCTAATCAAAAGTCGATTAAGTGGACCCGCGATTGATGCGTTAGCTTACGAAGAAAACTTAAACTCTTGGGAAGTTATAAAATCTGCTCTTTTGCGACGTCTCCGCGATCCTAGAAATGAAATACAACTAATAATGGAGCTCAGTAGGATGCGTCGTAATAGATGCAGCATCCTTTGGCTTAAAACTTCGTGAATTATTGGATTCCTTACTTTCAGTAGGTACTCATAATAATAAGACATATTACGAAAATCTGGTTATCGAACAATACATTAACAATCTCGATTTCCAAATTTCTATAGGCGTACGTATAGCTAAACCATTAACTCTAGAAACTGCAATTGTTATTGCTAGGCAAGAGGAAGCGAGACTAGCATATAATAAATCATTCAATAATAATAATATTAATTTACCATCCACATCTCAAGTTAGCAAAAAGCAAATATTTAGTAACAGAGTTGTGCCACCCTCTCCTTTTAAATTTAATAACCCAGTCTCTCAAATGCATGCTAATAATAATTATAATCAACCTTCAACCAGTTATAACCCAAACATTCCTCATAACAATAACTTTGTTCCTCGACGAAATAATTTGACTCCGGAGCAAAGACAACAATGGATACGCTCCATGCTTCCTTGGAAAAATTCACAGGGTTCAGTTAATTTTAGGCAAACCCCTCAACAGGTTAATCCTCCACAAAAGGTATCTGATGTGACCATGAGGTCAGTTAATAAACCTCAAACGCCACAGTTTGTCTCGGAGGAATTATTCTATGCAGACGAGCACCAACAACCCATCTATGAAGATGAGGAGCAGCTTCATTATCAAGGTGGGTATGAAAATTTTAACACATATAATAATATTAACAGCGAAGAGGAATATGAACAAAACCCTATGGAGCAATCACCCCAGCAGGATTTTATCAAACCTCAAACTACAGGCGACCCGAGTTAGTAAAGATAAATAATCATTACAAAGATCATTTGCCTTACATAGAACTACCAGAATTTCAAGGTAAGTTTCTAATAGACACAGGTGCTTCACGTTCAATGATATCCTCCTCAGTAATCATTGATAATCCTATATTTCAAAACTTAGTAGAGTATGAGCCTTTTGAAGTTAAAACAGCACATGCTACTACACGTCATAATCACGTTGTGTATTTACCTCTTCCCCCGGTCTTTAACTCTGACGTTATACATACATTTTTATTATTTGAATTTGATCCAAAATATAAAGGACTTATAGGTTTAGATCTACTTAAAATTTTATCTTGTAATATTGATATCAAAAACAAAACTTTACGTACTTCTACTGCTGATCTGCCTATTTATTTTGATTATCCTATAAAATAGCTTAAAGTAGACCCAGAATGTGAAAAGTTTATATTAGTTAAAACCAATTATACTGACGGACACTACATTCATGATGACTATATATTGTGTGAAAACATAAAATCACCAGGAGCTTTAGTAGAAGTAAAAGACGGTCAATTTATAACATCTATTATTAATTACGATACTTAAACCAAGACTACTTCTAATTTTCCTAAAATTAAATTAGAACCTTATAGTCAAGACACTGATAAAGAAATATGTAAATTAAATTCTATACAAGTAGATTCCAAAACAGATAAGGAACTCTCCGATAACTTAAATAAAATCCGTATAGATCACAAGAACGGTGAAGAACGTCGCGAGATTATAAAGATCTGCTATCAATTTAGAGATTTATTTTATTCCGAAAACATACCACTGTCATTCGCTCATGCTGTTAAACATAAGCTAAGACTGACTGACCAAACTCCTATATTCGTGAGAAGTTATAGACAGTCCCCATTACAGCGAAAAGAAATAAACAATCAAATTGATAATCTCTTAAAACAAGGCATTATTCGTGAAAGTATATATCCTTGGTCCTGCCCTGTTCACATTGTCCCTAAAAAGCCAGATGCTTCTGGAAAAATCAAATGGAGACTTGTTATCGACTATAGACGACTCAATGAACGTACTATTGAAGACAAGTATCCCTTACCACACAATATTTTACCACTTTAGATTTAGCTATGTCAATATTTTGGTCAATAAAAAAAAAAAAAAAAAAAAAAATAAATCCGAGTTTTTATGTAAACAAGTTAATTTTCTAGGACATGAACTGACTGATCAAGGACTAAAGCCAAATAAAGACAAGATAAAAGCTGTGTTAAACTTTCCCTTACCCCATACTCAGAAAGACATTAAAAGTTTTCTCGGACTAGTAGGTTATTATAGAAAATTCATTAAAGACTTTGCCAAATTAACCAAGCCTTTGACTATATGTCTTAAGAAAAAGAATAAAGTTATACATTCCCCAGAGTTCTTAGAAGCTTTTAATAAATGCAAAGAAATATTAACTAACGCCCCATTACGCCAATATCCAAACTTTGATGAACCATTCATACTGACAACTGACGCTTCAGATGTAGCTTTAGGTGCAGTTTTATCACAGGGTAATTGGTGGGGAATTTTTACCACATTTATAAAAACTTAAATAATCAGTGGACTGTATTGAATTGCGATAAATTATGTATAATATTTTAATTGTAACTTGCTCACTAACTATATTAAAGATGGCGGTGAAGGAATGCACTCACTCACCTTAGTGTAGCGCGTATCCTTTTTCTGGAGCCGGCCA
Source organism: Limenitis camilla (assembly GCA_905147385.1). Lineage (NCBI taxonomy): Eukaryota > Metazoa > Arthropoda > Insecta > Lepidoptera > Nymphalidae > Limenitis > Limenitis camilla. The sequence goes on from LR990224.1 coordinate 21,839,292, forward strand.
GCCTCCTCTTCTCTTTGATGATGAGATTCTTCTCTTTCTGGTCCTTAATTGCGGTGCGGTTTACATAATAGCGGATAAAAGAACAATTAGCTCATTAGCGGCGCGTGACAGTACATTCGTACGCGCGGGCGAGTAGAACGCGAATGGAGCCCGAGGGTTCACGACGGAGTGAGTGCGGGAAGAAAGAGAAGGAAAGATTAGTGAGCAATATCAAAAAATATCCGTTTAATTTCCAAACAGTAATATAGGATAAGATAAACCTGTAGCGTACGCATCAAGAACCCTATCAGACACAGAATCTCGTTACTCAACTATAGAACAGGAACTTTTGGCTATAATATGGGCTGTTAAATATTTTAGACCTTATCTTTATGGACGAAAGTTCACTATTTATACTGTCCATAGACCCCTAACCTGGTTAATGTCACTAAAGGATCCTAACTCAAAATTGACTCGATGGAGACTAAAACTTGCAGAATATGACTATAATGTGGTTTACAAGAAGGGTAAACAAAACACTAACGCAGACGCACTATCACGAGCTAAAATCTTTCATAATAGCATAGACTCACTCGCGGTCAACTTAGATGACAATGATGATGACCATATAATTAATAGAATCTTTGAAGAGGTTAGAAGAGAAGCGGAAACTCAGCCTCCTTCAACGTCACAGGAAATAATCCCCAGCACAAGTAATGAAAATAATCAACCTAATATAGACAATAACGACAGACTTGATCTACCCCAATCGCAACTAGATGTAGAATCTGACAGTATGTCTGTTGTAACTGACCCAGACAACTTAGTTTCTACGAATCACACACAGCCTGATAATGAAAACAAAGGTTTTTTATTGTTATTTTTACACGCTTTATATTAGCTTCACTTGTATGTCAGTATGTCAGTATGTCAGTATGTAACTCTCCGTGGGTAATTTGCGCGCCTGCGGCCTTCCTTGGTTCTGGTAGCCGTTTCTCAAGCGTGATTTTTTTTAGTTTAAAAAAAAACTAAAAAAAAATCACGCTTTTATAAATAAATCAAACTAAAAAGTAAAAAATAAATAATAGTTTAAAAAAACTAAAAACACGCTTTTTATTATAGAAAACCAAACTAAAAAATAGAAAAAAGCGTGGGGTGCTTTTTAAGATATTATCAAAATGATAATCACTCTACTCATATCTGTCAATAAAATATTTATAACTATTGACACCATGCACCCCACGCGTTTTTTAAATAAAATACATTTTTTTTATTTACACTATTATTAATTTATATTTATTGAAATTTTTAACACTATTCTTATTTTAAATTTATTACAATTTATTTTCTATTTTTTAGTTTGGTTTTCTATAATAAAAAGCGTGTTTTTAGTTTTTTTAAACTATTATTATAGCGAATAATTGTATCACGCATTCTCCCGAGTATATACCACAGTTTTTAACAATAGAGGCTCTAAGCTTTATAGATGCATTTCTCGCATTACTGTAGTAGAAAATAAATCGGAGCAAAATGAAATTATTAAAAGGTATCACGACGGCAAAACAATGCACCGTGGTATTCAAGAGACATACAAACAAATTCATCGCAATTATTATTGGCCTAATATGTTACTGTCTGTTCAAGCGTACATAAACCAGTGTAGTATTTGTTTACAGGCTAAATATGAGAGAAATCCATTAAATCCTCATCTAGCATTAACAGACACCCCTACTAAGCCTATGCAACATTTGTTTATGGATTTATATTCTACAGGTGGAGCTACATTTTTAACAATCATAGACAATTTTTCTAAATTTGCTCAAGCAGTACCATTAAACGCCTCTAGTAGTATACATATAGCTGAAGCATTATTTCAGGTATTTTCAGTGTTAGGTAATCCTCTTAAGATAACCACAGATTCTGACAGTAAATTCGATAATGATGTTATAAAGGAGATATGTGCACTACATGATATTAACATTCATTTCACTACACCTTACAACCCTAACTCTAACTCACCTATAGAACGTCTTCATTCTACACTAGCTGAAATAATAAGGGTTCAGAGGATTAACAATAAAGACGACCCTATTCAAATGTTAATGAAATTCGCTATTATTGCATACAACAACTCCATTCACTCAACTACAGATTATACTCCACACGAATTACTTTTTGGACACACAGCATCCAGAAATCCCTTAGAATTACATTATCCGAAACAATTCTATCAGGATTATGTTATTAAACACCGTCAGAACGCTGAAGCAGTTCAAGAGTGCGTAACGGCACTTGCTACGAAGAATAAGGAGCAAATTATATCAAAACGAAATCAGGAGGCAGAAGCAATAACCTTCAAGGTAGGTGAAACAGTTTATAAGCAGGTAGCGAAGACAGCAAGGAACGACAAGACAAAACCGGTATTTAAAGGTCCATATAAAATTATTCATTTGCACCCTAACAGTGTAGCTGAGATTGTAGGAAGTCACCCTAACGCTAAGTCTATTAGAGTCCACTATAAGCTCCTACGAGGACCGCATTTTGTTCCAGGACCCTCGTCTTCGGAGCCTTCGTGTTCACAACGACCGCAGAAATAACCTTAAATCCTGTAGATAACACTAATGGTATTTTACTTCTTAAACAAGGACAGATCCTTAAACAAATTGATTCTTTTAATCTTGCTTGTGTCTATAATATTACTCATTTACGTTTAGTAACAGTAAAACTTATGTCATTATATGCTAGTACCAAGTTGGCTGAAAATAATACAGCCTCAGATCAGTTGCATTAAACTTTTAAGGATCAGATAGAGCATAATTTAGATTTAATTGATAAGAAACTAATTTTTATATCTCCTAGAATTAGGACTAGGCGAGGCATTATTAATGGTTTAGGTTCTGTAGTTAAGCTAATAACAGGTAATTTAGATAACGATGACGCCGTGAAGTTTGAAAACGAAATTAATAAACTTCGTAGTTCAATATCTACTATTAAGAATACACAGAGACATTCTTTGGCAATAGCAAATGATACTATTAATGCATTTTATAATCAAATAAATAAAATTAATAATAATCAAATTAAGTTAAGCTCTTTGTTACGAAACTTTTCATTAAATTCAGAAACAACAATTAATCAATTACATTTTTTCGAAATATACATGCAAATAAGTTTAAGTTTACAGATTATATTGGATAAATTATTGATTTTAGAAGACGCGATGACGTTTTCGCAATTAGGTTTTATGCACCCTAGCATTATAAGTTCAGATAATTTAGTGCTAGAAATTACTAAGCTACAAAGAGTAGACTCTTTCAAACCGATTTCAGATGTAACTATTAATAATATACATAAAATTGAAAAATCTATAAGTATAAAAGCCTATAGTACGCAACACACTTTAACGTTTATATTGGAGATCCCTTCCGTGGACCGAAATATATATGATTTTATCCATTTATATTCCCTCCCTAATAAACAAAACCTTACCATAATTCCAAAATCCAAATACCTTGCACTTGGAAGCGACGAGTACACTTACCTAGAGGAAGGATGCAGAGAAATAACAGACGACATCCAGCTATGCAAATCGTTAGACACTAGAGCCATCAGCGACTCAGAAGATTGCATCATATCCTTAATTAAACATAAAAAGGCTAATTGCACACATGCACGGATGCAGATGAAGAAAATTAAAATAGAGAAAATTCGGGACAACACCTGGCGTATAATAAGAATTGAACCCGAAGTATGGCAAGTTAAATGTAACTCAGGACCGGAATATAGAAAAACATCAGGAATTAATTTGGTATCTATAACAGAAGATTGTCAAATTAAAATTAGAAACATAACAATAAAAACTCGTAACAGCAAGGTTTACATAGATCAGATTATCCCACTGCCACAAGAAGGAGAAATGAAAAATGAAATTGTAAAATATAAACTTCGTCTGGAAGATGTCTCATTGGACGGCATCCATAAACTCCTTAACAGAATGGAGGACATCCAGGAACTAGATGAAGATCCTTGGTATACAGTGATGATCATCCCCAGTTGGTCGACTTTGCTGATCTACCTAATAGGATTTGCATTCGTCATCTGCAAAGGTTTCAAATGGTGGATGAAAAGAAACATCGTTCGCGAGGACGCTTCGGGAAGCTGCGAGACTAGCTTCCATCTTAAGGAGGGAGGAGTTACGACACCATAACCGAGGGAATCTGCTGACACTCTCGGAATTCGCCCCATTGTTACAACATCGAATCGACGCAGATATTTGTAATACCAATTTTTGTTTTAAATATTAATTCAGTCTATTTCCAAATTTTGTAATAACTAGTTAGTATTATAAATAAATTTATAATTTTTTTAAAAGCCTTTTTTCTTCGACCAATACATAACTTAAGCCGCGAAAAAAAATTTGCGATGTTTATGGAACTTGTGCAGTGTCTGTGAGAGCAGCACTAATTTGGTTTCAGCGTTTTCAATCCGGAAATTTAAATGAACTGGGAATTGACCACAAAACAGTTTTGGCGCATTTGAAAAAAACTGGGTACACAAAAAAGCTATATTTGGGTACCTCGCGAGCTCATTGAAAGAAACCTAATGAACCGTGTACTCATTTGTGATTCTTTATTACGACGTAATGAAACCGAACCATTTTTGAAGAAGCTGATAACTGGAGATGAAAAGTGGATCAAGTACGACAAGAACGTGCGAAAAAGGTCATGGTCAAAGGCCGGTCAGGCTTCACAGACTGTGGCGAGACCCGGGTTAACTCGCAACAAGGTGATGCTGTGTGTGTGGTGAGATTGGAAGGGCATTATTCATTATGGGCTGTTACCACCATGCAGGACCATCGATTCTGAACTCTACTGCGAACACAGATGAGATTTTCATTATGATAACGCTAGACCTCACACATCTTTAGCCACTCAGCAAAAACTAAGAGAGTTTGGCTGGGAAATGTAAATGCATCCGCCGTATAGTCCTGACCTTGTACCTTCAGATTTCCACCTGTTTCGGTTTCTTTAGAATTCTTTAGGCAGTGTCAGGTTAACATCACGAGAGGACTGCCAAAACTAGTTGTCGCGGTTTTTTAATCAGAAGCCCCAAAATTTCTATAGCAATGTCCCTACCTACAAGATGGCAAAAGTTATCGAACAAAATGGTACCTACATGCTTTAGTTAAATGTAAATAAACTATATTAAGAAATGTTCTGAATTTTCTTAAAAAATGCGGAAAACTTTTTCCCCAACCTATTATATCAATATATTTTTTTCATTTGCCCATCCCTAACTTCATAGTGGGTTATAGCTCTTAAGTTGGCGGAGAATAATATTTTTTTATTGCTAATTCGTTTGTTCGTCGTTTGTTCTTGATTGTTCGATCAAATTTATCGTTTGTTCGTTGTTCATTTTTTATAAATAATTTATAAAAATTCGTTTCGAACCTAGCGCCGACATTTATAGTAACTAAGCTTTGTTTTTCAATCAGTCTAGGCTAGTTATCGTTAGTTCGATCAAAAAAAAAAGGTTTGATCGATCTTATTTACGCTGAAAATTATTTTTATATTAATATCATTACCTTAGGCATGTTCAAATAAATACTACTGCGCACGCGCGAACTCTCGACTACTACGCGGGCTATTTAAATCTCATCCAACAACAACAACGATAATAAAAATATCAATCATAATAACAATAATAATAGTGCCGCAGGGCAGCTTGAGGCGAGCTGTTGGGGAGTAGTTAGCCCACGGACCTGAGCGCTCCCAGGGGAAGGTCCTGTTCCTCATCCTCAACTTGCCTTTACTGGCTGGTTGGAGTGAACACTGACGAGGAACAGATCCCCTACCTCGGACTTGCCTTAACCGGCCAGTGGAACCGCGAGAATTTATGTTCTAAGGGTATATGTGTCGCGTAAGTGGTTAGTTGGCACGTGAGGTTCACTTCAGGAGGGACCAATGATCGGGTAGAATACCGGGTGCACATCCCTACCCTTAAGCCGCTCAGCAAATGTTGCCCCCTAATTGCAACATATAAGAGACCTTTCACGGGGGCCCATTGATTAGTTGGCGACTCTCTGTCTACCCATTTTTCAATGTATAAAAACATTTTCGGATAGACGCCATAGGTCATCCATAGCATTAGTTACTGAGTCCACTATCACCCAATAGCCCATACATAGCCCAGCATTATTAGTTACCATATACTGCCGTAGCCCTACGCAAGCCGGGGATTGTCCTTGGATGTATTCTCATAGTGCGTACAGGGATAATCACCGGTTTGTGTCACATCTCATATTAAATTAAATTGTCTAAAGGGCCTCTACGTGTTGGCTACGGCTCCGCGCACGCCTTCCAAAGGTCCGGGTCTTTGTTGACCTGTGATTGAAAAAAACTTACATACCTAATAATAGTAAAGATTATGAGTGTTACCATCTCTAACAATTTATTATCTATAATACTAACATTACGGCGATCTCTTAAGTAACTTTTTGTCGCGCCGACACGCGGGTTTGCTTTTAATCACTCCAAAATACCATCACCTGAACGATAAGGTTTGATTTGGCACGTCAGAGGTGTCTGGCGCAACTAAAAGTTACTTCATAGATCGCTGTAGTGTTAGTTCTTTAAATAATAAATAGATACAGATGGTAAGAGAAAGCACTCATAATCTTTACTATTATTATGATTGATATTATTATTATTGTTGTTGTTGTTGGATGAGATTTAAATAGCCCGCGTAGTAGTCGAGAGTTCGCGCATGCGCAGTAGTATTTATTTGAACATGCCTAAGGTAGGTGTAATAATATTAATAAAAAATTAATTATCAGCGTAACTAAGATCGAACAAACATTTTTTTTGATCGAACAAACGATAACTAGCTTAAAGTGATTGAAAATCGAACACAATCAAGAACCAAGGACGAACAAGCGAATTAGCAAAAAATTTAAAAAAATGAATTTGAAAAAATTCATGAAAATTAATGGGGATGTGGCTTGTGCACGATTAAAATCATTAAAATACACAGGTTACTTTCCCAGTGTCACGTAGTAAACAAATACACTTGTTTGACCGATGAGACTGAGTTTTTAATTTATGAAACTTCCTTTATAATACAACATGGTGGAACATGTTAAGATCACTCTACAATAACACAATATTGGTTAGTAACCACCACCAAAAAAAGATACTTATTATTGGACCGTATGTTGTAGCCTATACAGACGTTTGTTTATCTATGCCTCTAAATAATTGGATGTCTATGCGCTTGTCTCTGCCTCTTCCTCTTTTGTGCGCAAACATAGCTGAACGTGTTACGTTTAGATTAAGTCATAAAGTAATTATTAATTATTTAATATTCTTTGCCTGTATTGTTGCAATTTATGTTAAAGCATAAATGTGTGCAATCCAAATTTATGGAGTTTTATTACCGTAGCTGTCCGCACACTTATTCCACCATCCTATCAGGTTATGACTCAGCGTGTTAGTGCGTGACTATCTATTATATTTTATAACTTCATATTATTGTTACGTTCAGCCAAACATATCTTTATTCTTTCACCAATCACCATTGACCATATCCACAACGTTGTTGCAAGATGTCTACTCCGCGGTCGTCGCCGGTGGACTTGCCCCACGTGGAGCACGTGGACACCGTACCGGCATCTGCGCCTTACGTGAGTACAAATAACGCAATTGAGCGATTGGATGGTGCCGCCAATTTCCACACATGGAAATTTTCTATGCAGAACCTTTTAATATTGAAAAATTTATGGAATGCCATTGAGGGAGACTACGCTAGAGGGCGTCGGTCGGTAAACATAGGCTCTGCAATCAAAAATCAATTATTGTGAAATTAAGTCAATTTAACAGCTTAAAAGTGTATATTCAAGTGCAGATAGTGTTACTACATATAAAGAAATAAATACTGTTTAGAAATCCTACTGAAATAAGTGTTATAGAGTGTAAATATATATATGCGACCGTTACAAACTTTGAACCTGTTAATAAACATTGTGTTAAATTGACTAGTGGAACTAAAAAGAAATGCATAAACTAAGTGACAATATATAAATAACTGGAAGTATGAAGTGATAAGTTGAAAAACTTGAGAAAGTGATAAAATATTATAAAGTTGAAATTTATTATATCATTACAAAGACTAATAATTGATGTACTTCAGCGCCATCTGTTGTTGAATAGACTACATAAAAAAGTGCTGCCATCTGTTGTTGAACAGAATAAAATTTGTGATGCCATCGGATAACAGGAAAATTAACGCCACCTATTGACAAGCTTATAAACTAAAAAAAAAACAAGATATCAGGAAAATATTATGGAATCCGAAATCAAAGCACTCTCAAATCTTATAAGAAGGCTCAGAGAAGATATTAAACAAGACTTACAAGATTCTACTGGACAACTCGAATCAAAAGTTTCAGCAAGTATTCAGCAAATTAATGAGAAGATAGACGATAATTTTTCTTGTACTAAAATTCATGTGGAGGAACTCGAACAAAAACTTCAACTACAAGAAAATAAAATTAATAGATTAGAAAAACAATTTAAAATTAGAAACACCGAGTTTTTTGGCGTGAAAGAAGAGGAAAAATCGTATGAAGAATTAGAAAACATAATAATTAATATCATAAATAACGACATGAAAATAAAATACACTAATTGTGACTTACAATTAGTTAGAAGAATCGGACGAAAACACGACAATAAAATAAGGCCTATAAATGTCACTTTTACTCCCTATGGGAAGAAATTACTTATTATGAAAAACAAAAACAATTAAAAAATACAGACATTTATATAAAAGAAGACTTTCCCTCCCGAGGTAATAGAGAAGACAAAATCCTTAAAAGATCAACTAGAAAAGGAAAGGAACGAAGGAAAAAAGGCATTTATTAAATATGATAAAATGATAGTTATAGACGAAAAAGAAAAGCAAAAAATCCCGAAAAAAATATATAACGATTTGAACAAAATAAGAAAGAAACGAGAGCTAGAGATCACACCCCCAAGTCAAAAAGAAGTTAAACAAATGGGTACAAATTATTCGAGTAAACACCAAATTGTAAAAAAGAATAAACCGAGTGCAGGTCCTCAAAATTTGATATTAAACTAGGTACAAAAACCAGATAGATATCAGAATTCAAAAACTTTCACAAGTGCATCTATAAATGAAGAAGAAGAATAGCAATGAACTAAGCCTACTCCACCGACCCCCAGAAATCAAATCAATACTTTTTAAAAATAAACTCTCCCCCAGAACGGCTTGTCACCGCGGAGGCAGTAGACTATCACCCTTTAAAGAAAAGCCATCTACTAAAATGCCACATTGCAACATTTAATGTCAGGTCGCTAGCAAATGAAACAAGATTACTAGAATTAGAATACCCATTATCAAACATAAAATGGGATATTCTAGGTGTATCAGAAACACGCCGTGTAGGTTACTCTATAGAAGATAGAAGAGATTATTTATTATACTCATATGGCACTCAAAAAGGCGAGAAAGGAATAGGTTTCTTAGTAAAAAAACAAAAAAGTATACAAGTTGAAAATTTCATAGGTATTTCAGAGAGACTTGCCATACTCGAAGTCACAATATATGGTAAATCTATCACTATTCTACAACTCTACGCGCCAACAATGGGTGCAGATGATTCGGAAATTCAAACGTTTTACAACTCGATTAAAGCTGAAATCGAAGGAAACACCGGAAACATAATACTCTTAGCTGACATGAATGCTAAAATCGGAAAACCAAAAAAGGAAGATAATATCGTAATGGGTAAATTCGGATACGGAAACAGAAATAAAAGAGGAGTAAAATTTATAGAGTTCTGTACGAAATATAATTTAAAAATCATTAACACAATGTTTAATAAGCCACACAAATTAAGATGGACATGGCTATCTCCCGATGGATTAACAAAAAATGAAATAGACTTTGTTGCAACAAACATGGAAAAAAATGTAGAGAATATAAGTATACTATCAAATTTTAGGCATCCTAGTGATCATCGGTTAGTAAGAGCAACATTTAACTTCAAGCCCAGAAAAAAATCTAGACCTAGTTATAGCACCTCTACTAACACAAAAATAGATGAGAAAATGTTTTTAAAACTACTCTCTCAATACACGTACACAGATAGAGAAACTATTCAAGATCAATATGACGACCTAGAGGAGAGTATAATAAGCAGCTCGAAATTATCAAAAATACCAAATACAAGACAAGACAAGAATTTATAATCACTGAAGAAATTATAAGACTTAAAGAAAAGAATATTATGTTAAGAAATAAACAAAACAAGACGAGACAAGATAAAAACGAACTCAGTAAACTTTACAGAGAAATACCTAATAAAATAAAATCAAATATCACCCATTATCGACTAAAGACAATACAATCACACTTAGAGACCAATGGATCCATTCAACGAGCATATAAATGTCTATCATCTTCTAAGCAAATAATTAGCCAATTACAAAACTAGAATGGTGGAAGCGTTACAAATAGAAAAAATATAATGAAAATAGCAACTAAATTCTATCAAGATCTGTATGCTAAACCAGAGGAAGAGTACAGTACAGAGAAAACCATATTCCAAATGAATGAAGAGTATGTACCAGAGTTTAATGAAAATGAAGTGGAAGAATCTATAAAAAACTTAAAACAATATAAGAGCCCGGGACCTGATGGAATTACAAACGAAGTGATAAAATTAACCATAAACGAACTTAAAAAACCCTTAACCAAAATATTTAATTTCATATTACGGCAAAAAGAAATACCGAGATAATGGTTGTGCTCAGAAATAGTACTCTTATATAAAAAGGCAGTCCATTACAGATTTCAAACTATAGACCAATAAGTCTAATGTCCAGTCTTTACAAAGTATTTTCATCAACTTTGCTCAGGTGCTTGAAAAAAAATATTGAGGAGAACCAGCCAGTGGAACAAGCTGGATTCGTATCAAGTTTTGCTACTACAGATCATATTCACACTTTAAAAATGATCATTGAAAAATATACAGAATACAATTTACCATTATACATTTGCTTCATAGACTACTCTAAGGCTTTTGACTCTATTTATCATGATTCATTATGGCAGGCACTGGCAGTGCAAGGTGTAAATTCAGAATACATAGAACTTCTACAAAACATTTATAAGAATACCACTGCAAAGATCAAGCTAGAAACAACTGGCACACCCATAATTATAGGGCGCGGCGTGAGACAAGGAGATCCTCTCTCACCAAAACTTTTTATTGCAGTCCTAGAGCAAATCTTTAGAAGCCTAAACTGGGACACTGTCGGTCTAAATATACACGGAAACTATCTATCGCACCTAAGGTTTGTAGATGATATAGTATTACTATCGGAAAAACCACAAGAGATCCAGTGGATGATAGAGTCCCTAGCAAGAGAAAGTAGAAATGTAGGATTAGAAATAAACCAAGCAAAAACAAAACTCATGACAAATAGGACAAAAACACAAATATCACTAAACACTACGTTATTGGAGTATGTTGAAGAATATGTATATTTGGGACACTTAATAACATTCTCGAAATGCACTGAAAAGGAAATTGATAGAAGAGTTAAAAATACCTGGAAAAAATACTGGTCTATGAAAGAACTTTTTAAGAGCAAACTTCCAGCAAAACTTAAAACAAAAGCAATGGAGATATGTTTATTACCATGCCTGACGTATGCCTGCCAAACCTGGCCACTATCAAAAAGCTCAATTGAAAAAATGAAAGTGTGTCAGAGAAGCATAGAAAGAAGCTATCTTAAAATAAAACTTAAAGACAAGGTTAAAAATGTACATATAAGGAAAACTACAAAAGCAAAAGATATAGTTAAATACACATTAAAGCTAAAGTGGAAATAGGCGGGACACATACAAAGAACGCAAGATGAAAGATGGACAAAAACCTTGACTAATTGGTACCCTATGGAAAAAAAAAGAAGAAAAGGAAGACCATATAGAAGATGGAGCGATGACATCACAAGAGTGGCAGGAAGACTCTGGACTAGAATAGCAAGAGATCGTGAAAAATGGAAATCTTTGGAGGAGACTTTTACTGCCACAGGCGGTCCTTATACAACTCTAGATTTATAACTAACAATAAAATATAATAAATAAACACTAACATAGCATAAAAAAAAAATACAATGTAAAAAAGAAAAGAGTTGAAAAGGAAAATAAAGCTTTATTATTATTATTATTATTGAGGGACGTGACTCTGATGCTGTGCGTGGACAACGCGCACTGGCTCTCATTTGCCTATCAGTTAAATCTAATTTATTCCAGTATGTGCGGAATGCACAAACAGCAGCTGAAGCCTGGAAGAATTTATCAGATGCTTTTGAAGACAAGGGACTTTACCGCCGTGTGGTGTTGTTAAGACAGCTTCATAGAATTCAGTTTAAAGATTTCAATTGTATGTCCAGTTATATTGAGAGGGTGACGACACTAGTACAGCAACTGCATGATATTGGTAAAGTAATAGAGGATGCTGAGGTAGCTGAGATTTTACTTAGTGGTTTACCCTCTGAATATGACCCACTGGTTTCTAACCTCTCAACAGCGTCAGTAACAATATCCATCACTAGCGACCAAGTAAAGAGTAGGTTACTTCAAGAATATTCCAGGAAAGTTTTAATTGATAGTACTTCAGCTTATATTATAAAGACTAATTTGACCTGTGATTTTGGCAACAAAAGGGGACACTCAAAATCTAAATGTTTTAAATTAAAAAGAATTAAGAAGAATCCAAAACCACAGCAAACTAAAATAGCCAAAGCGTTCTACTCGCACACCAGAACTGGAAATAGGGATTTTTATATGGATAGTGGTGCAATTAGTTAGATTAGTTGCCAAAGGATTTACCCAGATGCAGGGGATAGATTACAATGAAACTTTTTCACCTGTTGTCCGTTATTCTTCTATGAGAATTTTGTTTGAAAAAGTAAATTCTGTTCTCATTGACATTGTTTTCAAACAATCAGTCTGTGAACCATGTGTGTATACTAGGAAGGTTGACCATGATTATATGATTGTTTCTCTATATGTGGATGATTTTTATATATTCAATTCTAAAAATAGCATGCTTAAGGCAGATTTGTTAAATGTTTTAGAAAAAGAATTTAATATAAAAAAATTGGGTTCATTAAGAAATTGTCTTAGTATGAGAGTTACAAGAGATAAAGCTAAAGGTATTTTATGTTTAGATCAGACTGAGTATATCAAAAAATTGTTAAAGAGATTTGATATAGAGAAATGTAAACCGGTTGCTACACCTATGGCTGTTAACTCTAAATTGAATTTTTGTAAAGTTTTGGACTCCCATTTGCCTAATGAGTGTTTTGACTATAGACAACTTATAGGTAGTCTTATGTATTTGTCTGTGTGTACTAGACCAGATATTTCTTATGCTTGTAGCCAGTTGAGTCAGTATAATAACAGCTTTGATAAGTCTCATTGTATTGCTGCTAAACGAGTTCTTAGGTATCTTGCTGGTACAATTAATTACTCCTTACGTTTTGTTAGAAGTAGTAATTGTGTTTTAGAAGCGTATACAGATGCCGATTGGGGCAATGATCACAATGACCGAGAATCTTATACAGGTTTTGTTATAAAGCTAGGGATTAATACAATAAATTGGGAATCACGAAAGCAACGATGTGTAGCTTTGTCTAGTACAGAAGCAGAGTACTTAGCAATAGGTGATGTCTGTAAAGATATATGTTTTATTAAAAGTTTTCTTTCTGAGATTATGACTAAAGAAATTTCATGTATTGTTTATAATGACAACCAAAGTGCACAGAAACTATTGGAATGTAAAGAATTTTGTCATAAAAGAACTAAACATATAGATATAAGATATCATTTTGTTAAGGATTTGGTTAATAATAATTGTATCTCAATTAAGTATCTATGTACTGCTGAGGTGATAGCAGATGTATTGACTAAGCCTTTGTGTAAAATAAAACATTGTAAGTTTACTAATTGTATGAATATTTACATGACTACATGATAGATTGAGGTTTTACATTATATAATTATTCTTTATTTAATATGATAATTTATTGTTATTGTATTTGACCAAATATTTGAAGGCATAAGGGGAAGTATTGGACCGTGTGGTGTAGCCTATACAGACGTTTGTTTATCTATGGCTCTAAATAATTGGTTGTCTATGCGCTTGTCTCTGCCTTTTCCTCTTTTGTGCGCAAACATGGCTGAACGTGTTACGTTTAGATTAACTCATAAAGTAATTATTAATTATTTAATATTCTTTGACTGTATTGTTGCAATTTATGTTGAAGCATAAATGTGTGCAATCCAAGTTTATGGAGTTTTATTACCGTAGCTGTCCGCACACTTATTCCACCATCCTATCACTTATATTGTAATAAATAATATATACAGTTAGTATACTATATACAGTTTAATTTTGTTAGACTTAAGAAATTTACACACAAATTTTACATGACGCGGGCAAAACCCTAATTGAAGGAAACATTTAACACCAATAGGACGAGGGGTGGCCATCATAGAGTTTACAAAAGAGTTTTGGGCAGGAAAACAACATTTGTTGTCTTCCTGTCGCAATAACACAATGAGTGATCTCAAATTCTTAGCTAGTGAAGGTGTACTGGGGTGTATGAATGTCCATTTCGAAGACGACTGATTGTAGAGATGATCCAACAACAAACCTCATTTTGATAAAAAAAAACTAGGGTCTTTGTGGAATATTTTGTTGCATAGCTGCATAATGTTTTCCCTTTCCATTAAAGTTTGTCTTATGTTGTGGACTTCTACAAAATCAATGGCTTCGAAAATTGCAATAAACTCTCCAGTAAATACTGAAGTTTCTCCAGTAAATCTTGGAAACTAATCGACGTATCGAAATAATTCTTTCACGAATATGTTTTATTTTCAACTCCGTTGAATGACACAGAAATCTTTAATTCAAAATTAGTGAACATTTTTAATTTGTTGTTTTACGCATTAAGTAATCGTGAAATAAATTAAATTTGCTTGCAAAAAGTAAATTTAATATAAAAATAATTGTTTTATGTGACCCTAAAGTAAAAGTGTGAAAAAGTTAAGTGATTTAAAGATACATCAAAATCTAAAATAGGTCAGCGACAATTTTTTAAATTTTCAGACGATTTCTTATGGAATGACCATTGAGAATTTCATTTCATTGTATTTTATATTTTGTATTTTAGAATAAAAATACTTATAAAATACCGTATTTTGTATTTTATATTTTTAATACATGACTTGAAAGTATTTTGTATTTGGTATTTTAAATACTTGCGCACAAGTATTTTGTAATTTGTATCTCAGTTACAGCAATTCATGTATTTTGCCCAGCACTGCTTACAACAGACAATTCGAGATAAAAAGTATAGGTTATACAAAAGAGGACTTAGAACTGATCCTTGATCCTTCCAAACTGTTCTGGGGGGAAGAGATAGAGAGCTGGTTTTCACTAAAACAGATCTAGGCGATAGAAGATTGCATATAATGTTAGTTAATCTTGGCGGAATGCTTAGCTGAAGCATTTTATGCCTGAGTACCGGGAGAAGAACACTATCATATGCAGATGCCACATCTAGGAAAACACCCACAAGGTACTCTCATTTTGCCAGGGCTGTTCGAATATCTGTTGTAATAACTCCAAAACTATCTAGTGTTCCAAGTCCTTTTCTAAAACCAAACTGGGTCATGGCTAGTAAAAGTCGACTTTCTCATTACTATTACTCAAAAATCCATTCACGCCTTGAATGGATTTTCAACTGACTTCAAAAAAAGGAGGTTATCAATTCGGTTGTATTTTTTATTTATTTATTTTTTTTTACGTTTGTTACCTCAGAACTCCGTCATTTATGAACCGATTTGAAAATTTCTTTTTGTATTTGGTAGGATATGCTTGCAGATTGGTCCCATTTCTTTCAAAATCCAGTTCTGATGATGGCGTCTTTGAGGAATTAAGAGAACTCCTCAAAAGTTATAGGCACACATATAGTAATTTTGATATTTTCAGAAAGGTTAAGCATTTGCATTCACAATTTATCATTTGGTGAAGTGTAACTGATGAGGAAGACCACAGATAGCCATTATATGGTTAAGAATGTAAAGCAACTATTATTATGAGGAAATTTTAAAAATACTTATCATGTTGATGTCACCAGTAGATTCTTAGACCTTCCGGCTTCATCTACCATCAGTTGATGATGACGCCGGAAGGTATGTACTGGAACACAGGCATGGGACAAAGTAAACTAGTCGTGATTGGGTTTAATGGAATTGTCTTAAAGTGTACTTTGGCTGTAAGTAATTTATTTTATTAATGGGAACGTTTGTCTGTCTATATCGTAGCTCCCGAACAACTATACCGATATTAATGCGAATTTTTCTGTGTGGAAGCAGATGGGGTTAAGATGCCATTGTTTTACAAGTTTAACAATGTAAATGTGTATCTGTCTGTGACATCGCAGCTCCCGAAAGACTGGGATGTTTTTGATGCGGGTTTTTCTGTGTGGAAGCAAATGGGACCAAGATGGCATCGTTTTATCATTTAACACTATATATGTGTATGTTTCTGTGACATCGTAGCTACCGAAACACTGGCCCGATTTCGATGCAAATTTTTCTGTGTAAAATAAATGGGATCCAGATGACATTGTTTTATTAGTTTAACAGTGTACCTGTGTGCCTGTCTGTGATATCGTAATAACGTTATAAATGAACCAATTTTGGTGCGGTTGTTTATACTCGATATTTCAGATGATCTAGATGGTTCTTACCTATAATTTTTGAAGAGCTGAAGGCTATCTGTTGGGTGGGTGCAGTAGATTGGAGATGGAAGGGTGAGTAGAGTGGTACAGTTTAGTAGTTGAGATAATGGTTGCGTGAGTAGGTACTTTGTATATGGTGAATTGATGATTTAGTGAGTGATTGAATGAGTAAACAGATGAGAGAGTGAATTAGTGGATGAGCGATAAATGAGTTTCAGAACATATTCACTAAAAAGCAAGAAATAAAACATTTTTAAAAAAAATTTAATCGACTTCAAACTCTTAACAATACACTAAAAAGTAAGAAATAATTAGCTTATTAATTAAGCTCCCTTTATTAGGACAATAATGTACAATAATTGATATTTTTGTAGTCGGTGCCAGCAATAGTACAGAGAGTAGTAGTATAATAGTACAATCGTACACACTACTTCGTTACAGGCTCTTTCAATAGATACACCTATTACTATTCCATCTCACTACAAGTCTGTTCACTTGGTCGGGCTGGCTGGCACCGGCGATACGAATTTGGATTTAATGGGTCTTTCCCAGCTTTTCTAATTGGGATGATTATTTGGCTTCTCCAAGATTGTGGGATGATTCCTGTTTCAAAAAATCTATTCATCATATTGAGATAACAGTTTCTGGCTTTATCGTTAAGCTCTGCAAGAAATTAGTAAGGGATGCCGTCTTCTTCAGGAGACGAATCCTTTAAATGTGAGTGCACAATTTGTTTGTGTAGCTCTGGGATAGAAAATGGTAAATCCATGTCATCAAGGGTCCGAGGTAATTGTATGGTAGTAGTATTGTTAACAATGTTAGGAACGAAAGGTGGAGCAAATTTGTCAGCAATTTTTCTAATCAAAGGGAAGAATCAGAAAAAACTTCATCAACAAAGGAGACAGCTTGTCGGTGTTGTAGAAGCAGTGCTACATCACTAGTTGTTAGTCTGTGGTATTATTGGTTTGTAGTCTATGCACTACTCTGTTATATATTGTTGGTTGGTGTCGCCAATAGCGGCCGTATACAGAAAGTAATGTGGGAAGGAAATAAACTTTATTTATCACTACGCATCGACTTTGCTCTCCCTGCCCTTAATCCTCAAATGTCGGAATCTCTTAATGCGCTCCCATACTAGAGACGATGGGAAAACCGTGTTTAAAACAAACCACAGCTTCAAACGCGTCATGTGTAGTTCTGTAGGATTGAAATAGTTCCAGGAACTATGGCCGAATATAAAAAATTGGTACACTCATACAAAAGTATAGACTCATACTCTAGTATATATGCTTACGGGCCTTAAAAAAGCCTAAGTACAATTAATTTTTGATTGTATCGGCAACAGGACGTAAATTTTGATCAAAAATTTCAAATTTACCTCCGTGAGATATGGCCAGATTATTAATTGCATAACTAAAGTGCCGACAACTAACTTTTAGTATAAACAATAAATAATAACTATAATCAATAACAACATTACTACTCAAACAATGCCTGGAATTTTGTTCTAAAAAATAGCAAAAACAAAAATTATCATTCATGATTGATGTCAAAATCTTGGTATTTTTGTGTACCAGTACAGTAGTATTTAGTTGGTACATGGTACAAAACCTGCAAAAATGGTATGTATACCAAGAAATTGGTATGTCTAACATCTGCTCCGGAAGCCGCTACGTCGCATCCGCTACGTCGCATCCGCTACGCCGCATCCGCTACGCCGCATCCGCTACGAGTACCGAGCGTACGAGCGTACTATAAGTAGGTGCAAAAGTCCTTGTTCCCTCGACTCTGAGTGGAATAGATATATATTTTCACGATAACGAGTCTTCACTGCTCACTGTTCACATATTTCTTAAATTTGTTACTAATCCAAAAGCCCTAGGGAACCAAACTGTATGTAACTGTATGTATAACTTTTTGTAATTATTACATACTTTTGGAACATATTCTTTTTTACACAGAATCGTTATGAACCTTTTTCTGTAATGGAAAGCTACATTGTTCCCATAGTTATTGTCTTAGACGGTATTTTGTTCGTAACGATTATTATTAAAATTATATCACTAATAGATATCTAAACTATTCTCGTCTCAACTCAAAAAAGTCGTCGGTGTATGCCACATTCTTCCACCTCGACTGCCAAAATCAGCAAACCGAAAAGGAGTCAAATAAATCTAGTGTCGATGCCGTCACCGACGAGGTGCATCTCATTACGCGTTTGTCTTCGTCGGATGCTTAAGAATGTCATTTAAAATACGCAATGATTAGCTACTTGCATCGCGAAGCCTGCGGGCTCGAAATAAACTAGGTGAGTAGCCGGCGTCAAAGGGTGCGGTCTAAGTGTACGCTTTCTAGGAATTATAATAATTATTTAATTTTTAGGAAGACTATATTTTTGAAATAAATAATTCTTTCATTCTAGATTATTTACAAGGTGTAATTGAATAAACTAAGAAACATAAACTAGTAGATTGCACTGCTTTTAAATTTACGTAAATTTTTATCAAAACATTTTTTATAGCATGATAAATAAAAATATAAAACTTGATTATGTAAATTTAATTATTGCGGGTAGGGTCAAGCGGGGTACGTCACTGATAAAATATAATGAATCAATGTAGAGATATGAATCAACTACAATAGTCATCATAACAAAACATATGAATCACTTTGACAATAGTTTTTGAAACAAATTATTATTTCCTGAATGCATTAATTAAAATAAAACCAGTGAAAGAATTTTTTAAATCGGATAAGTAGTAAAAAAATGGGAATTTTTTTATAATAAAAAAAATGTATATGGCAACACTAAATCATTTTTCTCACTCAGTCACTCAGGAATAGTTTAGATTTCTATCAGTGAAAATTTTTTAAAAATCGGATTAGTAACAAAATAGCCACATTCTATTGTTTAAAAATGTATATGGCAACACTACATTATCTTTGTCACGCAGGAAAAGTGTAGTTTTCTTTTTAAAATCGGATAAGTAGTTTTTTTTTTTTTTTTAAAGATTACTAGCAGTATGGATCACATACTACTGGTATTCCCTTTACCCCTCCTAGTAAGCTAAAGCTTGTGCTAGGAGTGGGCCACGCCAGTAGTCCAATGTCCGGGATTTGAACCCACGACTTGTTGATCGTGAATCCAACGCCCGAACCACTGAGCTACTGACGCTTCATAGAAGACCTTTACTGCACAAAACGCCCACGTTATAACCTTGGCCATATCTTTTAATTAGAATATATATGGCAACACCACATAGCCTATGTTACCCGAAAAGGATATAGCTCTCTATCTGAAAGAATTTTCAGTACTTACTCGCAACAAACATACAAACAATCATATAGTTGAAGAATACAAATTAAAAATCGTCGCCTACACTAGCGACCCACCGTCTAGTGCAAACAATAGACGATATATCGCGGAGCTATCGAACACGTGAACTACGAACGGACGTGCTCTCACCTTGAATACTGCGACCGCACTGAATTATTTTTGCATTCGTTCTCTAATATATCGCACCTTTAAAGACAAACCGTTCCTATACAAAAATATCAAATTTTACAGGAAAGCAAATATACGGTAAAAAATTATATCTCTTTGCAAGAAACCCCATTCGATGATGTTTTGAGACATCTTTGAGAGCTATTATTACATTATTTATGTACATTATGGCACACAAAATACAAAATCATGATTTATCAAAAAAAAACACATTTTTAATGGTTTTGAATTTTTATAGTAACACTTTACCATTAATTTTTTTTTTCAAAAATATAGTAAATTTATATAAAATTAATGGGTAAAAATGTATTTATCCGAAAAATATTTGTTATTATAAGAAATCTATTTTTGCATTTTTTAAGGCAATACATTGTACAATGTAAAAACTGGTGCTGTAATTCTCATTACAGATCTTCAGTATGTGTTCTGTGAATATTAGCAGCTTCAACTCCAGCTTTCAAACATTCTGTTTAGTAGTTCTGGTAGTCGGTATTAAGGTCTGTAACATTTTTACCCCCAATGATGTATTCGCGGGTCGTTTGTTGTCTCAGATAGTGTGATTCAATCCTCAGAATTGAATCTATATGGTTCTTTATTCCTTGAATAACATCTGGGTTTAATTTATTTTGCTTGCCATGTTTGCCCCTCTTTTCCCCTTCGAGAAATCTCGACTCATTCATTTTTGCTATAACTGTCGCAATAGGGCAAAAGAAAATTTTACAGACACGCTCCTTACGATTATTAATATCAAATGAAAATGAATGTTTAGGTCCTCTATTGCTGTTGTTAAACCTTATATGATATTTAGGTTCAATAGTTAAAATACACTTTGAAATGAAATCTCTTTGCCTTATTAAGTCGCCCATTTGCCAGTAACTGTTAAATATAGTATGTCTGTCCTCTTGTTTAATTATTTCGCTTCACCACGTGGAGATCCCATTAGCTTCTTAGGATTTGTTTTTTTAAATTAGACACGGACGTATATTGATGTCCACTATTTCGAAGTGTTTTAGAAATTTGCCTATTGGACGGATTTTTTGTTCCTTTGCGCTTTTGTTTATTCGGTATATTCAAGGTGTCATCTGTCGATGAATAGATTTCTTCGGGATTTAAATCGCTAACCTGCTGCATAATATTGTTGTCTCTTCCGAGAGTTGGGCTGAATGAAACACGTCTAGGTAGCTTTGGCAGTACATAATGAAATATCTCGCTATTATAATTGAACATTTTATTAAATTTACTCTTTTTTAAAAAAAACTGAGACTAAAGCAATTCTTTAGCGATAAATATTATTTTGCAAATATCCCCAAGCATATAAAAGTAAATGGAGGTTATACTAAAAGTAATATTTTACCAATTAAATAGTGTAACAAATTGCATAATTTAGATAAGCAGTAAACTGCGACTATACAAAAAGTAACATTTTACCAATCAAAATAATTAAACAATTGCCTATTTCCCGACGTGAAGCCGTATTTATCCAAATAATCACACTTTTCTTTTAAACATTCATCGTCTCTCTTCGACAAACACGTTCCAGCTGGTATAGACATAATATTGTATTTAGTAAACCAACCAAATTTTGATTGGTAACGGAAAAAAATAATGCCATCTAGCTTGTTTAAGCGGAACTTCAAAGAATGTTAACGTCATCTTGTTGTTTACGAAATTTTATGATAGATGGTATTGATAACACAATTTTGGAAAAATTTCGTTTAATAACGGTTTGTCTTTAAAGGTGCGATATAACAAATCAATTTGACTTCTTACTTCATACTAAATTGTATGGGCAGCAGCAACGATTCCCGCAAAAAAAATTGATGATCTTTAGGCTTAAATTATTATTTTTTAGTTTGAATTAATGGAAATCTTGAACGGTGAATGTATTATTTAAGCTTTCTTCTCAAGATTTAAATAAAAATATTTTCAAATATTAGAACTGAATAGCATAGAAAGTTAAAATAGAAAAGACAGATTTCAGTGTTTTTGATCAATGTTGAAGAATTTTTTTCTCGAAAATTAAGGATTATTTTAGGATTATCTCGCGGTGAAAGTGTAGCCTCATCTATTAAGCATTGGAGATATTTTTCTAGTCTCAATCAATGAAGTGAGTTCTTTAATATTTTTAAAACCGTAAGTGCATATTCGCGCGATTTTTAGGGACTGCCCCCTTAAAGAGAAACCACTTTATACTCGATACCAATGATATATTTTGTGAATGTTTTCTGTCATATAGATATTACGTTATCCGTGGGCTAGTCGCGCGGCTCGACTAGTGCATATTTCTCAATTTGAATGCTCCTTTAGCGAAGCATTTAAAGGTCAGCTAGTAAAAGTATGAAAAACGCAAAACCTTTTCCGAGACATTTATTCAAATCATTAAAATTATTTTTTCAAATTCACATTACAATCTTAACATACATACATAACAATTGTAAAAAGTATTGTTAATTATCAATTAATATACATATAATATTAAAAGTGGATTATATTGAACATTTATAAAATATGATAAGGTAAAAATAGTAATTAGTAGAAAAAAATTGTTTATACTTACTTTTATCATAAATAATCACAGAGGTTTGATTAAAAACAAGACATAATAGAAATAAATGCGCTAAAGCGGATATAAAGTTCAGTCTTCAGTAATCACAGCGCCAAAGGTAATACTATACTATACATTAAAATCATTCAGTGTTTTCAATTTAATTTGACTAGCTCTAGGTCTATGACAAGATGACTATCACCAGCTCCACCAGCTCCATCAGCTCCACCGCTCTCATCTAACGGCGCCGCCCTTCAAGTAAATAACTTTCTTCGGCTGCGACTACAATATACTGCAAATACAATACTATTTTTTGGTATTAAGGTGAGTAACGCTTAAACTTTGGCTTCGGGCAGGTTACAAGAACATACAAATCCCCTTTTAGATGGACAGCTCTGTTCTTCTCATCAGTATTCTTTCATTCATCAGGACAGTTCCACACCTTTTACGTTTTCTTTTGAACAGGAATCGTTCTTGGTGGTTTTTGTTCTTTTTTTTGTTATTTTTTTTCCAATGGTCTTGATTAAATAGTTTTTTTACTTGATTTTGCTTCATTGTATATAATTGCATCTGTTAACTAGTATACTTCGTTGTAACTTTTATTTTATTAAATTCTTCTTTTTCTGTTTTGTTATTAACTACATTAGGGGAATCAGGATGGAATTATCTTTAACTTGGACTGAGTTTGCTTGCTTGTTAATATTCTGTCCTAATAGTTTTGGATTAGACTTGGTTCAAAATCATTAGATGTATCTTCTTGCATAATAGACAGTGACCTGTAAACCACTTGCTTATTTTCATAATCTATGTGCCTTTTATTGAAAGTTAAGGCGACGTTTTCAAGGTTGGATTTTCTATGTTTAGATTTAATTTCTATTTTATTGTATACCTTGTGATAATTTTTTCTCGGATTCTTATAAATCATTATTAACAACATCATTGTCATATGAGTCACTTTTAACCAATATCTCGCATGACAATTTTATTTCTTCTTTCTGTATATGATTAGGCCTATCAGTTTCTTATCTTGACTCAGAATTAATACAATTTATATGTTTATGTGATAAATCTCTGGTAAATAATTTTCAAAGTCATTTTTATCTTTTGAATCAAATTTGACAAAATAACTCCCTCGTGATAATTTGGCATCTATTTTTTATGAACTATCTGTACTATTTTCGGTATCGCAACTTAGTATCATCAAAATGGGTCAGTTTTTGCTCTTCTTTCATTAGGTCACTATTAAGGACCAACGACAATGATCGTTGTTCTTGTCTGTTATTGGAGTGTTCAATATTAAGCGACTCATCCATTTTTAAATCAACATCTTTTTCTTTAACATAACTACTTTTATTATTGTTAGTTATTGATGTAATTTTTTTCATCTTTTAAAGTGTGCACAGATTTATCGCTAATAGAAGAGTTGTGTTCTAAAATTTTTTACTGGATTAGTCGAGAGCGATTTATATCCTCTTTTCAAAAAGATGGTTCTAAACTCTCTCGGTATAGGTCTTCGTCTTCACTACTGTCCCTGTCCGTTACTGATATCACGTCTTCTTGCGGTGACTCGTCTTCATCAGGTTTTTCTAAAACACAATAAATCATAAATAATAAGTGCAAAAATTTATTATAAAATGCAACAATGCAACAATTTTCCGCAAAGGCAGAACATAACATTTTTTTATTTTTTCATAGATAAAATATAAATGCAAATTCATTTTTTGCGAATATAGGTATTGCACAGATGTAAACATACAATATTAATGTGATCCACTATATTCTGCCGCTCATATGCATTATAGACACACCCACACACCCCCACTGCCTAAACACAAAGACCGCATATTGTTTCATGTCAATGAGTTAGCAAATATGTTGATGAAACCAAAACTCACACTCTCAAGACTAAAGAGACAAACACCCTGAGATTTATGTTGATAACAAACTACAGATTTACCATGAGAGCTTACAAATACACATAGCTGTATGTTCACAGCAAGTAACTATAAAACTGTAAACCTCCCGAGACAGATTGCATTAATAAATAAACAATAAAAAAATGCCTGCAATGTTTAATAGCCTCAATCATGGCCCCACAAGGCCCTCCTTTCTAATATAAATAATAATAATTACCATCTCTCTCTTCAATACATCCACGTAAGTGTTGTACTTCATCTTCTGCCAGAGCACGAGCTAATTTCTCTGCCGTTAAATTTTCCTTAAATAAAAATAACAAAATATAAGTCTTAATAATAATAATTCTCGCACTTCGCAAATCATTATTAATTTAATTAAAGCTTGTATAGCTGCCGGCATCTAAGGATACTTCTGGCTATGAATGCGCAAAAGTCACTATTGGGGGCTTTTAGCAGGAAGCGCGCCACATGTCACTACAATACAGACACGCAGCACGCACACACACAGACACAATAAGTATATATATATAAGTAGTAGTAGTAGTAGTAGTAGTAGTATAAAACAATAACAAAAAGTTTGAGTTCACCTAAAAATCTTACCTTTAATATGGCATTTTCGGTCAAAAGTTCATTAATCTGCAATGAATACGAAATAATTTAAAATTAGCATTATTTAAATATTATTATTTATATAAGAAAAAAATCATTGATAACATTCAGTATTACCTGCAGTCGCATACTCTTCATTGGAGAACCACCGTAAGATTGTCGCGGCTGTAGAGCTAGCCGAGACTCATATTCTTCTTTCATTTCCTCCATCTGACAAGGGACAAAGGTTTTAGTTATGAAAAACTGATGGCTTAGAATTGACGAGCTTCAGAGTATCAGGAAGAAGAATGCTAAACGAAATATGTTTGATATGAGATTTTACTTTAAAATCAAGAATTCAACAAGACAAGCAGAAAGGTGGCATGAAAAGTCTTTACCTTACCACTGATGAGTGGGTTTTTTAATCATAAAGTAAAAAATCAAAGCAGCTCACGAAAGAAGTCTCAATTCACATGATAGGACGCACCTGTTCCCTTACGGCCTTCAACTGTGCTTCATAGTATTCTTTGGTAATCTCCCTGGCCTCCATTACATATTCCCGTATGTTGACAGCATTAGTTTCTTGCTCCTGCTCCATTGATGCTTCTAGATCTTTTATATAGGACTGACAACTACAAATATAAATACAGAAGTAAACAAACTGGTAGCTTCTTCTGTCTTATGATAAAAAAAGCTTAACTTATGTAAATGTTTTCTGATGTAGTCAAGTAATTTACCCCCAAAATACAAGTCGGACTCACACATGAAGTATTCCAAAAAAAACTATGTTTGTTGTATGGGCGCCCCCTTAAATATGTATTTTATTCTGTTGTTAGTATTTGTTGTTGTAGGGGCAACAGAAATACATCATTTGTAAAAATTTCAACTGTCTAGCTATCACGGTTCATGATCACAGACAGACGGAGGGACAGTGAAGTCCTAGTAATAGAGCTCCTTTTTTTTGGGAATGGAACCCTAAAAAGGAATAATATGTCGCAGGAAACCCAGGTATTATCCCACCCACGCAGTGCCTAGGTCTTGTGACCAAGTGTGTTCAAGGGTTTATGAGCTGATCTGCCACATATGTGAAAGCTTGTCCATGATGATTATGATTTTCCAATCATGGAACAATTCTCCAATAGTTAACTTTTTGCCACAAACTCGAGGTCTACTTAATAGTGAACATACGAATTCAATACTTACTGAATTATTTCTAAATGTAATCTTTCATTTTCAGTCTTTAACTTGATCAACTCCTCACCGTAGCTCTTACTATCTTGTATGGTGCTTTCGAAAGAGCTCGGATACTCCGATACTGTCTCGTACTTCGATGCTCCGATACTGTTGATATCTGTACCATAAATGGTTTTCTTTTTATATCATATGTAATACTAGCCGACCCGCGCGACTTAGCGAGATGTTAAATAGTTACATCACATAGTGCCAGTCAAAGTCAATAAACAGACAGACAAGGAGAAAGACAGACAGATGAAAATTGTAAAAAATGTTGTTGTTGGTATATGTGGTGTGTTATGTGTTATTCTAATATTACAAACAGACATAACTATTTTATTTATTTGTATGGATAAAAAAATAATAACTCACGAATATCCTTTGCTACGGCTGCAAGCTGTAGTACATGCCGTGACTCATTGGCATACTCTGGGGATGGGTTGAGAGTAACAACTATGCTGACTGCTTCTCCTCTGGTTCCAGATAGACTAGCTCCGAGGATACGAGTTAGTTTGGATTCCCTGTCAAAAATTTGTTACTAGAGAGTAATACTTAGGTAATCTCAATATAAAAAATATATGAATTTACAACACCCCATTTATCAAAATTCCAAATTTCCCTTAGATTCTGGCATTAATAAGGGTGATATTGCAGCCAATGCAAAATTCTTAAATTTATTAAATAGGCGGCGCAATTTGCTCGCAGTGTACACTGACGCCTCTAAATTAAATGGACAAAGCGAAGTAGGTGCGGCAGTGTGGATTCCCAAGTATAATATTGTTTTAGAATTTAAGTATCCCCCTCAGGCGACTGTATTTACAGGAGAAGCAGTGGCGATTCTAGAAGCGGTATGTTATGTAGAATCCCATAGCTTAAATAAGGGTTTAATTTTATCGGACTCTAAGAGCTGTTTGGATGCAATATTAGGAAACTTTAAAAAAAAAGACCACTCCCTCTGCGATTGTGGCTTAGACGAAGGAACCCCGGATCACCTTTTTTCGCCTGTAAAAATTCAGAGGCATATACTCCGCATGCAAAGTGGAAGGGAGTTGCTAGTAATACCTATAAGGCACTAGTGTGTTCTTAGTTAGTGTAGACTTGGTCCTCAAGGTGTGCAAACACCGCTCCAGCACATGCAATGAGGAGTTGATAGCCTTGGACTCCTGAATGCGCGTGCCCGTGTTGCGCGCGCGTGCCTGCCGTTCCCATCCGGCGAGGTCGCACAGACGGACACACGACGTACGAACTGCTTCATCTATAAAATCAAAATATTAGTCAAGTATATAAATTTGAATGATTTGGGAAGTATAATATAAGATTTAGTTTATATGATTTGTAAAATGAAAAATAAAATATAGTGTAATATTCTTACCAGTCTCTGTAATCATTGTTATAGTGAAGATGCAATGAGACCGTGAAGAACGTGCGTGAACCCCAGTAGCAGCCACTTGTAAGTTGTGTCTCCCTGCCACCATCACGTCGTAGGCCTCTTCACCTGATCTTACAAATACCTGAGTAGCTCCCTAAAACCAAACAATTTTTTCATTCCACAACTTACCAATAAATGTTACTAATTCTGAATTATATTTTAAATAGTATTAATAACCTTAACATATACATTTCCACTTGGGTCTTCTCGAATTATCAACTTTGATGCATTTCTTCTTTGCTCCTGGCTTAGAAGATCATAAATCCCTTCATTATAAATTTCTATAAATGAAACCTGTTAAAATAAATTACACATTAGTACAACTTGAAGATTCATAAGCTTTATTGTTAAATAATATATGGGAAAACTGTTTTTGTTGCTCTCATCTTTTCCAAAGTCTTTGTATTATAATATATTTCATACATCAACACATATTCAGATACATAATACTTATTTACTTACCCACACATAATGTTTTGTTCTGTTTGAAAGGTTCACATTGCTTGCCATCAGCTCATTCACTAAGTGATTGCTCATTCTTCTATACTTATCTCTGAGTGGTGCTGATAGCTGACTAAGCTTTTTTACATGCTGGCAAATAGTAAAATTTGAATTAATATTTTTACAATGTTAATAAATCTCAAAACTGGCTCATGCAAATCAAAAAAGAATAGTTAAACACAAACCTGCAGTTCTATGACTTGTTGTGCATATTCTAGTCTATTAGCACCTCTTTCTGCTGGTTTAAATTCAGGTGTTTGTGCAGTGTCAACAACTTTAAATACATATTCAAGTGATCTAGGCACCAGACCAGGAGAGCGTACTGTACCCATAAGTGTGAATGTCTTTCCAGATCCTGAGGCTCCATATGTCAGAAGAGTAAAGCTTTTACCCTCGGAAAGCTTTCTTAGATTATGTTTTACAACACGCTCAAATATTTCCTACAGTGAAACCATACTACTATTAGGAGTTAGATACTAAAAAAATATAATCAAATTAAAATACTCTCATTCCTCTAGGGAGGAAAAGAATCAGAATTTTATTTTTAATAATATTTCCTGATTTTAGAATGTATAAGAAACATTGTCTGTAACGTAAAAATCATTAAGGGAAATTTTTTTTTAGTTTAATTTTTATCATGAGTGACTTGGTTTAGACCTCTACCACTGGTTTAATTTTATTTGAATAAAAGAATTTACATTATTTTTAATCTCAAAAGTTACAAGAAATTTAGATTACATTGTTCTAAGAGTGCAATCGAATACTAATGTTTTTTAAGTGTAAAACTCACTTTTTGATTGGACTCTGGCCCAAATATATGTGAAAATGTATACATTTTCGACACATTAGGCTGTGTTCGACTTCCATGGCCAGCTGTTGTTGTATCCAGCGACATTTTCAAGCAACGGTCGGATCGAACTTCATAAAGATTACTATGATTGTTACACGGTTTCAATCTTAAGTATACTTGAACTAACTCCGATTCTTCTAAAACGGAATCTTCAAACAAATCCATCAGGTTGATGCCCTTCTGAGGCCTAGGTCTCATAAATGGATTTAATATTAAAGGTGAACGTGGTTCAATGAAGGACGGTACATCACTCTGGTAACTGGAATCCGACATGACAAAAAAATTATTATAGATCAAATAACATTTAAATAAAAGAAAATTCACATCGACCCCCAACGGTATACTGTTTGATTTTTAATTTTAAATATTTTCAGTAACAACTGACAATCTAGTTTATCTTGTTAAATTGTCTTTGACCGGACTCGTAATTTATTATAGCTGTACCAGACGGGCCAGAATGGTTCGTCGGACGGACAATCAATCTGCGTCCCCGTGAGAAATAAGAGGTGTGGTTTCTCAGTCTCTAGATAACTACCACAAGGAGTGGCCTTCCCCATACCGACCGATATTCGGTAACGATCTCTTCACCGTTAGGTAAGTCTAATCACTGTCTGGTGAAATCAGTATTCGTCTTCTCTCCGCCCAATGTCAGTCATATAGGCATGCGGCGGCTGTGGCAATACGAGCCAGCGGATTGGGATGGGATGCGGTCTTTCTATGCGTCCTTTCCATGGTGGCCTGTATACTTCTCTTCCGGTGATCCCTCAATTACGCGGAGGCTGTGACAGGTGTGCTCCGTCAAGCTATGGAGTATTTGATCTCGTTTGTGGATTTGCTACTTCCCAGCAAAACTTGCCCGTGGTTTGGGCCTGATTGTGTTCGCGCTGAATCTCAAAAACATTGTAATAAAAGACAAAACCACTATGATGGTTTTATTCTACAGGATAAAAGTACAGAGTTGTTTACAAAATGACATATGACAATAATTAAAGAATGATATAAAATTTGAATAAGTATAAGAAGTTTCTATACTACTACATTCACCCACACATTAATTTAATACATAATCACGAAAGTGATTCGGGGGTTTGCGTTCTCTACTTGATCTACGCAACGTTGATTCCTCTTTTGTCGGATGAGAAGCTATGGGTGACATTTCTTGTTCACACAGTTGATCTTCAGCAGATTCATATGCTTCATTGTCCATGTTAGAGTCTGATATATCTTCTCTTATTGAGTAATCATGTTCTCTGTCATCTATCTCAATTTTTTCGCCATTTTGACCTAATGGTGCTAAGTTGCGGTTCGAAACAGTTGTTTCCCTACCATCAGGCAAAGGCACATAGGAATACTCAGGATTTACATGGAGTAGTTCGAGTTCTTCGACAAGTGGTTGGTATTTATTAGCGCGATTAAATTTTCGCATTAAAACTTGATCAGAATTAATTAACCAAGTGGGTACAGAATCGCCATTTGCAGATTTTCTAATGTGAGTAAACATCCTTTTGTGGGGTGTGCAATTTGTTGCAGTACAAAGAAGAGATCGGATTGAGTGTAAAGCTTGAGGTAGAACTACTTCCCAATTTTCAATAGGCAATTTCTTAGAACGCAATGCCAATTGTACAGCTTTCCATATTGTAGCATTGAGACGCTCTACTTGACCATTACACTGGGGATTGTAAGGGGTGGTCCTACTGGTAGCAACATCACGAAGATAAAGAAATTCTTTAAGTTCTGATGACATAAATGCCTGCCCTCGATCAGAGTGCTGGCAGACCAAACATAACGAAAATTTCATTAAGATGTCTGATGACAGTCTTTGAGGTTAAGTCAGCACAAGCAAAGGCAAAAGGAAACCGTGAATATTCGTCAATCACTGTGAAAATATATTTATTCTTTGTACTGCTGGGAACAGGTCCTTTAAAATCTATACTTAATCTCTCAAATGGAGCAGTAGCTTTAATTAAATTTGGGCTAGGATTTGATCTTTTTACGTATCTGGGCTTTATTTCCGAGCAAATACGACAAGATTTCGTTATAGTTTTTATTTCATCAATAGAGTATGGCAAATTTTTCGTTTTAACCCAATGAGCCATTCTCGTGACACCAGGATGACATAGAGCCTCATGTAGAGAGACTAACTTTACCGACTGTGAGTGAGATGTGGCACAAACACGAGATAAGGCATCGGCAACATCATTTTGTTTACCTGGCCTGTAAAGTATATCGTACTTGAAAGGCGCTAGTTCTAAACGCCATCTTTGTATTTTATCATTTTTAATTTTATTTGACAATTTACTATCAAACATGAACGAAACAGATCTTTGATCCGTGATTAATCGGAAAGATTTACCGATAAGATAATTTTTCCATTTTTTTAAAGATTCTACTATAGCATGTGCTTCTTTTTCAATCGCGGAATGATTCTGTTCTGTTGGATTTAGAGTTTTAGAAAAGAAAGTTACAGGTCGACCTCCTTGTGATAGGACAGCAGCAATAGAATGATCGGAGGCATCTGTTTCGACAGTAAATGGAAGGTTGTAATCGATTGCGTGGATAGCTGATTTAGCAATATCAGATTTTAATGGTTCAAAATTTTGTACTAAATTTTGAGTAAGAGGAAATATTTTATTGTGAGACAAAGCATGAATTCGTTCAGAGAAATTAGGTATCCATCGACTATAATGTGCAAACATACCAATTATTCTGAGTAAAGATGGTAAATCTTTTGGTGGAGGCAAGTGGAAGTAAGAGGTCGAAGTCGTTCAGCATCAGGTCTTATAACTTGATCTTTTATGTTATAACCTAAAATATTTATTGTTGCTTTGGAGAAATTACTTTTATCTTGATTGATAGTAAGACCATATTTACGAGCTGCAGCAAGAAACTTTTCAAGATATTCGTTGTGCTCAGATTGAGTTTTGCCACAAATAGTTATGTCGTCTAAATATGCAAATGTGTCTTTAAGATTTTCTTTTTTAATTATCCAGTCGATAGTTCTTTGGAAGCTGGAAACACCGTTAGTAACCCCAAAGGGTATACGTCGAAATTGGAAAAGGTTTCCATTTGCTTCGAATGCTGTGTAAAATTTTTCTTCAGCGAGGATTGGAACTTGATGATAAGCGCTTTGCAAATCTATTGTGCTAAAATAGGAATATCTCGATATTTTAGAAATCATATCTTCTTCTTCTGTTAGGAAGTGGATATGCATCTAATTGTGTATATTTGTTTATGGTTTGTGAATAGTCAATTACTAGACGTTTTTTATGATTGATATTTTTCGTTATTAAAACTTGAGCTCGCCAAGGCGAATTGCTTTCTTCGATAATTCCTTCTGATAAGAGTTTTCAAATTTCTTGCGTAATAAAATATTTATCATCTTTATCAAATCGTCGAGATTTTATCGCTATTGGCCTACAATCTGGAGATATATTTGCAAATGGAACGGCTGGGACTGATGCTTCTGCTACATTGCACACCTTTATTGGATCTTTAGATCCCCCAAATGAAAACTCTAGGAATGAATGTTGTTCTAGTATATCGTGTCCGATAATTAAATCGGCACACAGATTTTTGACAATAAGTAAATTTAAATTATTATAACTGTGATTTCCAATTTTTGCGGAAACAATAGTTTGAACTTCGACTTGTGATGTAAGGCTAGTTGAAGCCATAGAAATACTTTGATTGCTAGGTCTACTCTTTAATCTGCATAGTTTAAAAAAATTATGATTGATGAAGCTAACTGAACTTCCAGTATCAATTAAAGCTTGTGCTCTAATCCCTTTTATATAAGCTGTTAAAGTTGCTTTTCTTAGAGAACTAGGAGATGCAGCGACAATACATGCAGAAAGATCTGCTTCTTCATTTACTGCATTGCTGTATGCTTTACTGCGACAAATGTTAGCATAATGTCCTTTCTTTCCACATATTTGGCAAATGACATTTAATGCAGGACAATTTTTACGGAGATGAACGCGATCACCACAAAAAAAGCATTTACGCTTAGAACTACTTGCAACTGGTAAACTTTTTGCACTCTGGATTTTTGATTCTGGTCGATAATCGGTGGTGGGGTCATTTTTAGTATATTGTACAGCATTTAAGTTTATATTATCATATTGTCGGGAACTAGTTTCGGCTACTTCTAAAGATAGTGCTTGGTTATAAGCTTCATCGAGTGATAAATTTAAGTTTTCAAGAAGACGTTGCCGAATTTTATTAGATTTAATACCAGAAATAAATGCATCTCGAATACAGTCATTTTTGTTAGTTTCGGCATCGACACTTTTGAAATCGCACTCTTTTGATAACTGTTTTAATGCTTGCAAATATGTATCGATAGTTTCCTCGTTTTGCTGTTTTCTTATTGCAAGAGAATGTCGAGCAAAAATTATATTTCTCGGTTTTATAAACAACTTATCTAGTATAGCTATTGCTGTTTCATAAGAAGAATATTCGCTGATAAAAGTATATATATTAGGTGAAACATGGTTAATAAGTAAATCAAACTTTTTATCAGAAATGAGTACCTTTTCCTTTGTAAATGAAAAATCGCAAGTTGATAAAAAACTTTCAAATGTCCTTTTCCAATGTTCCCAATGTTTTGTTGCGGAACTGTCGGAGGGATCAATATCTAAACGATCTGGTCTCAAATACTTATCCATCTTCATAAGATATTAAAACATTCTGTAGAATAAATTGTAATAAAAGACAAAACCACTATGATGGTTTTATTCTACAGAATAAAAGTACAGAGTTGTTTACAAAATGACATATGACAATAATTAAAGAATGATATAGAATTTGAATAAGTATAAGAAGTTTCTATACTACTACAAACATCAGGGTTTACCTAGCTTGACTTGATGCTCGTAACCACAAAGCGAGGGATGTATGCCACAAAAAGAGAGCCTGCCAAGTCCTGCAAAAAGGCTATAAAGAGGTCTTGATTTGACCACATTAGCCGAATAGCAAAGCGTTTTGGACCCTAACTAAATCAGTTGAAGGGAAATTCTGCCGCTCCTCACTGTCTCCCCTGCTGAGGCCTGACGGAACGCTTGCCCACACCGCAGAAGAGAAAGCAAATCTTTTTGCATCTCTATTTGCAGAGTCTTCACGTTTTAGCGCGACACCTTCATCTCCACCCAAGTCCGAGACTCTTATAAGTGACATAAAAATCTGGACGTGAACAAGGCCAGTGGACCTAACGGAATTCCAGCAATTATATCAGGAACTGTGCACCAGAACAGTCTCCGATCTCAACACATCTTTTTCGCTACTCTTTGAAAATTAGACAAGCGCCTAAGTCCTGGAAGCTTGCTAATGTGCAGCCAGTGCCTAAAAAAGGTAGTCGTGCTGATCCTAGTAATTGCAAACCCATCTCGGTTACGTCCATACTATGCAAGACCATGGAACGTATCCTAAACCACAGCCTGCTGCCGTATTTGCCGAAACCGGTCTACTGGAGATCTTCTAGCGTACGTCATACATATCTGTAGCGAGGCAATAGAGAAACACGGGAAAGCGCTTGCCGTTTCTCTGGATATCTCGAAGGCTTTCGACAGGGTCTGGCACGATTACCCTGTAAGTAAGCTTTCCACATACAGCCTGCCTGCTAGCTTGTGTGCTTGAATATCGGACTTTCTGAGGGACAGGTCTTTACGAGTGGTAGTTGATGGCTGCTCGTCCGATCAAATGGCTATCAATGACGGTTTTCCTCTTAACGCAACTAAAACATAGGCGTGTTTATTCTCCGCGAAAAAGGGGCAATTTCAATTGTCTTCTACTTTCCGAAATGTATCCGTGCCGATAACAAATCACCTGGAACTCCTAGGCGAAAGTCTCACGTCGACTCTAAATTTCGACTCTTATATTGAGTCAAGGGCTCAACTAGGCGCTCGGAAACTTGGTATCCTATCGAAGGTGTCATTATTTTACTCCAGAACAATTGCTCAGCTTATGTAAAGCGCAAGTCAGAGCACGCATGGAGTACTACTCTCACCTTTGGGGTCTGCCACGCCAACCTATAATATGAAAAAAAAAAACATTCCTATTTCGTTCAAAATTCAATCAATTAAATGAAAAAAAAATTTCGATATATATAGAAAAAATATCGATACTTCTATTTATCCATATTTTACCGTTTATATTTATTTATTATATTTTAGTTTGTGATGTGATCGGAGTTTGGTCCAGTCCGCGATTGAATACATGCGACGATAGTGGAGCTACTGAGAGTGAAAAGATTTAAAATATCGATGATACATATCGATTATTTCTTTTTGCGATATATAATCGCTATTTTGATATATCGATATTTTTTACCCAAGCGAATCGAGTGCTTATATAGGTCATACTATTGTTTATTAGATACGTTAAATTTAATCACACGCTATGTTCCACATCTAGCCTTGTCCACTTCTAATTGATATCTTAGCGATCTTAGCAGCTTTGTGTGATCATTTACGAGTACCATTAAGCAGTGAAGAATTTCATTTGGCTTTGTGCCATAGTGGTTTTATGTGAAAGAGTTGTTCTCTTTAATCTTACTGTTTCTGTTCGTTGAGGGGACGCTGAGGTTTTGTCCATTGTTATGTTCGTGCAAAGGAAACAAAGCTGCTGCCCGGCGACATCCTCAGGCTTAAGTGTGGCGGGAGCTCTGCACAAATCACAGAACTCAAGGAAATAGATCTAAGCAAACTGGACTGTTGTTGTAAGCTTGTAAGTCATTTTTTTTTTAAGAACTTCAATTATTAATTGGCACCCTGAGTTAATAATGTTAATGATATTTGTGCAACTCGGCAAGTATTCAAAAAGTAGTAGTAGCACTTTCAACAGTGTTTATATTGTATGTGCTAAAGCTTAAGATCAATAAACAACAGGTGTTCCTTATCCCTAACATATGCATTTATATTGCTGTACTTACTTTGATTTATCCATTGGACTTATCTATATAAACACATTCCTGTTTTAACAATGAATTAAGAAATATTACGTGTTTTAATAAAATAGAATTTTAATATTTTAGGAATCTATTTCAACATTATCAAGAGAACTTCGTCTGCCCAATTTGCATAAACTGTAAATAAATCTAAAGTATAAAAATCAACAATCATGACTACATAAAAAATGAACTTTATAGAGACACTGTGACACAGCTCTACACAGTGGACTAATATTTTCCACAATATAGGTTTTGGTTGTTGTCATATTTCATCTTGATTACTGTGATGTATTTAGTAATTGATTTAATTAAGAATCATGAAAATTGGAAACCAACAATTAAAATTTCTAGATTGTTAAAAATAAAATATGTAAACTACAACCACTAAAAATATATTCAATATATATATTTTTTAAATAGAATATTTTAATTATTTTTACAGAGACCTGAGTAGGAATCAAATACAATATGATGTCACTACAACGGCTGGATCTTTCTTATAACCAGGATCACCAATATCAAGCGGTAGATGTTCAAGGGACTTGTAAATTTGGAGAGACTTAAGTGACTCTAAATCATATGTATGGGAACATTTGATTATCTTGTTTGGTTGAAACAACTGTGAGTATCTTTTGTTTAATTAATATTTAATAATTAAATAATAGTAACAGCAATATTGATTTCCATTCTTTTATATAAATATTTAAGTTGCATATTATAATCATAACAAACCACACTTGTTTTTAAAATTAATTAGTAAAAATTATAATCTTTTTAAAGGCTATAAATAATATTAATCATTGAATTAAAAACATAACTTATCTAAATTTTAGTGATATAATGGAAAACCTTCTTATATGCGACTGTGCATTATTATGGGTAGGAAACTGGTTATGGAAACACAAGTGTCACACTCTTTGGCAATCCCGAATGTGTATTTCCCGAGAACATGGCCAATAAAACTGTAAAGAAAACTAAAGATATATTTGGAGCTATCACTTGACGAAAGTGTGTTACCATCTAATGCTATAATTGTAAAACTGAGTCGTGATCAAGTTGTTTTTTAAGGGGACACATTAGTTTTAAACTGTAATGCTCCCTTTGCATACATTATGTTTGAATATGAACTAAAGTGGGTGCAACTGCAAAATAAATATTTGATAAGAAGGACTAGCTGAGACAGCAGTGATCATCCAGGAACACACCATCATATGGGAAATTGGACTTCAATGGACACTGACCAAAATTATATAAATCATAATCACATTCAAGTATTAGTTTTATCCAATCAGACCTAGTATTGTTTGTCAAATCACACTACAGATATATATATATATATAAATAGATACATATAGTTCCTGGCCTTTGCTGTTAATCAATCACACAGTTGTAGTCCCGTGTAGAAATGGAGAGGGTTTAGCCTACATATTTAGCATCAGAATGTTGATACATAAGTAATATCACATAATTACTGAAGCAGTGCATTGTGAATGTCAGTTTGGTTCATTATTCTGCCACTGAATTGCTATATGAGAATTCTGGGTTGCAAGTTGTATATTGCTGTTTACCCGACTACGGCGAAGCCAAAAGAAAGAGTTATAACAGTCTATGTATGTATGTATTTTTGTATGTATGTTTGTACGTTCCACTCTAGCGCCTTAACTGCTGAACCAATGTTCATGAATGAGGTGTCAACAGATTAGTAATAATGGCGCGGGTGACATAGTCTATAAAAATTTTATGATATTTTTTTATAACGGAAATTATACCTCAGATTCTAATCTCGAAAAAAATTAAACTGAGCCAATTATCACGTGTTTGGTATCAAAAGAAAGGTCTTGGCGAGCACATTACACATATGTGTATATATGTTATTGTTTATGTGAACATATATGTTTAAAATACGGTCGTATAATCCGCATGGTCCTGTCGTTGCAGTTATTCACTCTAAGCAAATAAAAACCAACATTTCGTTACAATATAAGATTATAAAGGTTATCTGGATCGGGAAATGGAAAACTATTTATTAAAAAAATAAAGTTTAAGAAACTATAACCTGACTACGTAAAAAAGTGGTCTAAAAAGGACGAAACAAGAAAATAATTCAGACAGAAACCCAGAAATGCATCGGTATAAAAATGGTCAAGGTATCGCCATCACGTCTGTTTTATGGTAGTGTCCCTCTGATCTTAGTAGGTAATACAGTGGGTGTGGCCACTGTATTACCTTGACCATTTTTATACCTTAAGCTCTTGAAACTTTAATCAACAGCAATAGTTTTATGGTAAGGTCTTTTATATCTGTAGTTTTCTTATGTTTTATTATTTCAGGATCAACATGTAGACAAAATAAGTTTAGCAATAAATATATCGAGTCAAATAATGAGTAAAGCTGAAACTCAATATCATCCATGTACAGATGCTGCTTAGAGCTGCTGATGCTGATGGGGCACAAGGTTAGCGGCTAAAGATATCTGAGCTAAGACTCCTCCTCCTATTAGAAAATGATATTATTGCAAAGTACATAATAGTTATTTATGCAACTGTTATATACAATAATTGTTCTTCATATAGTCAGTCGATCTGGTAGTGGGGAAAACGAGTCATTTGTAACTGTAAGATGATTCCCTTTATTTTTTAACTAAAAATCACAATCAGCTCTAGTGAAGAGAGGGGGTCATACGTCTGTCACGTATATGAACCATATAAAAAATGTTGAAGTATAAAGTCATTATATACCCTATGAAATATGCCCCTTAATTTTCACACTTTACAGATAATAAAAAAAATAGTCAGATGTTTTATAACGTTGTCAGAAGTCAGAACTTTCACCGTGAGCGGCCGCACGGCGTCGGTGCATAGTCACTATACACAAACTATATCGATTCTAATAAATAAATATCAAAAATCTTATATATAATAATGAATCCCTATTTCACTTGGTCACGGCATCACGCGTAAACGGCAGGACCGATTTCGCTAATTCTTTTTTTGTCGTGTTTATTATTGTCAGGAGAAGGTTCTTATGGAAGAATAAATTAAGATAGTTGCGCGGAAAATTAGGAAATTTAAGAAAACTTAACGACCATATTAACTTTGTCTGTCAGTCTTTTTGTCTTTGACTGTCAGTCATTTCACCAATATTTATAGTAAAGACTGGACAACGTCTGTCGGGTCAGCCAGTTATTTATAATATTTACAATTATTTAAATAAATTACAATTAAGTGGACATATTTAATTTTATCGGTCAAAGTGACTAATGCAAATAGGTTACTGAATCAATATTATTTTCAAATCTATCCAACTTGAACTTATTTTTTGATATTTTTAAACTATTTTAAAGGCACTTTTAAATAAATGAATCATGATTTATTAATGTGTTAGAGAAATAAGCGAAATATTCACTCAAAAACTTTTATTCTGAGATTTGGTGATAAGAGACGGTATCTTCTGTTGCTGCTGTCTGTAAAAGAAACCACTTATATATTTATTCATGCCCCTTAAAATATCTATAATATAATATATTTAATTAATTGATCATTTTTTTGTACATTATCAGATCTCTTCAAAGAAAGGTCTTCTAGATATTATAGGTATAAGTATAAGGATAAATTATGTAAAATAAGTCAATGGCAAAAAAATTGAATAGAAGGAATAATTATCTTACCTATAACAAGTAGGTTAGGTTGTAGCAAATAATATGATTAAGTCAAAATTTAAAGGAGGGAAGGAATGATGTTGTGACTTCTTTTGATAAAAAAGTAATATTGTTAATCCTAACACATTTTAGTTGAAAAATGTTTACTTTTGACAGTCTTACACTCAAATTACCTTTTCTTGATGTCCTTTAAAGGAGAAGCTCTCAACAGATGGTGAAGGGTCCCTGTGTGTTCCATTACTCCTATGTGACTAGACGAGGCCTAGCTCAATCTCAAGTGATCGTCAGGGGCTAGTCTGAGGAGGCGCAGTATTTTTTTGTTTTTTTTTAATGGTAGAATAAGATGCAAACGAGCAAATAGCCCACCTGATGGTAAGTGTCTATCATCGCCCATGGACATCGACAAAACAAGAGAGTGATTCTTGTTTTGCCGATGTGCGTGCGTGCGATGCGTTGCATGCGTGGCATCCTTGAAGATAGAGTAGGGAGGGGGAGTGAAGAAAAAAATGCTGCGGTTTCAGCGGACCCTTCGCATGCTGGTGGTCGCAAGCCAGTCGAGGAATAGATCCCCTACCACCAAGTGGGTGCTGGGTTACTCGGATCCTACGAGATGCTGTCCCCTCACGGGTAATTAAAGAATGAACTTTCCCTTATCTGTCTATATATTTATGAATTGAGTCTATTAGTTAGTAAACATTTTGACACATTCTTGAGCGCCATCACCCAAGAAGGTACAAAAGATCACAGACACCAGAAATAACTTTACAATAGACAGCCTAAATAATGCAGTAGGCATTCATTTCTTTCATGGGCAAATATGTCAAACAAGAAGTTTAGCAGGGAGTGCATTTGTGAAGCAACGCATATTATTTGCCCCAACAGTGTATCACTATGATAAGATTAGAGAAAGGGTAGCGTATATTTTACTTGATAAAAATAAAAGATAAAGTAATGTCGATTTTCTTTATCCTGATTTTGTTGGCAAGGCGTTTTTCAATTTAATAATTTTTGAAAAATTATTTTTTTTTAATTTCCCTTTTTAATTTAAAAATAAATAGTAGTTTAAAAATAAAACTAAATAGTAAAGTAGTGCTGTTTCTTTCGTCTTAACTAAGGTAGTTAAAGTAATGTTTTGACTTTCTCTTCCAGCATGTTCAAGAGATGATAGCAAGTTGGGCGGAAGACCTAAAAGGATGCTATTTAGTGCTATACCTCTAGTGGTATGAGTTCAACCAACCAAGCGGTGACCATTAAAGAGAGAGGATCCGAGTCAGGGTTCTGCCATTCCCTACGAAAAACCTACATGCAAAGAAGTGAAGCGAGTACACGAGACTGTGGTGTACACAACACTGGCCACACGGCCTCGCTTAGCTGAGGTATATTGAATTTTTTTATTCACTACTGCAAATAAGAAGACATTATTTATTATATCTTAAATGGAATTTGGAAACATTTTCGATGGCAGCTTGACTTTATCCGACATTTTCAAAAATTATCGTCATATTTAAATCAATTCATACAAAACTGTAGGGGTTAATTAAAAATTGTTTTGGTTTATCACGAACAGACAATATATAGTACATTCAATATGTAGTGAGCTATTAACTAATGACTTATTATTATACTGCATGGTATCACACATAGATGGGCGCAGACACACTGGTGGAAGCTAATTAATTTTCTGAAGTAACATTAAGGTGTAAAGCTGAAGGCAATCTTATGCCAGCATACCAATGCTATCATAAGTATCTTAACAAATGTGTGTTGAACAACGGTATTTGATAAAGGTTTTTAAGAGTTGCTAAATATATACTTATTTATAATAAAATTAACTTCTTTCCAGCCCAAATCTGTCACCAAATGGTCACCTCCCCAGCTATCACTTTTTTGAAGTGGTGGAAAATGCATTTACGCATTCCCTCCTCGAATAGAGGAGTATGTGTCTGCAAGGGACGCAATCGTATTGGTCTTGAAGAAAGGTATGTTCAAATAAAGATCTCAGTTTTTATTTCATTAAAAATAAAATTTTCTCTCCAGTTTTTTTTCTCTCGACTGCAGTAGTAAGTCCATACTAGGTTTCTTTTGTGGATTTTTACCTATGACCCGGCTTGCTTTTAGGTCTCCGACGTTTTCCTTCAATTGACCTGTCGAAAACCCCGCTATCTTTGATTTGGATCATTATTGTCTGGTGTTTTCTCCAGTTACTGTTAGTAAATACAAGGGATGTTATGGAGCTCCGTAACCGTAACTGAATCCGATATAACAGTTTCAAATAGGAGTGGAGTCTAAATGATGCATGTTTCCTCCCTTGCATTGTTTATTATTAATTGTTCATTACTAGTCAGTTATTGTGAGACTACTTTACATTTTACATTTAAAAACTTGTGTGCATTAAGAAGGAAAAGATTAATCATTTGTATAAATTATTAATAATTGTTTATATTTCAGCAAATTGCATATTAAGTCTAATATAATTTGCTAAATGTCAACAGTGTGCTAAGAGTCAAAACCTATTTGTATTTTACAATCAAAATCTAATAACCGTATTGAAACTAACGGATAATCCGAAATAATTTAGTATCCTTAACCGTATCCGATACCGATATAACATCCCGGTCACAACACACACTACAATAACATTCTAATACTATACTAATAGTAATACTTGCGTCATTTGAATGTACCAATAGGACCACTACATTTACATACAGGGAGCGACAATATCGCATGAGTCTAATGATTTGAAACTAATTTGTATTAATCATCGTTAATAATAGTGAATGGACTATGGTTATAGGATATGTCCTTGTTGAGATATATTTGTACTTTACTGTCGCCGCCTGTTGGGTATCACATTAGAATTTATAATTATGTTTTACTGTTTACTTTCAGGTGGAGGCGATATTATTTTCAAAGATTTCATGAACGGAAAAGATCTATTGGCGGAGAAATTTTGTTTCTTCGTTATAATTTTCATCCTCAACATTTCCTCTCGCTTCACTGGGAGGAACTTTGGTTTACCTATACAGCATATTTTTATGATTTTGAATTTTTATAGTAACACTTTATCATTAATTTTTTTTACAACATAGTATATTTATATAAAATGAATGTGTAAGAATGTATCTATCCGAAAATTTTTTGTTATTATAAGAAACCTATTTTTGCGCGTTAGTGTTTAGCGTTTTTGAAGGCAATACATTGTTCACACTGGTCTTTTTTAGGTATGTCAAAACTGGTGCTGTAATTCTCATTAAAGACTCTTCTATAGTATAGTATAGTATTCTGTTTGGTGATCGGTATTAAGGTTTGTGAGATGTTTACCCCCATTGATGTATTCGTCGGGGTCGGGTCGTTTGCTGTCTCAGACAGTGCGATTCAATCCTCGGAATTGAAACTATATGCTTCTTTATTCCTTGAATAACATCTGGGTTTAATTTATTTTGCTACATCAGTCGCAATAGGTCCTCTATTGCTGTTGTTAAACCTTATATGATATTTAGGTTTTGATAGTTAAAATAAACTTTGAAATGAAATCTCTTTGCCTTATTAAGCCGCCCATTTGCCAGTAATTGTTAAGTATAGTATGTCTGTCCTCTTGTTTAATTCTTTCGCTGCACTTAAGTCGACCGAATGAAACACGTCTAGGCAGCGTTGGCAGTACATAAACAAATATCCCGCTATTATAATTTAACGTTTTACTAAATTTACTCTTAACAACTCTTAAAAACTGAGACTAAAGCAACAATTATTCTTTAGCGATAAATATTATTTTGCAAATATCCCCAATAAAGCATAATAGTAAACGGAGGTTAT
Source organism: Limenitis camilla (assembly GCA_905147385.1). Classification (NCBI taxonomy): domain Eukaryota; kingdom Metazoa; phylum Arthropoda; class Insecta; order Lepidoptera; family Nymphalidae; genus Limenitis; species Limenitis camilla. The sequence continues at coordinate 21,883,102 of LR990224.1, forward strand.
ACTAAAAGTAACATTTTAGCAATTACAATAATCCCGACGTGAAGCCCTATTTATCCAGTTCATCATCTCCCTCCGACAAACATTTTGATCGGTAACGGAAACAAATAATGCCATCTAGCTTGTTCATTCCGAGCAACCTAACCGTTAACTGTTAACCGTTAACCGTTGTCAAAGTCCAATGTCTCTTATTGTTTCGTTCAGACGCTTTCCGTTCTTTACTCATCTTCGTATTGTTACACTCGTTGTTTTTGGTTTTGATAACTTTGCAAAATGTTGTTTATTATTATATACTTAGTAATATGAGTGACACCATTAAGGTTGACTTCTTTGTCTCCAACATCCAGTCTATCTCTGTACCAAAATTCACCTAAACCAGTTCAGTAGTTTAAGCTTGAAAACATTACAGACAGACATATGTTCACATTTATGATATTAGTATGGATAGTATAGTTACTCAACTATATATGCATTTTATTATACCTAAGTATAGCAGACGGCACATAAGTGTACGTTTGAGAAAAAGCAGTAGCAGGCGCGCGGGAACTGAAACGTCGCATGAGAACTAACACTTATGAGAGATTAAAATATGTTTGAACTATGTCAAATTTATAGACATATTAATTAACTTTATTTTTTTTAGGTACTGGATTGATATTTCAAACATTACTTGTACAAGTACTAATAGCAAGTAGTTGAGTTGCATCAACCCTGGAACATCCCGATAGGCTATTTTTAAATTATAGTAAGATGGGAGTTGAAGAAAGTGGAAACTTAATACTTATAAATAATAATATATTCAGATCACAATTCATATATGCAGTAACAGTTTACAAAGTTGTACCTGCTTGCCCATGTGGGGTAAAGCCCACACCCACCCCCCTTTTTGTAGGACTACCACGTCTTCTTTTCTATTTATTGAAAATATACTGTTACTGCGACATTTTCAGTCTTCGTATGTTTTTGATTGTTGTAATTGGCATCCGGTGAGATAACCTAACTCCCGCCATGCTTCTCTCCGTGGCATTTTGACATATTTCTAACTTTTTAGTTGTATGGGCTTGTGTTAGAGCCAAAGTTGGACAGGAAGCACACAACTGTTGAATACTTTCCCTTCAATAGCCATGCTGGTTTTTTTATTCTTCATAATTTTCTTCAGGCATTTACCATACAAGCTTCTGTTTCCTTGCTGGTTAAGTCATCGGGCCATATTCATTGACATACTGAACCTGAGGTTGCTGTTAAAATATAATCTTGTCCTGGGTCCGATTTGTCATAGCTTTAGTCTTCTGAATATTCATGTTCACTTTTTGACATGAACTAGACACAGTAAGTGTCTAGTTCATGTAACATTGTCTGGAGATAATTATTAGAAATTGAAAAAATGATAATGGCGCCGATTCGGTTGCACCTCTCTCTAAACTAAACTAAATCTAAAAATGTCTTATTTTATAGAGAGCGAATTGTTAACCCTATTCATCAGATGTTCATCTATCTCTAAACTAAAATTCTCTAAAACGGTCATTAAAATTAATTCAAACTATTGCCTTTTACTTATAAAAATACATAATTTTTTCGTATATCAGCACTGCACAACTTTTTCAAGTGTAGCCCAAAGGTAACACAGGAATAGTCATTTAAAAGTGTGTACCCTAAAATTGCGTGTCAAGTGTCAACTATCAAGATGTCATAATAGTCATAAGTTTTAAACTTAATAAAAGTTAAAACATCTTGCTTGTAAATACCAAAACAGAATGCTATATAGTTATATGTCAATAGAAATAGAGATGGAAAGGTCCGCCAATATTCGCAAACGTGCAAACAAACGGCAACAAGAGCTGGCCAGTGGAATAGCTGTCTGGCGGTAGCTGTCCAAAATTCAATAGAATTAATGTCATATCATCATAATAATTGTATTCAGTTTGAGCGCTGATTATAGACATTTCCTTGTGAATGTAAATTATATTTTTAAATGTTGTAAATATTTTATCATAATATCAAAATGAAACACTTTATTTACAATGTATCTTTATAGATTATGAAAAACAATGATTAAGTCTCTGTCATGTTCGGTTTTGGCTGGAGGGAAATCTTCAATCTCAGGAGGTGGATCTGTATCATCTGCAAATAAATACATTATATAATTTTTAACTACAGAAAAAAAGTATCATTATTATTATTGGTTTATCATTATGCAGAACATTTTGGGTACTTAGACATAATCACTTAAACTTCTGCATTAATTTATAGAATTACATATTAGCTATGTTACATGTTTATGTAATGTGTTTACATTAAATATGGTATATTAAAACATTGTAGTAAATACTTATTAATAATACATATCCATTGTCACGAAATGGAAAGTAATATTAAATAATTTTGCTAATATATGCTATGAATGTTTTCTTGTATCCTTTGTTTACAGTACAGATAGTACTTATTAATAACTCTACTGCCATGTATTGAAACGTATAAGCAGTGAACTGTATGGTTTCAGAGAAAACACTTAAAAGACTAACACCATAACGAAAACCTGTGACTAGATAAAATCCCGATGACAATGCTAAAAATATTTAGAATAATCATTCTATTAGTCTGACACCCACTAGCCCCTAGCTACATACATTCCAAGTATTATATATATTTATGTGATGTTATGTGATGACCTTATAGAACCCTTCAGTTTGAACAAGAAAATAATTCAGATAGAAACCCAGAAATGCATACGTACACAAATGGTCATTAATTCCCTCTATTTTTGACATTAATCACTATTATTGTTCTTAGTGTGAGGGCCGGGCAGAAATAATCAATTTGCCACTGAATTAATTCAGTTGGGAAAAAAATACTGACATGACACTGACTATGTTACAATTTCGCGAATCAGGAAAACATAAAATGGGAAGGCGATTGAAAGAAGATGAAAAAGTGATGGCTCTTACTGGCCGTATGCAAGTACAAGCGAGAACCCAAAGCACTCAAACCAGGAGAACCTATGTAAGCTTGAATGCATATTTGATGAAATGGCGCTCACATCCCATTTCCATTTCAATAAAAGAAATTGTTACATTTCTAGCTATAATGCTCTAGTATTTATGTTAAGAGGAATTCAGAAAAATAAAAACAACCTCTGGGTCATCATTTAGTGCTGGAGCTTATTGTCCAATTAAAAAAAAAGTTTAAGAAAATTAAACGACATTGGCTTCAAAGTCATTGCAACAGTTTGTGACCAGGGTCCAGCGAACGTCCCGAGACCCCTTGCAAACGTATACAAAAAATTAAATACTTAACATTGCAACACTTGCAAACGAACTCTCCGCGATAGTAATGAAAGTAGTATAATCAAATTTAGAGAAATTTGTTTCAAATAAAACTGGTCTTATCCCGCACCTGCCCTTGTAAAATGCTTTTCATATATGCAAGATGTGGTCACCGAAATATTACGAAAAGACACAAAAAAACAATACATAAAGAGGATATTGTAACCAATTTATTTATATACAGTTCGTGCAAACGAACAAATAATATATTAAAAGGGTCGGGATATATATATATATAAGGAATAAACGTACGAAATAAATAAGTGAATATTAAAATTGTATTTTCCTATACATTCCTCTAGAATAAATAATAGTCTAAGTAAACCAATACAATATAATAGCCAAGGCGTATTATCATATATTATGTACAACTGTACTCTGCGCTGTGGAATAACAAAACACAACCATACAGATCGGAAAAACGGGAATTGAGTTTATAAAGTAGTAGTAGCGGGTAGATCATTTTATATTATTCCAAGTATTCCGACGGGAAGACAATATATAACCTTTAGTGCGATAGATTAGTCTCAGTCTCTCTGGTGTTTTCGTGCAGAGAACATGGAAGTTAGTGTGATAGTGTCGTGATTAAGGTTACCCTTCTCGAGGTCCACGTAAGGTTACTTTATTATCAGAGGAGGCTCACTTTAAACTTTATTCCCCAGACTAAAAATTAAAAATTTAATAAATTATTTAATGGAATTTATATTTTACCAAATAATCTATTTAACATACATTTTCCATCACAAAATTTCATTAAATTAAATTCTTTAACCAGAGTTAAAACGGTAAAAATATTATATATCTGTATCGAGGGGAGATATATTGTATAACATATTCGAATATTACTAAATTCACAAATATAGACTTTTTCATGTCCGCATATCATGCATGAAAAGACGAAGCCTGGAAATTTTGATTTATCTCGAAAATCAAAATTACAATACATGAGATAAAAGCGGCTGCGGCTTTTCATTAAACTGACTCATCAGTTTGATATTTTTACATATTTGAGGAACTAGAGGTTAGAATATTTTGTATAAATTACAACTTGATATCTTCATGTTTTTCTGAGAAAACGGGTTTTGCGTGATAATCTAAATAAGTGAATTTTCAGCGGAGTAGAAAAACAGTTTTAAAATTTTATCCTTTATTTGTGCTATAAGACCTTACTTCATGTTCAATTTCACAACGAGCATGACGTAAGGTCTTATAGCACACAACCTTATAATTATATGAGTGACCACATTAACGGTCATATCTTTTCAATGCGTGGACTTAGAAGTTTGATTGTTTGTTTGGCTTGAGTATTTGATATTAATCTCAACTTGATATCTCCACGCGATCCTGAGAAAAAGACTCTTGACAGATACACAACGAAGTGGTCCTATAACGGTTTCTTTTTTACCCGACTACGGCGATGCCAAAAGGAAGGGTTATGATTTTGGCAGTCTATGTATGTATGTTCCACTCTAGCGCCTTAACTGCTGAACCAATGTTCATGAATGAGGTGTCAATAGATTAGTAATAATGACGCGGGTGACATAGGCTATAAAAATGTTATGAATGTTATTTATAACTGAAATTATACCTCAAATTCTAACCTCGAAAAAAATTAAACTGAGATAATTATCACGTGTTTGGTATCAAAAGAAAGGTCTTGGCGAGCACATTACAAATATGTATATATATGTTATTGTTTATGTCATATATGTTCAAAATGCGGTCGTATAGTCCGCGCGGTCCTGTAATTGCAGTTATTCACTCTAAGCAAATAAAAACCAACATTTCGTTACAATATAAGATTATAAAGGTTATCTGGATCGGGAAATGGAAAACTATTAAATAAAAAAATAAAGTTTAAGAAACTATAACCCGACTACGTAAATAAATGGCTTGAAAAGGACGAAACAAGAAAATAATTCGGATAGGAACACAGAAATGCATCGGTATAAAAATGGTCAAGGTAGAACCGTGGTCGCAACGGAACAAAGAAAGGTTACCTGCGGTCCCTTGCGACTGTCAAGCAATCAAACTTCTACGTCCACGCAATGAAAAGATATGACCTAATGATAAGTTAATGTGGTTACTAGCAGACTTAAAAAGTACCCGTAAAGTAAAAGCAAAAGAAAAAATTAAAAAAAAAAGTGTGGTGTCGTGGGACACCGGATAGGAACGAAGTTTCTTATTATAAAAATATTAATTTTAAGTTCTATTCGAGGTATAACGAAAATAATTATTCGGGTATACATTGTTTATTATGATTTTTTTATTGATAAAAATAATAAAATGTGTCCAATGTACGTTACCACTGCACACATTAGTAGTAGACAGTAGTATAGTGCAATAACTACGTACCGGACGTTTTCCCCGGTTAGAGTAACTCCGCATCGTTCCAAATTGTAACCTTTTTTCTATATCACTTGAAAATTAACTTTTTGTCTGTCACGCAAGACTATTTTTCTCAGAAAAATATGAAGGTACAACGTATAAATTAAATTGATATAAAATATGTAAGTCTGGTATCTCAGGGCGGTAAAACCGAACTGTTAAGTCAACGTAATGAAAAAATACAGCTGCTTATATCTCATCACTCATGTATTGTTATTTGGACTTCTCGTAAGAATCAAAATCCATGGGACATCAAGTTTGTCTATAGGGCATAGTAGGGCATAACACATATATCGGACATCAAAAAAGTCGATGTTTGCGAATTTAGTAATATTTGAATGTAAATTTATAGATATACCCGCCCTCGATATACAGACACAACATATTTTTACACTCTAAGTTTTGGTTAACGAGTTTAATTTAACGACATTCCAATTAAAAAAAAATTATTCCAAGGAAGAAAGAAATAATTTAATCTACGAAAATGGATTTAAAAATATTATTTAGTAAAGTAGAAATTGTATTTAATAATTTATTAAAGTTCCACTTTTCTAAACTGGTAAATAAGGTTTGTGCCTTACTTCTGGTTGCATTGTAAATATAAGGTGAACATAGAAAAGCGTTTGATTTTGTTGAGACAAGTTTTACTTATGTCGGAAGTAAACGCCCCACGACACTATTTATGGTATATTTTGACCCCCGCACGCGAAAATCGAAATTGTACGAAACCCTCAGTGCGCGACCTCCACACTGGCACTTGTCGTAGTTGATAAACAGATCGTGACCTATGTGTAAAATAAAAGGTAATTAAAGGCATAGTCAGGTTTATTTCAGTTAAGTTTGTACGGAAACCTGAACACAGGAGCCCGACTCGCGCTTAACCAAATTATCTTTCTAGGGCGTCACAGGTACGAATACCTATCAACCCTTTCCAAAAATTATTATTAAGAAGACGTCTTTAAATTCTGCCCCTTACGGGTTAGATCTTCACACTACTTCATACATGGTACATATTACGTAAAGATAAAAGATTGCGTGATTTAAAAGCCTCCCAACGCCATCTGTCGGCAGGATTACAAATACTACTTAATAGGTAGCGGTTTAAATGACATACTCCTGACAAATATTATAATGTAGTGTATTATTATAATTTTGATATATTACAACTAAATTATCACAGGTAACATAAAATAATATGAAGAAAATGTTGTAAGTGTACGAAGCGCCATCCGGTGTAATTTATACAACAATACAGCACCAAGCAAACGCGGCGTCACTGAAAGGTTGCGTCTTATATACGTAGATGGCGTGACTTTAAATATCTTACATCAAGATAAAGAAATATAGATAGCCTGATAATAATATAATTATAAAGACTTACGTAGGCATTAAATAAAAGCGATTTCACTCAACTAATATTATATTATGCTATGTTGTATTAAGTCATCATAATGTTTTTACACACGTCCTCCATTAAATTATTTATGTATCTTCGCCATTCTCTCTTCACTGAGATAAGATTTCGTAAGAAATAAAAAAAAATCTACAGAGAGTAGAATATTCAAGTTTTTAACCGACTTCAAAAACGTTCACAATTCGATTGTAGTATATTTTTTTTATGTATGTATATGTCGCAGTCATATGGTGCAATCTGCTATTTGATTGAATGACCAGCGCGTTCACTGATTGACGACATTCAATTGTGTGACTAAAGGACAACTCGTCAAGTTGTTTAATGTAACGTTCAACATCTTGACTGAACGTCATTTAGCATAGTCGTCGAATGGGTATATAGCCGACTATGTAATGTTTGGTTAGGGTGACCATAAGTTCGCAACTTAAAAGGTAACTTACTTTAGATAAAAAAAATGTAGACATGACATGACACACCTTATTATGATGTTATATTGTATTTTAAGTCTTAATATAGGCAATACTGACTATTTTTACCAAGTAATTCAAGGAGTTCAAAGAATCAAAGACTAGGGCAGCCATTTAATATTTAACCTCTAAATCTCCGAAAGTATCGTTTTATTATATTTTTCTCTGTCGATTGCCGTAAGTTTCATCATTGACCGCCAAAATATTAGGTCGTCCCTAGTGGGGTACCATGTAAGGTGACCATAAAGATCAGGTATGCCTATCAGGTAGCATGCTCATGAGAATTTTGGGAGAATTAAAAAAATTACTGATTTATAAAGTTTAAAATAATAAAAGATTGAAGCATGATTGCCAAAGCTTTACATTATCTCATATTTTGCTTAGTATAAAAAGTAAAAAAACAGAAAAATTGATCATATTATTACAAAAGGAATTTATTAAAATATGCGAGTCTCTGAGACTCCAAAAAGTAGTTCACTTAAGTCATTGTCATTGTCACCTAGTGAAATGAAGGTTTAGATAAAAAAAACTAAATATTTAAAATCACAGGATCAGTTTCATTTATTAAAGTATTAGTGAAAAAAAAAACATTACAAGTATAAAAACAACTTACTAACATTTAATAAAATCTTTATTAACTACTTGCACGTAGTACAATAATAGCAGTCATATCTCTTATATTATTATTCTATTTTAGAATATACAATTGCACGACAATTTTGCAGGCATTTATGTTTCTAATTATAAAAAAAAGTCTTCGTTAGCTATAACCATAGTATCGTACTTTGATATCCAGTAATAATCCATAGGAGTCCTGGGTTGCTTACAAATCATGGACAACCTAGCCTTTCGAACATTGTTTATAACCTCTAAAATTCTTTCGGTAGTCCATGGTCTTCTTTGAGATCCTGAAACAGTAACAACAAAATAAATTGTGATTGTATTCACATCAACAAGAACACTAAGTTACAAAGATCTAATTCTCACAAGTAAACTAAACAATAACAACCAACTTACCTTGATTTTGTTTTTATTATTCAGCCAGTTTCGCCTCAAATTTCTTTATAAATCCATGCTGTCACACTACTTTGTTACGAATAAACGCACTTTAAAGTAATTTTTTTCAAAAAAATATCAACACTGTGCGAGCTGATTGACGTCATATTTGTTTTGGTGACTACTAGCGCCGCAGTGGGAAATAATGAACTAAATTTCAATCACCTGACTGATTTTATGTCCGCTCTGTTCAAAGGGCTATGGTACGATCCGCTAACTAGTTGGACGTTGAGTGACGCTTGTTCAATCAACGTTCGGCCTAGTCACTCAATTGAATGTCGTCATTCAATGAACGCGCTGGTCATTCAATCAAATAGCAGATTCAACCAGATGACTGCTACATGTATACCGATTACGTTGAGATTTAGGATCCGATTTACGTGATTCTTCTTTAGTTTGATGCGGAGTAGTTTCCATTTGGTCCCATAAAAATTTAAGATAGTTTGGCCTTGTAGTTTTGATTTTATGAACATTCTTTCTGTTGTAGTATAATCTATGTTAGTGAACTATTCATTATAATATGTTATCTGTGCTCTCATGTGTCATTGCGGTATTAAATTGATTATTAAAGTTTGTAAGTTTTAACAAATGTGAGTTTTATTTAATTGTTATTATATAAATGGTTCATGGCGCAGTCGAAAATGGAAAATTGTATTAAATTACCACCTAATTTTGATATAACAGCACAAAATGTAGCAACGGAGTGGAAATTTTGATACAGAGCATTCCAAGACTATTTGTGTTCAACAGGACATGATGAATCGATAAATAAAATAAAGCTGTCTTTGAAATTTACGAAATATGATGGGTGTGGAGTCAACCCGTGTCATATTAACGTTACCTTTATCTACGAAAGATGCAGAAAAGTATAATTCTGTAATCCAAGCGATTGGGAATGTCATGAAGTTGTTGATTTATAAGTAATAAAGCTTGTCTTTGGTTTGACGTTAGTCTAGGTATTGTTTATCTTTAGTTAGTTTATATATAAGATATATAGAAACTTAGGTTTTACTAATTACATGTGTGCCTTTATAACAAGTGAGTCGGTATTTTGTTAGGAAATAGTTTATTGTTAAAAGTGCATAAGATTCATTAGTCGTAGCTAGAAACAGTAATATAACAGGGAAGTATGTCAATCCTATTGGAACGTGTGGTGTAGCCTTTATAGATGTTTGTTTATCTATGCCTCTAAATACTTGGATGTCTATGCGCTTGTCTCCGCGCTCTTCCCTTTTGCGCAAGCATGGCTGAACGTGTAACATGCAGATTACTAAGTCATAAAGTAATTATTAATTATTATTGTTATGTTGAAGCATAAATGTGTGCAATCCAAGTTTATGAAGTTTTATTACCGAAGCTGTCCGCATACTTATTCCATCATCCTATCAAATCCAAGGGTTAATGACTTGTTCGAGCGTTTTAAATTTAATGTAAGGAAACAAAAGGTTGGCGAATGTTTTGATGACTTTTTCACGAATTGTAAGCATCTGATAGCAACTTGTAATTACAAGGAATTTGAAGAACAAATTTTACGTGACAAAATTGTGCAAGGGATCCTGGATAAATCTGTACAAGAAGCATTATCAGAATTGATAATTTAATGTTATTTAGGCAACTAGTTTTTGCAGAGCATCGGAACAGAGCAGGAAACAAGTGTTGGAGATGAACCCTTCAATGGAGATTGACCATACTAAATTTAAATATAATAAAAATTTTAAAAACAAAAAGACAGCTCTCAGTCTAAAGAGAAGGACGACAAATTTGAGTGTTCGAGGTATTAAACTAGACACGGTCCTCGCCAATGTCCTGCATATGGGAAAAAATGTTCAAAGTGTGGGATTAAAAATCATTTTGCAATAAGCTGCCGCATGAAGATAAAAATAAAAACTGTAGAATTTAGATGAAATGTAGACAGAAGAAAGACATGATGATTCTGTTCAAAAAGTTTAGGATAGGGCTATATTGATAAAAGCTAAGTTTAATAAAGATAAATTACAATATAAGCAAAATATGTTGGGCAAGTATTTGATGAAAATGGCATGCATGTAGATAAAGTTAGGGTAGAATCTTTATTAAAATTAAAAGTACCGGAAAATAAAGAGAATTTACAAAAAATTGTAGGATAATTTAATTATGTGAGGCGCTATGTACCAGAAATGGCAAAATTCTGCACGAGGATGACACACACATTACATTAGGATGTAGAGTTTTAATGGTTACCACTACATAAAGATAAAGAAAACAAAGTTTTTCAACAAATAAAAAATTAAATCTTTGAAGCACCAGCATTGTCACACAATCACACACTCATACTCCATGATCACAGCACAGCAAATGCGATGAGAATAGAGCGCCTACCATTGAAATAAGACTAATTTTACAAAAAAGGATTTCATATTTCAAAAATAAAAATATCTTTAACTTAGAATTCTTAGTGAAAAAGAAACATAACACAACAAACAAGTTGACATAGCCAGTACGGCAGAACGGCTTTGTAGTAGTGTATAAGTAGTAGTAGAGGGACAAGACTAAGACCTGCAAGTTTGTTAAGAACCAATAGAATCGCTTCATTGGACGCACTCTGAGCGATGATACGTAGCACAGACAACCCTCGTTACGCATCCTCGCATGTCTCTGGTGAGAACGCAGACTTACAATTAATTAATTATGAAATTGTCAATTTGATCAAGATCGTATTTAATTTTAATAGCGCGGACTACCAAAAGTACATATGTTCTGGAGATATCACCAAAGAAACTATTGTCATTAGCATAAACGCGGAACATGTGCTGTGAGTGGTTGAGGAGTTGGGTATAGCGCGGACTACCAAAAGTTCATATGTTCTGGAGATATCACCAAAGAAACTATTGTCATTAGCATAAACGCGGAACATGTGCTGTGAGTGGTTGAGGAGTTGGGTATAGCGCGGACTACCAAAAGTTCATATGTTCTGGAGATATCACCAAAGAAACTATTGTCATTAGCATAAACGCGGAACATGTGCTGTGAGTGGTTGAGGAGTTGGGTATAGCGCGGACTACCAAAAGTTCATATGTTCTGGAGATATCACCAAAGAAACTATTGTCATTAGCATAAACGCGGAACATGTGCTGTGAGTGGTTGAGGAGTTGGGTATAGCGCGGACTACCAAAAGTTCATATGTTCTGGAGATATCACCAAAGAAACTATTGTCATTAGCATAAACGCGGAACATGTGCTGTGAGTGGTTGAGGAGTTGGGTATAGCGCGGACTACCAAAAGTTCATATGTTCTGGAGATATCACCAAAGAAACTATTGTCATTAGCATAAACGCGGAACATGTGCTGTGAGTGGTTGAGGAGTTGGGTATAGCGCGGACTACCAAAAGTTCATATGTTCTGGAGATATCACCAAAGAAACTATTGTCATTAGCATAAACGCGGAACATGTGCTGTGAGTGGTTGAGGAGTTGGGTATAGCGCGGACTACCAAAAGTACATATGTTCTGGAGATATCACCAAAGAAACTATTGTCATTAGCATAAACGCGGAACATGTGCTGTGAGTGGTTGAGGAGTTGGGTATAGCGCGGACTACCAAAAGTACATATGTTCTGGAGATATCACCAAAGAAACTATTGTCATTAGCATAAACGCGGAACATGTGCTGTGAGTGGTTGAGGAGTTGGGTATAGCGCGGACTACCAAAAGTACATATGTTCTGGAGATATCACCAAAGAAACTATTGTCATTAGCATAAACGCGGAACATGTGCTGTGAGTGGTTGAGGAGTTGGGTATAGCGCGGACTACCAAAAGTACATATGTTCTGGAGATATCACCAAAGAAACTATTGTCATTAGCATAAACGCGGAACATGTGCTGTGAGTGGTTGAGGAGTTGGGTATAGCGCGGACTACCAAAAGTACATATGTTCTGGAGATATCACCAAAGAAACTATTGTCATTAGCATAAACGCGGAACATGTGCTGTGAGTGGTTGAGGAGTTGGGTATAGCGCGGACTACCAAAAGTACATATGTTCTGGAGATATCACCAAAGAAACTATTGTCATTAGCATAAACGCGGAACATGTGCTGTGAGTGGTTGAGGAGTTGGGTATAGCGCGGACTACCAAAAGTACATATGTTCTGGAGATATCACCAAAGAAACTTACTACTATTTTTAGCTACGACTAATGAATGTAATGCACTTTTAACAATAAACTATTTCCTAACAAAATACCGACTCACTTGTTATAAAGGCACACATGTAATTAGTAAAACCTAAGTTTCTATATATCTTATATATAAACTAACTAAAGATAAACAATACCTAGACTAACTTATAAATCACCAACTACATGACACGCCCTTTCTTCAAAATGAAAACAAAGTATGTTTACTTCACTGAGCGCACGCACTTGTTTCGTCTAAATTCTCAACAGACTGTAATGGCTGACGCCATTTTGAAATGCAAACAATGATACACCTGTTAGATCACAGATGGCGCACCTGTTTCTAAAGTTATTTTAAACTAACACTATTTTAAACTAATAAAATTCAATATGCAGAAAATAATTTTTTATTTCTTTTCCTTTTTACACGCTTTATATTAGCTTCACTTGTATGTCAGTATGTCAGTATGTAACTCTCCGTGGGTAATTTGCGCGCCTGCGGCCTTCCTTGGTTCTGGTAGCCGTTTCTCAAGTGTGATTTTTTTTAGTTTAAAAAAAAAAATAAAAAAAAATCACGCTTTTATAAATAAATCAAACTAAAAAGTAAAAAATAAATAATAGTTTAAAAAAACTAAAAACACGCTTTTTATTATAGTAAACCAAACTAAAAAATAGAAAATAAATTTTAATAAATTTAAAATAAGAATAGTGTTAAAAATTTCAATAAATATAAATTAATAATAGTGTAAATAAAAAAAATGTATTTTATTTAAAAAAAAGCGTGGGGTGCTTTTTAAGATATTATCAAAATGATAATCACTCTACTCATATCTGTGAATAAAATATTTATAACTATTGACACCATGCACTCCACGCGTTTTTTAAATAAAATACATTTTTTTTTATTTACACTATTATTAATTTATATTTATTGAAATTTTTAACACTATTCTTATTTTAAATTTATTAAAATTTATTTTCTATTTTTTAGTTTGGTTTTCTATAATAAAAAGCGTGTTTTTAGTTTTTTTAAACTATTATTTATTATTATATATACTTTTTTGTTATCTTTATAATTAATAATTTTTTTTAAATACAATTATTGATCTTAATCTCTCATTCTTTCATTTTTTATATTTATATTATTATTTATTCTTTTTTTTTTTTAGATGCATATATGATTACAAATATAAGAGAAAAACTAACTAATACTGACACCATTTATTAATACCAAAATCAATCAAATTTAAACATTTAACATTCATGTACTTATTATATACATATAACTTTAACGGTTAACATTCATCGATATAAAATGAGTTTGGTTTCACAACTCTACCTGACCGAGTAATATAATCATTTAGATTATTTACATGAACCTGCCTTTCCAATTGTATGTCACCGTTGTTATGTGTTTCATTTATACACTCAGAACCTAAATCTGTTGATGCAGTGCCATAAGTATTCAAAGAATCATATAAAATAATGTCATTATTCGACGGATTGCTATTTTTACAAAATCTCTTATCTGATTCTTTTTGTTTAATTATCCTAGGCTTTAAATAATACCTATTTCTTCTATACTTTACTCCGTTCAAATCTTCTATTATATAAGACCTTTGACAATCTAATCTTACTTTTACAATAGCCGGTAACCAATGTGAATTGGGGTCTTTTTTAAAATAAATTAAATCACCCTTATTAAATTTAGATAAATTTCTTTTATTTCTATTGTAATAGTATGACATTTTTTTGTTTTTCTTGTCATATGATTCCTTATATTCTTTAAATTTTACTAATTTAGGTCTCAAATTATTATGTAATTGACAATTGAGCTGGAGATGGTAAATCATTTTTTGCACAATTCCTATAATGTAATAATGCTAAATATGGATCGCTGTTACACTCTTTTGAATTTTTCAATATGTTCTTAACTATTTTTACTGAACTCTCAGCCTGACCATTTGACTGTGGATGATAAGGACTTGTAATTTTATGCTGTATGTCCCAATTATACCAAAAATCTTTAAATTTAGCAGATGTGAATGGTGGACCTCCATCTGATACTAAGAACATAGGTATACCGTGTCTAGAAAAGATTGATTTTAAATTTATTATTACATTGTCAGCACTGTAACCTTTGTTTAAAATAGCTATTTCAATGTATTTCGAATAATAATCAGTGAAAATTAAATAATTCTGACCATCAAAATATAACAAATCAATTCCTACTTGCTGCCATGGGTATTTATCTATAGCAAAGCTATTTAATGGCTCTTTGATATTGTTTGACCTATATTTTGCACAAATTTCACACTGTTCAACTATATTTTTTCATATCTACAGCCATATTGGGCCAATATAATGTTTGTCTAGCAAGATTTAAACATTTACTTATTCCTTGATGACCTTGGTGAATTTTATCTAACATTTCTTTTCTTATTGACTGTGGAACTAACAATTTACTACCTTTGAATATCAAATCATTAATGACATGTATCTCACTTTGTATATTCCAAAGACATTTTAATGAAGAATGTACATTATTTTTATTACTTGGCCAACCTTTGTAATAATATTGCTTTAATAACTGTAAATTCTTATCTTTATTAGTAGCTTCAGTTAATTTTTTTAAATATTCATCGCTAACAGCAAGATTTTTATATAAAATATTAACATGATAAGGTAACTCCTTTTCATTCTCAGGTATAAAATTATCTTTTAAAGCTGCCCTAGACATCGTGTCTGCTACATACATATGTTTTCCTGGCACATATACTACCTCTAAATCATATAATTGCAATGAAAGCATCATTCTTTGTAATCTGGAAGGCACTTCATAGAGTGGTTTGTCAAATAAGTACACTAAAGGCTTATGATAGTAGTGTAAAATTGGGGCATCTGGATCAAAAGAGCTCCAGATGCCACCAATTTTACACATTCAATTCCTTCAAATTCATAGTTCAGAATGTCGATTTTAAAGTACCTAATTGATTCGTTACGAAATCAAGTCAACATTTTGAGTGTTAAAAATATTACTACAAGATATCCACTATAGTTGTGGATTGCAATAACGGTTCATTCAGGAGTGCAATGTAACTTATTAAATCGTTTTATATGAAATTAAAATGTTTTTGTATACTCACTATAAATCTGAATTGATCATTCGACATCAAATATTCGTCTGGTGGTACGGATCATGCCACGTCTAAATAAATACGGGGCAGCGTTGATATGCAACCCGAACTGTGTGCGCGTGTATGCGCGTGTGTGTGTGTGTGTGTGTGTGTGTGCTGTTATTGTACTAATAACTATTTAGTTAGTTCTATATCATACATTTATTTTAACAGAAACTTTTTACATTTTTTATATCCTAATAAGAAACACCACAATAATTTTCACAAAATATGCACAATAAAATATTAAGCAAAATTACAATACACACTTAATGTTTAACACATAAGTAGAAGTGATATTATTTAGGTATAGATATAATACTCTTAACCTTATTGGAATAATACTTTGATACATACTATATTAATAACTAAAAACATAATAACAATTTTAAGCTTATAAATTAACTTTGACAGCCATTGTCGCTATCTAACTATAAACTAATCATTAATTATGTCTTCGTGTATCCTATTTATTACTTCCATGGTTTTATTATAAACTTCATCCATATAGGTACTTCTAACAACATGCTGCGCGCAAACCTCTGCTTCGCAGCTGTAATTGCCGCAGATCGTACTGTTCTGCTCAAAGTTTTCTGCATCGTATACTTGTATAACTATTATTTTCATCGGTTTGGCAACCGGTTTCTTTATAAATGAATACACTTTTTGTTTATTTTTTGTAATTTTGCGTGATTGATCCGCAAGACCCAGATGTCTTTGATTTGCGCTTTGTGATTGATTAGGACCCTTTTCTGAAGGTAAAAAGTTAAATAGCAATTCTCCAGAGTCCTGAAACGAAAAAAATAATTTTTAAAAATACATAAGTTTGCGAAGGCACATGAATAAAAAGTAAGGAATTAAATTTTATTGTAATTTTTGATTTAATTTAATTTTTATAAAATAAATTGAAAAACTCACCGACATTGTAGAATTTTTACGAGTAGTTCCTTTACCGTTCGATTCCCCAAACCGAATATTTTTTCGGGGGATTAGTGGGGCTATTTATATTAAAAAATTGCATAAAAAATAAGTTCATAAGGTTGAAAATATTAATACAATTTGTTTCAAATATTTGTTCCCAAAACGGGCATCTGAAATCTAAATCCGAAATCTGATCCACGCGCCCGTCGGGCGTCACTTAGCCTGTGTGCGTTTTCTAAGTACACTCACTAATAAGAATATATAACATATAACAACTAGCGACCAGCCCTCGCTTCGCTTAGGGTAAAACATCTGTATTTTTATACTTGACATAAAAATAAAAGATTTTTAATAGCCATCATTTCTATAATTTTAAATTATTTCTAAATAATTGAACTATACTTTTTTTGTCCAAACATGTAATTTAAAGTGTACAAGTACCTACAAATTTCGAAAATACAAACATCTTCTAATATTAGAATACACTAAAATAAGTAAAATACTCTTCTAATATTACATATAGATTACACCCATATTAAAAATCAAAAGGTCTAAATGAAAAGACATGAACGGTCTTGTTTTAACCTGTGTAAATATATATATATATGTCGGAGCATAGTAAAAGATTATCGATTAATTGAATCGTTATCGTTGTCTATGGCGTTGGAGTGGGGTAGTTGTCACTACCGTTGTTTTGACAGTCTCTACCCTCGACCCTTTATATGCGATCGACAGTCTAACTGAAGTCTTAGTCGTGCGCGGTCTCTCAAGAAGTGAACATCATCTAAGTAGTGCTTAGTGATAGTGATAGTGTCAAGTGCAGTGTAGTGTGAAAGTGCTGTCCAACTAAGGTCACGTAAGTCCTTACAATGTAATTGCCACGTGGTTAAGTAAACACAATGTTAGGTTAGGTTAGCCTTAGGTTAGGTTAGCCTTGTGTTAGATTCGGTTTATATGCGTTTAACCTTAGGTTTAAACAGAGAGCCTGAGCAGTGGAGGTGAGTGTCGTAATTACTTAAAGGAATTCCTTAAGCCTACACCTTGGTCACAAGTCCAAGGCACTGCTTAGGTTTCTCTCGTAATTGTTAGAGATCATATTTGATCATTTATCGGTTCAATAGGAGTATCTACGTTGCGTTTACCCAATATTCCATTCAATATCATTACCCCCCTTCAGTGTTCCCCAATATTCCCCATCTTCCTCCTTCCATCTCCTTTTCACATCGTTTTAAAATCCCCGACATCAGAAGTGGGATCACAAGCCCAAAAGTTCACGTTAAGGGTTCTTTGCGTATAATCCTGACAGTTAAATTAGTTTCAATGCGAGTAAAAATAATTTTCGAAAAAAATGTGGGTAGAACAAAATAAAAATTCAGAAATAGCTAATATCACATTACATAGTTGCGAAGGTAGTTTACAATCTTAAAATCGTGATTATTATTTGAAGTAGGTAGACTTTCGCTTTACATGAGGCACATCAGCCCTTACGGTAGTAAATTATGGTGTTGACAGTTTTTACGCATTGTGTTTGGAAATTACTGATCATATTAACGTTCTATTAGTGCGACGGAGAGCTTTTACGCTTTGTCGGAAAGATGTACTGGAAGCGTTGTCGCTTTGTTGTTATTGAGCCGTTGTAAGGTGGCTTTGTAGGCCCCGACGGTTGGGGCTGAAAGCTGTTACGCTTTGCTACGAATTTGAGGTGTTTTCTGTAAAGAGTGTTGAGAGCTCTTTGTTTCTTTTTGTGTTAATGATTGAAATTCTTATGTCTAGTGGAAAATAGTGCTGAAAGCTGTCACGCTGTAACAAAGTTATTGCTTTATGAAACTAGTGTTACGTGTTACGTATTTTGAAACTGTGTAAAGGCAACGCGAGAGCGCGTTGATTATCAGAATGGCCGTGTCGGAGCATAGTAAAAGATTATCGATTAATCGAATCGTTATCGTTGTCTGTGGCGTTGGAGTGGGGTAGTAGTCACTTCCGTTGTTTTGACAGTCTCTACCCTCGACCCTTTATATGCGATCGACAGTCTAACTGAAGTCTTAGTCGTGCGCGGTCTCTCAAGAAGTGAACATCTAAGTAGTGCTAGTGATAGTGATAGTGTCAAGTGCAGTGTAGTGTGGAAGTGCTGTCCAACTAAGGTCACGTAAGTCCTTACAATATAATTGCCACGTGGTTAAGTAAACACAATGTTAGGTTAGGTTAGCCTTAGGTTAGGTTAGCCTTGTGTTAGATTCGGTTTATGTGCGTTTAACCTTGGGTTTAAATAGAGAGCCTAGCAGTGGAGGCGAGTGTTGTAATTACTTAAAGGACGTCCTTAAGCCTACACCTTGGTCACAAGTCCAAGGCACTGCTTAGGTTTCTCTCGTAATTGTTAGAGATCATATTTGATCATTTATCGGTTCAATAGGAGTATCTACGTTGCGTTTACCCAATATTCCATTCAATACCATCACCCCCCTTTTAGTGTTACCCAATATCCCCCATCTTCCTCCTTCCATCTCCTTTTCACATCGTTTTAAAATCCCCGACATCAGAAGTGGGATCACACGCCCAATAGTTCACGTTTACGGTTTTTTGCGTATCATCTTGACGGTTATCTTAGTGTCAATGCTAGAGAAATAGTTTTTGAAAAAGTTAAAGTGGGTAGTACAAAATAAAAATTCAGAAATAGCTAATATCACATTACATAGTTGCGAAGGTAGTTTACAATCTTAAAATCGTGATTATTATTTGAAGTAGGTAGACTTTCGCTTTACATGAGGCACATCAGCCCTTACGGTAGTAAATTATGGTGTTGACAGTTTTTACGCATTGTGTTTGGAAATTACTGATCATATTAACGTTTTATTAGTGCGACAGAGAGCTTTTACGCTTTGTCGGAAAGATGTACTGGAAGCGTTGTCGCTTTGTTGTTATTGAGCCGTTGTAAGGTGGCTTTGTAGGCCCCGACGGTTGGGGCTGAAAGCTGTTACGCTTTGCTACGAATTTGAGATGTTTTCTGTAAAGAGTGTTGAGAGCTCTTTGTTTCTTTGTGTGTTAATGATTGAAATTCTTATGTCTAGTGGAAAATAGTGCTGAAAGCTGTCACACTTTAACGAAATTATTGGTCTATGAAACTAGTGTTACGTGTTACGTATTTTGAAACTGTGTAAAGGCAACGCGAGAGCGCGTTGATTATCAGAATGGCCGTGTCGGAGCATAGTAAAAGATTATCGATTAATTGAATCGTTATCGTTGTCTATGGCGTTGGAGTGGGGTAGTTGTCACTACCGTTGTTTTGACAGTCTCTACCCTCGACCCTTTATATGCGATCGACAGTCTAACTGAAGTCTTAGTCGTGCGCGGTCTCTCAAGAAGTGAACATCATCTAAGTAGTGCTTAGTGATAGTGATAGTGTCAAGTGCAGTGTAGTGTGGAAGTGCTGTCCAACTAAGGTCACGTAAGTCCTTACAATGTAATTGCCACGTGGTTAAGTAAACACAATGTTAGGTTAGGTTAGCCTTAGGTTAGGTTAGCCTTGTGTTAGATTCGGTTTATATGCGTTTAACCTTAGGTTTAAACAGAGAGCCTGAGCAGTGGAGGTGAGTGTCGTAATTACTTAAAGGAATTCCTTAAGCCTACACCTTGGTCACAAGTCCAAGGCACTGCTTAGGTTTCTCTCGTAATTGTTAGAGATCATATTTGATCATTTATCGGTTCAATAGGAGTATCTACGTTGCGTTTACCCAATATTCCATTCAATATCATTACCCCCCTTCAGTGTTCCCCAATATTCCCCATCTTCCTCCTTCCATCTCCTTTTCACATCGTTTTAAAATCCCCGACATATATATATATATATATATATATATATATAAAATAAATACATAAAAGTTAAATAATTGAAAATCTTTTATACTGGCCTTAGTATCGTAAAAGTTAATAAAATAAGTAAGGTAAGGATTATTGCCTTGTTAAGCTATTGGTTAATTAGTAGTTAAATTGTTTTTATGTTTATTTCTTTATGTTGAATTTTTTATTCATATATTCTAATAAATTTTTAACTACAAAATTATTATAAAGTAAATCGTCAGGTATGCAGACATCGGCGAGTGATTCTACTAGTGTATAAAATAAAAATTTGATTACTTCGAAATTTTTCTATTGAACTGTAAGCATCTAACATATTTGGTCATGCGTCTCGCGTTGCGTATGGGTTTAAATAGCCGGAAGAAACTGTGGGGAATCATAAGCATCTCAGGCTTTCAAGCTATTTCACCACAAAGAAGGGAACCCCTGCTACAATTAACATGTGAGTATTAAGTTATTATTTAAAAATTTTATTACTTTAACATTAAATCAGATAAATAGTCCGAGCGGTCATTTTATTTAAAATTTAAATAATATTAATATCACCCATGTTATCCCGAAATAAAGTAGCTTTTTTTTTAATATAATTTTAAATTAGTATGGAATATAACACTAAAACAATATCGATTCTATAATATAAAGCATTATTTGTATTTACGTGATCACCTAAAGTTATGTAAAAATATATTTTAGATAGGTTTGTTTAATTATATTTCATTAAAATTTCAGGTCTAAGAGTCAACTCGCTGCAGACCTCTTCCTATCTGAAGATGAAGGAGCAACTTCAGAGGCGGGTGACTGTAGAAGTGTCGAAGCCAAGAAACGAGGCAAGTCGTCAACTTCGACCTCGAGCGCCAAAATCAGCAAAGCGAAAAGGACTAAAATTAATCCAGTGTCCAAGCCGTCCTCGACAGTAGCTGCAGACCTCTTCGGCAGCGACAGCGAAGACGACGTTCGCCCTCCTAGCGCCATGGGTAAACCCCTGTTGTCTTACGTTAGCAGTAAAATAGCGAACGGATATTCGCGGCAAATTCATGCTGCCAAGCTCGGTTCGCATTATATTGAATTAAAGGTGTATCAATGTAGTGAGGTGGACAAAGTACCGCCGATAAACCGCTGGAAACATGCTTTGTTCACCTTAAAGCATCGGACCGACGTGGACACTGAAGCTTGGGGGCACCTAAATAAATTTATATGCGCTGCTCGAAAAGAGTACCGAGGGTGCCCCAAAACTTTTATTAGTAATTATTTTTAAAGTAGTTAGTTAAATTTTATTTGTAACTATGTTTAGCCCCTATAAGATTAAGTTTAGTTTTAGACTAATATGTTATATATTATATTGAATAACCTGTTTTTGTCTTTCAGTTCAAACCCCGAGTAGTACTTCAATGAAATGTAACGAATGTGAAATTGAGATTTTGAAACATAAATATAAATACCATATGAGATCTAATTTACATAAGTCAAAGTGTTTATTGAAAACTGAACATGATAATATTGAAATAATAGCAACAGCTTTTAAAAACAGAATTGTGACATATCGCTTGAATCCGTCTCAGGACACTGAGCACCTCACGCACCTCACGCCAGAGGCGTTCCTGAGCGGTTCTCTAAGTGATATAAAAAAATTGATTGAGATATGCATTCAAAGACATAGGTGTATCAAAATAAATTTAGAATTGTTTGCTTACTTTTTATTACCAAAGACAAATGAACAATTATTGAAATCTTTTAATACAAAATTCGAAATAATTTACAAAAGTTCAGATTTAAATAATTTTGTAAGAAATGTATTTCAAGTATTTAAAAGAAAACTTACCGAATTTGAACACTGTGAATCCGGTTGGTCATTTTTTGCAATAAGTCATTTAGAAATCAATGTTAATAAATATAACCCAATGAGAGGTGGAACATATATCGATTTACCCTCATTTATTAAAAATAAAAAATGTTGTTTAAATATTCAGAATAACGATGAATATTGTTTTTTGTGGTGCATTGTTGCAGCAATGTATCCTGCAAAATGTAACTCATGCAGAATAACATCTTATCCTCATTATTCAAAGGTTTTAAATATAGAGGGAATGTCTTTTCCTCCATCAATTAAAGATATAAAGCTGTTTGAAAAATGTAATTCTAGCATAAGTGTTAATATTTATGGTTTAGATAGCAAAAATTTGGTATCTGGACCTCTTTATTTAACAAAAGAAAAGAAAAAGCATCACATTAACTTGCTTTACATTGAGCGAAATGAAAGAGGACACTATTGTTTAATTAAAGACCTGATACGATTAGTTCGAAAGCAAATAAGTCATCACAAAGGAAAGATTTACTTTTGCGATTCTTGTTTGCAATTTTTTTCCAGTGAGTTGAAATATAGTAATCACTATTGTTCTGAAATACTTACAATACTTCCTGAAAAAGGTAGTCTAATTCAATTCAAAAATTATGAGCGAAAGCATAAGATTAATTTTATTATTTATGCCGATTTTGAAAGCATTTTATTAAAGTATTCTGAACAAAGTACGAATAACACACAGAAGTTTAAATTACATATACCAGCATGTTTTGCATATTATGTGTGCTGTTCACATGACCCGAGTTTAAACAAATATGTTATATAAACGCCCTTTATTCGGTGACAAAGTACTAGATCATGATCATGTCACATCCGAGTACAGAGGCGCAGCTCATTCAATTTGTAATTTGAAATATAAAATATGTCCATTTGTGCCAGTAGTTTTTCATAACTTAGCTGGATATGATAGTCATTTATTTATTAAAGAACTGGTAAAATATGAGGGTGATATTAAAGTTATACCGAAGTCTAAAGAAAAGTACAGTTCTATTACAAAATTTATCCCATTATCTAATACATCTCATCTTATTCAAATAAAGTTTATTGATTCATATCAGTTCTTAAGTTCGAGTCTCGATGAACTTAGTAAAAGCTTGAATACAGAAGATTTAGTCAATCTATCGAAGATTTTTAATGATAAAAGTACATTAGATTTATTGAGACGTAAAGGTATTTATCCGTATGACTACATGGATTCATGGTTAAAGTATGAGGAAAGACATTTGCCAAAAAAGGAAAACTTTTATAATTCGATGAAATTAGAGCACATAACTGATAATGACTATGAACATGCACAGATGATATGGCAAACATTTAATATTCAAACACTCGGTGAATACACTGATCTGTACATAAAATGTGATGTATTATTATTATGCGATATTTTCGAACATTTTAGAAATACCAGTTTACAGCATTACTCTCTTGATCCAGCATATTATATATCAGCTCCAAGCTTGAGTTGGGACGCCATGCTATTATATACTGACGTACGTCTCGAGTTAATAACTGATTTAGAAATTTATCAATTTTTAGAAAAAGGTATACGTGGTGGATTATCACAATGTTCTGTTCGCCATGCTGAAGCTAATAATAAATATATTCCACATTTTGATAATACAAAACCATCTAGCTATTTAGTATATCTAGATTGTAATAATTTATATGGATACGCAATGACACAAAAATTACCGATATCTGAATTTGTTTTATTAAACCGAAGTGATATTATTAAATTTGATATAATGAGTATTCCGAATGACGGAGAACTTGGATATATTCTAGAAGTGGACCTAGAGTATCCCGAATACTTGCATGATGATCATAAGGATTTACCTTTCGCATGTGAAAGGTTTATTCCTCCCAACGGAAAAACAGAGAAATTAATTGCAAATTTATATGATAAACATAAGTATGTTATTCATTTCGTTCATTTAAAAGAGTGTTTAAAACGAGGTCTTATTTTGAAGAAAATTCATAGAATACTTAAGTTTAAGCAAGATGCTTTTCTTCAGAAATATATTAATTTAAATACTTCCTTACGCCAGAGTTCTAAATCTGAATTTGAAAAAGACTTTTTTAAACTATTAAATAATTCAATATTTGGAAAAACTATCGAAAACAAACGTAAACAAGCTAATGTAAGACTACTAACGAAGTGGAAAGATTGTGATAATAAAACAAATAAAATTATCGGTGCGGAATCAATAATTTCTAAACCAAACCTTAAAAGTATTTCTGTTTTTACTGAGAATTTTGTGGCTGCACAATTGAAACCAGAAAAAATTATATTAGACAGACCAATATACATTGGATTCACTGTACTAGAATTTGCTAAAAAGCATCTATATAATTTTCATTATGCTCATATGAAAAGAAAATATGGAACAAACGTAAAACTATGTTATACTGACACTGATAGTCTTCTGTATTTAATATATACTGAGGACTTCTACAACGATTTAAAAAGCGATATATTGTTTTTCGATACAAGTAATTTTGAAGATGATAATCCGTATAATATGCCTAAAGTGAATTCAAAAATTCCTGGGCTCTTCAAAGATGAGCTTGGTGGATCAATTATTACTGAATTTACTGGCCTAAGAGCGAAGTTGTATTGTTTAAAAAGCGTAAAAGCTACTATAATAAAAGCAAAGGGTGTAACTAAACCAATAAAAAAACATTTAGAAATGAAAAACTATAAAGAAACATTATTTAATAATCAAGTTTTAAAACATAAAATGAATATGATAAAATCTATAAAACATTTATTGTATTCACAACAAGTTAATAAAGTAGTTTTAGATAGCAATGATGATAAAAGACAAATACTAGCTAATAAAGTTGAAACCTTGCCCTGGGGGCATTATAATACCGTGTTTTAGTTGATTGATAAGTGTATGGTTTATTTATAATAGTGTAGCGCGAAACTTTGAGTATCAAAATTGTTTATTAAGTAATTAACGTATTTTATTGTTAAATTTAATGTAATTTATATACTACTTATGAAACTAAGCTAAGTCAAACAAGATTATATCCTAGTAGTGTTTGATTGTAGTATTTTATTTTATTGATTAAATTATGTTTAAGTATATTTAGAGTTTTACTCTATCCCTTGTACCTTGTGCATATGCAAAATCTTAAATAAATACTTGTGCGCATTATTTTTCTCTCATACATAAAAATGAAGTTGATTAAGCAACCAGTGTCTATAGAAGTTAAGAATATTGAAATAAAAGAAAATAAGATTTACACAAAGCTTGGGAGAAGTATACTATACTTCTCCCAAACAACATCCGATGTGTTATATGTGGCCCGTCTAATTGTGGGAAAACAAATGTTATGATAAGTTTATTGATTAACGAGAACGGTTTAAAATTTAACAATGTTTACTTGTACTCGAAGACAAGTTTTCAACCCAAATATGGCTTTCTAGAACAAGTCATGCAAAGAGTCCCCGAAGTAAATTTTTTTATTTTTAACAACGATCACGATGTTATTCATCTTAATGAGGCTTTACCAAATTCAATCTTTATTTTTGATGACGTCGTTTGTGAGAACCAAATAAATATTCGCAACTATTTTACCATGGGTAGACATAAAGGAGTTGATTGTTTTTATCTATCTCAAACATATTCAAAAGTACCGAAGCAACTCATACGTGACAATGTCAACTTTTTGATTGTATTTAAACAAGATGAAATTAATATGAAGCATATATATGATGAACACGTAAGTCCTGATATGGAATGGCCAATTTTCAAAAACCTTTGCTCCATAACCTGGCAACGCCCCTATGATTTTTTGACAATTAATAAGGATTGTGAACTGAACAAGGGGCGATACAGACAAAATTTCGATATCTTCATTAACTTCGATTGATTGTTATATAAATCAATCAACGATAAAATTTATTCATTTGGAAATAAGCACGGTTGATTGTAGGTCATACAATGGAGCAACAAATAACTAAGCAACTAATAGAGTCTGCGGACACTATTAAAAATAAAGTTAAACAAATGAGAGATGATGACTTCCATACCAATACTCACCTTAAATATTTATTCAAACCTCTTGCTGATCCTTTAAATGCAATTGCTGCTAGTAAAGAAATATCTTTACTGAAAAATAGTGGTAATGCTACCGATAAAACTACTGCTAATGAAATAACCCCTAAATTATTTTTACATGATTCATATTTTGAAAACACACCCAAATTTAAGTTATCTGATGAAAGCTCCGAAAAGTTCTATTCCGAAACTGAAGAATTGGAAGAAGGACCAGACGAAAATATTACTGGAACTGAAAATTATAAAGATACGTCGTTGAAAAAAGAAGACTTCTTAGAAATATATGATAATATGAACATACCATTCGGGGTGCGAAGTGAAAATAACAAACTCATGATTGGAAATACAATAATAAATTTTTCGACATCACACGATGAGTCTAGTAATGGTAAAATATATAATATTTGTATAGATGATAAAAAATATCGATTAACTTCAGGGTTGCGGGAATTGTTACTTCGCAAAAGTCCAGATTTAAGTATAATTAATGAAAACGATAAAGAAATTTACAAAGAAATACTCATCAAAACTAGTGCTCATAAAAGAGACCACGACCCAGCAGGTCAAATTCGAGGTGATAAAGGGTTAAAATACCGTAAAGTAATTAAACCATTATTAAAAACTGGTGCTGGATTAGCGCACCTAAAGGAATATAAGAAAAATACCGATTTGGTTTATTGGGATGATCCTAACGAACTAGTAGATAGACTCAAACTTCTGGTTGCATCAAAAACAGCCGGTAATACTAACCTTGACAATGAGATACTGTCAATTGTAGAGGAACTCAAAGAAGCTGGTATCATAAAAGAATAAAATATTTTGTAAACAACAACGTCATTTAGTATGTCGTGATACGTGAGCGGTGTTAGTTGAAATGAATTCAGTTAAAAAAGATATTGTTAATGAAATACATAAAAGTGCTAGGATTCATTTCTTACGAAGGCATGTATTGCTCAAAGACATTGATGATCTTTGGCAGGCGGATTTGATGGATATGCGAAATATCTCAAGGTTCAATAATAATTACAAATACATTTTGATTGTTATTGATGGATTCTCTAAATACGCTTGGGCTTTTCCGCTCAAACAAAAAAGTAAAGAATCGGTTTATACAGTATTTAATAATTTAATAAGCAAAGTAAAACGCATCCCTAAAAACTTACAAACTGATGCTGGAGGTGAATTTTTTAATGAACATTACGTGAGATATTTCAAAAATATTCTATTAACCATTACTGTACGTATTCTACGAAAAAAGCTTCCATTGTAGAACGACTAATAAGAACAATCAAAAGTAATTTATATAAAGAATTTAGTTTAAATGGGAATTATAACTGGATTGATGGTACACTAGCGAATGTAGTTGATAGATATAATCATACCACGCACCGAACAATTGGTGTAAAACCAATTGAAGTTAATCATTATAATAAAGATGAAATACGAAATAGATACTGTCGCGAAAATAATATTCAAAACCAAACACCTAAATATAAAGTGGGGGATTTCGTTCGAATAAGTAAACATAAAAGCTGTTTTGAAAAGGGATATACTCCTAACTGGTCTACAGAAATATTTAAGATTATCAAAGTTCAAAAAACAAATCCGGTGACGTATCTATTGGAAGACAATAGGAAAATCCCTATTTTGGGATCATTTTACAATGAAGAATTACAAAAAACTAAATATCCGGATATTTATTTAGTAGAAAAAGTTTTAAAGCGAAAACAAAATAAAGTTTTTGTTAAATGGTTAGGCTTACCTAAGTCAGAAAATAGCTGGATTAAAGTTAAAGATAGCGTATAAATAGCATCGTTTGTATCAATATAACCAGGTGGTCATAGAAACGAGTTCCATTCTGTTTTTTTCCATGAACGGGGAAGGACTTGTAAATAATTTAATTAACAAAATACCTTTTGAGCTGCATCTGCCAGGATATAATTATTGTGGGCCAGGAACAAAATTACTTCAAAGATTGACTAGAGGTGATGAAAGTGTAAATAAATTGGACGAATACTGCAAATATCACGATATTGCATACAACAATTCTAAAAGATTAAAAGATCGACATAAAGCAGATATAGTTTTATTAAAAATGGCGAAGAAACGAGCTTTATCTAATGACGCAAGCACTGGAGAAAAGCTTGCAGCTAATTTAGTTAACAAGATAATGCTAGCAAAAGTAAGCTCTGGTTGTGGCGTCAAAAAGGACTTTAAAAATATAGTTTCTTATACAAAAAATTATATTAAGAAAATTAAACCAAAGGGTAAGAAAAAGCTTATAGCTATGGCATTCGCTGCTGCTAAAGAATTAACAGGTGATTCTGAAAAATCGAAAATGAAGCTTCCTCGAATTATTCCTCTTCCTAAATCTGGTGGAGTTTTACCACTAATTCCGATATTTGCTGGCTTGTCAGCTGCCGGAAGTATCGCCAGTGGAATTGCGGGGATCGTAAAAACTATAAATGAGTACAAGGATGCAAAAAAGCGCTTAAAAGAAATGCAATCACGAAATGATTACATCAACGAAAGTGTGTGTATTGGAAACGGGTTGCGGCTAGATCGTTACAAAGATAGGTTAGGAATATACCTAGACGATAAGAAAAAAAACTAAATTACAGGCTACCTAATCGCGCTCTTACAAATATAGATATAATAAAATTTACAAAAAACGTTCCGTATTTTCGTGGAGTTTTTATGAGAGACGCTTTACCTAAAACTCCTTTTTCTAAGGAGTGTGGTATCATAAACTTAGATAATTCTGAAAGTTCTGGTACACATTGGGTAGCCTATGTAATTTATAATAAATATATCGAATACTTTGATAGTTATGGTAATTTAAAACCACCTAAGGAATTCGTGCGATATGTGAGTTCTCATAATATCAAATATAATTATGATAACGTACAAAAGAATAACCCATTCATTTGTGGACACTTATGTATTGATTTTATAAAAAAATTTTGGGAAACAAAAGGTATTATAAAATCAAACTCTTGCTTATAAAATTATATTCTAATTCTGTCTGTTATGCAAGTCGCATGTGATTTACTTAGCTAGTCGCTATGATTGTTTATAATATAATATCTAGTACGAAACCAAAATGCATTACTCGTCCTAGCATCGTCAAGAGACGAAGACCTATAAAGAGAATTAAAAAAATAAGCAAAGAAAATAAATTATTTCTTAAAGCTTTGGGTTTTAAAGTATGAGTATCTTACAAGTAAATGATACGCCACAATTTGATAACTCTATATCGAGTTATG
This sequence comes from Limenitis camilla, assembly GCA_905147385.1. Taxonomy (NCBI): domain Eukaryota; kingdom Metazoa; phylum Arthropoda; class Insecta; order Lepidoptera; family Nymphalidae; genus Limenitis; species Limenitis camilla. Next base: position 21,913,043 of record LR990224.1, read on the forward strand.
AAATTCATACGTATAATCCATACAGCAACAGTTTTAGCGAAAATGATGAAATAAGGATACCTATACATCAGCAAGACCTGTATGTATTACCTGCAGCCAGCTATATTTACATAGAGGGTAAAGCTAAATTCTACAGAAAAACAAACCCGTAAAATTGTCAATTTTACTAATAATTTTATAGCATTCCTTTTTAATGATATTCGTTATGAACTTAATGGCGTTGAAATTGATCGCATAAAAAATGCTGGAATAACGACAACTCTTAAGTCGTATGTCTCTATGAGCGAGGGAGAAAGCAAAGCTGCAGCTATTTGGGGATGGGATTTAAATGGGCTCAAAAACAACGATGGAATGTTTAGCGCACTGATACCTCTAAACAAGGTTCTCGGATTTGCCGAAGATTATAATAAGATTGTAATTAATTGTAAACATGAACTTATACTGAACAGAAGTAGTACCAATCTTAATAGTGTTACTCTTGATAATAATGATATTGTGAACATAAATATTGAAAGACTGCAATGGCGTGTGCCGCATATAAAAGTTTCAGATCGAGAAAGATTAACTTTACTTAAAAATTTAGAGAAAGATCGCCCTATACGAATGGCTTTCAGAAACTGGGATTTATATGAGTACCCTTTATTACCTAAGACAACAAAACATTCCTGGATTGTAAAAACTGCTTCACAAGTAGAAAAGCCGAGATATGTAATATTCGGTTTGCAGTCAAATAGGAAAAATGTAATGAATAAAGACTCTTCTATATTTGATCATTGTAAATTAACTAATGTTACGCTCTTCTTAAATTCACAATATTACCCATACGAATCAGTGAACGCTAAATTTCCCGAAGATAAATTTCATATATTATACGAAATGTTTACTAAATTTCGTCAGTCTTATTATAACACTCAGCCTGATCCATTGCTTAATTTGCGCGAATTCAAAGAAAAGGCTCCTCTGTTTGTAATTGACTGCTCGAGACAAAACGAAGCTTTAAAAAGCGGAGCAGTAGATGTAAGACTGGAAATTGAAAGTTACGAAGATATTCCAGAAAATACATCTGCTTTTTGTCTTATTATTAACGATCGACTTATTGAATATAAGCCCTTAAGTAGCATCGTTAGAAAATTAATATGAGTGTTATAGTCGATGTACAAGGATTTAAGACCGAATCAAACGATTTTATTCTTAAAGAAATAGCAATATTATGGAAAAACCAAATACAGGTTTTCCTAATTAGACCACCATATCCATTTTACAATCTTACAAAGAAAGAAAGATTACATGTAAGTTGGATAGAGAGGAACAGAAATTTTTTCTGGAATGAGGGTTTTATACCATACACAAATATCAAGCGATACATAGCACCCCTACTTAAAGACAAAATAATCTACGTTAAAGGATACGAAAAAGTTATGTGGTTAAGAAATATTGTCGAAAATGAAAATATTTATGATTTAGAAGACAAAAAATGTCCAAATTTACAAACTCTGCACAATGATTTTGGAACCTGTAGCGATGTTTTTAGCTGCGTGTATCATACCCACGCCTGCGCTTTAAAAAATGTAATGATTATTAAGAAATGGTTTGATAATAAAATGGTTTTTTAATTGAATTGTTGAGTTTTGATTGAAACTAACCCCTTAACCTTTGAAAGTTAAACAGAATATAAAATTCAAAATGTCAATTCTTTTACAAAAATAATTATTCATTAATAAATGTTCTGAACGACTTCATTAATAAATGATAAGTGGGATACATTGTGTAAAATATGTAAAATTGGGGCGTCTGGAGCTCTTTTGATCCAGATGCCCCAATTTTACACTACTTATGATCTGTTTGTACTATAATTCTATTACCATAAGTGTATTGATGAAACTTATTACAACCGAACTGAATAGCAAATAATTCCTTTTCAATTTGTGCATAATTCTGCTGTGAATTTGTTAAAGTTCTTGAACTATAAGCTATTGGCCTGTCATTTTGCATAATAACTGCCCCTATTGCATCTTTTGAACTATCAACGGACAAAGTTAACTTTAATTTAGGATCATAATGCACTAATACTGGTGCATCTGATATTCAATTTTTTAAATCTACATAACTTTTATCACAGTTACTGTCCCATAACCATACAGTGTCTTTTTTGAGCAAATTTCTTAAAATTTTTGTTTTATCTGAAAAGTTTTCTATGAACGGAGTCAAAAAATTTAACATGCCCAAAAACCTTTGCAAATCTTTAACATTCTGAGGTACTGGCATTTCTTTTATTGCTTTAACTTTATCTGGATCTACTTCAATGCCTCTTTTGCTAAAAATAAAACCTAAATAACAAACTTCTTCTAATAAAAATTTACATTTTTTTCTTATTAAGTTTCAAATTTACTTCCCTAGCTCTTTCTAAGAATTGTTTGAGACGTTTATTATGTATCTCTACAGTCTCACCGTACACTAAAATGTCATCAATAAATATATGAATACCTTCTATATCACTAAACAATTCCATCATAACTCTATAAAAAAATTCAATACTTGCATTAATACCGAAGGGCAACCTGAGATACTTGTATCTACCAAAAGGTGTTTGAAATGTACATAAATCAGAACTCTTTTCATCCAATCTTAATGACCAGAAACCTGAGAATGCATCTAGATGTGAAAAATAAGCTGAACCCTTTAATTTTGATCTTATATCATCAATGCTTTGCAACGGATAATGCTCTCTCATGATACTTTTGTTTAAGTTTCTAGGATCCAAACAAATTCTCAGTTTTCCTGTGGTCTTTTTACACGCTTTATATTAGCTTCACTTGTATGTCAGTATGTCAGAATGTAACTCTCCGTGGGTAATTTGCGCGCCTGCGGCCTTCCTTGGTTCTGGTAGCCGTTTCTCAAGCGTGATTTTTTTTAGTTTAAAAAAAAAACTAAAAAAAAAACACGCTTTTATAAATAAATCAAACTAAAAAGTAAAAAATAAATAATAATTTAAAAAAACTAAAAACACGCTTTTTATTATAGAAAACCAAACTAAAAAATAGAAAATAAATTGTAATAAATTTAAAATAAGAATAGTGTTAAAAATTTCAATAAATATAAATTAATAATAGTGTAAATAAAAAAAATGTATTTTATTTAAAAAAAAGCGTGGGGTGCTTTTTAAGATATTATCAAAATAATAATCACTCTACTCATATCTGTCAATAAAATATTTATAACTATTGACACCAAGCACCCCACGCGTTTTTTAAATAAAATACATTTTTTTTATTTACACTATTATTAATTTATATTTATTGAAATTTTTAACACTATTCTTATTTTAAATTTATTACAATTTATTTTCTATTTTTTAGTTTGGTTTTCTATAATAAAAAGCGTGTTTTTAGTTTTTTTAAACTATTATTATTAGTGATCACAATACTACTCACCCACTCTGTTGGCTTGGTCACTTTCTCTATAACACCCATGTCCTCCATATTCTTTAGCTCTATTTTGAGATCTTCCATTAATGCAAATGGAACTTTTCTTGGTCCGTCTACACATGGCACTGCATTTTCTTTCAATCTAAGATGACAGACAGTTGGAAGACATCCTAACCCTTGAAACACTTCATCATATTCATTGACAATATTTTGACATGTTATTTTTGAATCTAAAGTGAAAACTCTTCTAATTATACCATATTTTTTGCATGTAGGTAAACCTATAACCGTTTTACATTCACTCTTAGTGATAATGAAGCTAATTTTCTCACAAACATTACCAAATTTACACAATATTTCCACTTGACCAATTATTGGAATCCGGTGACCTCCAAAAGCAAAAATATTAATATCACTACGTTTCAAAATTATATTATCTGACAAGTTTAACATTTTAAAAACAGAATATGACATAACATTTACTTCTGCCCCAGTACCTAATATGCAATTAACATTAATATTATTCACATTTATACTTAAAATCCAACCTTTTGATTCATCATCACTTCCCAGAGAGCTTACAGTGTAATTTTTTCCATTTGAACTATTTGAAATATCTAAATCTCTATTTTCTTGAGCTAAATGCTTAACATATTTACTATTATTATTATTATTTTAAAGCAAAATTTATAAAAATGACCTGTTCTTTTACACAAATTACAAATAGATTTAAATGCCGGACACATATTATAATTGTGCAACTTACCGCACCGCTTGCAGTTATACCTCACCGGAGACTTCCCCCTATTGTTGTAGTCACAATTTGATGATAGTCCTGGATTTTGTCTATATGCAGGGAATCCATTGAATTGCCTTCTCTGGCCTCGTGTACTGCTTCTACTTTTTTGACCAATTTTCATAACATTTTCAAACTTTGTGGTCATTGTCGGGCATTTATCACTTATATCGTCGATAATATTAGTATTTTTATCGGCCAATACTATTGTTTTCGACACTTGTAATAAAACTCTTCTTATTTGAGTGTTGCTTGAGTGTAAATTCACTATGAACACATCACGAACCAAGGATTCTCTCAAATCTCCAAACTCACAATTTGAACTCAGATTTTGTAACGATATCACAAATTCACTAAGACTTTCACCTTCCATTTGTTTACGACTGAAAAACTACATTCACACAGGGAATTATCTTTAATTCTCAATTTGAATAGATGCAAGGGAGTACAAGAATGACCAAGTCTAAGTCTACATATAACTGAAGTGGTTGTTCTATCTGCACTGCGAAACCGGAAAAACCAAGGTTTGGCTGGAATATCAGGCTGGATATTACCATAATATGTACCTTTAATGAATTTAGACTCGTTCCAGAAACGATTCCATGACTCGTATAGATTTTTTTTAGAAAGGGATCTTAAATTATTATGTTTTTTTTTTATATTAATTTAATATACCTACTTCTCAATTTACTTCTCCGAAATGACAAATGACAATTTTTATAAATCAAAAATTATTTATAACCATATTACAAAAACTGTTTTACAAAAAAGTTAATCTGCGCGATAATAAGTGAATCCTCAATGTCTGTCTGTATGTCCGGTACATATCAACTCGCAGGAATCATTTGTAGAACTAACTGTGTAAAATGTTAACCTAATTGTAGTGTATTTATTTTTATGTTGAATCAAAGACTTATTATATTTTTTCATAGATATATTTTTATATTCTAATTTTATGTTATCCATTGTGATTGTTTCTGTGTTAAATCAAATAAAAATATTGAGGAGGAGAACCTAAATTTAGTAAAAATTAAGTTGGGATTATGAAATCGGTGTCGTGCGGCTCCGGATAGGAACGAAGTTATTATAAAATCCTTATTATAAAAATATTAATTTTAAGTTCTATTCAACGTATAAAGAAAATAATTATTCGGGTATACATTTTTTATTATGATTTTTTATTGATAAAAATATGAAATAGCAAAAGCAAAAAGCCCAGGCGGTCACCCATCCAAGTACTGACCGCGCCCGGCGTTGCTTAACTTCGGTGATCGGACGAGAGCCGGTGTGTGTTGGTGTATTCAACGGGGTGTGGTTTTCAAAGTGTCGTTACAACTTTTGCTCTTAATTTACTTAGACGGAAACGTCTAGCCCCCTTTCGCAACGAGTGACAAGGAACTTCGACCCAAAACTTAAATTTTATCATAACATATTTTTATATTTTACTTACATGTATGAGGTTAATGGATAAGAGGTTGTGATATGTTTAGAATAATTTTTAGTATTGTACTTTAATAACAGCATTTATGAGTTATTTAATATTACTTAGCTCATTTGTTTGTAGCTGTTTGTTAAGTATAAACAGGAAGCGTATTAAAAAGGTAGCAGATAATAATGAATGGGCAATGTGCACTGATTAAACCTTTAACATTCAACAGAATGTAGACAATAGCATAAAAGAGAAAACCATGCAGCGGAAACGCAAGAAAAAACATTAAATCTCAATACTTGGCTAGTTTTTTTTTACAAAAAGTAATGATATCCCACCAAAAACATAAATGTAAAAAAGGAGAGCCTAGTTCAATATAAAAATTATGCTTGGCTGTATCAGTCATTTTATAAAGTTATTCAACATATATATATATTTTAATTCTAATAAAAAATAGCCAAGTCAAAACTAACCTTCTTTGAGATCTCACATTATTTTTAAATAACAGCGATTGTTATAGGTATCCAATAAAGCAAAGAAATAGAGTTTAATTCTTGTTCATAATGTTATATTGTTCCTATAAATACATATTTGGATTTTGCATAGAACTAGGCACTCATTTAGATCTCCATTCTTTTTGCGTCGAAACCTACAGTCAAGCATAATTTTTATATTGAACTAGGCTCTCCTTTTTTACATTTATGTTTTTGGTGGGATTAGCATAAACGCGGAACATGTGCTGTGAGTGGTTGAGGAGTTGGGTATAGCGCGGACTACCAAAAGTTCATATGTTCTGGAGATATCACCAAAGAAACTATTGTCATTAGCATAAACGCGGAACATGTGCTGTGAGTGGTTGAGGAGTTGGGTATAGCGCGGACTACCAAAAGTTCATATGTTCTGGAAATATCACCAAAGAAACTATTGTCATTAGCATAAACGCGGAACATGTGCTGTGAGTGGTTGAGGAGTTGGGTATAGCGCGGACTACCAAAAGTTCATATGTTCTGGAGATATCACCAAAGAAACTATTGTCATTAGCATAAACGCGGAACATGTGCTGTGAGTGGTTGAGGAGTTGGGTATAGCGCGGACTACCAAAAGTTCATATGTTCTGGAGATATCACCAAAGAAACTATTGTCATTAGCATAAACGCGGAACATGTGCTGTGAGTGGTTGAGGAGTTGGGTATAGCGCGGACTACCAAAAGTTCATATGTTCTGGAGATATCACCAAAGAAACTATTGTCATTAGCATAAACGCGGAACATGTGCTGTGAGTGGTTGAGGAGTTGGGTATAGCGCGGACTACCAAAAGTTCATATGTTCTGGAGATATCACCAAAGAAACTATTGTCATTAGCATAAACGCGGAACATGTGCTGTGAGTGGTTGAGGAGTTGGGTATAGCGCGGACTACCAAAAGTTCATATGTTCTGGAGATATCACCAAAGAAACTATTGTCATTAGCATAAACGCGGAACATGTGCTGTGAGTGGTTGAGGAGTTGGGTATAGCGCGGACTACCAAAAGTTCATATGTTCTGGAGATATCACCAAAGAAACTATTGTCATTAGCATAAACGCGGAACATGTGCTGTGAGTGGTTGAGGAGTTGGGTATAGCGCGGACTACCAAAAGTTCATATGTTCTGGAGATATCACCAAAGAAACTATTGTCATTAGCATAAACGCGGAACATGTGCTGTGAGTGGTTGAGGAGTTGGGTATAGCGCGGACTACCAAAAGTTCATATGTTCTGGAGATATCACCAAAGAAACTATTGTCATTAGCATAAACGCGGAACATGTGCTGTGAGTGGTTGAGGAGTTGGGTATAGCGCGGACTACCAAAAGTTCATATGTTCTGGAGATATCACCAAAGAAACTATTGTCATTAGCATAAACGCGGAACATGTGCTGTGAGTGGTTGAGGAGTTGGGTATAGCGCGGACTACCAAAAGTTCATATGTTCTGGAGATATCACCAAAGAAACTATTGTCATTAGCATAAACGCGGAACATGTGCTGTGAGTGGTTGAGGAGTTGGGTATAGCGCGGACTACCAAAAGTTCATATGTTCTGGAGATATCACCAAAGAAACTATTGTCATTAGCATAAACGCGGAACATGTGCTGTGAGTGGTTGAGGAGTTGGGTATAGCGCGGACTACCAAAAGTTCATATGTTCTGGAGATATCACCAAAGAAACTATTGTCATTAGCATAAACGCGGAACATGTGCTGTGAGTGGTTGAGGAGTTGGGTATAGCGCGGACTACCAAAAGTTCATATGTTCTGGAGATATCACCAAAGAAACTATTGTCATTAGCATAAACGCGGAACATGTGCTGTGAGTGGTTGAGGAGTTGGGTATAGCGCGGACTACCAAAAGTTCATATGTTCTGGAGATATCACCAAAGAAACTATTGTCATTAGCATAAACGCGGAACATGTGCTGTGAGTGGTTGAGGAGTTGGGTATAGCGCGGACTACCAAAAGTTCATATGTTCTGGAGATATCACCAAAGAAACTATTGTCATTAGCATAAACGCGGAACATGTGCTGTGAGTGGTTGAGGAGTTGGGTATAGCGCGGACTACCAAAAGTTCATATGTTCTGGAGATATCACCAAAGAAACTATTGTCATTAGCATAAACGCGGAACATGTGCTGTGAGTGGTTGAGGAGTTGGGTATAGCGCGGACTACCAAAAGTTCATATGTTCTGGAGATATCACCAAAGAAACTATTGTCATTAGCATAAACGCGGAACATGTGCTGTGAGTGGTTGAGGAGTTGGGTATAGCGCGGACTACCAAAAGTTCATATGTTCTGGAGATATCACCAAAGAAACTATTGTCATTAGCATAAACGCGGAACATGTGCTGTGAGTGGTTGAGGAGTTGGGTATAGCGCGGACTACCAAAAGTTCATATGTTCTGGAGATATCACCAAAGAAACTATTGTCATTAGCATAAACGCGGAACATGTGCTGTGAGTGGTTGAGGAGTTGGGTATAGCGCGGACTACCAAAAGTACATATGTTCTGGAGATATCACCAAAGAAACTATTGTCATTAGCATAAACGCGGAACATGTGCTGTGAGTGGTTGAGGAGTTGGGTATAGCGCGGACTACCAAAAGTTCATATGTTCTGGAGATATCACCAAAGAAACTATTGTCATTAGCATAAACGCGGAACATGTGCTGTGAGTGGTTGAGGAGTTGGGTATAGCGCGGACTACCAAAAGTTCATATGTTCTGGAGATATCACCAAAGAAACTATTGTCATTAGCATAAACGCGGAACATGTGCTGTGAGTGGTTGAGGAGTTGGGTATAGCGCGGACTACCAAAAGTTCATATGTTCTGGAGATATCACCAAAGAAACTATTGTCATTAGCATAAACGCGGAACATGTGCTGTGAGTGGTTGAGGAGTTGGGTATAGCGCGGACTACCAAAAGTTCATATGTTCTGGAGATATCACCAAAGAAACTATTGTCATTAGCATAAACGCGGAACATGTGCTGTGAGTGGTTGAGGAGTTGGGTATAGCGCGGACTACCAAAAGTTCATATGTTCTGGAGATATCACCAAAGAAACTATTGTCATTAGCATAAACGCGGAACATGTGCTGTGAGTGGTTGAGGAGTTGGGTATAGCGCGGACTACCAAAAGTTCATATGTTCTGGAGATATCACCAAAGAAACTATTGTCATTAGCATAAACGCGGAACATGTGCTGTGAGTGGTTGAGGAGTTGGGTATAGCGCGGACTACCAAAAGTTCATATGTTCTGGAGATATCACCAAAGAAACTATTGTCATTAGCATAAACGCGGAACATGTGCTGTGAGTGGTTGAGGAGTTGGGTATAGCGCGGACTACCAAAAGTACATATGTTCTGGAGATATCACCAAAGAAACTATTGTCATTAGCATAAACGCGGAACATGTGCTGTGAGTGGTTGAGGAGTTGGGTATAGCGCGGACTACCAAAAGTTCATATGTTCTGGAGATATCACCAAAGAAACTATTGTCATTAGCATAAACGCGGAACATGTGCTGTGAGTGGTTGAGGAGTTAGGTATAGCGCGGACTACCAAAAGTTCATATGTTCTGGAGATACCACCATATCAAATCAAATCAAAATTATTTATTTCAATTAGACTTTTTTAAAGTACTTTTGAAACGTCAAAAATTTGTCGGTCAGTTAGTTTGTCTGAAGCTACCACCAGCTCGGAAAGCAGTTTTCTGTTGAGAGGAGCCGGCCAGAAACTCAACAGTCGCTCGCATCAAAAAGTCATGTTTACATAGTCAGTTATACAAATGATTTAGCTTGAGAGTCGACGTCACTTAGATTCCAAGCATTCTCATCATTTAAGTAATCCTGTACATTATAGTATGCTTTATATATTAATGACTTCTTGATCCGAGTTTTAAATTGTTGAAGTGGCAAGTCTAATATAGGCTGTGGGATCTTATTATAGATGCGAACACCAAGCCCCATGAAGCTATTACTGACTTTGTGGAGACGATAGTACGGCGTTACAAGTTTATTTCTGTTTCTAGTATTAACATTTATGTTTGTCACTGTGTATTGAGATGGTGTCGTGAAGACAAATAAAAAAAAGACTAAATAAAAAGAAAAGAAGAAAGCCTTGAGATATTAAGAATTTATTTACAATGGAAAAAAAATAAAAGATCTAACAATTATTATTTACAAAAAAAAAAGGTGTGGGAGTGTATGAGTGAAGTGTAGTGGTGTAGGTGAGGTGAGCTGAAGAGGTGAGAGAGAGTTTATTTTTGAGTAGAGAAATAGCATCTGAGGGCGATGATTTTAATGCAGATGTTACTTTGATAGGTATATCTATAAAGAATTTTTCAAACGTGCTTGCCACTTCTTCTTAATTAATATATTATCAACATTTAATTTAATTGGTTCGTTTTCTATTTTAGATCTTCCAGTTATGCTATTAATCATATCCCAGGTAACCTTCATTTTATCGTCTGAGTTAAGTATTTTGTTTCTAATATACATTGCCTTTGCCTGGATGCAAACACTTTTAAAGATCTTAGAATAACACCTAACGCGTTCTAAAAATACTGGATCCCGATTATATTGAATCATACCACATAATTCATATAATTTATCTCTACTTCTAAATATACCTGAGGTAGCCCAGTCACTAAATTTCAGTTTTGAATTTTTACTAAAAGTTTTTATTTTAAATGTGTTATTAAATTCATTCAAAATCATTATAATATAGTTTATCTAGGTCCTTATAAATCAGACACAAATTAGGTATTTTTTGTACTCCATTATCCTTAAACAAGTTAATTTTATTACTCGACTTTGGTCTACATGTAATCTTATTTGAATTTTTAATTTCTTGGTCTACTTACGTGAATTTCTGTCCATAATGATCCGATGTTAAGTTTTTCATTTTCAATGTCTCAAACACTTCACAGTCACAAAACACATTGTCTGTACACGTGGTAAATGTATCCCCAACATGAGTCGGCTCAAAGAATAAGTTTAACAAATTATATATATTAGATAATTAGATTTAAGAGCCATTTCACAAAATTCGGTAAAAATTCGCGAAATTGTAACATTTTGACGTCGTTTATCTCAGCATTGGATACAATAATATTATAATTTCTATAATTGAAATATAATAGAGTGACCTTTGTTGTAGTAACTTAATTTATCAGAATTTTGATTTATATTGTGTGTATAAAATTATTACCCTTTTCCTCCGCCGCCTCCCTGGGTAAACGGTCGCAATGTATATTTTGAAGTCCTATTTCTCAATAACCACTACTTTGACATTGTTTAAAAAAATATCGTAATATGTGGAATATGTTATTATTGATACACAATTTAGAATTTTTTACATTAGTATCTCCGTTAATCCATAATAAAATTTTAAAGTTACGAATATTTTCTCAATTTTTAGAGCGATATTTTTCTTACATAACTAAGAATTTTTAACGAACTATCTATACCAAGTTAAACTTACATCTTTTAGAAACAGAAAAAAGTAAAAATAAAATATATAACCTTTTGTATTAAAAAATAAAAAGAAAATATATAATACCATGCATCAAGCCCAGTAAATCAGTCAAGCGCCAGCGCTCTTAGAGGTAGGATTTACGCCAAATTTTGAACAGCTCTCTTTCTTACATCGGTCTCACTCACACGCGCCAAGCGACTGATGTTATAGTGTGATACACCGTATTTGAAACTTTCAAGTAAGTAAAATTAATATTTAAATTGTTTGTTTTTCCAAATATATTAGTAGATACTTTTCTAATTATTAATTAATTTTTTAGGTAAAAAAGACTGCTTATCACTGCATAAAAAAAAGGAAACGTCATAATTACGATGCTAAGCAGTGCAGGCAGGGTATGCTTTTACTTCTACATTTATATTCTTACCCGACTGCTCAGAAGGAGGGTTATGTTTTTAAGGTGTATGTATGACTAGTATATATATATTCTTCTTATATATTCGATATACGATTCTTTTTGACGCCCTGTAACCTAAACGGCATGACGGATTTTGAAGTTCGAGGTCTCGTTAGTTTTTTTTTCACCAGTGTCAGTGTATATAAAAATTCTAAATGGTGACCACTTGACGCCATATTGTGAAAATAAAAATTAAAGTCATAAATTACTTCAAGGGGGGTATCATTGAATAGGTATTTGAATCATTTTAAGGCTCTTTTATCATTTATTTACCTTTTTTTTAATCATAAATAGATATGTATGAAATGGCCTCTTTTTTCAGAGGGACAGTCAAAACAAACCAACAGGAGAGAGAATAAATTTGAAGAGTTGATCTTGGTAAGTGTAGTCACTAGTGAGTGCATTTCCATATGTTTATTTGGACTAACTGACATATTACTAAGAATATAATTTTGACTCTCATTCTTGTATTTTTTCTTGTATACCTATAGACATTCATTTAAATTAATATTTATAATAATACATTTATTTTATAATGTTCTAGGAACCAGAGAACACCGTGATGGAAACTTTGATTTGAAGGACGAACCACGTGGAAGACCGCCCACACAAGTGAATAACAATGAATTGAAAGAGATGGGGGAAGCCGATCCGAGTCAAACTATCCAGGAATTAGCGGCATGGCTTAACGTTACCTTACCAAAAATTGACTCATTTGCGTCAAATCAATAAAATAATAAATATGAAAAATGGGTGCCTCATAATTTGACTGACCTGCAGAAAGAAACGCGTGTTGAAACTTGTGTTGCCTTGTTAAATATGTTAAATTAAAAAAAAAACGAATTTCAATTTTTTAGTGCAAACTTTAACCCCTAATAATAAATTTTATATCACTATATTTCAATGAGTATTTTTGTAAATAGATAGATTAATGTGGTAATTTTTTCTATTCTAATTATCATACCACGGTAAAACAAAAATTGTGAAGATTATACGAAAAGTAATGTAAAATTTTAAAATAAAAAAATAATAATTCATTTATTCGAAACACATTACACATTTCTGAAACATCACAAACGATAGTAACTGCATTAGTAAAAAACTGTGTCGCAGTTTACTAACGCCCGCCAGCGCATATACAAATGTTCAAAAAAAAAAAAAAAAACAAAGAAAAATTTGTGAATATTGAGACAAACAAATAAATTAGTTAAAACTATTTACAATTAAAGAAAATATTAACGAAAAAATAAAAATTAAAATTAAAAATAGTTACGACATCCAAATAAAATTTAATAAAATATTTTCAACATCCAAATAAAATTTCACGAAAATAGTTATTGTTGGGAGGGGATAGGATAAGGAGGGATTGAATTTTAAACAATATGAGTAATGAGATTTTCAGTCTCATAATAATCTAAGTTAAGAAGCCAGTTGGTTACTTGTGATTTACATTCGAAGTAGTTGAGTGAGTAAATATTTTTCTTCTTATTTATCTTATTATAAAGTATTGCGCTTAAATATAAATATTGTTGACTTGTTAAGCCTGAGACACGAGCCATAGTTTGACCCACTCTGCCTGATCTACGCTTGTTTTGAGAAAGTATTGGATCAAATGGAATATGCACATGTTTCCGTAGAATCGAGGAGAGAATTTTATGGTAATTTAAGTAAAACAAATGTATTTTATTTAAAATCGTTTTTCTCATCTTATCAATACAAATAGGCATTTAAAATAAATCTGTTTGACTGTGTCATCAAGTTAAAGCAGGCAAAAATTTGATGTTCTGCTTGCATCCAAAACTGTGCAACACATATTCACATTCAGATTTTCTGGAGCATAATAAAAGTCTATTTTATTTATATCGTAAATATTAGATTCATTCGTAAACTCAAGACACTCAATAAAAACAATTTTAAAAATCTATCTAAAAACCTATTATACACGCATACTATAATGTAACGTCGAAATACGCTCGACAGAGAGAGAAGTAATATCCTGTCAAGATTTACAAACTGTATTGTATATGTCACTGCGAACTAATATTAAAGAGCCTCCGCGAATTGTATTCTCTCTGACGAATGTACTTATTAATTTATAGTTATCCATAAGTGACATAGTACATTGTTTAGTGAACCAATGTTTAGTGACACATAAAATATGAATGTCAAATTTATTAGCTAACAATTCAAGTTCATGTTCTTTGCCGCCTAAACCTTGCATATTTTGATGAACTATGTTAATATTTACATGGTTTAGCTTAGGCTTTGTCTCATTAACTAGTTTAAACTAGTTTGTACAACATTATTAATGATAACATTATCATTGTTAACTGATGTCTGCGTTATATTACATATAACGGTGTTTTGTATAATATTATATACTACTACGGTAGCAATTTGTTTTTTATAATATAGGGGAAGATACACTGTATCTTTTGTCAACTTACAACTATAATAAATAAATTTGTTTAAGTCAAAATATAGAAATACGTCACTATGACGGTATGTCAAATTATACAGTGTCATGTTCATATTATATACATGTTTATTCTGCGCATCTGTGAGTGAGCGAGAGTATGGGATGGCGCAGACTATAAATTTACATTTACTGTTTTCATTTAATTTGATAAAATCATCAATACTCCTTGTACAATACATCACTTTGAGCTATCGATATATCTCGCTCCCACACGAAACCAAATTCACCGCGCCCCCCTACGCCGCTAGATGGCGGGCATCAGTCTATGAAGAACACCAGCCGGTGGCGTCCGCTAATTTAATTCAAAAGGACTAAAACTGTGTATGTGTCTGTGAACCTATGTATAACAACCTTCGCATCATCGTATAATCTAACAAGTAAGTGGGAGCTTTCTTCTTAAATTCGA
The DNA here is from genome assembly GCA_905147385.1 of Limenitis camilla. Lineage (NCBI taxonomy): Eukaryota > Metazoa > Arthropoda > Insecta > Lepidoptera > Nymphalidae > Limenitis > Limenitis camilla. The sequence continues at coordinate 21,928,043 of LR990224.1, forward strand.
TTGGCTCATTTAGCTTTTCTTTCTATATTGATCAAATTACAGTATCAAACACTCCTGATGACATCTTGCTTACTCACAGATAAGCTATTTCCATGCAGTAATACAACAGTAGTACTTTCATTTAACTGCATGGACTTAATTTTACCAATTTGGTACTGGTAACTGGCACCCAGAGTACATATATTACAGGAGCCTCCTAAATAATTATTTAAAACGGAACCAAAACCTTTACCTAAACTGTCTGATATAACAAATATCTTTTATTTTGATGTGTGAGGAGGCCGCTTATTATTAAGGTTTATTTTACAATTGTTATTAATGCGAGATAAACTGTGGCTAGGACTACATATTTGCTGGTTACACACTGTATCAAGTTAACTGACCGAGCCTGGTAGACACTGCTCTGACTCAAATTGCATGCAACTACAACGCTTATTTATTAATGACTCGAATCTCTCTAAGTTGTAGTTGCTCAACTCAACTAAGTCATTAGTAGCTGCTAAATCATATTTGGCACTCATGCTCTCTAAAGAGCTGGCCAGGTTATTAACTTCCTCCTGCAAACTGTGTGTGTCCTGCTCATAATCAATTCTATTTTTAATCAGTTTAGTTGCTGTGACAGACAGTGGTGCTATGACTATATTACACAACAAAGTGCGTTGCGTTTAGGTTTAGCGCGACGTAAGTGTCACTTTCAGTCAATAGGGTTAGGTGGTAATAAGGTTCAGGATTTTGGTTTAGCCACTTGCACAGTGAAACCAAGGCATTATGATTTTTTTTTGCTTTAAAGATTATAGTAGTAGTATTATAGTAGTAGTATTATAGTAGTAGTATTATAGTAGTAGTTTAAAGAGTATAGTAGTAGTCTATCCGATCCTACTTTCAATAAACCTGGTCCAATCGACATATTGTTAGGGGGTGACTTATTCCCCTTCATCTATGATGGCAACAAGATGTGAGAATGTCACTGTAGGTCAGACTGTGCTATCTCAACATTCGAATCAGTCTGCTCCTTCAGTCATCCAATCAGATAATCGAAACATGAATACTTACTGTAGTATTTCTATGTCTTTAGATAAAATTATGAATAAATTTTAGGACATTGAAAGTTTACCATCGGAGGTTCCTCAAAAGCCTGATGATGTTTTGGCAGAGGGATTGTTCGCTTATCTCAAGCAAGAATAGAAAAGAAAGACACATGTCTTGTCTAGGTTCAATTCAAAACGTGGATTCGAAATATATCATCCCACATTTTTGTGTTGTCAAACCTTCAAACAGCACTACTCAACATCGTGTTGTGTTCGATACTTCGTGCAAGACTTTTAATGGTTACACTCTCAATTCAATAGTTCTACCAGGTCCTAAAATTCAAGCTTATCTCTATCAGCTTATTATCAATTTTCGTCTTCGAGAAATTTCTGCAAAATTTGCAAAATGTTTCGGCAAATTGTCATTGATCAAGTTAAGGTCAACGTCCATATCAACATATTTTATGGCGATACTCTGTCAAAGATTCTATTAAAGTCATTGAGCTGAATACGGTCACTTTTTATTACAATTAAGGGTTATCTATTGTCATTTAGGCGATAAAGACACAGTACTCACAAGTTCTTGATGATCTTGAATCTTTTTTACACGCTTTATATTAGCTTCACTTGTATGTCAGTATGTCAGTATGTAACTCTCCGTGGGTAATTTGCGCGCCTGCGGCCTTCCTTGGTTCTGGTAGCCGTTTCTCAAGTGTGATTTTTTTTAGTTTAAAAAAAAAACTAAAAAAAAATCACGCTTTTATAAATAAATCAAACTAAAAAGTAAAAAATAAATAATAGTTTAAAAAAACTAAAAACACGCTTTTTATTATAGAAAACCAAACTAAAAAATAGAAAATAAATTTTAATAAATTTAAAATAAGAATAGTGTTAAAAATTTCAATAAATATAAATATATAATAGTGTAAATAAAAAAAATGTATTTTATTAAAAAAAAAGCGTGGGGTGCTTTTTAAGATATTATCAAAATGATAATCACTCTACTCATATCTGTCAATAAAATTTTTAATTATTTTAACTATTGACACCATGCACTCCACGCGTTTTTTAAATAAAATACATTTTTTTTATTTACACTATTATTAATTTATATTTATTGAAATTTTTAACACTATTCTTATTTTAAATTTATTAAAATTTATTTTCTATTTTTTAGTTTGGTTTTCTATAATAAAAAGCGTGTTTTTAGTTTTTTTAAACTATTATTCTAATCTTCTTTGAGCATGCCCATTACACATTTGACACAATAACACAAATAGTTTTAAATAGTTTTCACTTCACTGCCAGTCGGTTTTCGTCAGGGAAGGGTCAATTAACTAGCGTTTAGGAGATATAGCACACACAGGACTCGGGGTTATTAATCAATAATCACAGGAATGTATATCGCGCGCGCACGCCGCTAATCCAACCGACATTCAACAAAGCGCAAGCAACACCCCTCGCCGCGAGCGCCTTAAATATATTAAACATAACCTCCGCTCTAAACATCTATAAATGTTTACGAGGAAAATAAGGAACACACTAGGAGTCAATAGGAAGGGGAACCAACTTGGTTAGAGTTCGCTTAAGGGTACCTGTCGATGTTCTAACATCGACTACACGCACAATATTATCTTTACCGGGGTAAAGTTCGGAAATGCGACCACGTCGCCACTGTAAAGGGGGTAAATTATCATCTTTTATAAGGATTAATTCGCCTACCGTTGGAGGATTCACAGGATCTGTCCACTTTTGCCTAGTTTGTAAGGTGTAAAGGTACTCTGATTGCCACTGCGACCAAAAGTGTTGAGTTATCTGTTGCACAACGGGTCAAGCGATTTAATTTTACGTCTTTATATGGAAACTCGGGTAACGCGTTAAGGGGTTGGCCTATCAAAAAATGACCAGGGATTAGAACTACTAAATCATTGGGGTCATTTGATATAGGGCACAGAGGTCGGGAATTTAAAACCGCTTCAATCTTTGCAAAAACTGTAGTCAATTCTTCAAATGTTAAAGGGGTCTCGCCTATTACTCTCTTAAGGTGGGTTTTTGCATACTTGACACTGTCCTCGAACAAACCACCCCAATGCGGGGATGCAGCAGGGTTAAAAAACTAATTTATACCGCGCTTTGATATACTAATATTTAAATTATTTTTAGACAAAAATTCATACACATCAGTAAGGTAATTCGAAGCTTCAAGGGAATTTCTACCGCAATCTGATCTAACTAAACTAACTGCAACTGCACCCATCAATTCCAATTTGGGAATTGTCAGTCGAGCTCTTATAGGGGAAACTTTAGTTTTAGATATTAAAAGGTAAACAAAACACAGACCTAAAAGATTCTCCGCTCTTAAGTAAACAACAGCTGCAAAGGCTGACTCTGAGGCGTCACAGAAGCCATGGAGGGAATAGGAATGGGAACCATCAGGAAGAATATGCCGCGGGATTGAAATAAAGGAAATCCACTCTGAATTAAGATCAGCGCCTAAGGTATCATCCCAGGAGAGGCCTGAGAGCCACAACTTTTGTATGAATAATTTAGCTTTCAAAACTATAGGGGATATCCAACCGCAGGGGTCATAAATTCGTGCTATCAGAGTTAAAACTTTACGTTTGGTAATTATCTCAGGGGGTTCAAATGAAAAACGATAGGTAAACGCATCACTAGTAGGAATATATAAGACACCAAGGATCGCAACAGTTTGAGGATTATCAGGGTTTTGAAAGGAATGAGGTGACTGTAAATGTCAGTCAGAGGGTAACTCCGCAAGAAGTTCAGGTCTGTTACTAATCCATTTTCTAAGCCCACCCACCAGAGGTCATTATACCTTCTAACTCGGATTTAAGGGCATAGGCATTCTCAAAGCAGTCAGAACCGGTAAGGCAATCATCTACATACACGTCATTCTCTAGGACGGAAGCAGCTCGGGGGAAATTAGCACGTTGTTGCTCCGCTAACTCTAATAGTGCACGCATAGCAACATAGGGGCTGGTGTAGCCAAGACATACGAAACATCATGCGTATATCAGACACAAACACTACTACATGCTTACGAAAGTTAAGAAGGATAAGGCTAATGTCCTTTTGTAATTTAGGACCACTATGTAGGCACTCATTAAGTGATACACCGCTAGACGTAGGACAGCTACCATCAAACACAATTTTTATTTGTCTCCGGGTTTAAACACTCCATGGTGGGGAATGAAGTAATGGCTCAGGGGGTAAAGGGTAAGGAAATAAGCTCATATGATTTAATTCTAAATATTCACGCATAAAGGCTATATACTTCTCACATAATTTAGGGTTGGTTGACAGGCGCTTCTCGAGACCAAGGAAGCGTCGTATCGCTATAGGTTTAGAATCACCGAGAGTAGGTCGATTATTTAAAAAGGGAAGTCTCACAATAAATCTACCATCTGTATGCAGAGAAGTAGTATTTTTAAAAATTAATTCACACTCATTATCTAAAGGGTTAGGTATTAAGTGTTGAGGGGTCAAGGATACACCAGTCATAGGGTGTTCAAGATCACCATAATCTCCAGGGACAGGACCGCAAACAATATTACCAAAAATTGTAGGTATTGCACTAAGACTATCAAAGTTTAATGTTTCACCTCTAGTAAAAAATGATCCCAACACATCAGCTCCAAGTAGGATATCTATAGGGCCAGGTTTATTATAGGTAGGGTCAGCAAGGGAAAAATCACTACAAGGGGAAATCACACGATCGGGAAACTCAAACTCGGAATGTGTACCTGAAATCACATCTATAACCATGGCAGGGGTAGATATCTCGGGATAGGAATAATAAATAGGTCAAAAACACAAAGGGATATAAAATTAGTAGTTATGAGGCAACCCTGCGCACCGGTATCACATAGGGCTCGCGCTTCTATAAAATAACCACTTGCTGTTCTAACATGAATTATAGCAGTAGGTAATAAAACAAGGGAGTTAGGTGAAACATTAATAGAACGGGGTAGGGGGGTAAAACACTTCGCTAGCTATTGGGCAGGTCTATTTCTAGGGGGGGACTCCTCACGAGGTCTATAACGTCTAGTCTGCGGCTGGGGAGAAAAAACTTTTCTAGGGGGGAACAGGTATACCTCTGGGGGGAATGGGGGGATGAGCTCGTAGGGAAGTGCTGAGGGGAGCTTCTGTTTGTAGGTTTACGCGCACGATATACATTTTCACGGGTGCCCCCGGACATGTGGGGGGCGAGGGGGAAACGAGGGGGATCATTAAACTTCACATGGTAATTATTATTATTACGTTGGGAAAGGGAAGCATACACTGGGTTATGTGAGTTATTAAAACACAACATAGTTTGATGGGACGAGCGATGCCACGAGGCACACTTATAGTCACGGGTACACATAGCTATAGTATGTTTATCTAGACATCTATAACACAACTGTGACTGCTTAACAAAGGAGGATCTATCTCTGGGATTCATACGAACAAAGTCTGGGCACGCTCTAATCTCGATTTTAACTCGGGAGGAAGTTTA